>CM063743.1:3716092-4954789 GCA_032441825.1 Chaetogeoica ovagalla | reverse complement strand
CCCTAACCGCGTTCTTATATATATATATATTTATACGTCTTCTCTTTGTATACAACCCATCTACACAAATATGTGTGTGTGTGTGTGTGTTGTACAGTATTTTCGTATTAAAACGCGATTATAGAAAATTCGAAGTATTCCAAAAAAAAAACCTCCCCGGTCGCCGACGGTTTTCGGGGAAAAAAAGAAATTTCACCGTACACACCACACACTTACCGAGCACACGTCATTGGCGTACAAAAAAAATTAACCGATCGGCGCGTAATTATAACACGTACACCAGAAATACGAAATTACAATAACGCTAAAATTAATTTATTACTGCTGGCGCGTTAAAGCGACACTAACTATGGCCCGCCGCTGCGAGGGTATTTATTTGTTTTCGGACGATTTACGCGTTGTACAGTGCAAACGCACGCGACGGCGATTTGTTATTACGATTTTTTTTTTCGCTAATCGCGCCAGGAGATTTCTGACGCGACTAAACGGCATTAAACATTCGTGGATGAATGACCCGTTCGGAATTCTCAAACGCGCCGCAAGCTTTTCTCTTCCACTCCGCACCGGACACCAGCAGCCAGACGAAACGTTTAGCGCGAGTCCACACGCTGGTAACGTGTTAATTACGCGCGCTGTTCTCCGAGCGATCCGCTCGCACCGTTTGTATTATTGCGCGACGGACGCCCCGCGCGTTTTTTTTTCCTCGAATTCCTACGAACCGATAATAACGAACGATTACGTTTACGCGGCATCGACGACGACAACAAAACTCCTGCGGAATATATTTATTTACTTTTATTTCTTCTAACCCTCCGCCGATATCGCAATCGCCGCTGCAAACTATATATACCGCCGGACCGTTTTGCCAAAATTGTATTTTACGTTCGATAGGGGAAAATCTACGAACAAATCGACTCCCGGGTGGAAAACTGACGAGCGCGGGGGACCCCGAAGGGAACGCGTCTCCGGAGCCAACGAAAATGAATTTAGAACGAATCGAACGCGAGACTTTTTTTTACATACTGTCACCTGCGACCGATTTAATCGCCATCAATCGATTTCGAACCGAACCGTATATTGCCGAAGATCACGTGCCATTTATAATTTGAAATACGACAATTGCAGTATACTACGCAATCGTGTAATATTTTATTTCAAATGAAATTATTCGATTATATACTTATATACATTTTTTTTTTTTTTTTTTTTTTAATAGATTTAATAGAATGCGAAATTTCAATTTTCAAACAAAGTATACCTTATTGTATGGTACCGTCCGGCGTTGGTTGTAACGAAACGATAATAATTCTGAAAACGGATTTGAATTCGGCACTTGAAATCTACTCGAGATCGGTCTCGCCGCAATACGTCACTTAAATGATTATTATCTAATGCACCACTGTGTTTGTCTCTAATCTAACCCTACGTAATGATTTTCATATGAAAACTGTAAATGAAAAAGATCTTTTATTTACGGTCCCGTAGTCGACTGGCAAATCGTCTCCATCCCCTTATAAAAGATCTTTCCATCCTGACACTTTCACGTAATCTTCCCCGCAGACTAAAGTGAAAATTCCGCCGCGGCCTTTTCCCGAATCTTATATAACTTAATGTATTTCTATCAAAAAAAAAAAAAACGTGTCAAAAGTCACTTTAATGGATAACCGCCTACCATGTTTAATTACTCTCATCACGTAAACTCATCGTGCATTATATTTATAAATCGTTTATTTCGTATCAAAAAAAAAAAAAATAATAATATTTCATCTTTGTTATTAAATCATTTAAAAAGTTTTAACGAAAATTGAAAATATTAAAATCAAATTTACGAACGTTGTATGAAGGAGGGAGAGAGGGGAATAAAACACTCCGCAGACTACGGGATAAAATATTTTCAATAAGCACACAATACGCCGTCGTATAAAACAGTAAAATTTTTTTTTTTAATTACGCGTTTTCATACCCGCGTATTTACACACCTATATAATATATATATATATAAACGTGCAATTGCAAAATTCCAACAAAGAAAAAAAAAATCGACAATTTGCGTACGATTATTACGTATATATATATATAATAATATAAGATTTGTAATAATAATATTAAAACTATAAAATACGAAATAAATCTATATATATATATATATATATATATACGTGTGTTTATAGAAATAAATTTCTCGATTATATATATATATAATATACGTTATGCGATCGATTGTACACAATAAAATATCGCATATACGCGTTTATTACTATTTACTACTGCTATTGCGGTTACTATGTACGAGAATATAATAATATAGGTACACACTAAGGAATACAAACCAAATATTATGTAGCAGTAACAAAATGCGCGCGCTCGATATAATAGCCGTTATTAAAATACCGTAAAAAAAATTGTTTTTTATTATTATTATTATTCCAACGAAAGTCTTTAAGGTTTCTTTTCTTTTATCTGAAATAACTCTCCCGAGTATGTGAACAGCCACGTAATACAGTGTACAATAATAATAATAATAATAATAATAAAAATGAAATATTTATTTATATTTTTTTTAAATCGTCAGTAGACACAACCCCGCAGAATCACAGTCGCGTATACTTACTTCTACGTCGTACATATATACAAAAGTCGTTTACCGACTAAATTGGTATGTAAATATTATGTAATTAAAATACACTCAAGGACTCAAGGAAAATTTGTCGGGCAATCTAAATAAATAATAACGAGACTCATTTTTTTTAAGGAATTTTCACTAAGCGATAAGAAAAATTCTCAAAATAATTAATAATCATTCAATATGATCAGCGACGGATGTAAAAAAAATGTTAACGTCCAAGGAAAATATTATAAAAGATACGCGTAAGTAATACGTGGATTCTATAGAGTCCACTTAAAACTAGCATATAACTAACCTATATATTAGAATAATGAAATATCTCCCGGCTTTATTTCTTTTTCCTGTGATCAGACATTACAATCGGTATAAACTGAATAAACCTAAAACACTGTACGAATAGTTCGCAAAAAATCCAAACGCAAAACACCACTATGACGATGACGGTAAATTGTATTAACCAGTTAAAATAAAGGTTTAATATTAAATTATGTATTATTGTTTACAGAGAAAAAAAAATCTGATACACCGGATCCAGACATCTTGGCCACATCTGCAAATACTTCTAGACACGCCTATGCATTCCTATATGTAACGATGATATCACAATATTTTTTACAATGCGCCGCTTGTGTTGAAAGCGTATATAATATAAGTATGTAATCAGAGATCAGACCGTTAAATACGCTATATTGTCGAGACTGTCTCGTCGAGTCTAGCTTGCAATCAAATGTCGCACGGAACGTTATACTTGTACATATGATATATTTTTTTTATTTTTTTTTTTTGTTCAATTACGATGTATCCATATCATCACATAAACGATTTTTTATTTCATTTATGAAAACGCCGCTGGAACCGTGCAGGGAGAATAGAAAACACCAGAATCAATGGTCGTTTCGTCTTTAAATTTTGACTGATGCAGGAACTCACAGAGACCTGCAAAGGAGTGTTGTGTGCACCTTCGCCGTTCACTTTAAAATCCTTCATGTATCTTGTTTTCTTTTTCGTTTTACATATTTAACACTATTTATTAAAAAATATTTAACGCGATTTATTATTAATATTTATTTTTTATTATTATTTTTTTTTTTTTTTGCATGATACTATATAAATATACTTTCTATATTCTAGTAAATGTCAATTATATCTGAATAACGAACAAATATATATATATTTAACTTTTTATAGTAATTTATAAGAACAAAAGAGTATAGCCGAACGATAGGAAAAATTTGTTGGTGAGACACTACTCGCCTCACTGCCAAAATCGCTTGTGTGTAATGCGTTCATACGAAACGTTCTAATTTTGAGAAGATATTTATATTTTGTCTTAAAAGTCGTCTCAAATTGAGAAAATGTCTTGACTTTTGAAAATCTAGATATATTTCCCGTTGTTTTTTCGGCTATTTTATTGTTTTATAACGAGATATCGTCGAATACACAGAATCGTCGATTAACATAACAATGTTGTATTATTAAAAATAATTTTTTTTTTTTTTATTTGTGCGAGTTAAACTAAATTTGTTCCGAACGCAGCTAATAGCTAATAAACAGCGATTTTTACCTCTTTCTCACTATCTCTGTTTCTTAATAATGTAGTAAAACGTCGATTAAGTTCCAAAAATCGTGGAAACAAACGTTCAAAACGTATATAATTTTTTAGATTTTCTTTAATTTCTATTATAATATTCCTATACACATTACATGACGAACGTTTTCACAACAAATAAACACGATTTATTTAGATGCGCCGAGAAACGGAATCCCGTCATCTCTATAAAAGCAACTAAATTATTGTTAATATAAATTATTGTTGTCCGCGGACGGTGATGGACACACAATACTAGTATATTATCGTATACGAGTCGTACACCAGTATACACGTCAAAACGAAAATACTGCCAGTGGTGATTGTGGTGTGCGTAAAAATTATGCTAAACACAAATGCTATAAATAATAATAATAATAATAATAATAATAATAATAATAATAATATGTGTATCGTCGTATAATAAATATATTATTATAATATGAAAAAAAATTTAATCGCCGCGGACCGATAACAATAAAATATATTATCGTTAAATATTCCGGGAATGTCGCGCGTCTTTACACGAGGTTTCGTGGCCGTCGCCTTTCGATCGGGTACAATATACGTATAAAAAAATAATCTCGTCGTCGTCGTCGTCGATTCCACCGGATTATTAATAACCCATTGTGACGTTTTATTTTTTTTTTTTAAATATATACTCGTTTATTATTATTATTTTTTATTGTGTGTCCAGAAAGTGTCGGGGAATACTAATCACCGCGGCGAGCGCGATCGCGCGCGGAGTTAACATACTTCGGGAGAAAGTAAAACACCGAGAGACACATTTCACAAATTCCATCGTTTGACCAACGCACTTGCGCACGCGGTTATAAATATATTAATAATAATAATATTTACGTCCGTATTTATATATTTATCAGCTCTACACACGTACACATATTATTCGATTTCGTATGTACAATAATTATGTGTGAGTGATGATTTCTCACGTCGCTTATTGGCAATTCGTTCGTTTTTTTTTTTTTTTTTTTTTTTATATTTCTCATAAAATTTCCGATATTATTACGAGAACGAGAAGACGACGACGACATACGGAGAACGCTTCTTTTTTTTTTTTTTGCTATCGTTAATACCACCAACGCTTTGCTACGTACGCGGGGGAAAACGTGTGTAATAAATTCTTTTTCTTTTTTTTAGAAAAAGGTTTAAAACATAAAAAAAAAAATCGAATGGGAAAAATCGCAAAAAATTTAAAAAAAAAAAATCGCACGCGCGGAATACGAAAACGTTACGACGGAGGGGAGAGAAATCTGTACCGTTTTCGCGATCCATCGGTAAATTTTCTCCCGCCGCCTTCGCGAACGCTAAAAATATTGTTTTCGTTTAATTAAACGAGTTTTTGGATTTTTATCGCGATAAAAACGAATATTCTCGACTATGTATATTTTATAATAACATGGTCTCCCGTGGTAAATACTGCAAGTGGTTTACGAGTAGTGTAAAAATATCGTTATTTTTATATAAACGAGTATGTTTTGCATTCGGCCAACGCCAGTCAAATAATAATCTCGAATTTTACGAATACGAGTTCCACGGGACGCGACGTTTTTTTTTTTTTTTGTTTTTTTTCCTCGTAATAAACAGTGCTCGCATACGCTCGTAAACAAATCGATAAAAATATTTCTTCGACTTTCGAATAAAATTATAAATACGTACACGCGGGTACACACACCTATGCGACGGAATTGTTTATGCCGTCTGCAGCTGGTAAACGATTAATTTTAGAAACGCGTGGCACACACCGCCGCGTAGTTAGTGGACGGGCGATTGAAAACGGGAGATCGGATTTTTTTTTAATATTTCTTTTCTTTTTTCTTACGGCGTAGAAATGTAAAAAAAAATTAAAACGATAATATTAGTGTCTGTTTCGTTTGTTTTCAGTGTGAATGTCGAGGATTCGCGCAGGCCGCCGCAACGCAGCAGCGATGCAGACTTATTCCGATGTGGAAAAACACGCGTAAACAAGACGGTTTTCTTGAACTCGTCGTTTGAACACACCAGACACAAACGTGTGTTGAAATGTTCGTAAAATGTGATTTTTGAAAACATAACCAACCGCCTGCGGATTTATGAGTTCCCGTAAATTTCGTTTAAATTAAAAATTAAATTTTCAAACTTAAATCAAACCACTAAACTTAGTGTTCTTTTTTTTTTTTTTTTGCTTATTCACAACGTCGCGACGCGCATATACGCTATTTTAACGATCGGTTTTCACACGCGATAACAATGTGGTGCAAATGTTTAACCGCGTCTTGTAATCTCATCTATAATTTCAGAGCTTGTACACAAAAAAAAAAGGAAACGCGTGTACGAGGTTTTAACAATTTTTTTTTTTTTTTTGAAAATCTCGATTTTTAAGTTGTAGAAAACTACACGGGGAATCGTCAATACGATCGGAAATGAGTAAATCGGTAATGAGTTATTGAGGAATTACGGGAAAGAAACGGGGATATTGTTTTATTTAAATTCCGGAACGAACTCGCGTAGACTTTCGTTTTAAACTAATGTCGCGATAACGGAATATTATTAATCGAATTTAATTATTAATTGAATTTGAGAAAAAATACGCATTTTTTCCATAATATTGTCTATCGACATGATGACGACGGTACAGTTACGGTTTTTTGTTTATTCGTTTACCCGACGATTATATCAACGTCTGTTCACACACAAAAAAAATTTAAAAAAATAGTCTCCGGCAGACGTCCGTGTCGTCATTACCATACGTATAATATGTGCGCGCATTTAAATAATAATAATAATAATAATTAAACTCGCATATTTATATAATTACTCACTTAAAACAGACGTTACGAGAAAATATTATATCACCGTCGCGTCACTTGAGTTTATAAATATTACCGGAAATCAGTAGTTGGAAACGTGAAGAGTGTAATGTACGAGGAAAATAAATTGATACCACACCCATTTTTTTTTTTTTGTAAAAAGTAAATAAACATTTCTGTAATAAACATTTTTCTCCGTATAAAAAACAAAGAAGAAAGAAATTACAAAAACTATAATACGCGTGCATTGTTTACGTACTAACAGTGCTCGCTCACATTCTCGTACGAATATTTTTCGAAACGACATATTTTGTTTTTATACGCGGAGAACTGTATATATTTATATGACACGAATTTGGCTTTTTTTTTTCTTAAAGACAAAATTACTAACAATAAAAATACTTAAAAATTCTCATACGGTTACCAGCAGTGTGCTGAAGAAATATAAACGAAATAATATAATGTGTGTGTGCGTGAAAACAGATTAGATTTGACCAAAGCGAAGAACAACAATTATTATATAACGTTTTTTAACGGTTATACTCAGACAGTGGAACAATTGCAATAACTGTCAATATCGATTTACATTACGATTTCGTTTTTTTTTTTTAACGATTTTATTCTCTTTTTATTTCACGTTCATCAAACGTTACGGTATAAAATAAATAAGGATTCGATTATTTGTGTGTATGTCCAGTGTCATCTCTAGGCACGGGTCTTAATATAAAAACCACTAATTTATTTACAAAATATCATATGTGTATATTTTTTAATTAAATATTTAAAAAAATTAATAAATCTCGAATGATATTAAAGTCTTATTAAAATATTAATATTTTGAAATTATCGTAATAAACAATAAATTAACAGGGATTCGAATAAAAAGTGGCGTTTTCATCTTTTATTAATAAAGTAGAATTTTTTCAACAGCTAATATATTACGCGTTAAAAAAAAAAAATATGTGTCTTATTTCAAGTATATAAATGTTATCAAATATTTTGGGCACTTGGGCCTCAAGACAGCTCTCTGTGTGTGTTTTTCGTGATATCATTTAAACGTTTTAGCAAAAAAAAAAAAAAGAAGATATTTCCGACTGCGTATGTGTGTTTAGGTGAACTTTCTCGAATCTCATACACGTGCCGCACGACATTCTGCCATAACGCCGTAATTTTATTATTATTATTATTAAAAATAAAACATTTCTTTAGAATAAATCTGTTAAGTTATAAACACTGCGGATCGATACGTATTTTTCCTGAAAACTCGCAACACTACCGGGACGATCGGTCGTTTTGTATTTTTTAAAAAAAAATGTTTGTTTTTGCGTTTCCAACGGTTTCTCTTAACGGAATCTCGCGTACCGACCACAACAAGACGTCAGCAGCACAACACCGCGCCGGCTCTTCGCCTTTTTTTTTTTATTTTTTATTATTATTATTATTTCGTCTTCATCCGAACCCGCCGCTGCGTATCATCGAACAAAAAACAATTTATTCCTTTCCGTGTGCGCCTCGTCGTCATAATAATAATAATAATAATAATATAAACGTACGACGATGCGCTCTCGTGTATGTGTGCGGCTCGCGCGAGTAATATAATACGTTGTCCGCCGACCGACGCGTACGTTGTACGCGCGTGTACACATTTCTCGTGCGAGTCTATAGCGAACCGGTTTTCTACGGCGTGCGCGCGGTTAAAATGTAATTCTACGGTTTTTTTTTTTGTCTTTCTTTCTGTTGTAGGATACGCGCGAGATCGTTCTTCGATCTATCTACCCCGCCGCGCGTACGCCGGAATGTTATTTGCCGCCGCCGTGCGTCGTTTATAATAAATTTTTTGACCGGGCGGAGGAGAGAGAGAGACCTTTTCTTACGTTCCGAACCGAACGCGGAGGAATGTTTGGTGGTGCGTTTTATGCGTCCGCACGAAATCCATATAAAAAAAAAAAAATAAATAAATAAAAATCTACGGGGCCAGGAACGTCCCGCTTTGTTACCCGCGGTTTCCGGGTAACAAATCGCATCCTCTCTGGTCTGGTGATCGTCGAAAAATTACATTAAAAAAAAATAATAATAACGCGATTTCGTTACGTAATTCCGTTATATATATATATATATAAACTCGAAATATTCGTTAAAAGAAAATAATTATGTTTTACAGTGTTGAAAATTTAACGCGCAATGCGTCGTTATTTTCCACTGTATATAAAAAACCGCTTGTCACTGCGGATTTTCCTTATAATATAAATAAACATTTCGACTTTTCCGACGACAAAGCCTATTGCGTTTGTTCGAAATAATAATAATAATAATAATGTATGATTTGCGGTCATAGAGTGTCGAATTTCCAAATGATTTGCCAAATTCCGTAGTAATTACCACGCAAAAACTCTAAAAATCTTTATACGAATAATATTCGCACTCTACATCGACACCCCGCGGCTCGCTATACTTTCCTTTTTTATATTTGTGAATAAATAAAAACGCGTCGCGCCCGTAGTTTTTAACTCCTTTATACGTTATTTTACAAAAAATAACGTTAAAAAATATGCCGTTCGCAATGATATTAGAAAACGGTAAATGGTTTATCGAATGGTAAAGAAATCTCCTCCGTTTTCGGAATTCTGTAACCATTTCAAATATACTTTTAAATAATCCGGAGTCTTTACCAGTGTCCAGAAAAATAAACTGCGGCGGCCGCAGGAATTTCCTGATTTTGCTTAACTCACCCGGCCAACTCTAGATGTATTCTCCGATTTGTGCACGTTGTTTCGGGTCGTCTCGAAGTGTAATAAATAATAATTTCTATCTCCGGGGAACATTAGCTAGCGGAAAAACGAATATATTCGCAGTAGAAATCTTAGTGCCGTTTTTGAACGAAAAATAGTTTACGGGAAAAAAAACCATTGTGAATGACTATAAGATCGACGAGGGTGGATATCATCGCCTTCCTCCCTCTACATTGTCTCTTTATAGTTTTTTTTGTTTTTTTTTTTCACCGTACATAAGAATTTTTCGATTTTTTTACGATATTTTTTGTTTCTCGTAACAATAATATCGGGAAGAATAAAAAAAAAAAAAAAAAAATTTACGACGTCGACGAGCGCTGGAAGATATTATTAAAAATTCTTCTCGCCGGTAGGTAAAAAGAAAAAAGAAAACCGGCTCGTTTTATTCGATCCACAAACGCGCATTATATCCGTGTTGACGCGATCATCCGCGCGGTGTATGACGCTGGAAAAAAACGCGTATTTCTATAACGAACCACGGCCATATAATAACAATACACGCCCTTAGGGTAGCGGCCCGAAATTTTTTAACGGAGCCGTGTTTATGAAAAACAACAACAGAAGAAGAAAAAAACCGATTTCCGCGCCAGCAGCACACCGCTGCCGTCCCCGCACAACAAACGTTGAGGTGGACACCGGGGGCAGGATGCGCGCGCTCGGCAATAATTATTATAATATATCGCGTCGTCGTATACTGCACCATCACCGCTGTCGTTGTGCGTGATACACGCGCATACCGTGTGTGCGTTGTGACGTGGTTTCGTCGAAAATCCTGTGTGAGAGAGAAAAAACGGCGGGTCGGATAGGACACGGGGGGGCGGGTGGGGGGTCGTCCGACGCGTGCGGGTCAGGCGCGCTGCAAACGTGGTAACCACTCGTATATACGCGCGGTGACGCGACGGCGGGCTGTGTAATTGTGCACGGAGAGATGCGCGCGCGAGTTTGAAAAAAAAAAAACGAAAAAGAGGAGAAAAAAATGTTGTGTGTGTGTGTGTGTGTGTGTTTATATCAGATCGACGACGATTGCGTTGTTTGATCAGAATATACACGCATTTTGAAGAACACGCGGGAAACGGGGGGGGGGGAGAGTGGCTGACGGCGGCGGTGTGCAGTGGTGGGGCGGGGTCACGAGCCGACGACATTCCGACGCGCGGCTATGGGAGGGAGCGCGATCCGGCCCTGGAATGCGGTCGACCTTTTTCCCGCCCGTCTGCGCACAACACAACACGCGCGCGTACTCCGGAGCCCCCCGCGGAGACCAGGTGCGTGACCAGGTGCCGACCATACAATACCTACACACACACACACACACGAGCTTCGAACGCGCGTGTAAATACATAAACGCGCGACCGGGCGCGTGCGCGTATACGTAGAGACGCACTCGATGGTGTACGGGCGACCGCCGCGACGTATTTATAATATACGACGCGTACGCGATGAAAAACGAGTACAAAAATAAAAAAAAAAATAGTTTAAATCGCCGCGAGGAAACACGAAAAAAAAAAAAAATTCGCGTGTGTTGTGGTGTATTGATAACGTAAACGGAAATCGATGCGGCAGTGTAAAATGTGTGTTTTCGCAACGATCGCGGTCATCGTCGCGTCGCTAATACACCCAAAGAATCCAAATAAAATACACATTCGATGACGAAAAATGTCCGATTTCTTTTTTCTCGACGTTGGTGGTCGTCCGACTAACAGGCACCTTGTCAACTGTCATTGGCAGAGCCGTAGCAAGGGACGAAAGACGCTTGCGCCCCGGGCGCAAAATTTAAAAAAAATAATATTGTTTTTTTATTATTATTCTTAACGACAATTCATTGAAATTAAATAAATAAATATTTATAAAATTAATAATATTTATAGTTCTGCGTTGGAACCGATTGGGCGCAATTTTTGGCTTATCGGTGATTTAACGCTATTTAGATTTATGCAACGCGCTATATGGTTTCCATTACGAATGGAACATTTACGTTTCACACGTTTCCAACCGGTACGGTTAGGTGCTAATTATTACATTTTAAAACATACTCGATTTGCTTTTACTTTTGTTAGTCACATATCTTTTGAACGAAAAGTGCGTGGGATATTTGTCACAATTATACAAACGGTGTATCACGTGTATTGGACAATTATTGATAGATCTCGTGTTATATGATTTTCAGTAACCTTTTGACAATCACGTCGTACTTTGTTGCAGTGGTTCACGCTCAGATCGATTAACTGCTAAAGTTTCCGATAAATCACTTTCTCTCTGTCTCGAGAAAACCGTTTCAGTCGATTAATTGTATAAGCATATTTTTTTTTTTTTGCGTTACAACAGAACTCCCGTTTTTCAACATTACTTACTGAATCAATAGAACCGACAAATGATTCGAAACTATCCTTGAATGTTCGTGCTTAATATAACGAAATATTTGTAATTATTAATTAAAAGTGTCTACACGAAAAGTACAACTAAATGTGTTAAACTCAAATTTCCGAAGAAAAATCAGTTGGACGAATATAATAGCGTCACGGGTGTAAACCTAATTTACCCGTTAGACTTGCCGAGACTAAAGGTGATTCGTTTGAAAATCATTCCGGAGATCATGAACGATTTCATTGATTTAAAGTTTGACAAACTAGGTCCAGTATTTATAGAGAGAGATCAACCCCCGAACATGAAGAAAACGCGGTTTTGTACGTTAAAATGTTGTTCGAAATCGAAAAACGGTTTCTAAAAAAAAATATTCATAAACGATTCAACGTGTCAACACGGGGCAATTGGCGAGATGGCACCCGTCTGCGATAATTACATAAATGACGGTTTTTAAGCGACGAGGCCAAACCGATACGTGAACGTTAACGTAATCGGGTTATCGATAAAAAAAACTCTATAACACCACTTTGCAGATGGTTGGTGTTTCGTTTACCACAATAATCCAGGGATTTCAAGCATACTAATATCGTACGAATCGTTTTGAAACACTCCGTATAAATAAATATCGCGTATTATTCAAAAATAATTCGCGACGTATAAAACATTTAATTTCGCATTTTTCAACAAAATACACACAGATTTTTCGACAGGCCAAACCCGATTTCAGGGTAAACTATATAATATATATGTATAATTCGTTCGAATGGTATAAGGTTTATTACAATACACGAATTTCACATTCCAGGACGTGCTAATAATACATGGCTAATGAGAAATTCAGTTAAAATTTAATTTAAAAAAACGGTTTAGAGTGTGATGACAAAATGAGAAATCGCGTCTCCATATTATTTTACTTTTGTGTATATATATATATTGACATCGCTATTTGTCGATCAATTTGCGATGCAGCTGAATCCCATAAAAATTATTTGTTTTTTTTTTCGTGGGTGTTTAAAATTTATTATTTCCTAAGTCGTTAAATATTATTATTTTTTAATATTAAATTTAAAAAAAATTTGACATTTTCCCATTATTTTTAATAACTTTTTAAAAATTCAACGTCATTAACTCTATATGAATATGCAGCATCTGTACAATTAATACGAATTCATAATAACATACAAACAATTATTGCGATATTGCGGCATGTTGCCGTTTTCAGGATGTATTTTAACGCGGGCGATTATAATTTATTAATAATTGTATAAAAAAACGATAATCCGCCCTCGGCATTGCTCTTTTTCTATACGTTTGAAAATTATTCAAAATACTGCTTGTTCTTTGCCTTACACTCTCTCAACTCCGTATTACATATAACACTCTCACACCAGCGGTTATCTTCGTATCACCCTCCTCGACTCTATCTATACACTTCTCCTTCGGTCTTCTACATTCATTTCCATAACACGCCTCTCCTCACGAATCATCTCTCATCTTGTCCATACCATCTCAACCTATATATATACAATATATTCCGCCTAGATTTCTCCACAAAAGATACTACTCCTACACTACCCCTTACACATCGATTCATTTCTTATTCTATCCTACCTAGTTACTCTTAGTAACTAACAGTTAGCTAATAATAAGTCAGTCATGCTAAATGAATTCTAATCACTCTCTTAGTCCTACAGTTACATCTCAACATTCTTCACTACATAACATATATGTATAATAATATTAATAATAGCAATATGGATATTTGAAAAATTCGATCGTCGCATTAATCCGCACAGTTTACATTAAAAATATCATTGCGGAATGATAAAATATCTGTTAAAATGTCACGAAATTATGGCAACACGTGATTGGCATAAGAATTAGAGCTAAAAAATATATTATGTACCTACCTATATTTAAATTGTTCGCCCACGACTATTGTTTTCATTTCATTCGACACATATTTCATGGTCAACGTATATGTAAATACATTTTCGCACTTATTTCGGTTGTAAAACACGAAATTCATATCGTATAACACGCAAGGCGATAGAATTTATTTAATATGCAATCCAATAAACCACTATGAAATTCAGCTACTATATCAACACTTATATTGTACAGTATATTAGTGAGGCCGCAAATACGGTTACGGTTTCATCGCATATTTTAAAATGAAAATTAATATTCAATTTTCGATGTTGGTATATTTCTGTTTCTATATGATTATATAACGAATCGATGATTATATATTTTCGCTTTTGTCAAATGTTTTCAAACTCCACCGAAATTTTAATTCATAGTCAGAATTGTTTAGCTAAATACATTTAAAAGTTATTTAATTCTCCACCACGAAAAAAAATGGATAGGCACGTCACTGATCCGAATATATTGAAGAATAGTAATCAACTTTACAAACAAAACGATAAATGGACTTGTTTTTTTATTTTAATATCTTTTCTCAGATTATATAGTGATATATTGCCTGTATTATTACTCTATCGTTTAAAGTGTTGCTACAGCCGAAAGATCGTTTTCCAAATTCAAAGCTTATTAAAAATTACTTTAGGAATTCCATTACTCATAAACGATTATCGAGTACTGTTATGTTACTTAAATATTAATTTAATTGATTAATTTAGTTTTATTAATTAAATTGTTGATGATTTTGTTTCTTCCAAATCTAGGGAAAAAAATTTGTTCAAAAATGATTGAATTTTAACTGATTTTTTATTACTTAATATTATCGTGAATACAAAGTATACAAAAAAAAAAAAGAACTAACAATAAAATATTAATTTTTTAATGTAAAAACGTTAAATATTTTTATAGTAACGTGCATTTCAATTCGAATGTAAGCAGATAAGGAGTGCCAAAATTCGACTCGCATTTCGGTCCCTCTTGAATTTCTCGTTGAATTGATATCCGAATAACCATTACTGTGTAATTGAATAATTTCTTTTTTTTGTTCCCACCACATTATAACAGTGTACTTAGAACACGAATTAGTAAAATAAACCGATTATATTACAGTTACGTGAAAAGTAACTATAAAATCAAACAGTTTTCCACTTGGAAGAGGAGTCTGCTCGTTATGGAATATTCGACGAAAAAATAGTAAATGAATTCAATACTAGTTTCCTTTAAACCCTATAATATATGACAAAGTCTTATTGAAACTATTGCGTGAAAGTCTACATCGTGCGAGAGAATTTCTATTATTAAAACGAAATATTCGTTTTAGCGCACTAGAATATATCATATTATAGAGACAGAACGCGTGTGTATACGGGTAAATCTGACACTGGCGATTATATTAATATCACTCTCACTACGGTCACTCAGAAGTTTGTATAAAAATTTTTATATTTCAATTCAACGGTAACAGTAGAGTCCGATGTCGGTCGTTTATTTTTCGTGTTATTTATCGTGTCCGTATACGCGCCTGATAACTGTAGTAATAACTGGTGTCGCGTGTCGAATTCTACGAGCATTTCACGTTAAACAAATTTTTTTTTTCTTTTTTCTAACCTAACCGACGACGTTTGGCGCGATTTCCGATGGAGAAACCTAAGAGGACTCAGGCATTTATTATACAGTCGTTCCCGGTATAATTTTATATATTATAGTATAGAAAAAAAATTTTTTTTTTATATAAAATTTTACCTAATTATGATATTTTTTTGCACATTGTAAATGTATTACAATACGTTATATGCGCGTTGTGAGCAGGAATCGCGTCAGAGTTGAAAAAAAATCCGTTCTCTGCAGTTTGCAGTGAATAACGGAAGATTATCGCGCACCTATATTGAAATATCAACGACAAAAACGTAAAAAATCGGTTTTAATGGATCTGGAAAAACGATTAAATATCAATAGGACGCTAATTGGGACTGGGGGTCACTTGGATATAATACACGTCGTTGCAGCATCTGCAGAAGCAGCAACAGCAGCGGATTGCACGTATATATTTCATTATTACGAAGATGGAAAGAAAACGCAAAAGCGACGTCGCACGTGGTCGTAATTAATTTATTCCGAAAAGCGAATTCGTTAGAGGATCGTATGTGGCACTGTGTACCACGGACAACAACAATAAACAGCGTCACGCCGGTTTCGATTTTTTTTTTCTCCGTCTTCTTTCCACATTATATGCATCGTGTTATATCCGTTTTAGGACACTGCAAGTATGTTATATTCATTCAACGCGCGTAATGCGTTTGTAAGTGTTTGTATAATAATAATAACAATAATAATAATAATAATAATATATTAAACCCGTTACGCTAGTCGTCGCGTCGTCGAGATGATATATATATTTTTTTTTTTTAATACTCGTATATAGTAGACATATTATATTATCATTCGTAGCGTATGATTCTTCCATACACAAACACACATATACTTACTCTTTTAAGGACTTTAATTCAAGAGACGTGTCGCGTGATTGAGAAAAAAACTGAAAGGTATAAACGCGCGCGTATCCGGTTGCCGTTCGACGAGGCGCAATGTGTGTTATACGAAATCTCCGCGGTAATATTACATACCAGTAGTATATAGGCGAGTTTCCGGACTGCGAACGCGTTCAACGGAAACGCTATCGAATTTTATTTTTATTTCACACACAAACGATCGTATTGTCCAAGGTACATAATATATAAATACAGGAGTATATGAAATTGCAGATCAGTCTCATTCGCTAAATCGAATCAACCGATGTATATATACACACACACACATATAGGATAGTCACGCGGCCGTAGTTGGAGTGATGGAACGGTGTATGTAGAATGAAGCAAACAAACCGGAACACCTGGGATTTATTATAACTGACAACAAAACAGACGGTGCTTCAATAGCATTCAAATTAATGAATTCGTTTGGGAAGCTCACGTTGGCTAATATACTCTTCGGCCGGATAAACTAATAAGTTTCGAGTGTTGTAAGACACGGGGCTGTAATCGAGTGGTTGATGCTCAATTTCAAGTACGACAACGATACAACTAAGAAACGTTAATTTGGACTCTTTCCAGTTGGAAACATGCAGTCCCATATAGAGGATAGGAAACAGTGTTTTGCGGCTTACAAACACCCTGTCCACCAACTACAATCCTGTTAGCAGAAAGCTCAGAAAGAGATCTACCATAGCTCGGCTGACCGTCGCGCGCCCTGCACTCCCCGAAGCCATTCTCTTTTCTCCGCATCTCTGGGTCTGGTCGATTCTCCAGCCCTCCTTGTGCTCTAACAAATTCCAACAAATCCCCTCTCGCTGTTGTACCAGCGGTTTAAAACGCGGTTCCGCGTTTCTCGTAAAATTATTTTTTAAAAACCGAGCCTACGCGACGACATGCAGCCATATTCTCGTTCCCAACTCTGCAGTTCGGAAACCCCCCCCCCCCCAAAAAAAAAAGAAATGTAAAAATCCAAAAGTCCAAGAAGTCCGTCGTTAAAAAAATTCTGAAGATTTTTTTCCTAACGGCCACAAAAAAAAAAAAAAACGAACGAACGAAATACCATTATATTTCGTATATAATCATACAGACGGAATTTTATTATTCGATCGAATACTGCAGCGTGCGCGTTCGTGCATTTATCGATAGCCTGCGAAAATTCAATTTCCATAACATACACACGCTCTGCAGATCACGCGTAGTATGAAAAAAAAAAAAAATTCGCGACGACATTACATTATAATAACAAAATATTTTGATAACTTCGCGCGCGTTATCGTTATCCGTACAGTATAGCTACATAGTATGTGACACACGTGCCCGTTCAAAGCCTTTTTGGAAGAGACGTGTATATAAAAACGCGAGGAATGAAAGACGAGAGCAAAGACTCACTGCGAGCGCGCGTTCTCCGTGTGTGTAGAGAGAGAAAAAAAGTCCATTAAACACGTATAAAATATTTATAGATTACGTATTATAGACGTTACACGTTTCCATAATAATAATAATAATATATACGATAATATTATACACACGCGCGCGGCAATGGACAGTGTAAATACGTATACAATATTATAAAGTGAGAGTTTCACGCCTTGTGCACTCGTATTATCGAGATTCAGACGTATCGGAGGGATATTGTTTATTTCCGATGTTTCGGCGTTTTTGTTTGCAAACGATATATGGTCCGTACCCACACTGACGTATTTACCGGTGAAGAGAGGGATTAGGGATTACGTATCACCTCGTTTGACTTCTTTTTTCTTTTAACGTTTTTTTGTTTTTTTTTGTTTCGTGCATTTCTTTTATCAAATAATAATTATTTTCATTTGAAAACAACATTTCCTTTGATGCTGGCCAGACGTTTGTGCGGTAATTCAAAGCATCCCGAACGCCGCACGTTTGAAAAATGTATTTAAGAAACTCGACGAAAGAAGTAAAACATTATATAATATTCACTACTACTACTACTACTATTTATTTACTCGTTACGAAATGTTTCTCTCGTATTTTAATAATCGATTTAGAAATTTTAGATCGGATCGGAGAATGTTTTTCTCCGTTCATGTACAATGGTTGTGGATGTTTGAGATACGTCCACGACGAAATCGCCAACCAAAAACCTAGACGATACTCTGGAGGAGTTCGTTATTTGTATAAACGTAAGAAATATATCTCTATTGTAAACGTACGTATGAAAATTTAAGGTTTGTTGTACACTGTACCAGACGTGTAGAAATCGATAATTAATACTTGTGTATTTCGAGTGGAGGGAGAGAATTTATTTTTTATTTTTATTCGTCTCCCTTTCAAATAAATCCCACCGATACGCCCCACCGGTTCGTACGATTTATATAATACGATTCACACACACGTTTATCTACGATATTGTATCGATTATTAAGCGCGCGCGCGTATTTAACAACTGTAGAATTCTTTTAGGAAAACTCCTCCGTATACCGTGTACCGTAAATAATGTTCTCCTGTATTTAAATACAGGAAAAAAACACACACACACACATACACGAAACACGTCTCTCTCTCTCCTTTTACAACACTCAATAATATTGCGATTAACGCCGCGAATAATGCGTATATTACATACTTATATATATTTATAAACTATATACACAAATATATATATATATTTATTAATTAAAATAAACGTATTTCTAAAAATTAATACATATACATATATATATTTTTTTTACGTCCTTTAGGCCGGTATAGTAAAATAATACTTTTATTTTTCCAGAGGACATTGTAATATAAAATATATTTTACAATAATAATAATAATAATAATAATATGTACTTAATTAATCTAAAATATATTACACGCGCGCCGCGCGTCCATTAATTATTGTTTTAATAATCGTTATTCTTACCTTCACAGGCCGGCAACGAGATTTTAAACGAGGCCATAATTTCGACGGTCATACCCCGATGTTTCAACCGCACTGGTTGTTATTTTGTAATGAAAAAAAAATTTTTTTCTTTTTTTTTAGAAAAAAAATCTGAGACTTTTCTCGCACCATACGACGGTTGTTGGACGCAAAACACCGGGGACGCGCGCGTTTATTATAACTTTGGTCGGACGTATCACCACCACCGGTTACTGTCGTCGGCGATTTTCGCACAAAACAAACGAAAACACGTTCGAAACGCTTTTACCACGTGCCGCGCTGCTGTGTTTCACGCGTCGGATTTGTAAAACGGTTGTTGTTGCGGCGTGTAAAAAAACAACGACGCGGACCGTCTCGGAGGGAATAAGTTCACGACAAAAACGGAAACGTATTAAAAAAAAAAAAAAACGGCGGCGCGTATATAACGTTCAATAATAATAATAATAATAAAAATTGAAAAAAAAAAAAAAGAAAAATGCGGACAAACGTGCGGCAAATATTACGGCGTGTGCGTGTGTGACCGCGGCGAGCAATCGTCTGGCGTGCGCGCGCGCACCGTCAACAACCGCGGACCGGACGGACGCGTCGACGAGGTATTGGTGGCGGCGGTGGCTATGGCGGCGGCGGTGGCAACGGTAGCAGTGGCGGCGAAGTAGTAGTAATAGGAGGAGGAGGAGGAGGAGGATGAGGAGGAGGAGGAGGACGGCGCGTATACGACGACTAAACTCTAAAACGGTGCACTGCTACGACGCGACGACCGGTACCAAACAAAACTGAAACCGAACCACTCTACACAATAATAATAATAATAATAACAATATAACAACATATAATATTATTATGTAGGTAGGTAAGACTCCCGGCCGCACGTAGAAAATATGCGCGCGCGCTCGCGTCCCTAGTCTCCCACCCCGTCAAACCGTACGAAGTGGTGACGGTTACTTCGTTATCGGAGGTTGTGTTTGTGTCGGATAGGAGGATCACACCAACACACCACGTCCGCCGCCGCCACCACTACCTACTGCGCGTCCGCGTGTTTTACATACGCGCGTGTGTATTGGTATTTGTTTGAAGTATTTGGTCCATACATACATACAGCGTCAGCGACGCGCTAGACCCGTCCCTGCGACAGTATAATACATTCAACGCGTTATTCTGACATTCTTTGCGCGTGCGTGTAGGTAAGGGATCCCTTCACGTTTCTTCTGTTGTTCAACATTCCCCCCCCCACAATGGAAAAAAGGAAAAAAAAAATTCCACTCGTCGGTGGATATAAAAAAATTGTTAAACAATAAATAACCGACGATTTCACAAACGTACTTTTACGTAAAAAAACGTACTTTTTTTTTTTTCCAAATCGTAGTGTATCGAATTATTATGAATATATCTGCGCGCATTTATATACATTTTTTTTTTTTTTTTGCGTTTCACTCGATTATCGATCAATACGATTCTCGCGCGTTTTATAATAATATATATATATACTAACACGGTGTTTGTACACTACATATAACCCACGCGATTATAACTACTACTACTTTATGGGGGGTGAGGGGGAGGATCTGCAAGAACGTCTTATTGTTGGATTACCGTCCGGAATATGTCGCGTACGGTTGCGGTTGAATGGATTCAGCTATTTTTCATAGTGCGACAGTGTTTGTACACATATATAACAGTTAAACCGAAAACAATACACGAGTTTTGTACGATTATTCACCACTATATGTAATCCATTATCGGTGTTGTGTAATGTTTTCAAAATGCTCGCGACTTTCAACAAATACATCGATATTTTCAAATCCCTCGAATTCATCATATAGACGTCTGTTTTTTTTTTTTATTGTTCTCGGCTTTTAAAAACGTTTGTAAATTTTCTATTACGCATGTATTAATTGTTGAGCTATAATGGTTTGAACTAAAAAGATAAAAGGAATTAAAATAAGAAAGCCCACGTCTGTGTTCACTCGACATTCGCGAATAACGTGCCAACGCGCGAGACGATTATGCGATAAAAGTTTGGACGTACGATTATCGCGAATAAACGAATACATTTTGACTCTGGAGTGATATCGATGCGAAATTATTGTTTGTTCCCGACACCATATTAATGTTTATTATAGCTAATAATTACAACGAGAAATATTGTTTGACACGTTGTTTACGGTGACGCGCGCGTAAATAATGATCAACAAGCGACGATTGGCCGAGTAAAAAAATTTGTACGATTAAAAAACATTATTTTAATCGAGTGCCTATAAATATAATACATATTCTACGTTTTATTAAATATGATACTTTTTTTTTTTTTGTTTTCTTAGCTCGGGCGCTGAACTCGGGTAAAAAATCAAATAAACCAATTTTCGTGGAAACAGTGTTGTTCGTAGAATATATTACGTTTTAACGCTTATTCTCAGTTCAATTTTATTAAATACTATATTATTATAAAATATTACGCAAATTCATATTATTGACAATTATTAGTATCGCGCGCAGAGGCGTAGGCGTATAGATTACGAATGGGTCGAGGGGTTAAAAATAAAAAAAAATACTCAACGTAAAAAAGTAAGAAATAATAAATATGTGTACCGTATGATTACTTTAACACTATAAATTTTACATTTTTAGTCTTTTTACGTCTCATTTTTTTGCAATATTCCGTAATTTCATTTATGTAACCTGCTCGTTATTTATTTTTCTATTACGTCGTATTCTCGATTAACATGCGGCAACGATTTTTTGTCGAAGTAACCTGTAGTGAATACAAAAAAATTTAACACGTACACGCATAGTAATTTTTCATAAATATCCTTTGCAGGCTTGATTGTATGTATTCACACGCGCGTGCACAAATATTGTAATCGTTTTAGTTTTTAATTCTCTTCCTTTCACGCGTCATCATTTATTATTATTATTATATTTACTATTTTATAAACTATAAATAATATATTCTATCATTGGGGTTCGTCTTTTGCAGCAATAATAACAATATAAAACCGTCTGATTACGCGTATAACGAAGAATAAACACGCAGGTCACACCAGCGATTGATCGCCCCAACTAGTGTGCGGCAGCAGACGTCAAACGACATTTTTTCGCGCAATGCAGACGTCGAGGTCGCCCATACGAAGGAATTAATTATATTATATATATACAGATAATAACCGGGCGGCAAAACGAAGATGATAATTTATTTTCAACACGTTTTTATTCATCGCGGCGGGGGAAAAAAAAATAAATAAACACATTATTTCAGTCCAGAGAAATAAAGATGTTCGAAGACATTGTCATTGATCTTACGATATACATAAGAAAAAAAATCGCTCTTAAAGTATTACATACGCGTATATAGTGTATTACACATTTGTACGTGATATTTTATCGCACACAAATGAAAATATTTAACTCTCTCTCGAACAAGCTATACGCTTTCGTCATTTCAATATCTTTGTTTTTTTTCGTGCCTGTCACTCTACCACGCATTTTCGGAAATCATAAAGAATGGTACGCGATACACAAAAACAACCATACGAGCTTCGGATACGTTAATACGTTAACAAAAGTGATTGGGAATAATTGTACACTTGCACTTCATAAACTTTTTGATAAAATAACGGTATTCGTATATAATAGTTGTATATATGAAAAAAAAAATATTTTAAATAACATATTACGACCAGGTTTTGAAAATATTAGATCCGCTTTTATTCAATTACCTTGCGTTGAAGTTACTGAACATTTTTTTTTTTTTTTTTACTCAGTAGTAATTACACTTCGTTTCACTCTCTTCGTTCCTTAAAGATTTATTATTTTTCGTTTGGAACATATGAATGGTTTTCAATTTACACCATCTCCATTATGTCCATTATAGTCCTGTCTTTGTTAAACATCACTGTTTAAATAATTTTTGCGCGCGGAATGATGACAATTTTAGATTAATTAATTAAATTGCATTTTTTCAATTGATACGACGTAGTTTATGAATATTTTTGTTGTTTTTTATAAGTGTACATTTTAAACATAGATACGAACTTTGTCCTTAATTTCCAGCTATTTTGCATTCATCCCAACGGGCAATCGAATTTCGGTGTAGTTTTTACATTCAATAAAAATTAATCCATTATGTAATAATAATAATAATAATAATAATAATAATAATAATAATAATAATAATAATAATAATAATAATAATAATAATAATAATAGTAATAATAATAATAATAATAATAATAATAATAATAATTGCGCACTCATTCATCGGAGAAATACATTTTATTTTATAAACTATATGATAAGAAGCCCCGTTTATACGAAAACACGCAACTCAATCGACAACGGTGTGTTCTATAAAGAGTCGTACGCGTTAGGATTAAAACAGAATAAACAGAAAATTTCGTATTAATTCAATTTTATTTTTGTTTTTATATGCGTTAACGCGGCGGTAGCTCTCGCCTGTAAATATAGTACAAAACAAATAAACGCTCGTTTTAGGCCCTCCCGTAAACGATCAAATTTGCTTGACAATTTTGTTTGTCAAACTTCATGTTTTTATCAAACGATCAAACCATAGATTAAACAAATTCGTCGAAATTCCCTATAGTTTCGGTTTTCTCCTTATCGTGGTGTAACGTCTGTATTATATTTTATTTCACGGTCAAATATGCCTCCAATCAAAATTTTCATCAAACACATCAATTGTTTGACAAACGCGTCAAACAAGTCTGCATACTATCGAAAAATTTTACAAACACATACAATTTGACAAAAAAATTTGATCGTTTACGGGGGCCTTTACGCGGCGTCATTTATGTGTTATTTAAAAAGAATTCACGTGTCGACTTAAGGCGCAGTCCGCAGTAGTAAAACTTCCAATCATGAATATTAGGTAATTATAAACATCCGATAGAGTTAAGCTTAGCAGACCCTCAACTCAAAATATCGGTCGTTCGCAACATCGACACGTGCATATTTCAATTAATTCAAATGAAATTCAATAGATTTTAATTAAATTCGACGTTTAAATATTTAAATTGCGTTCAATCCGCATGAACAATAATCGTTTACCTAAAACAATGATTCGCCATTATTTTTTTACCATTCCGTATAGGAGCGTATCGCTTTCAGAACAACATAACATTTTTCTTAAATCACGGCTTGATAATGGACCTCTTTCGATTATCTTAAACACCTCCAAAACATCGTATTTTAATATGTTTTTCCAATCAAACGACGACAATCAAAAGTCTACGCAATTGAAGAGCACGGTGATTATAATAAAATAATTTCAACGGTTCCAAGTTGATTTTCAAATACGCAAAACATATTCCATCCAACTACAATAAATTCGACGTGCGCTTAAAGACTAGGTCTAAATAAGTACATAATAATAGGTTACTTATTATTATACATCTAAGTACTGTAATATAATTCGGTATAATATTAATTTTAAACTATTACGTCATCCAACACACACAATACGGTTAACCCGATTAATATTCAATAACAACGTGCACGAAAACACGTAAATAATACGAACCACCGTTAACAATAATATAATAATGTGTGTTCATAACGCTATTCAGTAGTTTTTCGCAATTACGAAAATCATAATATTATACACATGCAGTCACGCACGTCCGTTGTCCGAGCGTATTTACACTACGCTATATATTTGTGCGCGAATCCGACAGATTTTTATCGAATTTTAACAATTTGCTCTCACATTTTATTTCCAATAGGAGTTTTATATATACACAATGATATACATGATGTATTCGCACATTTTAAAGACCAATCCGTTGTAAACGGTATTGAAAATATTTTTCTACCGCGTGTTTTCGTTGTTGACGAAAAATATTGTTAACCGTCCGAAAAATTGTTGTTGTTTGCGTTAAAAGTTTCGGTGGTAGAAAAAAAAAACAAAATATTTTAATTAAACCTCGTGCCCACAGCTTCGTGATTTTCGAGTAGGTGGGTATTATTATTATTATTATTATTATTATTATTATTATTATTATTATTATTATTTGAAGTCATTAATTTTAAAGGTTTAATCATATTATATCGAACTGATTTGTATTTTAAACCAATGACTTTCCCCGAACACTGCAGGTATAAAATATACGCAGTATTTAGAAATTAACATATTCCGTATATGTATATGAATTATTGTAATGCATTAAATATATATATATATATTTTTTTTTTTTATTTATTTATTTTTTTTCTTTTAGACATTTCGAGAGTTGTAAGGTATTTTCAATTTTAACGATATGTGTATATATAATATATATATACCAATGTTTAATAGCTGTTTTTCGTTTGAACGTAAACATATTTTTATCGAATAATTTTCCACCGTTTTTACATGTACACATTGACTTCCGCCTCTCGTGTCCTTATAATATAAAAATAATATATTGTTGTGTACGTTTCTTGAATACGAATCAGTGTCGTACACATCGCTGCAGGATTCGTTAAAAGTAGGTGTTACTGTAACCATTATTATTAGTGTAAACAACGGGCACAAAAATATCCGTTCTAATGTATATTGAAAAAAAAAACTCGTGCGCGCGATGTACCGAATTCATATAAAATAACAAGAATACCGAAGAGATAGATACAAAAAAAAAAAAAAAATTAACCATTAAAATAACTGTATATTATTTATTGTATTTTCTTAACGCGAGAATAAAAACGTAAAATAATTGTTTGCTCCGACAAAATGTGATATTATACGTTTTCATTGTTATTTTGTGTGTGTGTGTGTGTATAGGTAATTTACGTGAACTAAATTATAAAAAAAAATAATAGTTTTCAACGAAAACCGTATATTAACGCGAAAATAAATAATTTATACGTCGCGTTTTGAACGACGAAAAATACTTATAAAAATTCGGACAAAAACGTAATAATTCCAACTAAAAACTGATATATACGAATGTATATTATAGCTATCTACACGCGCAAATACACAATTCATACACACACACACGATGAAACTCAATTGGTAATCCGTGGCAGTTAAGATTACTATTATTATAGGCAGTATACATTTCTGTTTACTCTGTAATTTTATTATCAAATATGAACCAATCCGCGGTTAAAACTTTTTATTATATATATATATTTTTTTAGTTCCATTTTTTAAATTCCTATATTATAAAAAGTATGGCGTTTTTTTATTAAAACAAAAAAAAAAAATGTAATTTACAAATATTATTCGCGAATAACAATTTAAGATTAGTTTTATTTTTAAATTTTCTTGTTTGGTAAATATTCAGTAAGTACACATACGACGACGGCAAGTAAACGGAGTATAAATCACAATACCGCATAATATGTAAATATTATAACATAAATGACCACCAATCAATATAAATCCATTACGGTCGAATAGTATAGAGGACAATTTATTTAACTCAATACAAAATTTCGTATGTAAATAATATCCCCAAACTGCAGTATAACTAATTTCCAACGTGTTTATTAATATAGGCATAATTTTGTTACGTTTGTGATTTTGTGATTTTATACAATAAAAATCAATTACTTGCTACAATTATAATATTTCAAAATTTTTATTTTTCGCATTTAAAAAAATGTATTTAAATGTTTTTTTTTATACTCGATAAAATTTCACGAACAAAAATCCAAGTGCCCCGACGATATATTTATTATATATTTTCTATATTCTGTAAATTTCAATGGCAGTGTTTCGTCTCTGTTTATACTCGACTTATAATAATTAATCTTACTGCAAAAGCGTTTACAGTTTTAAACGTGTAATAACGACACGGTATCGTTGTGGAATATATGTTATTAAATACGAGCGTACAAAACACCCAACCACTTTCCGATGCTAATACACAATTTTGATGGTTATGTCAATATTTGTGCGTTTTAACAAAAATAAAATTACGCGTTCATAAATGTTGGTAAAAAATAAACGCGCGATATAAGAAATTTTTTGAAATGAGCGTATACGGGTCGAACAAAATAATAAGGTTCTCGCGATGTACTATAATGAAATATTATGTGTTTTATTTATACGTTATTTTATTTATTTATTTTTTTTTACATTAATTTATTTCTCGAATAAAAAAATTATAACAATTGTTTTTCTAAGATATAGTTTTTTTTTTTTTTTTGTTTTTAATTAAACCAGTACTTGTTTTTCAAATTCATTATCTATCTAAATTATATATCTATTATGCGTTGTTTTTGATAACTTCAATCAATCGAAAAATAGTATACACACAATGTATATGTATATATATATATATTTAAAAGATAAGAACAATTTTATTAATATAATTGTCAACGACAGCCTATAGAATAAATGACGCAGTGGCACCTCCTCCAGTATATATACTCGCGAAATATTATATACATATATAGTGTATCAGAAATTCGTGTATGTTTTAATGGCTACAAAATACGTAAAGGAAGTACGCTTATACGATACGAATTTATTCGTTTACATGTAAAACTGTTACAAAAATCGTATATTCAGCAAATATTTTACAGCTTACAAGCTCAAATCAGATAATTTATAATGTGCCCGATATTCCGGAATAATAAGTTAAATGTTATTATGTAGAGAGGGGGAAAAACGAAAAAAAAATACAATATGAAACGATGATATATCATATAAAATTGACGATCTGAATAAACTCAAAATTCGATTACAGAGACTGCAGTATACGTATTACATTTGACATTTATTGTTAACCACTAGGTACACTTAAACAATGATCATTTTTAATTTTTCAAAAACCAATGTTATTTCCATTTGAAATAAATTACAATTTTAATATGAAAATATGATTAAAAAAATAATAATAATGTACGAACAATAAGAAAACGGCTGTTATTAATAATATTTCTATACATATAAAAATATTTATAAACTAAATCGTAATATATAAACGTTCGATTGGAAAATAATAATACAATAATAAACAAAAAATCGTAGAAAAACAAATTTTTTTAACCGTCGAATTCTTATAACGTGCGTCACAAATGTATGCGATTCAAACCGAACTCTTTATCAATTTCCAAAGCCAACCCGTACATTCTTTAATAATTATTTTAAATACATTTAAATTTTATTAATATATTATATTATAAACTATATACACACACACATATATATATATTTAAATGATTTAGGTTTGAAGGACCTAAATATATCTGAATGATAATTTTCTTATTACCTAATCATTTCTATAACATATAGCCTATATTGGTAACACATTTTTATTGTATTAGTTATCTTCTTTTTTTTATGTTTGTCATGAGTACATGTGCAGACGATTCATACACAGAGAGATACATTGAGAAAAAAAACACGAGTAATATTCGCATTGACTTTTCTCAGAATAATTTATTTGTAAACGAAACTAATTCGTGATCGCGTTATTTTTCATGGAAATCGATGATTTACATCAATAGTCTTTGAAATCGCTCTAAAAGTGTGTTGTTCAATTAGATTTTAACGAAACACTCGTAAGGGTTTTATCGGAATTGACGTAATATAGTCTATGTTGCGTATTCGAGTATTTATCGCTTCTATGCTTTATTATTATTATTACAATTGTTTATATATATATATATATATATATCTTAATTTATGTCGATTCAAAAATGTTTGTCTTTAATTTACATGAAAATTTAAACGCAACAACATAATAAAATATCATTAATTGATATAATTCGTATACGTGTAATTAAGCCTGTTTTGAACAAATCACTATAATCGCACTATTTTTTTTAGTACTCTAATATGTATATATATTTATATATATTACAGCTAAGTGTACATATTTATTTTTATCGATACATCTACCACCACACATAATTTTAGCGTTCGAAAACATTTTATTTTTGATTCTTTGTCGCGATTATTGTCACGTGCGTGCACCGTCGACAATCATAGGCGGAAGTAACAGAGTGTTTTAGATATGTCGTAACCGTGCCCTAAACTGGAAAAAAAAATTTATTTACTTTTCGGTGGTAGTTTATAAAAATAAAATAGGGAAAAAGTCAAGAATATATATATTTGGATTAATTAAAACAAAAAGTGTTTTAATAAGGTAACAGATATTATTACTGTAATCGATGTGTATTATAACTAAACAGAAACACAAAAATAGAGATAAAAAAAAAAATTGATTTATTTCGTTGTTTTTCTATACACTTAATCGTTTTTTTTCTTTTGTTATTTTGTAAACATAATTAATAAAAAAGAAAACTATACAGAATCAATTATTATATTAATCCCATACAATACGCCAGTAACCGCATAAGTTATATATAAATAGGTACAGAGCATATTTTAAGAGTTTATCTCAACTGCGTAAATTATATGTTAAGGCGGTCCTTAGTAGTAGAAGAAAAATAAAATATTAATATTTTTATTTGAGATTCCGCCATTTTATTCATAAAAATAAAATATTTTATATAAAGAGTATAAAAAAAAAAAAAAATTATTTCCTAAAGAAAGATAAAATAACTGTGTATACAGGTCATCGAGTTGACCGTTTTATTATGTAACAGTTTTATTATGTGATGTATTATGTAGAAAACCCAAAATAATTCTTTAAATTTTACTATAAATACAATCAAAGGCATAACTAAAATAGGATTGAATACTTATAAGAGAGCTAGAGCCCCGACTCCGGAGTATTTCAAGATAAGAATAAGAATAGTCGTATATATGGACCATTTTCCATACAACGAATGTGAAAACAATATAATATAGTCATACGTTTACGTCATCCTGCGATAATAATAAAAGAAAATTGTCCCGGTTTTCTAAAGGATTCGGTATAACAGTTTCAACGAGGTTGGCGAAACGTTTTTAGAGGTAGAAACTAAATTTTTTTAGTTTAAAAACTAAACGTTTTTAGAGGTAGGAACCCCCTCTAGTTACGTAGAAGAATGAAATTGGTATTTAAACTATGTATATAAATACGCTTATAACAATGGTTGACAATAGTGAACAAAATATAAATATTTTATATTCAAGAACGCAAAGAGTTCTTCCAATATTATATACGTTCAACGTACGGGGTGTTTTCGTTAAAGGACAAACAGTAATCGTATGGTTTCTTATACGAATATAATAATTGTCACTTGTCGCACATAATTTAGCCTATACAGTATACTTTTATCTTTTGCGTGATACGACAAAAACATCCGAGTAGCAATTTTAGGCGTAGAGGCGCCGTTTTAAATCATTAATAAATGATGGTTCGTTCAATGTAAGTACGGTGCAAATCGGCACCGTGTTTTTGACAAAAACGAATAGCGAATATGTTTTATTCACATTATAATCGATTTCGTCTATATTGCCGGCGTTGAGAAAAAAAACATACGCAGATACGTCTCGAAGACATACATCAACGTAATAGTTCCGAAGCCAATAGTAATGAATCTGTAATTTTCGTTATTAATTTCGAATATGAACACTAAATACATTTCATTTTTTTTTTTTTTTTTTTTGTATCCATTAATTGCCTTATTTAAACGAACGCGAATGTACTTCCAAAAACGATTTTGTATTTGTTCTTATTAAAAAAAAAAAAAATCAATCGCCCCGTTGACATAAAATTACGGTCCACTGCTATGTATGTCTGTTATTTATTATAGTCCGTTCTTCTTTAATAAACTCGACGCGACAACGAATCGTCCGGCCGTCGTCAACTATATGGATTCTCCAGGGGTGTTTTGTCATTTCGCGAGAGGGGAAAAACAAAAAAAAACGGCCGCCAATTTTCAAACGGCGGAGAAACGACTGCGGGGGTTGGCGACAATGCGTACGCTTATCGCGTACAAACGGGAAATGGCACGCAGCCGTTCGTGGCGACACTGTAAAGTTCAATCCTCCCTTTAACTCTGGCGCGCGCGCGCTGGTGTGTGTGTGTGTGTGTGTATTTGAACGTGTTACGTGCGTGTGCGTGGTATGTGTGTGTGTGTGTTGTGTATATAGCCGTTCGCCGCCGCCCTAGTCTGCATCCGCCGACGATTACTGAATGGCGATAAAAAAAAAAAAATAAACAACAACAACAAACCCGAGCGCGTTATAATAATAACAACAACAACAACAAAAGAAAAGTAATAAGAATACAACGGGGAAAAAAAAAAAAAAGCGTCGTAACAAAATGGCAGTGACGGCAACAACGTAACGTCGAAACGGTTCCATCCGGCAGCGACAGATTATACGGCCGCCGCCGTCGCCGCGTGTCTTTCGAGTCGCGGAATCGGAGGAAAAGAAAAGACCCAAAAAAAAAAAAACTATTTTTTTTTTTTTTTTTAAAGAAAAATTACATCACAAGGTAAGACGTTAATTAAGAACACGTAAAATTATAATATAGTCTATAGCGGGATGCGGAATTCGACTCGCGCCCGTTTTCGTCAACCGTCATATCACCCGTATCACTGGCACACGTACCGTATTTATTATTATTATTATTATTTTTTTTGTTGTACCACCAGTCTTCCGAGTATCTAAAATATGAAATTTTTTCGTACCGGGAAAAAAAGTAAAATAATTATTATTACCGAAATATTTTCGATACAATATCGCGCGTTGTGTGTGCTCGTGTCCCGCGGGCACGTGAACGTTTTTTTTTAAACGGTAAATTTTTCACACACACACACACCGTCTACGAACCCGCCGCTACAAATTTTAATTTAATCGTTTCGCGCTCTCGCGATATTCTCTGCAGCGTCGTCGCCGCCGTTTTTTTATTAATTTTCATTTCGATCTCGTCCGCTGTTTTATCGGTAACACATTCATCGATGCGCGCGCTCTCTCTCTCTCTCTCCTCAACGGGGTCTCAATCGATCCGAATCACTACCATATACAATATACGATCACGCGTCGTCGTAATCCTACAAAACTTTGCGACGGTAGTGGTGACGGCGGCGGTGGCGGTCGTCGTCGTCGTGTACAGCCTATCCCAATTGAACTCTCGTTATACGACGTACACACAACAGTAACACACGCACACACATGCGCACGTAGTATATAGTACATCCGACCGCAACTGGAACGAGACGACACGCTTCGATCATGTTTTCTGCGTCGTACTATTACTATTATTCGTCGTCGTCGCTGTTAGAGTAAAAAAAAAACCGAATTGAATCGTTGTGGTACTACGGGCTAGCACGACGACGAGACGAAAGAAATTACGCAGGTATTGTTGTTGTCATTTAATGCGACGAAGACAAGACGTGTGTGTGCGCGCGCGCCCGATAGTGCTCGTATTCTCGCGACATTCGTCCCGCGTTTTTCGTCACCGAAAATCCCGTTAATTTTTTCTGCCTCCCGGCCGACACGCGCACCTCGTAGTACGATCGTCGTTCCCCTTAGGGAGAGAGGCCTCGTGTGTGTGTGTGTGTGTGGACATTTTTCGTGTGCGGTTTATTTTCTTTTTCATCATTCACGTTCCGTACCGTCGTACGATTGTTCCAGATGATCTGACTGAACGGAATATCGTCTACGATCATCGATTGTGTGTAAACATGGCCGATGTATTGCAGTCAATCTGCAGCCCATTGCCGTTGTCATCCAGTCAGTCGTCGATTGTCAAAGAAGGATGGCTGTTCAAAAGAGGTTAGTGTCGCTCTCGTGTTTTGATCACATCGCTTCCGCTCGGGTGTATTGTACACGCCGCAGTACGGTACTTACACACGAGCACCCGAGTTTACTCTTTTTTCATTATTCTCTCGATTTCAGGCGAACACATCAAGAACTGGAGGTCCAGATATTTCGTACTGTTCGCCGACGGCTCACTCATGGGCTATAGAAACAAACCCGAAGGTCCGATGACAGAACCTCTAAACAATTTCACTGTAAAGAGATGTCAGATAATGAGTGTGGATCGTCCAAAACCGTATACGTTCACAATCAGAGGATTGCAATGGACGACCGTTATTGAACGAACATTTCATGTGTCTTCAGAAAAAGAAAGGTCGGTTAATATCGTATTGTTGCGCTATTCTTTTGGGAATTTTTGCCGTCTACCGTGTCCGATTTACATTTTTGTTAACGAAATATCTGTGCTTAATAATTTAATTAAGATGACAATTGATTATGAACTCCAAACACATTTCAATTTTAATTGAGGCTGCATTAAAATTATAATTGAAAGTGAATTCCCATAGTTATTAAAATTTAAATGCGTAATATGTTGGCGAATACGGTAATTATTTAATGAAGAAATTTAAATGTACAATAAAGTATGCGTAACGTTTTAGGACCTGTATATTTTGTGTTTAACTTTTGAAATCAAATAATATTTGTACTTATATCAATTAAATAATTACTCTTAATATTCCAACTTGATTTACTATATTATTTTTAATGAATTGGTATTTTTTTAAATTGTGTTATATTTTGTTGCTAACCTATTTTTATTTAAACATACTGTTTAACTGTAAATTCTTTTGACCAATCAATATTTCGTATAATAGTTTCTAGAATTTGTTGGTAATGAAAAAAAAAAAATTATCGCACAGTTTGTTTAAATAGTAAAAAGGTGTTAGGTAAAACATTATTTAGAAACTTGATACTACTATATACTAAATATATGAACATTTATGAAATAATTTTTATATAAATATGTTTGCTGTTTTATTTATCATATTATACGTATGTATATTTTGTAGAAACTAAAGACTAGGTAGAACATAATTAACAATGGTTCAATAAAGATAAAAATCATTATCTCATTTTATTAAAATTAGTAAACAAAAAAAAAATTACATTCAATTGATTTAAAAATTTGGTGTAAATGTATTAATAAAAATGGCATTGATATATATATATATATATATATATATATATATATATATATATTACTTTAATAATAGCATAAACAAAATAAACGTACGATAAGCTATAGGTTAATAGTTAACCTATGTATATATATATATTATAAAAATAAATGATATTATTTTCATTCAGTTTTAATTTAACACTGAATACTTAGATATATTTAAACCTAACCTTATTAAAATTAAAAAGTATGGTTTTTTAAATTTTTTCTTTTCATTTAGTATCTATGTAATTTCACTAGAATATTTTTGAAATGTTTAATTTTAACTTAATCTCATTGATATAATAGTGTTAGAATAAGAATCAAGTTTAACGTGCACATAATTCAAATTATTTGTAATTTATATATTATATTGAATTGTAAACAAATTATAAAAATAATAATAATAATAATGATCTGTTTGTCACATTACGCAGAAATGTTAAATGCCACATACTCTACCTATGTTAAATAGAAAATAGTTTCAAAGTACATCGTTTTGTTGTTATTCATAATAATAAGAATTAATTTTAGAGGTCACGTTGTTATTAATAAACAACACAAACTAGGAAAAGCAGTTAACAAATCTTTCAGATACACTTAATAAAAGTAATTCAATACCTATTCTTCAATTTTAAATATATATATATATGAAAATATTCTAATTGTTCATGTTTAATTTAATTTTAATCTTATATAATATACATTTACATTTTCTGTACAAATTACCAATATAATAATTGATTAAGTGGGTTTGGTATTACAATAGATTAATTTCAAATAAACATATTCATTTATTATTGATGACTAAGTATTATAAATTATGTTTTATTTAATGTATGTATTTAATGAAATAATATTGATAACAGGACTAAATAAATCAAAATGTATTTATGCACTATGAAGCTATTAAATATTTAAAAATCAAAACATCATAATGGTAGATGTAAACATAATAATTATATTCTGGTACAATTAACAAATAGGTTAATCAATTTTATTTATTATAATATCATTAAATCCAAATAAACATAAACTGTGATAGAGTTTTGGATATTTTAATTTCCTATTTGAGTTATTGATTATGAATGATAATTTGCTTAAACTGCAAACAATTTATTATTTTGTTATCTGTATTTATTTATAGTCCTATTGTTTTTTCAATCTGCACACTATTCATATTTCCAGTCAATAGAGTATGAAACAATAATATTAAGTAATAAAATACTAGGGATGCAATGCAGTTGTCTGCTTGCAATGATTGAGCTGAGCGAGCATTTAATCTGTAACTGAATTGACTTTATTATTTCTTTAAAAAGGACTGAAAAAATCGGTCTAAGTTTCGAGAAAATAGGGGTCCGCTGAACACAAATCATAGAGGTTCCCCATATTTCGAATAACGAAAATTCTAATTTGCACCTGCATTGTGTGTTTACAATCATTTTCCATTGAAGTCAGTGGGGATCTGGTTTTCCGGTGATTATTCCTCAATGGTGTGTCCGATCTAGACTCTCAACCCCTCGCGGCACTCAGCGCGTGCTATCGAACATATGAACAAAGTTTAGTCAAAATCAGTTGGAACAGTTCGGAGTTAAGTGCGTGTTGAAATTCATTTCAACGTTAATTCAATGGTAAATTTTTTGGTGATTATTCCTCATATGTCCGATTTTGGATGTCTCTAGTTTAAAACCATCCTCAATGTCCACCGAATAAGTGTGCTAAGTTTCGTTGAGATCGGTCAAGCCGTTTCGGAGGAGTTCAATGTTAATGAATGACAAAGTGGGGTATATGAGCTTCGCTCGCTCAGCTCAAATATTAATAATTATGAGTAACTAATGATAATTTTTTTTTTAATTTAGGGAAGAATGGATGACTGCTATTAAAGGTGTGTCAGAACGTTTGTCTGATGTTGATGAAGTTGAAATGGAAGGTGTATCTCATTCGACTAGCATGTCAAGCACAATGTCTGGTCCAAGTTCAGATGATTTCAGTGCTAAATTTTCTGTTCAAGGAACATCGTCAAGTAAATCAACTGGAAAACGAAAAGTGGTAAGTATAACTAAAATTTAAAAAAAAATACACCTACTATAGAATTTGCATTGTATTTTCATATTTATGTGTATATATATATATTTTTTTTTAAGACTCTTGAGAATTTTGAGTTTCTTAAAGTACTTGGAAAAGGAACATTTGGAAAAGTGATTTTGTGCCGAGAAAAGGCAACGGGTCATTTATACGCTATCAAAATTCTTAAAAAAGAAGTCATCATTCAAAAAGATGAAGTTGCTCATACACTAACTGAAAACAGGGTTCTCCGCACTACTAGTCATCCATTTCTAATTGTAATTTGTTATTTTTCTTGATAACTAAATATATATTTCATATTTGTATTTAATTTTACTTAAAGTTATTGTTGATAATTTATTTTGTAGTCATTGAAATACTCGTTTCAAACAGCAGATAGATTGTGTTTTGTTATGGAGTATGTAAATGGCGGAGAACTATTCTTCCATTTATCTAGAGAACGTGTATTCACTGAAGATAGAACTCGGTTTTATGGGGCTGAAATTATTTCTGCTTTGGGTTACTTACATTCACAAGGAATTATTTACAGGGATTTAAAAGTAAATTATTTTAATTTCAAGGTGTTATGTTATATTTGAATAATTAAGGTGTGATTTTTTTTTTTTTTTAGCTTGAAAATTTACTATTAGATAAAGATGGTCACATTAAAATAGCTGATTTTGGATTGTGCAAAGAAGATATTACATATGGATCAACTACCAAAACATTTTGCGGTACACCTGAATATTTAGCCCCAGAAGTGTTAGAAGATTTAGACTATGGTCGAGCTGTTGACTGGTGGGGAATAGGAGTAGTGATGTATGAAATGATGTGTGGAAGATTACCATTTTACAACAAAGATCATGACAAATTATTTACCTTAATTTTAATGGAATCTGTATGTTAAACATTATATACATAATTTACTATAATTTGTCATAATATTTTTAATGTTTAAATGTTAAAGGTACGATTTCCTAGAGGTCTTTCTGCTGCTGCAAAAAGTTTACTATCTGGTCTTTTAATTAAAGATCCTAAAAAGCGATTGGGTGGTGGTCCTGATGATGCCCAGGAAATCATGAGTCATGTTTTCTTTAGTAGTATTAATTGGTTGGACTTGGAACAAAAAAAGGTAATACATAATAATTTTCTTTTTAGATTATATATATATATATATATATATATAAATTATTTTTATGAATATATTTTAGAATAAAGTAAAAATGATTACAAATTAATTTTAGATTCCTCCTCCATTCCAACCTCAAGTTTCATCAGACACAGACACACGATATTTTGACTCTGAATTCACTGGAGAATCTGTCGAACTTACTCCACCTGACCTTTCAAACCACCACCTCAACAGCATTGCAGAAGAAATGGAACAATCACAACCATACTTCCCGCAGTTCAGCTACCAAGACCTAGCTGGATCAATATCAATAAGTGCCAGTTCGTGTTTCAGTCATACGTGAACAAAATATAAATATATGTAAGTGATTCTGTAAAATATTGCTTAAAAATTAAGTATATACAAATGATAAACTGACTTTACACTTCATATTAATTTTTTTTTCTTTTTGACATTAGGCTATTTATATTTATATATGTATACATATATACATATAAATTATAATATACAATGTTTTAAACTAGTGAATTTTCTTATTTTTTTTCTTTTTGAACATTGGTCAAATACTTATTGGAACATATAATATAAAAATCACACATGTATGATTCAGTATTTATTAAATTTTTTTCAACCATTATTTTTCTTTTATTTATTTTAAATCGCTGTATTTTTTATTACTATTACTATTATTTTTTTTTTTTATTATTATTATTTATCTTTGTCTTGTTGAAAGTTTTTGTTTTGTGTACATAATATTGAAAATTTATTCTAAAAACATTTTACCGGCCTCCCTCATGTGCAGGATACATTTTTATTCTTAAAATTATATAGCAATTTTAATACTTTGATAAAATATTAACTGTTTGTATTAATTTTACATCATTAGAAAGTTCTAGAAATTGTGTATTGGGTTATTCGGGAGTATGATTGGGGAATGTGGTAGGTAGAAAATGTATACAAGTGGGATTTGTACTCTAAAAAATCATTTGGCTTGCAATTAAGTTTTTATTATAATATACATTATGGATTATATTTTGTAATATAGCCTTTATATATTATGTTAATTCACATAGAATTAATCAATTGTCGAATAATAATATTTTAAGTACCATTCAATAAGTGTCTAACAACCACCAAGTACCATTCAGATTTCATGTGTCAAAAAATAGTTCACAATAGTATGAATGAATAATAATAAGTAATCGTTCTATACAAAGTTGATTAAAATTTATGTTTTATTATATTATTTTGTTTATTTCAAAGAACAAAGATAGAAACATGTTCGCCAAACGTGTAATCAAAAACTTATGTTTTTAATTATTTCCATAGAAAGCTTTTTCGAAATCTAATGCTTGTTATTTTAAATTATTATATAGTCTTGATAATTTAAAAACAATTTGTACAACTTCATTTGGTATAATATATTCAACTAAGCCAATATTTAATTATATATGAAATGAGATCACTTTGAAATATGTAATAGGTTTGGATACTTGGTTTTCTTACATATGTTTTGTGTAGCCTTAACAAATTTATTTCGTTTTGGATTCCCCATTTTTTTGTTTCAATTAAAAAGTAAATTTTAGCATTTCAATTCTGTTGAATATTATGATTAAAGTATTTAAATATTTAATTTTATAAAACTATCAACAAGTCACTAATTCTAATTAATCGTCTTTATTTTATTAAGAACTTCCATATGGACACTAGTTAATAAATATAATAACCGTCTTACCTCTTTATGGAATTTATTAAATACTTTTACATTATTGAAATTAATAGTCAATAGATTTTAAATCTCATTAGAATATTTCTAAGTTTATTTTATTTCTTTGGGTTTACCTCCCATCATATCTTATTAATAATGGCAATTATTGTTTAAAAAAAAAAAAAATCATCAATAAATCACATATATATATACACACACACTTAGATACTTACAAACATATTTTTTAAAGCATCTATTATTATTTTCCTATTACAAAAACTAAACAATGTTTAAGCAAGTATTAATTATAATTCCAACCAAGCATTTTGGTCTGAGTATGAAGTTCAAATATATTAGTTTTACTAAATGACTTTTACCATTGTTCGAGTTATTCAAATAATTGTATATTTATGCGTGAAATTATTTTATATTTTATGAAAATAGCAGTACACTAATAATGTTTCTAATTAAGTAAATTGAAGCTAATAAGATTAGTTGTGTATACGTGTAAACAATAAATTTATATAACTTTTAAATACATTAGAAATATAGACCGATTGAAAATGCAAGGTAATATGGCTTGTGTCAGGTGAGAAAATTACTACTATTTTGGCTCTTGTACATATAGTTTTTTCTAATAATATACTGTACAGATGCTAAATCATTTACTACCACATTACCTCGCATTTTTGTTCATAAAAAAAAAATTTATCGATTCCGAATTTCATTTGATACTACATTTGATATGTTATAACAAAATGATTTTTAAACCATAAATATTTGAAGCGAATACAATTTTTTTAAATTTTATTATATAAAATAATACTGTTCAATGGTGGTGCAAATGCAGCTGTTTCGGCAATACACTCGGCGTATATAATGTGTTCCTATATTACTGTTTATTATTACATTCAGATCTGAAACAGCTGAATTATCCGACTAACTATAGAATAACTTGAATTTATTGTAATTAATAATTAATAAAACGATTATTTTAGGTTTATGTGTTTCTTAATATTTTGCACTGTCAACAATATTATTTAATAAGTTATTAACAATATTATTTTATTTGTAATATTTTGCCCAAATTATGTCTGTTTTTTTTTCCCAAATGTCATTAATTAACTTTTAATTTATGTTTGGAAAAAGGAAATGAAATATTTTGTAACATTTACACTGAGTAGAAATATCAAGTAAAACAAAAAAAAATTATTACCTCAAAAACAAACAATGACATTTACCAATGATTTCTATTTGTATAGAGTAGAATACTATTAATAATGTAAGTTATATCTTATGAAATTTGTTCGCAAACTATTATTTATTAGTTTGTATAATCATTGTTATAAATTGAATATTATGATTTTTTTTTCTTTTTCAGCGGGATATTATATATTATTCATTTCCTTATCTGATAACTATATTTTGACCTGCACACAGGTTCTGGATCATATAAAATTTGGTACTATATTTATAAGACATCAATGGGGACTTATTGTAAGTTTTTTTTTTTTTAAATTAAAATTTTCAATGTTTATAAAAACCTAAATTTGTAAGATTATGTAGACATATTTATCATTAGATTAGTAAATGTTTTTTTTTTGTACGTTTGTGTTTTTACTCTTTTTTTTGACAATTTATAAAATTCACAAATGAAACTCCTGATGTGAATTTTCTAAATATTTTCCTGCTTCTATATTACATTGCACAGATAATTTCTCCACAAAAATTATTAAACGCTGAAAAAAAATGTATGAAATGTTAAAAATATGATATCTTCAGTTATTGTGTATGTGTAGAATGTAAGTGATCTTATCGAAAAACATCTGCAATTGTGTGCATTACCTACCAATGTATTCGATAATTTCCAATAATTTTACACCCAACAAAATAATAAACCATCAGTCGTAAGTATTACTCGATTAAAACATTTAATTATATATATTATATGTACAAAAAAGATTTTAGTATTAAATGTATACAAGAGATAACTATTGTATAAAAAAAAAAAAAGTAAATAAGAAATACTAGAACATTTATTACACTGAAAATTTACAAAAAAATGTGCACACATTTTAAATTTATCACAAAATTTCAATCCAATGCTTTAATTACTTTTTTTTCCAGTTCGTTCATCAAATTGAATCTTCGTATTTTTGTTATATTCCCATTGACATTTGGTAAAGTTTTCATTGTACGTGCAGCTAACTACATAATGAAAAAAAAGTGAAAAATTAAAATACATATTTATCCTAATGTTTAGTTCAGCTATAATCGTAACAGAATTAGAAATAGTTAATGTTTTTCTATCAAATATTATTTAACAAAAAAATTATGGCTATTTTTTAGAGTAAATTTTAAAAAACTACTTTGTTAGGTAACATATATTACAAAAAGCATGACATTGCTGTGAAAATTTTTTGATCTTTAAAATTAGTATATGATATTAAAAACTACAAATACAACTTAAATGATATTTTTAATTTGATGTTATAAAATTTTGCTACATCTGTTAAAAATAACAAATATGAGTTTGAGAATTTTCTTAATATATAATATGGACTTAAACATTCAAAAACATTAAAATTATAAATAAATAATACTCTTTTATATTAATTACTTCAATTTTTTGGACCAAATCTACTTCATTATCTGTACATATGTAATTGGTGACTCTACCATCTGTACCAGCGTTTAAACGTCCAGTACGTCCACATCGATGAATGTAATCAACAATGTAAGAAGGAAAGTCGTAGTTTATAATATGCTTGGTCTAAAATTCAAATGTATATACAATTAATTATGTATGTATAATAAGCGTATTTGCTGTTTAAAAATAATTTACTCTAATCGTATTTAATCCTCTCGACCCAACATCCGTGCTAACCATTATGTTGACTGTACCATCTTGGAATTTTTTAAATTGTCCTAATCTTATTTCATATGGCATGTCACCATGTAAATTCACTGATTCAATGCCATTTTCATTTAAAAACATATTTGCCCAATCGCAAGTTTTTGATTTATTACTAGAAGATAAAAATATTTTTATGGTATTAATAATATATATTTCGATTAATCATTTTCAAAATATTCTTAATTGTTAAGTTATTCAATAATAATTGAATTTCCAGTACAAATAAAATTCTAAAAAAAAAAACCTAACAACAGTTAAATGTAAACGTAATTATTAATTTGTATTAAAAATGTTGTACTTGGTGCTAATGTAATGCTTACATTTCTTTATGTTAATTAAAACTTAATCAATATTGATTTATTACTATTAATTACAAATTGCGTTTAATTATAAATATATAACAATACAATAATTGGGAAACAAAATTGGTTTCTCAAGGTATGGCGTTCTCTTAATGTTAGCACTAAAAATTGATAATTATGTACAGTACGTAATCAAAAAAATAATACACTTCATATGAATTACCAAAATATTATTGTCGGAGTTTTGCTTTTATAAAGTTTTTTTGCGAGTAACAACATATTTGATGGTTTTTCACCCAAATTAGTTTTAATGAATCTTTGCTGAACATGAGGAAGAATGGCATGTAATTTGTCAGTTTTGATTTTATTTAAATTTTCCACCTAAAAAAAATTAAAATTGAATTGATAAAATTTCTTTTTTAACGATGATTATATACAAGGTGATTCGTATAATATAAAACACTCGTTATTCCGGTCAGTAATTACAAATCGATTTAAAATAATTATAATAAACATTTGTATAAAAAAAATTTTTTTTATAATTTTTATTAATATTAAACCAGTAATTTATTATTAAACATTTAAAATTTAAAAGTACACACGAGTGTAGTGTGAAATTAAAAAATATTTTCCTGTCATTTCAAGCTCCTTATCTTTAACCTAAATTAGAAAAAAATATATATTTATTCATAAACACAAAAATGAACTGAGAAAATTAATGCTTTACATTATAAGAATCCCCTTGAAAACAAATAATAATATTACATCAATAATTTCACCCAATATATCAGCCAGACTTGTTGGCATTGTTGCACTAACTAACAACAATTGGGTTAATTTAGATGAATTATCAAAACGACCTTTAAACTAAAAGAAAAAATATATAAATACTATTAGAATAATACTGTTTAACAAAAGTGTGGATATAATATACAATATTTTAAAGATTTAAAAAATATAAAAATCATTCACACTTTAAATCTAGATAAGAATTTAGTCATTAATTCGTTGAAACTATCATCCATCAAAGTATCTGCTTCATCTAGTACAACATGGCGTACATAGCGCATCGAGTATATACCTAAAAATACAATATTATGTTTAATACGATGTTCATCTAAGGAAGAAAATAATAACTGTTCCATTGCATTAAATTAACATATAAAATTTTTCAACACAATATACCGGTAGTCGTTAATTTGCTCAATGCTCCAATTGTAGCAATAACTATATCATTTTCCTCGAAAACTGGATTAACTATCTGTCTTTTAGTATGTCCTCCTGTAATTACTTTCACGTTCAATGGTAAATCTTCAATAAACCAATTGGCAAATTCCTATTGAAAATAATTCCGAATAGAAAATTACTTCGTTGTCACAAAACAATTGAAATCGTTCACTTCTGATATTTATATTATTTACTGAACATACTCCGATCTGATCAGCCAATTCTCTGCCAGGTACGATAATTAAAGCCAAAGGACTGTTAAACTTATTGTCAAATTTAACTTTTTCTTTATAACTTAATACTTGTTGAATTATCGGTGTCAAATATGCCAAAGTTTTACCACAACCCGTTTCAGCAGCGAGCAAAGTATTATTTCCTTTTAGTACTGATGGGATTCCAAGAGCCTAGAAGTAAAAAAAAATAATTTTTATGTACAATGCTAGTTTTGATTAATTTTTAATTTTTACTTGGATTTGAGAAGGAATGGTAATTTTATGCTGTTTTAAAACATTAATAATAGCTTGTGACAATCCAGTATTTTTAAACTCGTACAAAGATTTTCTGCTTTGAGGTAAATAATCCTAGTTTAAAAGAAAAAAAATTCTATTAATTACGTAGAATATACCTAACACAAAACAATATCACAAAAATAAATACAACTTGCATTATTATAAATATGAATGGTAAAATAATCGTCTTTGGACTTTCTGTTTTTCCATCCTTTTGATACTAAAGGAATTTCTTTAAATTCGGGATACTTCTGATTCCGTTCGTGGTTTAAATTTTTTCGTTTACATTTTATTATAGCTTCCTAAGAACAACAAATAAATAATATATAAAAATAATTTATTCAATAATATTTTTTCGTTTTTAAATATAAATTACAATGAACAAACCGAATTGATTGTACACTGTTGATTGTCTTCCTGTACGTCTTGTAGGTCAAATGCTTCTTTCTTTATTGGTACATATACTGGATTGATGTCTGCATAACTAAGATCGATTACTTTTTCATTTTTAGAACTCGAGCACCGCACCTGTAATAACTAAATGTACGATTTCATTGAGATAAGCGCTAATCACACTCTGATAATATATAATGCGGTCCACAGACTATAAACGAGTGTGTATCACATCAAATCTTAAAACATTGAATGAGACAAACGAACGTAATATTTCGATAGGCTATTCACCAGCTATTCGATATCAGGTACTTAAATCGAAAACTTTGTTTTTAAATACATTAAATAGATGTTTTTAATACATCACGCTTCATCAACGTTATTAATCAATAGAGACAACGTTCATACCCTTAAAGAAAGTATCAAATCGATTATCTATCGTCACCATTTCAAGTAGGTGTTGTTTTACGACTTATGGAACAACAACACGGACGCAGATAACATTGTACCAGTAGGTGGTAGCGCGTCGAACTACTACCAAACATTTTATACAGAGTATTCGAGATGATTGTATTTCGTTCATCAAACGATTGAACGGACACCACTTTAACACGTAAATTGTCGTACGGACATTAATGAAAATATCAAAAGCGCGTATGCGTTTTGTATACAAGAAATCGTTGTCGAAATTAACGAAGAGAGTTGACGACGACTCACGTTTTCAGCCCGTTTCAAGGCTTTGGCTGCTGGCGACCCAAATTCCGAACGGCATACCGAGGGTATGCGACATCGAAATATCGGTCCAGTCCAACGAGTCGTCTGTAATCCGAATCTGAAGACACGTACGTACAGAGCCATTTTTTTTTTTTTTTTTGTTTAACGATTTAAATTGCGTTTATTTTTTACGCATTTTCGCGAAACGTCGTAGTTGAATTAAACAAAAAAAATAATAAATATTATATTCGGTCCTCTTGTAAACTGATAACAAAACAACACGTGTTGTGCAGTGATAATCGCGTCCGCATTAACTATTATTATCGATCACAAAATCGTTCCACTTCCAAAATCGTGCCCACACGGCGTTTCGGTGTTTTACATTGCATAATTTTATTATTTTAAAAATCAAATACGACGGGACAAGGCAAAAACCGCATCACATTTTATAAATTTCCACGTGATATTTTTGACGGAATTCTCGGCAACAACAAATACTATATAGGTGTGTGTGGTGTAGTCGATTCGCACTATAGATGAACGAACATTTTCTTTTTTTCACATGCCTCGCGTTCAAATATCAATGTTTACATTGACGCACGCGAACAAATGGCCAATCGCGAATACGTACATATATATATATACATTCGAATAATGAATGAATGAAAAAAAGTCAAAACACAATGTCGAAAATCAGAATATTAATATACCTATATATTATGAGAACGAAAGACGGAAGTTCAAGAATATTACAATGTTATAAAACTCGTGTCTCACATTAAGGCCGTATCGTTTAATTTTATATATCTAATAATAACACCTGTATAAAAAAAACGTTTCGATTATATTTGTCATTTAAATACCAAAAAATAATAATATATATACGAATATTTTTTTTGACTACGGAGAGCTACTTTCTTCTTTTCGGACAATACTAGCGAGTCTTCGGTTCACCTGAAGAAAAAAAAATGTAAACACGGTGTCGGTCTGCTAAAGGCGTTTGCCCGTCACAAAATTAAAACGCGTTTGCCGAGAAAAACACTGGAAATAATAATAAACGAATTGATTTCAATATAATACAACGGCTTATTCAATTCAATTCGTTAATACGGCAATGTGAAATGCTTGCTTGTCGGACACGAGTTTCCATGAACATGTATTCTCTGAGCTTAAAAATCGAATTTAGGTTCTCAGTCAATCAAATGCATCTTTTATCCGTTCGTATACACAGTATGTGGAGGAAAACGGTGAATTATAATAAAAAGCAAACGATATCGACGAGTCTTCGAATAGAGAATTAAAAGACTACCGTTTCGATGGGAAAACATGTTTTGACAAATGTTTTCTACGAGTTGTGTTAACGTATACGTTTCGTACGAATTAAAAACGTTCGTTTTTTTTTCTACCGTAATCTGTGACTCATTAAAAATTTAGATAAATATGTTAGGCGCGGTCCTTTTTTCTTTTCAAAATCTTTAAAACGCTTATAACCAATTTAAAAAAAAAAAAATATGCTACATATTGTACAAAAAATAACGCGCGCACACAGAAATTTCCTTTCTCCAGTATACGAGTATAGACAAAAAAAAAATTGTTATAATAACGTCGCGTATTATCGTGAAAACCTGACCGTTGAAAATTGTTTTTTTTTTCTCTATTAATTGGCACACGTAAAAAAAAAACGACCGGTGACCCCCGCAACCGCAACCCCGTTCCGGGAGCGGAGTTCAAGAACATTACAAGATATTATAACAGTTCCAACGCTATTTGTCGTTGTATCAGAATCGCGTGTTTTCAAAAGTGTTCTCGATGACGGTGCCGGCGTATGCACGGGTGGGCGGCCAACAGCTGATGGTACTGCGCGTACCAAAAAATTGTTTGCCATTTTAAAAGTCCAAATCCGTGTCGTTTTCCCGACGAGTGTGAAACGATTAAAGAAGTAAAATGTACGCAGACTTTTTTTATTTTTTTATCGTAAATGTACTCGCGCCCGCACGAGTCGTAGAACCGTTCCACATAATATTATGTTCGATTTTTATTTATATACGCATTTATGTAGCTTTTAAAAGTTATACAAACTATTGTTGTCGCGTTTTAAAAATCTCAATTATACACACGAAAAAATACGACGGATAATAATCGTAACGCGGAAAAGGCAAAATACCGATTACTACGACTATAGCTGTTTAGTGGATATTATACGAGAATCTTCACGAATACCGCCCCCCCCCCACACGCTCGTTTTCGGTAGAAATTATCTACCCACACACGAGTTTATGCGATACGGTAAGATTTTTCTTTCTCAAAAAGCAAACGCGCAATTTTTCTATAATTACAAAAATTACACACACACATATATTTTTAAATATTAATAAATTATTTCCTCCGCATATAAAAACATTTTTTTTTTTAAAATAAATTCGTTCATTTTGTACATTGGGGCTACACAAGTTCGCGAATTCCGCCGCTTAACATTTGAAATAGTTTTCGTCTCGCCGCCGGCCGGCATTACGTTCGAATTGAAATCCGTCGAGCAGCACGCGGTACATGAGATAAAAATAATATGTAATAATAAAATAAACGACGACAATGACGACCGGGACGCGTACGACCGAATGAAGTTGTGGACACAACTTAGAGAAAACGATAAACGCGTTACCAAATCCCAGTAACCGCTATCGTGTGCGGTAACCGTCTTTGTAAGAGCGCTACAGATACTATATAATAGTGTTCAACGTTTATTATGTAAAGCGAATGGGAGCGACGGTCACGCCCGGCCGACCGCGCACGCGCGTGCACGTCGTCCGCCCGTCAAGGGAAGTACACACAGTTTGGGCACGCTGAATAAACTGTAATGTTAGTTTGGTAACCCCTAATTAACGTGCGCGCGGCGCGTACCTCGGGCGGTGGCAGCAGCAGGATGCGAGAGCACCGAGGCCCCGCCATCGAAGAGACGTCGGTCGGTCGCCGCCCCACTCCCCTCGCACGCCGCGTTCCATACGAATTCCGATTCGCGTCCCTCCAGCGCACCGAATCCGGTTGTCGTTGTTATTATTGTTATTATTATTACTCAAAAGCAGTCCGTCCGTCGGTGTTCGTGATCGTCGATCGTGCGTTCTCGTGCACTGCGTTACGACGTCCGCGATAACACAAAACGTTCCGCGTTTTCCAAGTGTTGTATTTATATATTTTGAATTCGTGTAATAATTGTGAATTTTCTTCTTCGCTTTTTACCACAAAAACGTGTGTCGCGCGTACAATATAAATATATAGTGTAATAATAATATTGCGTTTTGACCCGGGGCGGCCGTATAAAAAGGCGAATCAATTTGTCACTCCGCCGCGGCGGTGTCGTACACGGCAATTACCCGAGTAACGAAGCGTCGTCGTCGCGAGAACGATAACCAACAACGACGATTCTCTCCGCCGGCGTAAGACGCACGCGACAAATGGACGTCGTCAGCACCACGTCATTGTCGCGCGAACGTTGTCACTGTTACTACACTAGAACGGCCGTCCATACGAAGTAAACGGCATTTGTATAAATATAATTTTTCTACATAAAAACGGTGTACTTGTTGCACCGCTATCGCTTATCACGTTGTCGGGCGCACACGGGCTTTTTTTTTTCTCCTTCTTCTTCTTCTGATAACGTTATTACGCTGCCCCACGGGGTTGACCGGCGGTGCTTCTCCTCAATCAAAACACCGCCTCACTCCCGAATTCCGTGCGATTTCGCCGTGTAACGATTTGACGATCGTTATCGTCGTTGTTTCCACCGATACGATCTTTTTTTTTTTTCGTATTTTCCGAATGATAAACCTAACGCGTATGTGGACCGGAAGAAAGTCTAAAATGATGTTTAGATTGTGGCGTGTCGTATTTACAAAATCGATACGATTCAAATGTCCACGATCGCGTGTGTGTGTGTGTGTGTTGAATAGAATAGAACGTAAGAACGAAATACCCGTCTGGGAATTATTATTATTATTTTATTCGCGCGCGTTGAGAAATTTCGGCGCGATAATATTGTTGCGTTTTTCGTCGTTTTGCGATTATAATTAATCGGCCGCGGTGATAGTCGTTCACGGACCGACGTTTTGATTTCCATTATTGAAGTCCAGTGGCGTGATTTCGCACGGATGATTTCAACGCGTTCGACTAAAGGAGCGTATTTACGACAACGTGGAGATATACCACACACCGGTCAAGAACGATAAACGGCAACAACTGTGTTATAATAATATCATTACTATCACTATAATGTTGTCGCGTTTTTATTATTATTATTATTTTTTTTTTTTTATGTATGTCATAACGAGCGTCGTGCACTGCGTGCGCGATAAACGCGTCTGATCGATTGATTATTGATAAAAAAAAAAATTACACGGATTCCTCAATGCACCTGTCTGTGAGGAATATATATATTGTCCATTAATATACGAGTACGAGTTACATACACGTGAAATAAATCGAATTTTTTTTTTTTTGTCACAAATTCCACACGCTGTTTTTATAATAAATTATATAACATTATACGGATAATTATATCCAATTTTCGCGCGTACGGTGTTAACGTTATAAGACGCGAGTTTACACGCACATTATTTTGATTCGTCGTCGTACGTGTGTGACGGTGGTTAACAGCACTGCGTTTACGATACTAATTAGATAGATTTTCAAGGACGAATCGTTTGTGGAAAAATAAGAGACCGACAGTAGTCACCGGTTTTACACACCGGCATCGCGCGACTCAAATGTCGGAGAAACAAAACAAACGCCGCACCGCGATCGTCGTTACACGTTTATCGGATCTTCGAGCGATCCGATTTAGGGCGTTGAGAAATATCCAACACGTTTTCGGTGTGATATAAACAAACACCGTGATGGGGGGGGGCTGCGGCTGTCGTCGTTATTTTATGTCACAACGGTCCCGTCGTCGTCGTAATCCGGCACTTGCGCGTGTCATCACGTTATTACGCTTCTCTCTCGCTCCGCGTCTCTCCCGTCATCGCTCCGATTCCGATGTTTTCTTCTAATCGGTCTCTTGAAAATAAATTGACACACACACACACACACACACCTCCCTTACGCCGCCGGTTTACAATGTACGGGCGGAATTCGACCAGAAAAAAAAAATGAATTACAATTTTATATGATTCTCAAAAAACAATAAAAAAAAAGGAAACGCGACAGAAAATTGTAATCCGGGCCAAACCGCGATTGACGTGTGTGTGTGCGGTGCGCGCGTTAAAAACGTTTTCGAATTTTTCCAACAAAATAATAATATAAATTAATAAATAACGAAACAAATTATTGTTTCCCCTCCCTCTCGCAATACAACAGGTTTTATAAATGTATATTATTTATAAACACCGTGAGTGGTTTTTTTTTTTTTTTTTTTGTGTTTATGCACTTGAAACAAAACAGAAAACGGCTCCGGACGCGCGCGTTACAGAAATTAGCGATTTTCTTTTTTGTAAAAACAAAAAAAAAGTATCTCGCGCCTGTTCCCATTATTGTTTTTCGCCGGTTCCTGTTGTGCTGCGTGTACATTATCCGACGCGTAAAGTTCACGGAACAATGCGCCGTATAATAATCAAACGACAGGAGGAGATAATTACGTTTTTACGATTCGGTTTTTATTTTTTGTTTTCTTACGACCGCCGCCGTGTAGAGCGCGTCGGCAACGCGACGCATCGTCCCGCATCCGTCGTCACACTTCTTCACTGTGACCGGGTATCCTTCTGAATTCTATACGGTTTTTACTCTTTTAAAAAAATAAATAATAATAATAACGATATTCATTGTAGGACGACGAATTAATTAGACATCGGCGCGGCACTTTCTAAAACTAATACCGACTCCTCCTCGGCTGGTTGTTGTTTTTCTTTAGTTTAATAGTTCGACGCGTGTTATGAGAGCGGATATCCGATCTGTTTTTAACAGTTTTATCTGTGATTTTTTTTTTTTTTCGTTATTAGATGGGGACGAAGGGGGGGCCCACACTCGCCGAAAATGTAATTTTATCAAATCGCGCGTTATATCTCGTTGTGCACGCAAAACCAGTCGGGGTAGAATCCGTAGCAGATGCGATTGCTCGCACGAAACGTGCGTTTTTGTTCGAATCTGCTGATGTGTGTGTGTGTGTGTTTACTCGAGTTTTTTTGTTTTATATAACAAAACAATCGATTATTATTGTAGGAATTAATGTGTTATACGTTTTTAGCGATTTAGACACATTATTTTCACAGAAATTATAAAACTCGTGGTGTCTTTTCTATCGGATTTAAAAAAAAAAAAAAACCAAAACTCCATTCGTTTCGATATTTTGTTATTCGAAATATTTATATATTTTTTTTTCCGTTGTACGATCGAAACGTATGTAGGTTTTTTTTTTTAATATATATCACGTCTTTTTTTAGAGCCCCGCTACGCGTTAATAATTTTATAGTGCACGTTACGAAAACGTTATAATATTTTTACAGTATCTGTGTTATAAGAAAAATACGTAATCCGAGATTTGTACAGTTATCCCGTGACGAATGTCGAAATATTATAATAAATATTATATATATATATAGACGTGAGTTGCACAATAACGGATATTACTTTTAACCGAAGATGCTCGTTGGCATATAGCAAAAAAAAAAAAGTGTATATAGAACGCTCGTAAATAAAGACCGAATAATGACGGTTTTTTTTTTCGTCTGTGGTAGCTAGTCCTTGAGAAGAACGTGCGTTATCTCTAAAATATAATATTTTACACTACAATATTCTCCTATATATATAATATATACACTTCAAAAAGTCGTCACGATACAAATTGAATTGATCCGATATAGGAGGTATAATAATAATAATAATAATAATAATAATAATAATAATAATAATAATAATAATAATCATTGTAAAAATGAAATATTATAAACAGTAGTTGGCGCGCATTGTTGTTATTGTAACGTGTATATACATAGTAATATAATTGTATCGTCAGATTTATATGACAAAAAAAAAATTTTACCATATTAAATCGTAATCGAATAATATTAATGTAATTTGAAAGACGTGATTCGTAATATTATTTATTACTTACGATCTTCTCTTTTTCTTCTCGCACACGTTCTGAAATATAATATCTCCTCATCGAAATCAAAAAAAAAAAAAACAATTACGAAATGATTTGAAAATAAATGGAATATTTTCGAATTCGTTTTATTATTGAGTAATAAAAAACGTCTCGTGAATTGAGAACGAGCAGATTTTTGAATCGAGAATCCAATCGAATAATAGGGGGTAGTGTTGTAATAAGGAGCGCGTGCGTACTGCTCATAAAATCACTCGTATCCCGCGTTAACGCGCAGGCCACGAGACGAAAAACTATAATAAAAAAAAAAAACGTGACATTTTTAAGCGAATTAATTGCAAAATCTACAGAAAAAACCCCCTTAATGCGTACGAACTATAATGTATATATAAAAAAATGACTTATTATTTTATTGTTCGCGCGCGCTAAACGGATTAGAGAAGCTTATCGTTTTTTTTTTTATATATATAAATTGTTCGCTATATAATTTCGAGATTTCGAAACAAAACCCACCGACTATTACAATCAATTCCTCGGGGATTATGAATAAAAAAAAAATACACTCTCCCCCCGTATAATAATATAATATGAGTAGTGTTTTATTGTTCGTCGCACAGTCCTCGCGGATTTCCGGTGTACGCAATAATATAATAAGCGATTCTCGCAACGGTGGGTGGGGGGGGGTATTAAAACACGCGTATATTTTAATAACGCGGGGTGTGTGAAGAGTGGAGGATTTTCGAAAATATCCGTGTACGAAAATAAAAAAAAGGATATATATAAAAAAAAAAAAAAGACGTCGTCATCCTGTTGCTAAACCGCTTTGCGATTTCCTCCCGACCGCGACGTGCGCACGCGTTTTGATTCTTCTTTGCCTGTACGCGGTATATACACCGAAGGTGTCCGTCGTTATTGTGTGTGTGTGTGAACAGTAGTTGTGTTCCATCGACGACGATATTCTTGTTCGGGTTCAGTAAATATATAATTTCCGGTTTGGGAATTTGTTTTTTATTCTCCACTAACGTAACCTACGGCTCGATATCTATTTATATAATATAGGCTGATGATAATTTCTGATGTTACACGCCATACGCCATGAGAACCACTGCGGCGGCGATGTTGCCCGCCGCCGCCGCCGCCCCGGTCATTGTCATTGCCGCCGCTTGGCCGGTCCCGGGCTACACGACGCACACATAAACGAGGTGCGCGCGCGCGTATCGTAAAACGGTGAAGCAACAACACACACCAAAGCAGTGAAGAGAGCAGCTAGGCGGCGGATGTGTCAACCGCCGCGTCCCCGCGATCGTCTCTCTTGCACACCCGCCGGACCCGCCTCGCATTCCGACGTAGGAAACGTAGTAAAAATTCGTCCGTATTTTTACCGCGGCCCCCGTGTCCTCTCGGCAGAGTTCGTCCACAACACGCCGCGTTTCCCGTTTTACACGGCCGGTTTTGGTGCGATCACGAAATTCTTGCACGGTCTTGTGTGTGTGTGCGTGTACCACCACCGGCTCTTCTTATACTGCGGTTGGCCAAAAACGCTATTATTTATATATAACGCGTGTAGTATATTTTTATCGTATATAGCGGGTGACGGGCGGGGTGGGGGGTATCTGTGTCTGTGTGTTGCTCGATCGGCTCGTTGTACGATAACAAACAGGCGGGGGTCCCCCTTTGTGAATTTTATTTTTCTACTACTCTCCGGATCCCCCCGTTATTTTCTTATAATTCCGTTGGTTTTCGCCGCGATAATCTCGCGCGCGCCACCATCACACTACCATTGAACCGCCGCCAGAAGTTCGTGACCAGTAGAAAATAAAAAAAAAAAACCCGTTCGTATTGGCGAAAAATCTAATTTGTCGACGACGCATCGCGAGATCCGTAGTAGTGTTTCGTTAGGAAAGTGCGAAATACGTGTTACGAATTCACACGAATCCGCCGCGTACGCACGCACGTGCCAGTCACACGTCGCGCGGCGGTCACTATACAATAATTGAAATAAAACGTGCCTCGGGGTTGCAATATGTGTGTACGTTCCGTGGAATACATTATAAGAGAGGTGTATTCAACCTTGTCGGCGCCGACACCATTCGTGTAAATTATTGTAAATATTCTAATAAATGCGCGTATTTACGCGTGCGGCGTATATGAACCGCGTTCGAAACCAACCGCCCTTTACGCGTGATTCGCGTTACGCGTTTTTGGTGTGTGTGTGTGTGTGTTTGGTGTACACAGGGTGGGTCAAAGCGTTTACATTTCAGTTTTACATACAATTCGAACGAGGAATACTTGTCGGCCCGCCGCCGACTATACTCGTCGTTCGTTGTCGTGTCGATTGTTTTTTTTTTTTTTTTTTAATGTCAATCGGAGAGTCGTTTATTATTAATATTCGAGCGAACGCGCTGCAGAGTGCTCGACATTTTTTTTCCTGTTCGATGATAACGTATCGGTTATCAAATAAGCGATAGAGAGTTTAGCCCGTCCTCCCCAAAAAAAGACTCCTGTAGCCCCTCATTTTTTTTTTTTTGACATTTTATACGCGGCAACATAACGTTTTGAAAATTATACTTTACCGTACACTTCGTATTATCCAATGTCCGTTAAATTTTTTATTACACAGATAATCAAATCAGATTTATATTATGAACTACGTTACCACCTACTTACCTAAGAAACATAAAATGCGTATTGTTTCACTTTTAATCGTACAAATTATCAGCCCTCCCCCGCACAAAAAAAAAAAAAAAAAATTCCCTGGATTTTTTCCGCCTAATGTTCGCGGTGTACGTTATAATTATTGTTGCGCGCGCATTATATAGAAACGCGATGACTTTGTATGAACTACGTTTTGCTGCTGCTCCTGCTCTTTCCTTAACGTGTACAGGCGAGATCAAATATAATGCGCGTCTTTTCCATCTCTGCAGCCGCCGTTTGCGTTTGCAGCTGCCGGCCGGGGATGATGGGACTAAAATATTTTTATTATTATTTTATTCTCCCTTTAGGGGAGGGAGTTATATATATATATAGGTCTACACACAGACGGTATTCGACGTCGTCGTCGCGGCGACGCTCTCGGAATGCGCTGCTGCCGGGTGGTTTGGTATAGTTATATTAAAACGTTTTTCCTCCAGTTTTTTTCTCGCAACTCGTTAGTCGACGTTTTTTTGTTTTCGATTAAACCCCCTCGCCCGAACGCTATTAGATAAATTATTTACATATTATAACAACGGGCGTGTAAACCAGGTTTTAAGTTTCCCCCCCCCCCATATGTATTATAATATATATATATATTATCACGTTTTTAAGACATTATCGCGAGAAAAATCGAATTTAACGTCAAAAATCGTAGTATTGATTTGTTTTCTAAAGAGAGAGAGAGAGAGAAAATTCTTGTCTTATATTATTGTTACGTAAATGTTTCGAATTAAAATAATCACCGCGGTGTTTACCCGTCCGATTTCAGTCGTGCGCGCATTGTGCAACTTTTTCAGCTTCGATTTCTATTATCGAAAACCGTATTTTACACTCCGAACGTTTATTGTTGTTTGTTTTTTTTTTTTTTGTCCCGGTGATAATCGTTTTCATATATATATAAGGCACGATTTCTTATGTCTATTTCGTCGTTATTATTTTAGGACAAAAAAAAAACTCCCCGTGGTTATTCAAAAATTAATGGAATAAAGTCAATTATTATTTTGAATGTTATTTGCGCTATGCGCGTTCTCTCCAATACTGAAACAACGATTTTTCTATCGCAGGTCTCTGAATTACTTTTTTTATTAAAAATATTTTTGCTACGCTGTTCATTGTTAATGGGTTAGGTGAATAGAGTAATTCCGATAATATACATAAATTATCATTTATTTTTTTATACCCATAATATATTACTTCCGGTATTGATCTGCTGCAGGTGGTAATTCGACTACAGTCATTTCCGATTTGTTTTTACAGCGTTCTACAATATTAAATGTATAGTGGTTTTTTTTTTAAAATTATCATAAATACATTGGCGGAAATCGGGGGGCTTAGTGGAACTTAGTAAACTTAACCCCCCTTAAAAATAAGAGGACTACACTTCATAAGTAAAATTATTAAATTTTAAAAGAAAAAACAATTGAACCTTTGTACGTGTGTGTAAATATTCGTAAAATGTTGGTCATCGTTAATTTTTTAAACGTATGACCTATTCGTAAATTTATTAAATAAATACTTGTTGCGAAATATTTATAAAATTCTTCAACATATTATTTTAAACGAGGGGAATAAAAATTATAATTTTATAACGAAATCTCGCTGTTAGTATTATTGGTAACAACAAATAATATTTGTTTCAACATAAACCGTCGTTTTTGTTCATTACCGTCATGTATATTATATTATCGTGTGATTTTCTATAGTAAGGTATTTATGCGTGTTTGACGAATGTTTGATGTGTGTGTGTGTATATTGTTAAATAAAAAAAGATTAATAATTGATTCGTTATTAATTAACGGATTTGCAATATACCACATTACACATTACTACTATATAATATCTACGATTTATATTGTGTAACGTAATCGTTAAATAATATATTTTATACGTAGTTTATATATGTTTATTGAATAGGATTGAAAAGTTATGTAAAGTCGTTATGCCCGTGTGTTCTGTGCAGGTCTGTAGGTTATATATATATAACGTTATTTTGTCTTCATTAAATTGTGTATGGAGACTTTGGTAACTCGTTATTAATTGGAAACCTTGGTCATTGTAAAAATTCGGCCTAGAAACCGTAGCAAAAAAAAAATATTTATATATAACTGAACCAAAGAACCTAATTATATTATAAAATGTATAATTATTGTCCCACCGTATTTTATATATTATATTAATTACAAACCTACGGGTTACCATCGGTTTTATTCATTTAAATTTTTGTTTTTTTTTGGAAATTATATAAAAAAAAAACTTATTGTACTTAACGCAATTGGAATTAATACTGGATTGTAATATAAGAAAACACGTTTCTAATCGATAAAAGTAATTAACGTTTGGAAAAATGTACTCGTAAGCTCTTAAAACAAGTACTTTGAATTTAATTAATTGCATTTGCGTATTCATACGCTAATACGCATAATAATTAGTTGTGTATAATATATGTTTAATATTTATTGTATGTTTTCGAGTAATATTGATATTTATAAAATATCGCGTTATTGGAATATTTCGATTTCTTCAATCGGCGGGGCTGAAATCGAAATATACGTACAATGAATATTTGTATTTTGCGAATAATAAAAATACCCAATGACTATACGTGTATTAATATAGAATAATATGTAGGTGACGCAAATTCTTGAATAATAATTTTTTTCATCCGCGCTCGATGACTCATGTAGTGGTCGTATGTTTCTTTCCGCTCAGAGATTTCAATGACATATATTATTTACTATAGAATTTTTTAAAGTACGTGTAAAATCGTTTAAAACGCCATTATTGTTTATATAATATAGAATTTCTCGTTTAGTTTTTTTTTCTTCGACATTCTTACGGGATTTAAAATTCTAAATTCCAAAACCTTTTAATTTGAAATAAAAATGTTTTATTCGTAAAATTATTAATTGATTTACAGTCTTATTAATAATAATCTAATTGCGCATTGATTTCGTTTATAAACTACAATGGTCAACGTTTGACTGGACTTTAATAGTCCCGTATTTCATGTATAAAATGAATGTACAATTTATATTATTTTATATTATAGGAGTGATATTTATATAGTATAAATTATATTATTATTATTTTTTTTTTTTATCAGAAATATAATGAAATTGAGACATGTTGTCTGTGTGTAAATATATTATATACGTTTCACACAACTTGATCATATCATTCATTGTAAACTTTTAATATTGTAATTCAAAATTAACTGTTAATAACGTAATGCGTATTCATATTTACCGTAAAGTATGAAATCTATGAAGTATGTTCCTTAGAATTATATATATATTATTCTCGTTGGATTACTCGTTTAATATAGTATTTTAAATATTCTTACCAGCGTTATATTTTATTAAGTATGTCGTGTAAATAAGTTGAATGGCGTTATTTGGAATTTTACGAATGCGTCAAACAGAGTAAAACCGTTTTCTAGAACATCTCATATTTTCGAAAGGCGTAATTAAACGTATATGAGGCGTATATAAATTATTTGCATTTGTACATTTAATAATAAATTAATTAATATATTACTGTGTCCGATATTTATTATATGAAACGAATATATATATATATATATATATTTTTTTTTCGTGAATTTAAAAGCGATTTCTTAAGTAATACTTTTTGTGAGTAAAACGTATACTTAACAGAGGTGTGTACAACTCGGGCCAATTAATAATTGTATAAACGGTAAAAACTTACGAGAAAACGCACAATGTTCGGTGTTACAAAAAAAAAAATATATATATATATATATGTAGTTGCTTAAATTAAAATAATTCGATAAGAAAACATTTTTCTTTTTTTATGTTCCGGTTCTGGCGTATCATCGTCGTAATACTTATTTCCGAAAATGTTTCTGTTTTTCGTTTTTTTTTTTTTTTTTGTTTACCATACAATACGTTGTGGGCGAGGAATCCGGGGTACGGAGGAGAACGAAGTATTAACAATAAAAGAGCACGTGTCCGAATTTATTAAACGAAATGACCCATTCAGCCGGTTTAGTAATATTACATATATATATATATATTGGGCACAAAATACGGCGAGCCTGGAGCAATAGACCAGTCTATTCGTTGGTCGGTGTGTATAGTAACTGTATATTATATATATATTTTTTTTTTCTTCTACTTCTTTTCCGTTGAACACTATATTATATTTATTATACACCGTAGGTGGGTTTCTCGGCCAAAGCCCAATATCGCGTGATTGGTGTCATACAGGGCACGCAGATGGGAGAGAGGGGTTACGCGGAATATGCTGTATTGACTTGGCCGTGACTTTTCTCGCGCGGTGCGTAATATAGGCGGTATTATACCGTGTGACAGTGTATAGAGAATACCAAGCGCGCGTTTTATTTATAAATCGCGTTTATTAATTCCGTATGTAAAACGTCCAGCGGGGGTTTGCTTCGCTTCGGATGGTCGTGTCCTTTGTCTCCGTTTGACTGACTTGTTACGACGGGTCTTTTGATAATTCACAGGATAGGGGATCACTTGGTTCATGAGTTAGAAGTGGGAGATTGCTTTGGCTAGTTATCGAAGGCGCGGACATTTTGAGATTGAAGTTGTTCGGTGAAGTAGGACTTGAGCTGCTCGCTTGGCGTCTTGTTTTTTAGGATGACGATTCCGGTAGATCCCCTCAATGTTTCATTGCTTGTTGTTAGGCAGTGTGCTCCTGTTATGGTACGGATTGCAATGTTTTGAACGGCTTCGGTGTTCTTCCAGTTTTTATTGCTTATGAGACCCCTCTCCATACAGTTGCGACATACGTCACTTATTGGTTTTATGTTTATTTTGTACATTGAAAGCCTGTTGTGGGAATCGGACTTTTGTTGTTCAGAATTGGGTAAAGAGCCGCTCTTACTCTCTTTGCTATTTTGATTTAGAAGTCGTGTGTGTTGTGGTGCATATTGAGTTATAGCGGGTGGAAACGCCGCCGTATTGATATTCTGATACGCAGCCACCACAACCGCGGATAAAAAAAGTAATACGGTAAAATATATACGTATAAATAATTTTACTATTTAAATAACTATAATAGATCGGTACGATTGTACTGCGATCGTGTTAGCCACTTCGGCTAGAAAACTTTTGTTTTGAACCTATAATAATCGGCTAATATTTTTTTTTTTTAATTCCAAAAAGATATACCGGGTGGATAAAAAGAAAAACCGCGTACAATCTTCGCAGTACTGCGCAATTGAAAAGCGTCGGTTTTTTTTATTTATTTATTTTTCCGTAGTCCGTAAAATCTCCGATAAATCTCCGTCGTCGCTTAATGCGGCGATTCTGCGCCGTCGTTGTAATATAATAACAACAATAATAATAACAATAACAATAATAATATAGTGTTTTAACGCGTTTTGCGCAGCCACAACAGATGGAGTAGTTGAAACAACCGCACATATAAACTCGTCGTCGTATTATCCGCGGCGTCGCACAAGTAGGTCTCTCGGGCAAATTAAAATATTACGAAGTGCTTGCCACGTTGTGGTCACGACGTCATAATGTGTCATAATGTATGTGATGTACTAATGCCATCAGAATGGCCGTAGCCAGAGATTCCGACAATAATTAACAAAAATCCAAAAACTTACAAAACTTCGGCATTTTTTTTCCCCCGAGTACTGCAGAAGAATACGACATGTTGTCGCACGGAATATAGAATCTGTTAAAGACATAACGTCTATAGGAAAAATGCAGAATTCGTCGCAGAAACCGTATACGTACGGGTTTCTCAGAATTTCGAGAATTTTTGGCTACAGCACGTATAAAAACGATGAACAGTCGATACGTGGGTTTCGGTCTTTAAAACCAGCCCTCCGAGTAAATTTACCGTCATATTTTCTCTGTATTTTGCCAATTCTCTCCGTGATCCGTTTCGTTCGGTTCCACAATGATCGAACAACATACGAACGAGATTAGTGTAACGCGATGTGCCGGTGGGGCTATATATATGTGTAAAAGTATTTGTATATTCGAAAAAGTACGCACAATATGGGTTAAAACTCGACGCGAATGAATTGTTTTTTTACGCGTGTATTGAAACCCGGGGAATTGAACGAAGGGGAAAAAAAACGTGTCGTAACGTTTGCTGTTATTTTATTTATTTTTTTTTTTGCCGTTCACGGCATATTATTACGTTTTTTTATTTATAGCGAATGCATAATCGGTTACACAAAGTTTGTTCGTAAAGAAAAATCGCGTTATTTACGTTGGATTTTATACGGGGAAGAATAAAATCAGCTGAAAAGATTAATTTTATATGTTTCGCGTAGTAAAAAGCGTCAGTTTGTATTGGCTAGAATATTTATGGGTTCGTCGGTGGCGTGGCTAAAGTTCGACAGTCGTGTATTCCCCCGAGTATGAAAACATCACGCACAAAACATTAACATTTTAGTCCATCGGGGTAATGAGTTTTTTTTTAACGCTTCCTGGGGGCGGGATTACTAAAAGAAACGAAAAGCAATAAGGGGGTGGGGGGTAATTTCTGTCGTCACTCCTCTACACGTGGAATTACTGTTAATGGTATTTAATTTTTTTTCTTTTTTTTTATTTATACGGTTTCTGACATTTGTTTTGGAATGAAATTCGTTTGCGTAGTATACACCCCCGTCGGATTAAAATACGTTTTTTTTTTTTTCGTTTTCAAATAATATTGATATCGACCCTCTCGGGGCTCTCCGTACTAATCACTATCGATTTTAGCGGAGGTTGAACAGACGTGTAAATAATTGTAGGTGACAGCGGAAATGGTCGGCGGATTGTGTACGGACGACGAAAAAACGGAGCATGTAAGGCGATTGGAGAAAGAACATCGGCGAGGACAATTCAATTCACGTCGAAGGGCTTTTGTTTAAAAGAGTGACGCATTTCAAGTGCTTGGGTCGTGTTCTAACACAAGACACGACGACCTCAGAAAAAGAGACTAATACAAGAATACAAAATGGTAATAAGTATGTTACTTGGAAACATTCTAAGCTCGAGATCAGTATCAAGAAATCTGGAAATACGGATGTATATCAACACGTTGATACGTCCAGCCGTCGTTATATATATACGTCTCTGCAGAGACACGGCTATGCGTCTTATAAAAGTGGAGGAATTGAGAATTCGAAAGAAAAAAGTTTGGTTACGTATGATCTTTGTATATGACACTCGGGCCCAGGAGTGTGGAGAAAAAAGCGCAATTAGGAATTGAATGAACTTTTCCAAAAGCCCGGATATTGTAAGAGAAATTTCGAAAAGGAGACTTGATTGAACGGAAAACGGATGGAGGAAACAAGCGCTGGGTCCTTAGTAAGGAAATACCTTGCGCAAAGTGATCATTAGGATGACTGTAACAAACAATGTTTAATCTGATTTACACAGTGGATGGGATAGCAGCGCAGTCGATAGAGAGAAACGGAGAGACATTTGTGTTTGGGGGTGCGGGGTCTTAATGACTGGAAAAAGAAGAACCGATGACTATTATCGATTTTATTGTGCCAATTTAATAAGTATATGTGACGTGTTAAATTTTTGTTAAAAACTCGGAAATCAGTGTAGAACAACGGTAGAGGACGATGTTTTTACATTTTTTTTTTTTTTAATGTTCTGAGGCAGTGTTCGAAAAATGTCGCTCTCACGGTGTGTAGTCCTATACGTTCTCGCGTTCGTGTTTGTCCTTTTGTCTATTCGCGGCGTAAAGAGGATTTGTGAGGAGGGCAGTTAGTAGTAGCAAAATAGTTCCTTGCTAGGCTTCCACGTGGACTAAATTACAATTATTATTTTATTATATAGCCGAGACAACCGCGCGTATTATTTTCCTATACGCGTATTAATATTTATTTACACTATATATTATATTTTATGTTCGATTACCGCAACTTCCCTTCTCATCGTGCACCGTCGCCAACACCGCGTGTGCGGCGCAATGGTTGTCGATGATTATTGACCGCGCACACACGCACGACGATGACGTGGGCCAGGCCGCGTGTGGTGTCGGTAGTGGTGGGGGGGGGGGTGCCGGGGTTTGTCGGCGGCGCGCGAAACAGACGTCGTCGCCGTTATTCGAACAAACGTTGTTTGGATTTCTCGGTGGAAAGGAAAAAAAAAAAAGCAGCGGTGCCGCCCGTCGTCCGTGTCGTGTAAACATATATTATTATACCGCAGCCGCGCGCATCAGCATGCGGCGGCGATCGAACGACGGTCGAGGGATGGGCGGAAGGAAAATAGGAGAGAGAACTAAAAAAAAAAAATAATAATAATAAAACGACCGATATATTTATTATTATATGTGTGCTGCACTTGTATACGCGGGGTATCCGCCGCCTCTGCATCTTACCACACTATACGCGTAAGAACGTTTTGTACACATACTCAGACATTTTAACGGGTTCTAGCGCGCGCGCGCGCGCGCGTGTGTGTGTACAGTGCGTACTGAACGCGAGCGTGTCGTGTACACCACCATTGGTTACGCGCGGGTGTCCGAAAAATATCGTGTGTACGACGGCCGACGACTGTTGGTATACACGAGCGAGCGCGTTGCGTTCTCCTCCTCCTACTCTTCTGGACGCCGCGCACGCCTTTCCCCCCACCGCGCGCGCGCACTTCGCAGACCTATGCCACCACAACAATGACGACGACGGATACCAGGTGGTGGCGATGATGGCCTTGGAATATAAAATATATAAATAATAATAATATTAATAATAGTACAAACGACGTGATTTCGAACGATGCAATGTGTCGGTTCACCCGAAGGAGCGGCGGCGGCGACGATAATATTATGTGTGAATAAGCGCGGACGCGCGTTATAAATCGTTAGAAATCGTTTGGTCAATAAAAATCTCGTTTCGATCGCGACAATAATGAAACGTAATGAACCGAGAGTAGCCGGGGATCGTCTTTACGTTTTGGAAAAGAAACATTTTTTTTTTTTTTTTTATATATATATAAATATCATTTATGCTCGACGAGCTTTACAGGAGGTAGGTACGACGCGAGCTGTGTTTATCGTTGTTGTCCCTTTCCGATTTCGACGCGTGCAGTGTGTGTTGTTTACTCGACGACGCAATAATAAACGTGTCGTCCGCCTACACACAACACGTATCGATCACTGTGTTTCTGTGGCGGCCGCGAAGGGGTCTTCTCCGACTTTACGGCTTCTTCGACGGGGACGCGTTTCGTCTAATGTACGCGGTTTGTTTTGGCGTAGATCGATCGATCGTTTTTGAAAACTTTATTCGGTTATATAGTGGCGTGTGACGATGATGCCGCGGCGCCCCACCCGCCCTCCAAGCCGATGATGCGTGTAGGAGTTGTTGGTGTTAATTAGTCTAGCCGATGACGCACAATATGTGTATATAGACGCGAGAAGCTGTTGTTACGACATAATTGATTATTTGTCGACGGGTTTTTGGAAATAAATTTCCTATAGCTAAAAACCACGTTGCGCATTATAACGACAACTGTAGATTTCTACAATTACGACGGGCACCACTATTATTATTACTACTACTATAGGTGCGCGCGCGTGTTTTTTTCTCGTTTAAAAAACCTCTTGAGAATGAATGCCACGGTGCAAGAGCAGCAGCGATTGTGGTGGATAGAACTGATGAATGTCGCAGGTGCTGACGACGATTTATTAATAGGACACGAGAGAGGACGCGTTGCCGGAATCCGGAATTATAATAACATTTCGTATATACGCGGGGTCGACGAGGAGGATATTTTCCGAAGTGATCAAAACAAAATAAGACGGGGGGGGGGAGGAGGAGGAGGAGGAAGGAAATAACCGTGCACACAACGATTGTGTGTAGTCGTCTATAAAATGTAGAAAATTTATGCGTATGTGTTTTCTAGAATCGCACGTAACGCGCGCGATAATATATATAAAAAAAATTAATATATATTTTACGCGTGTACACACTGAGTTTGTTGTGCCGTGCACAGTACACACGACCGCGAGTAGTGAAGAAATCTATAGGGAGACCCGAGCCGCGTTTGTTCGAATCGCTTCTTCTTCTTCTTCTTCTTATACGATTGACGTACGTACATAATATATATATATACGAGAAAACGCGTTAAAATGTTGCTCGCTGTATAAACTTTAATATAATAACGTGATGCGATTGTGTGTGTGTGTATATATATTTATACATACGTTTAGTAGTAGTTTTATACGTTTAGGTCGTTCACCTGAACGCGTCGACGTCTTTTTTTTTTTTTTTGTACACTTATAGTGGTAGTGGTATAGAGTAGTCATCACCGTCCGAACACTGTGCAGAACGGACACGGCAACGCGTTTCACTATATTATAAACCGCTGTACCGAGAAAACGCGCGCGCGCGTCGTTGGTTCTCCTTCTCCCACGCGAAGAACGCGCCGCCGCACCATCGTCGTCGGTTGTTACGGGTCCGTGGTCGCGACGATATACGTATTTCAAATAATAATTCCTTCGCGTCTCGTGGAGGAGATTTTCTTTTCTTTCGTCGTGTCGCGCGTCAACCGTGTGCCTCTTTACGATCCGCGTTTTCTTGTATAAACGGCGGAGGCGTTGGCCAGTGACGGCTGCGCCGGGGACGGGCCAAGTAGCCCCCTATCTGAAAATTACTGGCCCTACCTCTAACTTCATAATTCGGTCATGCTTCATGAGCTAAAAACAACGCTATACCCCCCCCCCGCATTTGTTGTCTCGGCCTATCTGACAGACACTATAACAAAATTACACCAATATGCCAAACTAAAATTTTAGCGTTTAGATCAGAGATGGCGAATAGGATTTTTTCAACGTGCCAACACAATTCAAAAAAAAAATTTCAGCCGTGCAACTAATTATTTTTAATCAATTTTAAATATAAATTAATAATTATCTATATGTATCTGCAATTAAATATTAATTTATTATAAGTTACTTAAAAATTTATATATTGACAGATGAAAGTTTTCGAGTGCCATCGAAAATCTCCTGCATGCCAACCTTGGCAGCACGCGTGCCACTTATTTGCCATCCCTGGTTTAGATTAAAGTAGTAGTCAGTGTTTAAACACGTACTACAACACATTCAAAGAGAATATTTTCGAGTGAACCTAATAGGCTCTTTATAAAATATTTCACAAAAAGCCGTTAAAAGTCCACTCGAAAATATTCCTCTTTTCAAATTTTGTAATAATAGGTAATTTAACTTTAAATTGAACCGTAAAAGCTAAAATTACAATTCTCGAATGACGTTATAATTGTTTTTTTTTTTTTTGAACAGAACTAAAATTACATTTTTTCATGGCCTGGCGTTATAATTGTTGGCTTCCTACATTGGCCTTACTCTCGGTTCGAAACTGTTCATGAGCTTTTTAACATCCCTGCAGCTTAGCGACCGTTGTGTACATTATAATAATACGGATATCGTTAATTTTTTTTTTGTATATTTTTTTAACGCGTCCTCGATCACGAATAAGGAGAAAAAGACGCTGCGTTGTTGGTATTTGTTAGCCCATTATTATTTGCGCGTGAGCACAAGTGTGTAACAACAACAATATTTATAGCTGATAAACGACGGCGTGTATTATTTATTCTGTTCGATAAAAAAAACGTCTCGTACGACGGGGTATAAAAAGTGCGCTCTTTACGGAAGAAAACGCGACGACGAAATTTCTCGGATTTTTCTTTTTTTGTTTTTTACGTTTTTCATTTATACAGCAGCGGTTCTCCCAACCTGGGGTACGCGAAAAAATATGCAATATTTTTTGATTAAAAATGAAAACTTGCGTCACACAAATAAATACATTTTTTGAGTAGTTACCTGTGTGAAAAAGTTTAAAAGTTACAATGGGAGATACAGTCTATGAAAATATTATTAAGCTTAGGTGGGTATGTACAGAAGGAGAAAAATGTTGGGAACCGCTGTAGTATACAGGGTCACCGTTTTACAACGGCACAAACGATAATCGTAATACCAGTTCGCTCGCACGTGTTGTTGTGTCCCCCCTCATTCCCCACGGCATGCGCGACTTTTCCCCGTTAATGTCGTTATTTGTGATATTCGCTTTAAACGTTTAACATATAATATTTAACCATCGACGTTTCCGTCTCAAGGTAGGGGTGATTTTTTTTTTAATTAAAAATAAAATGTAAGTGATATCAATTCATTATCACGTCTTTCCGCAATTGTATATATTTTTTCTTTCTATTAAATATAGAAAATAATGTACGGATACGATAGAGCATTTTGTTTTAATAACTAAGTAAATTACATTAAATATTATTATTATTATTATTATTATTATTATATAACGTAAAATACAAATTATTACAGAAATACAGACTGTTTTTTTTTTTTTAGAAATTTTAATTTTCGATATTAAAAAATATCACGGAACCTCTTAATAAGCGACAGAAGCCTTTTCATGACGATAGTTTAGAATTGTATAATTCATTATACGAAGACTTTAAAAAATAAAATTTTAATACAAAATTCGATTAACGTGTTAATTATTTATTTTTTTTTTTTTTATGTATTCTTGTTCGTTTTCATTTATTTTTTTCGGTTGTTATTTTTTATTTTTTCATTTGATTATACCCCACGTGACTTTTCATCGAAACCGGCAACAAACAAATTTAATACGATAGCCGTATTGTTTTTTTTTTTTTTTTTTAACTTACTGGCTTTTATTAATTTTTTCGTCGGAAGTATAAAAAAAACGCAAGTAAATTTTCGATTTTTTTTTAAAAATTGTCATGTATATGTGTTTGAATGAGTATTGATAAGTTCATTTTTTAACTATACTTAAATAATCCTAACTACTCCAATATCCCTATTGATTTCTCTCCTATATTGTCTATATGATTTATTATAAAACGTGTATCGTTACCTGAATAAAATTAAAAAAATATTTTTTTTTCTTCCAAATTTCCTTTGTAAAAATAATAGCGTAAATCGTTTGTTTTGTGAAAATAGTGTTTACCAATCAAAACTCGTTCCAATATTTACTTTTTTTCTGTATAAAACTGCCGGATTGCAATGTCAGTGTGGGTATAAATAAACAATATTACTGTGTTTATACTTCAATATTAAAATGTTACGTCGATTTACATTTTCTTGTGTATACGTTATTTATTATTAGTATAGTAATAGAAGAGAAAAAACGGATATGAAACGTTAATTTCATTCGGAAACTTATTTTAAATATGCGCACAACAGCGGCGGCAGTGCCGCAATGGACTTGTTTTTTAATATGGTTACGCACAAGGACAAACTTGTAAAGTTTTACACCGTACAATTTGTCAAATCTCGAACGTGCTGCACCTGTTCTTGTCAAACGCATGTTGTACTCGGTGTCGTTTCAAGATTACGTAGGCATATTCAAATTTCTCCACTCTTAACGATATCTCCTATTTATTTATTTTTTTTTTTTTTTTGCAGGCGGTTCGACATAATTTAGTATTCTCGATCCGTTTTTTTTTTTTTTTATATAATAATAATTATTATTAATTATATACTCTTTTCGTTTCGTTTTGACATCATCGCGAAAAACTCTTTTGTTTTTGAGCACCGTTGTTTTTGTGTTACAAAGTTGGTGGAACTAATAAAACTACTAACGAGAAACGTAGAGAATCGTTTGTTATTTGTGTGTAGTATTACGCGAAAGCGCGTGCTGTGTGTGTGCAGCGCTGACTACACGACTAAACGTCGTGCCAGCCACAACAGAAGTAGGTCAAAAATGTCCGGTCGATTGAGCTCTCTATAGTGTGTGTGTGTGTGTGCGTTGCTCCGCTGCGTTCAGTGCACATCACGTAATCTGTATTTGATGGAAATTAATTTTCAGTTTCTGTGTGGCGTGAAGAGAGAGAGAGAGAGAGAGAGACCAACTCGCTTCTTTATATCGGCCTATTGACCGACGATGGCGTATTACGTGTTTCACTTACGGCGTCCTTATTATACAACGACGACGATGACCGTGTATATTTCTTACGTACGTTTTATTTATTTATTTTCGAATTTTCTCCGCGGTTTCCCACTGACAAATGGATGGCGTGGAAAAAAAAAAAACAAAAACGGACGACTCGACGAAAAACACTTACTCGCCCACCGCGTGTATACAGGTATAATAGCACAGCTATTTAATCCATCGACGACGAAGGCTGAGATTTATCGTGGTGGGCTAGGCCGCGGCGAGAGTAGGTGGACGACGGCGGATTATTGGGTTGTCGCAACCCGGAAAAATCGTTGTTTGCTGCGCGCATTTCTTGGCTCGAATTCAGCAGCCGTTGTGCGTGACGACGCTGTTTTACGCGTGTTTTTCATTTTGTATTTTTGCCAACTCCGCTTGGAGGTGTCGACCGAAATTGGCAACGTGTAAAAAAACATATTTTGAAACTATCGGGACCACCACAGGTGCACTAGGTCGCACGATATGCGATCTCGCCGTGCGAGCGTTGTACATTCGAATAATTATTGTTATGACGGGGAGTAGCGTTAAACAACTTTTTTTTTCTTTGTAAAATCTTCTCGAGTATGTGTTACACGCGGATGACGACGATGGCCGGAATGGCGGTTGAGATGTACAGATGTTTCACAAATTGTTATAACGTTTTACCGAATATCGATTAATTTTTTTTTAACAGTATGTAATGTAAATAAATAATTTATTATTTATTATAATAATAATATTTTGTCCGAAACGCAGTGGACAAAATCGTCACACTGTTTTCCTGTATAACATTTCCATTATTTTGTTTTTTATGTTTTTAAATTTAAAATCGCGTTTGAATCGTTCAAATAGTTTGAGTATAATAAAAAAGGAAAATATCGTTCACCGGTGGGTCCGTTATAGGAACGGTTTTAAAGAATTACATATTATTTTCTATTTCCTTTTAGAATTTTTCGTATTTAATTTAATTAGAATTATCCGTTTACGTTTAAAAGGAGGGGTGTATACACTGATTTCCAACAGACAATTTGTTTATTGAGCGTATATAGCTGCTATAGTAGTATTTATCCAAGTTTTACTCGCCACACGTGTGGTTACCGCGCACGAATAGAAATAATATAATTAAACCCGATCGTTTTTCTTTTCTTTTAAGACCTTCGAAAATTTCTTGAAATTTAATAAGGTTTTACTTTGTTTCGTTATTGTTTTAAACTGTGAGAATATTTTATTTATAATATAATTCGTTGTTGTTCAAGTTATTATTATTTTTTATTTTATTTTTGTTACATCAGCAGCGCGCGATGGTTCAATATTTAATATGGCCGCGGTTTAAAACCCAGTGAAAAACGCTTAATAATAATAAACAACCGCGTAAATTTTAATCATATTATAACAATGCAATTAAGTTTATATAATATACGAACACGGTGTTTTACATTAGTTAAATAAGAGTATATATGTATAGTAAATAATGTCTCATCGGTATAGTGTACTATGTAATTTACGTTTTCTTTATTCTTTTGCTCGGACGCACTTGTGTGTATATTTATAATACGGTATAGATAATGATTAAAAATACATTACATGTACTCGTTATTTATTATTACCGCATTATTATACGATATTTTATTAAGATGTTATTGTTTTCGTTTTTTTTTTTTTTTTTTTTTTTTTTATAATTCGTGCGCGAGGCCTTTGCGTACGCGGTGAAAATATTTTTAAAAGATTTTAACCGTTTAAAAGCAACGTTTTGTTGGAATTATATTATATTATTATTATTATTAATAATAGCGTTGATTTTTTTTTTTTTTTTTTTTAATTTTATTCGATTGGTTATTTACCAAATTACACTTACAAATAATAATAATAATAATAATAATAATAATAATAATAATTTGTCTCAATACGATTTTCCAAAGTCGAACTTTTCAACATAACGTAACATAACTTCTCGTCATTCAAAAATCGGTACGCGATTTTGTTCTTGGCCAAGAATTACACACGGCGATTATTTTGAATTGCGGAATAATGATATGTGTGTGATATTTGTCCGTAAGACAGACCGGGGTAACAACAAAACAAATCGGGGTGGTGTAAGTCGTCCTGGTTAACGTGTAAAAAAAAAAAAAAAATACATTATTATTTCTTTTATATAGTCACTAACGTCGGAGCCGATTTAATAGCTGAAGATAAAATATGGTATATAAAAATATTCCGCGTTGATGATTCCGATAAAGAAATATTAAACGTGCTGAAATTGTGGGTCGCACGCGCGCTCGCGTACACAACAGTTGTTTTCTGTGTTTTACGACGATTTACCGTTCAGAAATATTGTGCGCGTATAGCGTAAAATAATAATAATAATAATAATAACGAGTGATGAAAAAAAAAGGGGGAAAAAATGAAAATTACGCCGTAAATAATAATAATTTTTTTTTTCTAATTGTCCAGAGAGAGGCAGAGAGATTCGTTTTAAAAAGAAAAACCCGTTGTCAGAGATTTTAGATAACGCATAATACGGTTGCGTGTTTTTTTCCCCCCGTGATTACTTGTGATTCCGCGTAATTAAACACTCTGGTATTATGCTTAATTTATAAATTTCGAAAAATCTTTACCGTATATTTTTTATACTCGTGTAGAACGCGGCGGCTCCTTTCCAACCGAGTGTTGGTCACCGCACGATATTTTGTTTAATACGTTGCTGTCGTAAGTGTATATATATTATTATTATTATTATTATGTAAATACGTGTAGCATAATATTATATTTCTCGTATAATGTGTGTGTGTAAGTAGAATATCATTTTCGTCCCGTTCGCGATTCGTGCGGTGTAAAATGAAAGATCGCTTATACAATATATAATAAAATATATTATAAACTCGAGTGTAAAAAAAAAATCGGCAAAAAAAAAACAAATAAAACGTTCGTAAATAATTTATTTTATTAATTAATTAATTCTTTTTTTTTTTTTGTCCGTTCTCCGAACGAGTTGTACTGCTACGGCCTGCCGCTGCGCCCATTTACGAAATATATGGACGGCAGTTTAACCTTCGACAAATATATATATATATATTTATATTTATATACGTATAAAAACAATGGCGAGTTGTATAAAAAAAATAATAATAATAATAATAATAACGTTTTAAACATTTTACGCGGATTCTTATTCGTTTCACGACCGCAACAGTAGAACTGTGGCCTGTGTGTGTGTGTGTGTATAACCTAACCGTATAATGCGTGTGTGTTATTGATATATCCGTACAATTGTTTTATGTATATTATTATTATTATTATTATCGGCGTTTCTCAATAATAAAAATATTGATATCATCACGCGCGCAGAGAGAGAGACGTGCTGTTGCGGTCGACTATGCGGTCCACGCTATAACGCCGCCGCAGCAGCAGCAGTGTGTTTGCGAATCCGCCACGCAGCTCGGACATCCATCCATCCCTTGCCGCCACGGCGTACTAATTAAATAAAATACTTCACAACGCTCGTGTGTGTATATGTAATAATTCGTATATATATATAGTTTTATGAATAATGAACATTGCTAATATGGGGGTCAAGTGCTGCTGGCCCGCGATTTGTTTGTGGAAAAAAAGAAAAAGAAAAAACGTACGCAATAATAAACATTGCCGTTTCTCGTCGGAGAGAGAACACAATATTATCGCGCGTGTACTACCGTTTCTCTTCTATTGCAGCAAAAAAGGAGACGACAAAATAACGCGAAAATTGTTGTATGTGCAGTGATCACGTGTATCACATATTATACGTTATAATCGAAGAACACTGCGTACTTGTTGTGTGTAATAATAATCAACGAACACAATATTGGCGTGTTTTTTTTTATTTATTTACCGCTACTCTGTGTTGTGTTGGATGGGGGGGCGCGGTGTGTCAGTAAGAAGCTGCGCACGACGACACGGCCGGCCGACCGGGGTACTGAACGGCGGCGCACGGAATGTCCTTGACGACTGCGACCATTACGATGTACGAGCGTTACAACTTCTATAAATAAATTATACTGCACTGTATTAAAATAGTTTTGTTTTTGTTTTGCTGTACTCGCGTGTTTCCCTGTTGAACGTCGTCGTGTGTATTTGTTGTTTTCGTTGAAAAGCGTTCCGGAGGTTCCCTCTCCACCGGGTCGTCGTAACGGACATACTGCCGGAGGCAAACGGAAACCGAGAGTGTGGACGGCGGCGTACCGCGGAAAACGTTCAAAATAATGTTTTGGACACAAAAACCGCGTGGAATACACACGGAAATATCACGGGGTGGAAAGGACTCCCCGGAAACGATCACCACAGTTGTTTACGCGACAAAATGAATTACAATAACGGAGCTGTTCGGTTTTTTTTTTTAATCGTCTTGGGAAATTTCGAGATTAAAGAAAAAAACGAATTTTTTTTTTTTTTTTTTTTGTAAACGGCCGTTTCGTTTTTATAGGTAATATATTGTAATTTATTTTGTATAAGAATTCTCGGTCGGTGGTGCCTGCTGCTGCTGCAGTATTATAAGGTATGGAATGCGCCGTGCAGTATGTAGAAGAGAGTAGCCTTCGGGGATTCGTCGTTTCTCTAGCGTGAAACTATTATTTCGATGAAAATCCTATGTGCCTTTTAAAACACTATTATGCTATTTATTTATTTATTTTAATGTTACAGTACACTTTTGTAGATGTGTTGCTCGCGTCGACGAGACAATATTTTATTATAACGTTATTTTTTCCGAGGTTGTTGTTCGCATCTCTTCCTCGTACTCTGCTCGAAAACACGTTTTTTTTTTTCAAAAATCCAAATTCAGCCCCCGACCGAGAACACACGTTGATGTTGTTGTTGTTGTTATATTATTATTATTATTATTATTATTATTATTCTCGTTGTCATTTATTTGGCGTGAAATGTGAATTGTGTATACGATTTAAATTACAATATAATATATTTATAGGTACTTCTTTTTCTACAAGCGTATAATAAAATATATCGTCGCACCGCGTTATGCCCCCTCACCACCATCACTTCGCGCGTCTTTGTGTATTGTTACAAATAATAATAATAATATACGTTTATATTATTACACTATTACAAACGAAAAATACGATTTTAACGTCGATTAGTCGTTGTGAATTGATGAAACCTGGTTAACGTATAAGTTATCCACCTACGTACGATATTGTAATAGTAGTAATAGTAGTGGCAGTGTGATAAAAATTGTGTAAGTTTAAAAAGACGCGTTAAGTATTCTATTATTGTGGACGCAGATAAGTTGTAGTAGACGCGCGCGAGGTACAGAGAATGAGACGACATATTGTTATATAAATGGTCGTTAGTGTTATTATTACCACGGGATAAATTAATATAGCCTACAGCCAGAATGGTTGTAACCAATATAATTATTATTATTATTATTATTATTATTATGGATCCACGCGGTACGGTTTTTTTTCCCCATTATTATCGTTTGTGTTAGGCACTTTATTTTATATTATTATGAATGAATATAGTAGTGTTCACGGCTTCGACTTTGACGACAATAATGAACATTTTAATAGGTTTTTTTTTTTTTTTTTAAAACGTGTTCGGCCCCCGACTCCGATTCCTCCTCCATCCCTCAAAAAAAAAAAAAAAAAATTCAACAACGACGATTAAGATTTTTACGCGTTATCGTCCGAGTTAACATATTTTTAATAACCATGACGAAGAAAACGCTTATACGGTTATTAAATCGATCGAAAGAGGGAAAAAATTCCAAATGAACATCATAAATGCGCGGTGTACGATGAATGGAGAAGAATCAAGTCATACTTATGACTGTAAAAATAAAAATTATTCTCCGTATTGCTGTTATATTTAAATTTTACCTATACTGATTTTTTTTTTTTTGGTGGTTAATCATAATGCGCCCACCCAAAAAAAAAGAAAAATATATACGTATTCCTAGATCCGCTCCTGCAGTTTTTCTAAAAGGTGTGTCCTCGCGCACATCGTAGTGTAACACTCGCGTTAACATATTATTATTATTAATTGTTACGCGTTTTTCCGTGACAATAGTGAATAACATCACTTGCGTGTCTGTTGCTGTCGTCGTGTCAACGCACCCACAGTCGTCACGGTCCACTCCAATAATAATAATAATAATAATTTTACGGCGACTCTTCTTCTCTTGTGTGTGTGTGTGTCGTTTCATTTTTGTGTGTACGTTATACACAATGTAAAAAAAAAAAAAATACGTATTTATTGTACGCATTATACCGTTTACGTCACGTCGATTTCCACGTTTCCCCGATTACAAACCGTATACGAGAAAATGCGTCTGAACGACGACGCGATCGCCGTTTCAATTACATATTTATTTATTGTTTAATTCGATATACGTGTTATAGTGATATATTTATATATATTATATCGATTTCGGTTGTAATTATGTATAAACACGATGTTTATAATATAGAGTACAACATCATCGGGGTTAAGCGAGTGAGAGCTGTTGTTGTAATTTCGAATCCGGAATGTGTGTGTGTGTGCGATCCGCGTATTATATTTCCCTTCGTTATGAAAATTAAAAATTATGAACAAACCGCGTTCTTTACGTCTCGAATTCGTTGTATCCTTTTTGCTTTTTTTTTTTTTTTGTTCTACCTCGGAGACTGTGTTGAATTATCAATTACTGTAATCACGTCAATGTGTCTAAACTTCCCGTGTTAGTACAAACTGTTCGATTTTCGAACCGGACTGAACACAGAAAAAAAAAAAACGGTTCGGTTCGAATGTTATTATAATTTCATAAGACGTGAGATAAAATATTCTGTTGCGTATAATGTAATTATTGTAGTTATCTATTATTATTTATTTTAGGAATTAATAATTTCGTTTACTTTTATTAAATCCGTCGAGTATACTTATACACATAGTTGTTTTAAATAATTTAAAATCCTTTAAACTTTTCTCTTCTTTTTTGTTTCGAGTCGACGTCAAAAATCTGTAACGTCGGAAACGATGTGTGTCACGACGAGATTTTTCGTATTTCTACGCATCCTACGCAACTGCACTTTACACTTCGCCCCGCGCGTTCGTTATTTTCTGAACTATTATTATTATTATTATTAAATTAAATACCCTCTGTCCTCCGTCGTCGCAACTCATCGATCACCGCATCCGCGCGGCATCCTCCCAGTCGATTTAATAAATCAGTTCGCGTTCTGCACGCTATTTACCCCTCCTCGCTACAGATCAAAACGCATCACGAAACGGAATTCGTTGTCGTTGGTATAATTCGGGAAAAACATAATATGGTGTCGGTTGAAAACGCCGCGCACGACGAACACTCGCGCCAAATAATGCCCGGTCTGCCGTTCGCTGCAGCGTAGCACCGGTTTCTTTGTACAGTGTTCTCTGATACACACTCGTGCCATAATGAAATTCCGACTTTTAATACCCGCCCGCCGCAGAATGTCGTCTCCTACTAACACCGTTTATATTAAATGATATTGTTAATAGTGTCAAGCACTGTAGTATTGGATAAAAACGAGGTGTTTCCGCGCTGAACGACAGCAGAGAGTGGTGGTGGTCGAAATCCTCGGTACGCCCCGAGCGCCGTGATCAGAATGGATCGTTTATTTCGCACACATTATACGATTTACGATTTTGATTAGTGGTTACGATTTAACAAATAAGGAAAAAATGAATTTGCAAATAATATTTAAATATGTGCGGCGCGCAGTATAGTTTTTTTTTCATACGTATATTATAGAGGTTATTTTAAAGGGGACTGCCACCGCCACCACAGATTCTCTTCCTTCGGTTAAATTATTCTCCCCCTTCGTTTTTCAGTTTTGTCGCTGACGGGCGCGTATTTTTTTTTTTTTAAACAAACGTTTTTCCGTTTGAGCATAATCGTCTCACTCCTTCTATCATATCCTTAAATGATTCTCTTTTTATTGTACTCCGCATGATGATGATGATCCTTTGTTTGTAATTCCTCTCCTTTCTTTTCCCATAAGCGGCCCGTTCCAGCAAGTCTATTCGATTCCAATAACATTCCTATTACTCTTCCCCATATCTTTCAAACCGCCAATGTTTTCCTTGTTCGTTCCGTTTTAATTCATTTCCTTACTAAGGGTTTTGTGTTGTAATTTATTTTTCTTCTTTTCTTTTTTTAAAATTTATTATTATTATTTGTGTTGTTTTTGTTTTGCATTTCTTGTATATAATTGTCGGGGCAAATATTTATTTAATTTACCTCTATTTTAAAAAAAAAAAAAAAAAACGTTTTTCCATTATGCACGACTACTTTGTCCAGCCCCGGAAATTCTTACGGCGCGATTTTATGTGCGAGGTGTCCGTATAGAACAGCGAAACAACAGCGCATGACGCAATAATAAATAATATTAGTGTATAACTCTTTATTACACTTAGAGAGATAAATGTGCGCGGAATAACAGTGGAATTTCAATAAAATATACCGTCACGACGACGTCTATATTAAATGAATGCGCGATATATTATTATTATTATTATTATTATTATTATTTTGTCAGTATATTCGAGGCGCGTATAGTTATAGGAATTTAAAAAGGGGGCATAGGCGCATATTTGGTCGTCACATCCGTGGGGGGAGGGGCTTAATATTTTTATTTTATCCATTAGTGTAAATAAACATTTTTATACGCTTCAACCTACTAACTAATGGCTACTTTTTTACTTTACCACACACACACACATACAGGACAAACGCGAATAACGTTTTTCGCGTTTGCCCGCTGTGGCACAACTGAACGATCCGTCGGTTGCGGACCACTATTTATACGTGTTTTTCTATGTGGCTACCCCCCCTCCTCTTTGATGTATCGTATCGCTATCTGGTGACTATTTTCTTTTCCGGTTTTATTGCGTTCGACGGCCCCGCTCTGTCGGTATACGCGAGTGTTTAGTTTGACGCTTACCGAGCGAACAATCGTATGCGCGTATCCTAAATTTATTATTAATATTATTTCGCGTGTTTCAATGAAATGAACTAAAGGATTCATTTTTCCCCGTTCTACACTCGTTTACTCGTTTACTCGTTTATTTTATATAGATACGACTGTAATATATATAATTTAAATATAACATAATAACTTTTTTTTTTCCGACGATATCGCGGCTAGGGGAGGAATCGCCGTTAGGCATTACTTCTCCCTTAGCCGCAATAACATAATAACTTAAACTCTGTTCACGTACATTTGTACTTACCGTTAAAATTGGTCGCACAGGGCTCGTTATCAAAGTTCCTAAGTCAGACACGACATTGTTTTCATCTACAGTATTTTCAATACTTTTTTGTACAGTTATATCAATTTCTATACCGATATTTAATTATCCATTCGCATATCCTAGTGTTTGTTGTTGATGAGGAATCGTTAACAACTAATTTTTGGTTCGTGATTTTTTCTCTTTTTTTTCGTATATATATAAAAGTATAAAATAACGTATTTACTATATTTTCTTCGTATATAAATCTTTTATTTCACATTTCCGTGTCACCGCATCAGTTTTTTTTCTACCAAGCATAATATATACTATATAGTAATATTCAAGACCAGCACCAGACGGTCATCTGATTCTTTTCTCGTTATTGTGTCGTTGGAAATGCGTTCGTTTTGTTTTTGCGGCAACCGTTTCGATAATAATTTTAAAGAAACATTCGTCTCGAAAACTATATCGTCGTGTATATCATGCAATGATAATTTTTTTTCCCCCGGTCAATTGTCGTACGTGTATTATTATTATTATTATTATTATTATTATTATTATTATTATTATTATTATTATTATTATTATTATTATTATTATTATTATTATTATTATTATTATTATTAAGTAATCCCGTATTGTTATAGTTTTGAATATCGATTATCGTCAATGGGCCCGTTTTCATATTATATACACACAGGATGTATGTGTATGGATAATAATTTTTTTTCTTCAGTATCTCTCTGAGGATCTCGCATAATACGCGCAGTGCTCTCGTATTATTTATTTATTATAATATTAAATATTTTGTGTACTCGTACGCTGTTTTATATTTAAATTGAAATCTAACTCGAATAGAGATAGGTTACGCGTCTTACGTGTGTTTATTATACATATATATATATATATATATATATATATATATATATAGGATGTTTACATATTTTTACATACTACATTTTTTTTTTTTTTATATACTGACGATTTGGAAAAATATTTATTCCCGCGATGATGGATTTCTCGATATATTTTTTTCCCTTGCGTAATCGTCGTCGCGCGCGCTTACAATAATAATATTTCCGGTGATCGCGTTTTATTTATTATTCTCAAATAGTCTTCCGAGGAATTTTTTTTTAAATGTATTATTCATAAATCGGCGGCATTTCCGATAACTACGCCATTGAAGTAAAAAAAATAAAAATAATGTAACGTGAGGGACATAATATTATATATTTTCAATCGCGCACGTGTACAATTTGTGTGCTACTACAGTCCTCCGCAGTGGTTTGGTGTTTGTCTGCCTTCTTGTCTGCTACGAAACCGTGCGGTACATTTGTAAACGCGCGTTGTGTTCGCGAGACATACGCACGTACGAGGTCTGACAATTAATAGTAATGAGATTGATTGGAAAAAAAAAACACTTATATTTTTAAAATTCCTTAATTGTCATCACAGCATATCCGTCGTAGGAGATAATTACGATACCTCCGAACAGATTTTTTTTCAAAATCAAATACGTCGCCGTGGATATGCGCTTACTATAAAAATATTTCGTCGCATATTTCTTCTCCGCCGTCCCCCCGTCCCCTCCATCCTAAATAACTTTTCGAACGTACCTGGCGCGCGCTAATTGCAGTAAAATACTTACGACTTTTTGTTCTGTTGTCCGCTACAGTGGATTGTGATGATAGGCCTAGAAGGAGGCACGAGGAACGGGGGCACCACGACCACCACCACCACCACCAGTACCGGCAACAACACCGCCACTAGTGCAGCGCGCCAACATGCGGCCCAAGCGATGGACTATTACAACAGCAACGTGTTGCGAGCTCGCACCAACGCCGGTCTGTCGTCGGCGACGCGCGGACAACAGCGATCGGTACAAGACCCGCTGTACCGGAGCAATTCGAGCTTGGAACTCACCCACCATCATTCGGATTATCATCACCAACAACACAACCACCACCAGCACCTGCACCTGCACCACCAGCAGCAACATAATCACCACCACCACGTCGGCGGCGGCGGCGGCGGAGGCGGACACTTTGGCGGCAGCACGGCTTATGTCGATTCCCGGGGACCGGTCGTCAGTCCGCTGTTGAAACGTGAATACGGCAGTCACGGTTCCATAGACGTCATCGCTTCAGACAGGAATTCGGCGGGTCGGACTTCCGCCAGCGAGAACTTTTTCGCCCTGCTCCAAGACTACCGGCCTACCGTGTTGGACATGATCGACGGCAACAGTGAGTATAGACTAGACGGGGGTTTTTATTTATTTATTTATTATTTTTCATCTCTAAAACTCGAACATTACTGCTTTTCAGGTAACGGTCGAGAATTCGCGGGTTACCGAGAAATGCCAGTGGACACTCCGCCGGACGATCGCGTTGCGGTCGTCGTCAATTCAAACAACAACAACAACAACAACAGCGGTGGCGGTGCGCCGGACAAGACGACCACGTCACCTCAAGGACCGAACTCCAGTAGCCCGAAGCTCAGACTGAAGTTCCACAAGTTCTGGGGAGCCAACAACAAGTTTTCCAGAACCGCGGACGACGCCGCCGCGGCGGCCAGCGGTGCAGGTGGTAATGTGACCGGCGTCTCCGCCGTCACCAACAACACGACCGGCGTGAACTGTACCGATTTCTCTGGCGATGAACGTCAGAAGCGAAGGGGCTTTGCCCATTACGACGTCCAGTCGCTGACCGCCACGGTGGGACTGGCCTCGAAACTCCAGAACATGTTGTCTAGGAGACGAAACACGGCCACGGGTGCTTCGGCTGCGTCTATGTTGGCTGCACGGTCGTCCACGCCGGACAGTAGTGACGATGACCTGGGCGACGGAAAGCACAACAATTTACTGGACAGGTATGATATAAGATGTATCGATGATACATTCTCCCAGACTCTGATCTGGTCTCGCGTCGTCCGTCGCATGTTAATGATATTAAATATTTAAATTACCGGACAATACAACTCAACAGTTGTCCGTTCTTTCGAAACGAACTTGGTGGTGAGTGCGAACGGGAAGTGAGCTTAACGAAAAGAACTCAAGCCGGACAGGTTATCACGTTGAACAACGGGAAACTATACCACAGACCGCGTATGGCCTATGGTATATCGGTACTCGAATTTCACTCAGGAAAGACACACTGGACCGAGGGTATCTGTCCTGAAAACTATCCCAAATTGATCGAGACCACCGACGAGGGAGATTTATATTATCGACAGTTTTTCTTCGGCCAAGGTAAGAAATTAATTATTAATAGTACTCATTTAATTGACAATTCACGACTTTTGATTATTATTATTATTATTATTATTATTATTATTATTATTATTATTATTATTATTATTATTATTATTATTATTTGATATATGAAATAATAATAAAACTATATAATAGCTTTATATTAATATATAACTTTTTAGTAAAATATAACAGTATTATGTCAATCGACGAATGTATTTAAATATTTTTATTTTTTATTGCGAGAATAATGAAATTAAATTTTTATTATTAATCAATCGGCCATAATGTACATTTATAAATACATCGATTTGCAGAACATCAAAATTGGTTTGGAATGGATGAAACTTTGGGACCAGTTGCTATCAGTTTAAAAAGAGAAAGAGTTGAAACCGATTTAGTGACTAATGGTTGTAGTTCTTCAAATCAATCAGTTATTTTTAGATATAGGATTATTATTAGGACAAGCGAGGTATGTACACAATGAAAAAAAAAAATGATAGTCAAAATTAATAACAAAAACTTATTTATAATTATTAAGTTCAAAATCATATTATTTTATGTTTTTAATCCATTAGGCTTAACTTTAATTATTTATTCTTAGTTGCAGACTCTTCGCGGTTCTATTCTTGAAGATGCCATTCCTAACATCAAACCGTCCAATAGTTCTAAACACATTAACACAAAAGATGTTCTGGAGTATCTCGTTCCGGAAATCCCTCTTTCCTGGTATATATATAATTAAATATTGATTATGTGTCGATCGCCAATTTTTTAATACGAAATATCAATATTTTAGTTTAAGATTGGCCATATCAAATACCAGAGTCGAAGATTTACTAATAGGCCTTGACGAACAAGGCATTTCTCATACTTACAAAGTCGGAGTAATGTATTGTCGTGCGGGACAATTTACTGAAGAACACATGTACAACAATGAAGAAGCTGGTTTAGCATTTTATCAGTTTATGGACAATATTGCTCAAAGGGTACGCCTGAAAGGTTTTAACAAATACAGAGCTGGATTAGATAACAAGAGTAAGAATTTAAATTTTCAAATCTCGTAAATCCTATACTTAAGAGAACGTGTCAAACGTATATTTTCATCATGTAAAAAAAGATTATACTCTATGTGCACAGCTCTTCACACAATTATCCTACAAACATAACCAAGATTTATACTGTGCTTCTTCAGAAATTTTTTCATAATTGTTTTAATTTTATACAAAAACAAAAGTGTATAAAATATATTTTTTTTAAACATGAATTTTAGATCATACATTCAAGTAATCTTAATCAAAGGACTTTCTTCTTTCTAAAGAATTAAACACATTTTTAAGTTTTTTTTATTACGCAAGCTATAGTCGTAGAATGAAAGACAGTTTTCTTGAAAAATATCCGACATGTAGCACGCTTATTACCAGCTGCAGTGTTCAATAATATTGCAAACACCCAATCACCATTACTCCTGAATAATAACAACCCTGCATTTAATCTAAACCACGTTTCTCAATACACCCTATCGTTTCATTGTCATAAAACACGTTACACGCTGCATATAAACTACACATGGAGTACCGAATTTAAAATGATGTGCAGCTGTAGAAATTAGTCGTTGTCAAGTACCATCAATGAATCCGAGTGGTGACGATTTTATTATACTAATAGATCAATGCTATCTCTAGAATGTTACATACCTTTTAATTTAGATACGACATTCTCTTAAATGCTTATTGATTATTTTTATATGTTTGTATGTTTTAGCTGATTCCACTGGACTTTATTCTTTCTACAGTCAATTTCAAAACTGTGAAATCATGTTCCATGTGTCTACTATGTTACCTTTTACTCCAAACAACAGACAACAGGTTTATATATAATTATTATTTTTAATTAAAAATATATGTTGTTGTATCAATTTTATTTACTTTTTTTCATTACACAGCTTCTTCGAAAACGGCACATAGGAAATGATATTGTTACAATTGTATTTCAAGAACCCGGAGCTCAGCCATTTTCTCCAAAAAATATACGTTCTCAATTTCAACACGTTTTTATTGTTGTTAAAGTCATAAATCCGTGTACAGAAAACACTCAATATAGGTAAAATAGATTTTAAATCGATAAACAACTTTTTTTTTAATATTTTGTTTTTCAATAAAAATTATAGTGTCGCTGTAACACGCTCTAAAGAAGTAGAAATGTTTGGTCCTCCAATTCCCTCAGAAGCTGTGTTCAAAAAATCCAAAGAATTTAGTAACTTCTTATTAGCTAAAAGTAAATATTATATAATTTCAGCCTATTTTCGGTTTAAATACAAGTACATTTATAAAAACTTAATCGTTATCTTACAGTTATAAATGCTGAGAATGCTGCTCATCGATCTGAGAAATTTGCCACAATGGCTACTCGCACAAGACAAGCATATTTAAAAGATTTGACATTAAATCATTCGACAAGTACTACCATTGAACCAGTTCAAAAATTTTGTATGTTAATAATTGTTCTTAATTAAATAAATATAAATCTAATTATATATTTCTTGTTTTTAGCAATGTTGTCATTTAGTAGTAAGAAAAAAGAGAGGTGGCGACCCCGATTTCAGCCTGATGCGTCCCAAAAAGGCGCTATTTGTTGGCAAGTAGTATTAGAAGAAGGCAATGGAGTTATTGGTGGGCACTGTCTGCTAGCCATATCATCTGATTCCATGATCCTCGTTGAAGAAAATAACCGTGACATATTATTAGTCATACCTTGCAAGTCAATATTGGGCTGGACAACGCAAACCAACAGGTTTACATAACATCAAAATTTTTTTGGGGGAAAAAAACAATTATATTATTGTATCATTTTTAATGTAAAATGAACGTGTTTGTAGTTTACGAATATATTACCACGAAGGAGAATGTGTTACTTTACATATGCATGAAGGATGCAGTGATGGTGATAGAGATGAATTAATGGAAGTTGTTGTCAGATTACGAGCAGTCACACAGGGTTCTGTCGCTCAAGAGTTATCATTACATCGTAATTCATTAGGTCAACTCGGTTTTCACGTCCAACCAGATGGTCTTGTTACACAAGTAGAAAAATCTGGTCTCGCTTGGGAAGCTGGTCTCCGGCAAAATTCTAGACTTATAGAGGTATCTTAGTATTTAATAGCATCTGACTAAAACAATTGTGTTCATATAACTTAAACGTCTATTCATAGATATGCAAGGTTGCTGTTGCTACACTTACCCATGATCAAATGGTGGATTTATTAAAGACTAGTGTTCTTGTCACAGTCACCGTAATTCCACCTTTCTCTGATGGTTCGCCCCGAAGGTATGTAACGCATAATATCATGCAATTAGTCCAGAAACTTTACAGTAACATTGTATTTTAGAGGTTGCCATATTCAGAATTGTTCCTATCGTGCTGACAACTGTTCGCCAAAAGGATATGAGAGCGAGTATGAAAATGTTGCAGAAATGTCATCAGCTGTAAATAGTCCTAGAAAACAAACGGCATTACAACAACCAGTTACAGGCAATCACCGAAAAATGTATGTATTAATTCCAGTGGACAATGTCCCTCGAATTTTATTGTAGATGTACATTTATTGATCTTGGTAGGTATGAACGTAGCTTGTCGCCACCTAGATCCAGCAACAGTTCTGGTTATGGTACCATGGGCAGTAACAAATCTTACACGACTCCCATAGATTCTCGTTTTCCTCAGAATCCTGAGGTGGTAATTTATAAATGAGACATTTAAATTATCCACTCGTATTACAATAGCATTTTTTTTATTCATTCAGGGTACATTGACGAGTTCATCGAGTGGTCATTCGTCGGATGATCGTTGGTATGATCTTCTAGAAGTGCCATTAGAAGATCCACCACCTGTCCCTACGAGATTGACACCAACATCAACCAAAACACATTCCAAAGTGCATGCAAGCAATTCACTGCCATTGTCTACTATGAACAATTCATTTTCTGTATATTCAGATCCACGTAGTAGTAAAAGTATTGTTACTCAACAATACGATTATGTTAACAAAACTCCTGACCATAATCATGATCTCCTTAGACAATTCGACGAACGTTCAGAACAACCTCGTAGATCAACCAAACGATTAGTTAAAGTTAGTACCGTTCGCATTGCAGAATTTTTTTAGTTTCATTTACTAAAAGAGACATGATTTTATTATTTACCTTGCAGGCAACTAGTGGGCCAGAATTAGAGAAAACAAACTGTATGATTGACAATAATAACTTCAAAAAGAATTTAAGTAACGGAAATATACCAGAAACTTTAAATGAAAGAATCCTTGTAGCTAGTGAAGGTAATTATTGTTTTAATAATTTAATTGAAATAGCGTTACATGAAATGTTTTATAACTAATTTTTTCTCTTGAAAAAAAGATGATTTGTCTACGATCGGAAGCAGTAGTACTGGTTCACCACACAGTCACTGTAAAAGTCTAAAGAACAATGGCAGTCGAAACCAAAGTCCTCGTTCTGGATTGGATCGAGGTGAACCAAGGCTTAGACCTGGTATCTCTGGACGCAATTCGAATGCTAGTAGTAGACTTAGTGGCAATATGAGCACATTGCAAGAAGATCTGATGAAATTAATAGATCCCGATTATAATTTAGATTCATCTTTCATTGTAAGTTTTGCCAGTAGTTGCATTAAGAAGATTGTTATGACCCACAATTGTAATAAATTATTATTCACAACAGGATACAAACGCAATAAAAAAGAATCCATCCAGAGAGAACGTATCGAATGTTGAGCAGGGTCAAGTTATTCTCACCAAAGCTCGTCCTGCCACAGTGATATCTAGTGCACCAAGTCCAGCCCTGAGTGAAATGAAACCATTGAATCAAGTTGAAAGGTAATTGTTGATAATTACAATAACTGCACGTTTAATTAGACGTACAAGAAAATGTAAAAGCCACATGAATGGAAAAAATATTTTACTCGTTGTGATAAAGTATTATTTTTTAATTTAGTGTTGCTGATTTACCACTACCAGACACTCCAATTGACCGAATGAACTGGAAGATCCTTGTGGATACAGCTACTGAAGCATTACGCAAAGTATCAGCTGGTGCTCAAATCAAAGAATCAGAAACAGTTAACCACGAGAATAGGGATCACAGTTGGAGTGGCATGAATGGTGCTACTATTTTGAATTCTACCAGTACAAACAAGTTAGTAGAAGTTCTAGTTTTTTTTTTTTTTTTTTTTCTAATATTTTTAACAAATACCAACAACATGTTTACGTTTTACAGGACAAATATGAGCCCGGATGATTTGGAAATGATGTTACGAAACGAAATGGAGATGCGCATGGAATTACAAAACGAGGTAAAACATTTACGAGAAGAAAACCGTCGATTACAAGACGAATCTAATAGTGCTGCACAGCAACTTAAACACTTCACCCATTGGTTCTTTCAAAACATCGACAAACATCCTGATTGAGTAACACAGTTGATATATATATATTTTTTTTTTTGTTTTTTATAATTATTATTTTATATATATATAAATATATGTATACGAGTGTTTTACTAAAAGAAAAAAATATGTGCTGCTCTATAGTCATGAAAGTTGTTTTGTGTTGTTACAAATTTAAATTCTTGTATAGTTTTTTGAATTAATTGAATTATTTTATTTTAAGTTATTTTTTCAAGGTATTGCTATTTATTTATTATTTTTTACTAACACATTACATTACCAAAAGACTGTCTTTATGTTAATTTTAGATTAAATACATAGGTACATAATTACTATTATGTTGTTTTTTTTGTTTTCTTTGTAAATTTGTTGGTCGATATTTAATTTGAAGTTAACGTTTTACTAGAATGATCGACCCAAAAAATCAAAACAATAAATTTTAATGTTTGTCCTTTATTTAATTTGTTACGAACACAAATATTTTATGTTTCTACTTTATGAATAAACGACTAACAGTATTATTATTATTAAAATTACTTATTATTTGTCAGCTTGTGGCATAAAATGAAAATTAAATTAATGAAAGACGATATATATATATATATATATATATATATTCAGTACCTACCAAAAAGAAAAAAATGACTCGTCGTAGGTAATGGCTGTCTAATTAATAAGTTGTTATGATAATATTTTACTATTATTTATTATATTAAAATTGCTACTTTTACTATAAATTATTATTATTAGTTATTACTTTGTTATGCATAACAATATCATGACCGCAGTTTACAATACAGTTGTTGAATTATTTTTTTTAAACAAACATATATTATTACTGTTGTGCCTTTTGAAAAAACACCAAGTGTGGATATTGTCACATTATATTGTTATTAAATTTAAATATTGTTAAGCGAGTAAAATGTAGTTGTAATATAAAAAAAAAAAAAATGTTTTTTTTTCTTTGTAAATTGAGCGTAAATATAAATATTATTTTGTCATTTTTATGCACACCCATTTATACTGTATCAGTAATTTGCTTAAAATTTGAATTATAAAATTATGATGTTCATTTGTGTATACGTTATTAAATAGTTTATAAAAATAAAATACAGGTCATTGTCGAATAAAATTGTTCTTATTCGTGAATATTTTTTTCCCTTAACATTTTTAAATCCTTACACTTGAGAACAGTCCATAAGTCATGCCATCTGTTCTACAACATAATATAATTTTAATTCCCTCCGATTTACAGATATAAAATCAAAAAATCATAACAACGGACCAAGTACCATCGTACTATTATAAATACCAATGCAAAGGGTATATTGAAATACCTTTTCTTAACTCTACAGCAAACACTACGGATTTTATCTTAGTCCCCGTGGTAAACAGTATAATTTTGATAACTTTACGAAAATTCGTTCAAAGATTTCTTATTTTGAAAAGTATTCCATTAAAATTAATTACAATAATCTCCTAATAAACTACAATGATATTTTTTATATATTTTTTTATTCATATTATAGATAAAGATAACTTTTAACCATGGTTACCAAGATTATTATCCAAAAAATATCTCTCCAAATAATTTTCCTTCCAATGATTACAATTGTCAATTGTGGGAGAACTGTCTATTGGGACTTTAATATTTTGGGAAATACTAACCACTCTCCGAATCGCAGACAGTGACTAATCACCCACATGACAGTTTTGATAACGAACGTTTCAAAATTCAATAACATTTAATTTTTTTCTTTCTAAAAAAAAACGTTGAAACGTTAAAATTTTGTATAACTCTTCCGTGTTAAAAGTCCATCGATCGTAGTGTCTGTTCATCGATATGGCCAAAGTGTTTACGGTGCTCAAAACTATAAGAAACAATTGGAAAAAATCCGTGTTCTTTACTGCTGTTTTGTCATACGGTGCAAATTATGCTGGAGAAAAATATGAGTAAGATCAGTAATTTCTTGCGTACACGTTTCATTTTATGTTTTCTTCTAAACACTAGAGGTATTTACGAACAACGAGTGTATTGTGCACATAAATTTGCCGAATTGGATTCCTATGTATCGTTCAGTTTCCGTTTTGTTTGAATTTGCTTCCAAATCACTCCCCCCCGCGTTTCCTAATGTCCTGTTGTTCGACTTTAATGAAATGCCCTAAACCTACGATACTATTATATATATATATATATATTACCTTATCAACACTACACATTTTGTTTTCTTCTCATAATTCTGTTTTCTGATTATGATTCAGAACACACGTGTTCATGTCCAATTGCTGTAAAACCGTTTCGGCGTATGGAGATATGACCTTATCGGTGGACAAAAAGCCCAAAAAAGTTACAGTCATATTAAATCCTGCGGCTAACAAAAGGTAGTATTCGTTAATTTTTACTTGTACATTTTTGTATTATCTTATGGTTACTTATTTAGGAACGCTAAATCGGATTTTGAAAAATATTGTGCTCCATTACTGCATTTGGCCGGATACTCTGTCACTGTCCTAACGACTGAACGAGAGGGTGGCGCTAGAAGTTTAGTGGAAAATTTAATTGGCGAAACAGACGCTCTCATTGTGGCCGGAGGTGATGGTACATTATCTGAGGTATTTTTTTTATAGTTTTTAATGATATAAATTTTGTATAAAATTCATCCAAATTAGGTGTTTTAGTAAACATACTAAATGCACTTCTTTTTTTTTTTCATAATTTCTCTTCTTTTGTGTATTTTTTTTATGAAAAGTACAAATACAATTTCTTAGATTAACATAATCTACAAATTATGTTTAAAAAGTTCATTTACTTCTTTCTTAATATTTTTTTAAAATGAAAAACTATTAAAATTTCAAGTTTTTTATTCAATATTTGTACTTACATTTGAAGATACAATCAAAATTTTCATTTCCATAATTTATTTTAAAAACTTCAGTAAAAATTGAAATTTTTCAAAAAAAAAATTTCGCTTATGAAAGAATGGGCACTATTTTTTTATACCTATCATCTTCAATTCATATTAATTTCTTCAAATCAGTGTAAAAATATACAATAAATGCTCACTTTATTAAAAAGGTGAACAGATAAGCAGAATTAAAAAATATTCATTTTTACCAATATCTTTGTAAAAATATGTATTCTATATATTTAATATATATTCTTTGTAAATTAAGTTTTTACTTTCAAAAGTATAGTGTACACTTTCTGTGGTTATCACCATCTTTTTTAAACGTAAAAAAAGTGTAATTAAATTTTTTTTTAAAGTTTTATATATATAAAAAAAAGTAAATAATGTGTTTTAAGAAAACTTTTCGGCTAATCAGTAATATTTGAATCAAATTTATTTAGGTAGTAACTGGGTTGTTAAGACGATTGAAAGGTGATACGTCTCTCACAGAACACTTACCAATTGGAATTTTACCTCTTGGACGTACAAACAATGTTGCTCGACAGCTATTACAACCGCAAGACAATAATCATGTACATTTTCTTACCAATGCAGCAATGACTATAATAAATGAAATTAATTTCCCTCATCCCGTAATAAAAGTTGAAAATCTACAGGTTTTTATTAGTTATTAATTCTGTGTAATAGACAGGAGAGAAAAAATTTCACATTATATTATATTGTAGAATCTGAATCCAGAAAAATGTGTTTACGCTTTAAATAATATTGAATGGGGTGCAATGAGAGAAGCTAAAGTGGTCCGTGATCAGTATTGGTACTTTGGAAAACTTAGAGATTTTGCAGCTTTTGTATTTGGAAGTAAATTGCTCTCCTATTCGGTAGATGCCATGCTGGAATATAGTCCGCCGTGTTCTGGTTGTAAAAACTGTTATAAAACAAATAGCAGCACTTTCAACGAATCATCAAGTTTGCTCTCCTGGATAAGTCGGGCTTTCTCATTCAAAAGAAATTCTCGTGAGTATCAGTTAGGCACGACATAATTATACATACATTTACAAATTTCATACATTTATTAATGTGATAACAGGTGGTGTAGATTATTCAAAAATAATCAATCCTGAATGCAGTAATTATTCAAAAATGTCCATCAAAACTTTAAATGTCAATATTAATTTAGACATAGAACAAAGACCAGTTTTAAAAATAGATATTAGCCCAGAACACATCTCTTATAGTGATTTCGTGAAAGAAGGATATTCGAAATTGAAAAATGAACCTAGCGAAATTCAAAATTCTACAATAGAAGCTAAAGACGTAGTTGTAACACCTAATAATGATGAAGTATACACTTATACGCGTTTATAAATTATTTTCAACGGATGTATTTAATATATATTTTAAATACTTTAGGAAAATAAATGGATGTCAATTGATAACGAGGATTATGAAGTTAAGCCAATGAAATTGTCATTATTACCAAACGCAGTGTATCTGTTTAAACCTGACAATTCATTGAGCCAAAATCAATCGCAAATAAAAAGTGATCAAGGGCCAAGACTGGCTTTAGATAAGTTTAATAAACATGTCGGATTAAAACAATTTGTTTAGTTTAATATTATTATATAGTTTAAACTGAAATATGTATGTACACTTGTGTATTTATTTATATATATTTTAATTGAAATATAAATATATAATTAATTTTAATATAGTATAATTTATTATTGTTGTTGTTGTTGTTGTCTTTAGAACTATTATCTATTTATTTATTTATGTAATAAACTCTTTCTTATGTCTTGCGCATTTCATATTGGAAAAATTTAATATTTATAATTCGATAGTATAAAGTTAAAAATATATATACTCGTGTATATATATATATATATCATTTTTTATGGCACGAAAGTATCGTCGAAAAAAACATAATTATATATTTTCTAAATAAATTTTATACATAATTTTAAAGTAATAAAACGATTTAATTAATTTTATTATGTAAGTATATGAGTAATTAAAACAAATTATAAAGTTGAATTTTCATTATAGTATTTCATACATTTTTTTTTACTCAAAACGAGTTCTTAATATATTCATGTTTTATACAATTGTTGTATTGTTATTGTGTAATTGTTCTAAAATACATTTAATATATATATTTTTTAACAAAAGTGAATTAGTATTAAAAATACTATAAATTAAAAAATTATTTCTTATAAAATTAATTTTAAACGTGTAAATAATAGGAAATCCAAAGGCTAAGATTTAAGAATAGCGATGAATTTCTTAAAACAAGTCATATGTTTTATTATAATGCTGTAGTGTGCATTTGTATGAATTTTGATTTAAAAAAAAAAATGGAAAAAATTGCCAAAAAAATCAAAGGTCCCACCGAGATTTGAACTCGGATCGCTGGATTCAGAGTCCAGAGTGCTAACCATTACACCATGGGACCGCTACAACGTGGCCGTGTCATTTGACGGTATATAAACTATACATAAAACAAATACGATACAATATTATTCCCATAGATTTCACTATAAATCGACTTTCCTTTCATACTTTAAATTCCAAGTGCAACAATAATAATGTATTGGTTTTTACTGTGATATAGTTTTTATTTATTTCTGTAATCAAAAATTCTACCATAAGAATATACAGGTAATATTTTTATTTTTATACGCGCTATTAATCGTTTCCCCCGGTATAACAAATTTTGTCTAAACTGTAATAGTTTAGACTTTAGACATTGTAATAGCTCAAACGTATAGGAAAAATGGAAATTTAAATTACTAATATTTATTGTCAACAGAAAGCGTTGTAGGTATTTATTACATACGAATTATTGCTTTCCGACGGTTGTAATAATATTATCGGACGCTGAATGAACAGCATCCCATATTATATTTGACTTCGTTATTTTTCAGCATTACTCAGAAAAAAATTAATACGCTAATGCTTTAGAAGACCCTAAGTCCATATGGTTAGGATGTTTATGTTCTAAAAAATGTATTAATATGTGTGCACTTACGCACTAAAAAAAAACAGCTAAATATACATGAAAAAGTTGAAAGATATTACCAATATTTATTTTATTTCTACAAATATTATTCATAACTAATTGTAGTAATAAATATTACCCCGTCTCCGGGGTAATGTTTCGTTAAAACAAACATTTTTTTTATTAATACTACGAGTAGTTAAAATTTATACTGCAGTTCGTGCGTATTTAACCCCCGACGCGTTACGCATAAAAGTTTAACGTTAAGTCCCGAAAAAATATTGTGGATACATTACATACAGCGTCGTCTGTGAATTAATTCAATCTGGACCGCGCGAATCTACATAATATTAACGAATTTTTCATTAAAATAAATTTCGAAAAGTTTATGCAAAAATTATTTTAATAGATTTTTTTTTCATTGTAAAGAAAATATAAAATACGTTTTTTTTTTTTTTCGTGATCTCTTTATTTGTAGAATTTTCATCCCCGCAAATCCTCAGGACGGCCACGGCATCTTGCGCGCGTCATCGACGGCCGACAATCATGCAATCTGACAATCTGCCAAAAAGAATTTTCTCCGGCGACTGCGGATGACGGGTGACCAGACGGACCGATAGCATGTAGTCGAACAGCGACATGCGCTTCTGCCCCGAGGCCAAATACTTGTAATACTGGCTGTACACGTCGTGGATGTTCCGGCGACCGCCGATCCGTCTGTTTAACTCGGTATCCGGCGGAAGACCGTACAGGTGCCTCACGTTCATCGCTATGTACTGTTGGCAAAATTGTAGGTTCAATATTCTGAGCCAAGTCACTTCAGTTTTTCTTCCAACTCGTCAAATTGAGTTTTCAAACACGCGTACATATAAGTTATAAAAATTATTTAAATTTTTCCAAACCTAACTTTAACGTCTGAAAAGGATAACGGAAATGGATAGGGTCACGAAAAATTGTGACTACAAATTTTCGAGATTTTTTTTAAAAAAATATAGTTGAAGTAACGTTTATGTCGTATAAAAAATGTTCAAACAAAAATTACCCGTTTTATGGCATAATGAGCTCAGCATCTATAAAAATTGCTACGAATATCGGGGGGGGGGGCGGGGAGGAGACAATTTTCGAAAATGATTTTACGTATATTTTTAGTGCAAAAGATACGTATCCAATGTAAATTTCAAGACTCTATGACCGTTATTATTGAAATCCTAATGGGGAATACGACAATAATTTTTGACGAAATCTCGTTGTGGATAGTTTTTTGAGCCACGTTTGAAAACTATTGAGAAAATCGGGCGAAAAAACGACCTCTCTAAAATACCATCACAACCCATCGGAATTTTCTAACAGGAAATGTGTAATGATCCGAGCACTCTTTCGAGTCGTTAAAGTTATTAACAGAGAAAAAAATGTCATTGTAAAACCAATAGCAAAACCTATACCTTCATATGATCAAAATCTGTAATATGCAAAGTATTCAGTGTTTGACAGTCCATGAAAATTAATTTTTTACCATCAATTTTGTTAGCCTTGAAAATTTCCTGCAATTCAATAAGGTTGTTTTATAAAATATTTTCCGATTTTATGTTACAAATCGGTTTTTTATTATAAATAAATATATTAGGTCGAATGTGTAGGTCCAAACGCTTTTTTTTAATTTCGAACTATTTATAACAATTATAGGGTTTGAGGTATTTTCCATTCATAAAAACGGTTAGTTTTTGTTGTATATCCAAAATATTACGCGGGAGCTCCACTCAGAATCGTTTTATCGAATGCAATGGTTTGTCGCGTTGCTTTCAAATTTATAGTGATAATAACACACTTCAAACTCTTTCCTAAATAACTCACGCGATATTCACAACACCCCGCGGCTCGCGACTTTTTTTTTTTTTTTTTGATAGTCGATGAACATTTACGATTTTTAAGACAATGTTGTTTTCAGAATTTGTCTATTATACTTGCCAAACATGTTATAAAAACGAATAAAAATCGTCGAGTTTCAATGACGCGCCATAATCGTATTTTGTTTGTACATTTTAAATGTTATCGTGGTTTTTGTACTACAAAAATACGCAGTTTTAGGTATTTATGTATTCGAACAGTGTCGTGATAACGTAGGAATTTGAAAGATGTTTTTTCGACTCTCTGAATTTTTTAATGAATGACGGAAGGGGATGAACTGTATGGAATTGATCGGTCAAAATCATATAAAAAAATACGATTTTGTATTATGATTTCAATTTTTCGCGTACACGCGTTTTTACAAATATATTCATTCATTACGCGTAACGTTTAACATTTAATAGGTATTATTTATATTACTGCGTATCGAGGCAGATTCAACTCATTCTGCACCCAATTCGCGACGTCTGACTCTGTCCACGACCAACTCGCCGGTTCTGGAAGTCTGTTCAGCGAGTTGCCTGCTAATTCAAATAATTGTTGAACGGAAAAATTACGGTTTTTCTTGTGATACGCATACCTGCAGATAAATGGGAAAACAAAACGCATTGATCGATAATTGTTTTGTAATCATTATATATTATAAATTTACAGTTAATACTACTGCTTGCATTCTATTAATATAGGTACGTATAATGGTGATCATAATGTGACGTACTACATAGTGTTATGAATTGAATTGAAAGAATAATAAAATAATATTCGCTGGTTTTCGACTGATTTAAACGACATTTATTTATACCATTAAATAATTCGATTTTCTTTTTTTAAAATCTTTTAAAACACCAGATCAGTTAACTTATAAATACGTTAATACTTACATTATTTATTAGACGTGTATATCAAGATTCTAATTCAAGTTATTCGTATTATAATTATTTCGTTTAACTGTAATATAAATCGAAATATAATATTGTTTACAAATTATACAGTGTTTTCTTTTTGTGTAATTTGTACCACAGTGATGTATTAATACCTAAAAAAAAAAACACGGCGATGATAATACTTTAAAAAACAAAAAGAAAAAATTCAAAAACTTCGATAAAATCTCATTTTATGCGAAAATCATTCGTTTCGCCCACAAATTCGAAATTTAATCTTTCAAAAAAAAAAAATAATAATAATAATAATAATCGTGACTTATGATGATTTATGGATGTTTTTATGCAGCGTTGTTCAAAAAACAGCGAATATGTAAAAACCGTTTAAAAAGCCTTTGCTTCCAAAAATGTCGAATGTATTATTAATTAATTAACATAAACATCTGAAATATTCAAAACACTTAAGTTATAGTTAGAACAAAATATTAATTTTCGAATTATTCCAAAACTGTATCTTGTGAAAACGAACGTTTCAAGGATTTTATCGGGGGGTTTTTTTTACGAACTATACAGACGAACAAAAATATAATATCTAAAAACCATTTAAAGCATTTGTCGACGTTTTTTTCTACGCATTCAATTCACAGCCCCAGAAAGGTACGATCGACCATTGATTAAATATTATACACAGATGGTTCAAAGGTACGGGAAAAATGAAAACTATAAATTAGTAATATTTATTGTCAACAGAGAGCGTTGTATATATTACATAGGAACAGGGGCGTATACAAGGAGGGGAGGGCGATGGGGGCGATCGCCCCCCCTAGATACTTGTGTATGTACCTATATATACTGACAACTAAAATTAATCGAACTAAAATTAAAATTTAATAAAACATTTTTTTATTTAAAACTTATTATTTTTATATAATTTTTCAATAATTCTTAGTTGGCAACAAATTTGACGGGCCGTTTTTCTACTCGCTCCCCCGCCCCCTAGGGGATGAAGTAAATACGCCCCTGCACAGGAATAGCTTGCAAGATTTTTATTTGACGCGCGGAGTAGCTGAGGCTGATAATTAATTAATATACGTGTAGAGACGTGAATCGTCGTGTGTAACCGTAACCTGTACAACACATTATTTGGCGTCTAAATTTTTTTTATTAAATTTTCAACTATTAAAATTAAATTAAAAAATATAGACGTTAATATCAATTGACCTGCACAAAATCGTATATTATATAATTTTATGTAAGTAAATTAATTAAATATACTTTGAATCTCGACCGTTTTAATTATCGAAACATTATTATTTTATTAAAACATCGGGTCAATTACATTAGGTACTCGTAACGCGCGTACACACAATTCCATTGCTGTGTGGTGCGAATTTAGAAATTTACCATTTGTTTAAAAAATTTAAAAATAAAATCACACTCTCGCCATGGTCCCATGGTGTAATGGTTAGCACTCTGGACTCTGAATCCAGCGATCCGAGTTCAAATCTCGGTGGGACCTTGTTGGTTTTTTTTTGCTTTTTTTTTTTTATTTACCTCCTATACGGTTGGTAAAGAGTAATATCGTATTAATATTTAATATTATTACATAGGTACGAAAAGATTTTTTTTTATATATTATAAATATTATTACGATATATTATAAATTCTATCACAGCTCGTTATTGTTTTAATCTGGTTTACATTACTTACGTCTATACTAGGCTCTGTCCTGATACGTATACTGATTAGAAACAAGTCGGAGTGATGTTCAAACGCAATTTCTCCCACTTGTAAACGATAAAAATAATAACATCAAGTCGAAGTCGTTATCTTATTGCGAATTATTGACGATTATGCATTACTTATCATTCCGCCCCTTGTACTTCGAAAGTCCCTTTGAACCGTCCCCCCATCCAACCCCAGAAAAAAATCGTATCTACACAATTGATTATAAGTATTGTATTATTTACATATAAATAATATTTTGGAACAAAATTATTATTATTAAATTTTTAAGCTTTGAAATTAAAAAAAAATCACTTCTTCTATGAATTAAATATTTCAAAACTAATAAATAGCCTAAAATTGAAAGGAAAAATATTGAAAATTATTTAATTTTAGTTGATGCGGATCGCCATTGCTATGAACTGAACATAGTACTCAAACATTTTGTCGGAACCGTTTAATTTCCGTCAGCACGGTTCAGTGTCGAAAGCACCGACTCAGATCTATGAAATATTTTTTTAAATATTAAGTAAAAATTTGAACCGAAACAATTAAAAATTGAACTACAACGGTTCTCGACTAACAGTTCATAAACCGTGTGTAAACTGTTAAACTGTCACGATTATTATAAACCGACATTGGACGGCAGAAATGTTACCCGGGAAGAGGCCAGAGTATAATATACCTATAGTGAACAAAGACAATGGAGTATACAAATTTCAAATGAAAAGTAACATTAATTATTTTCGTGTTTTTTTTTTAACGCGCTCCAAGAGTCGCGACAAGAAAAAGAAAATTAAAATTATTTATTCGATCGCGCATTGTTGGTAGACGGGCTATTAGTGAAATATATAATATTTTTTTTTCTTTTTGACCGAGGCATTAACAAATGGGTGATTATGTTTAGAATTAAATGAGGATACTTTGAGAACCAATTTTTTGTAATAATTCAGGACAGTCGATAGCTCCATTTAGGATTTTCTAAACAACATTAACTGTGTGCTTTACTAAACGCATTTGTTATACCGATAGAACAGTCATGTCTATCGTTGTACATAATCTCACAACGCTATATATTGTGTATATATATATATAATATACATATAACATTATACATATTGTACTCACAACGATTTGATACGTGGTCACGAACACGCACACACTGTAGTCAATTGTCGACAGCTCATTTTTTTTTCCCCCCGAATCATAGCGAGTGAGATTATGAACAATTGAAATTTTAACTTAAACATTTCGTCCATACTTCTGTATAAACACGTACGTTATACATAAATACGTATGTATTATTGTCGGAAGCACATAAGTCGACAAACCGGAATTATAACAAATAATAACTTTTATCCGTATATACGATACGGATAAAGGTATGTTAATTCTAAAATACATTTGTGTAAATATAACACTATATACATACACACACACACACTACAATAATACATACATATAATATTAATGTACAACATCAACAGACATGTCATTTTAATTTTACATACTATTTTTATCAACAATAAAATGCGTCAGTGTCGTTGTATATGTAAATAAAAAAAATAATATCCGACTCACTCTCATTAATTTCTATCATCCAATTTTTGGACCAAACATCGATGAGATTAGTAAGTTGTATAAATTGGATGATAAAAATTAATGAGAGTAAGTCAAACTCGAGTTACCTTTTCCCTCTGCCGAAACGTATGCTCTATCATAAAACTAAATGATGTATCCATTCCAGTTCAGAATGAAACAACATATTTAGGCATAATTTTGGATAAAAGACTCACTTGAGGACCACGCCTTAAAAACAAAAGAGAAATGGCAAATTGTAGACTCAACCTTTTTCGTCCACACTTTAAATCTAAACGTCACCTCAAATTCAAAATTCTCCTCTATAATACCATAATCAGACCTCTCTGGTTTTATGGAGTTTAAATTTGGGGTTCGGCCAAACCGTCAAATATCCGTCCAATTTAGTCATTCCAAAATATAACCCTCCGTCTCATTACTGATGACCCCTGGTACATGTCAAACCAGTTTCTACATAAAGTCTTAAAAATAATCACCGTTGCTGAATTGGCTAAATTTTATTACAAACGCTTCTACATGAAACTCACAACAAATCCCAACCCTCTTATTACTTCTCTGGCTAACAATTTCATTCTTGACCAACCTCCTCGCAGGCTGAAAAGAAAATGGAATCGAGATTTATTACAATAATAAATCGAGAAAAAAAATGACAAATTTCACAAAAATTAATATTAAATATTGAAAATGAACTAGTATGTTATGCTATGTTAACGTTATGGGGTATTACCAATGGGTTACTCCCCCAATCATGTTATTAATTTCATGTTTTTTATAATACTACCATTAGGACTTATTGTGCGTTTAGTTGTTGTACAGATTGTCTTTTTTTAAATAAATTTAATAATAATAATAATAATAAAAAAATTTTTCCTAGTCCCACATGTTTCTAGATACCAGATAAAAGTACTCAGAAACCATTATGTGATTGGATTATGTATTAATTATAACGTAGAAAAGTGAAAATAGTTTTTAAATAAAATACATTATCATTTCAATTAAAAAAATAAAAAAAAAAACAAGGACTGAAGCCGATTTTCCCCTGTACTCCTCATATATACTCGTATATATACATATATTTATTTATTTATTACGCGTTATAATATAATATTATCGTTAGTTATTTATAAAATTTTGTTAACAAAAAAATTCAATTTCTATACGTCTTGCAACTTTCGTATATTATATAAATGTACTTATTATTGATTTTATTATTATTATTATTATTATTATTATTTACAACAGACAGCCCTACTCGATTACATGCCATACATTTCCACATGTTTCTTCATGTTATTGTGTTATTTAAATTTTAATTGGAAAATAATTTTAATTTTTTCGAAATGTAAAATTGTCATAGATATGATAGAAATGTTTAGAATTTTTTTTTTTTTTTTACAAATATTTTTGTCCATTTTAATTATACGAATACGATTACTATTTTACGTAAAATATCTCAGTATATATGGATTTTAATTTTTTTTTTTTGTAGTATAGTTGATCTAAACGTCATATAATATTAAAATCAATAACAAATAATCAAATAATTTCACAACACGAATAAATACATGCCTTTTATTTTTTAATTATCTTATAAGAATTGTGCTTACTAAAATAACGACGAACACAAATTTATTATAACGCGAGATTATTCGCATTTATATATATATAACAAATTTTCTAAAAACTTTCATTTCGCCGGATAGTTAGAAAAATAAAATTTCAATATATTACGTGTAATTGGTTTTCGATTTAATTTTAAATCATTGAATCAATAAAGCATTCGCATATTAATATAATTTGTAACTTATAATTGTTTTTATTTTCTCATTAAAGCCATTGCTATGTAATAATCGGTGATTTTGCCCATCATTTCGTTTAATTCGGTTTTCTTCTCTTCTGTAATATTTTTAACAATATTCAAATCTTCAAATAATTTTTTACTGTCAATTCTCGGCTCTGGTAATTTTATCGTCAAATGATTCATAAAATCTACCAACTGTTCGCCAGATCCGCGTTGTATAAATGTGGGCTAAAACCATTAAAAAAATCTCATTACTATTTTTTACTTTATATCTATAATTTTATATAATTGTTTATTATTATTTTTAGTAAATTTTCTAAATTTCCATAAAGAAAATGTTACTTTAGCGACAAATATTACACAATTGTCGCATCTGCTACTCGCAATATCATTACAAACAATCATAAAATAAGTACTTTTTTTTACTATAATCTATAAAGGAAAACGTGTCAAGTGAATTTTCAAAGTACATTATTGTTTTGACTTTTTATATGATTATTCAATCGTGTCACATGGCATAATATTGTTAAGATTTCGAAATTTAAAAGAAAAAATTATATTTTTCAAACTATATACCATACTATATATATATATAATAATATTGATATGCATTACTCTTACAATATTTTATTGTATCATTGCAGAGTATTGGAACTCGAAAAGTCTTTGCCGATAAATGAATTTTTATTTTTTTTTTTCAACAGTTGAATTACGATTTTGTTATATCTATTACAATTATTATTATTATTATTATTATACCGGCTAATTTATACGCTGTATTACATAGTAAACATTTTTCTTGGCTACATGATCGCATAGAGACGAACCAAATCTAAAAGTGGACATATAGAGGATAAACATTCGAGAAGATATCTGAATACATATTTAAATACCTAGGGCCTAGGGGAAAACATGAATAACGTCAGTGATATATGATTGAAATATAGAAATAAATGAAAAACAAACGCTAACAGATGTTGTTACGGCATACAAAAATTACTTTATTCAAAGCCTACCACTATAAAGGAAATAAAAATAACCTCGAGTTATATCTAAAGACGTATGATTGTAATAAATATGGGCAACCCCTCACACGAATGTAGATCACAATGTTTTAGAAATAAAAAAAAAATATTTGGACTAATGTAATAATATAATATAACACGTGTTATATAATATTCTGCAATAAAGAAATTATGTGACAGGAAGCACAGTAATTTTAAAAATTATACACGGAAAACGAAATATCCTCTCATTGATCAAAAGCAAAAGTTTAGAATATTTATAGTCGTGCATGAAAAAACATCACCAATAAAATAATAATAAAGTATACATTTAAATAATTATTAAATTCAGGGAAAAGGCCCTTAATAGAAATAGTCTTCTCCACAAATAAACTACGCGTTTATTATAATGTAATACATAGATTAATATTTTATACTTTTATAAAAATGTATCGGAATAATAATAATAATAATAATAATAATTAACTACATACGTTAAAAATAAAAATATCGTAGTATTAAAAACAAAAACCAATCCTAATTTTCAAATATGTATTGAAAATTAAGTAACGAATTTATTAAAATTTTAAATATTATAAATACTTCGAAAAAGCATAATAATAAATAAACTTGAAAAGAATAACGAAGACTAGCATTAAAAATGACGCTTAAGCGTGTTAATATGTTTCTTTTTTTAATTTTTGTAAAGATGGTACGTTTCTTATTTTCCATATAATTCAACAAGTTTCATTCGTTTTGATCGAATAACAAACAATATGTTGAGTTAACAATTTTTTTTCTATAACCAAATTTCATACATTTTTAAAAATAATAAATACTGATGAGTGGAAATAGTTATTTGAAAAAGTTTATATGGGAAGAAAAAATTCCGAGGGTAAGAAAATGTATTAATCTCGCCGCATATATATATATAAACCTGGTATATACCTACGAGATGAAAAGACACGGCAATAATAGAGATTGAAATATAATTAAATTAAGATGTCGAATTAGATCGTATGCAAACGATACAGAAACCGTTGGAAGGATATAGGCGTAATAGCAGCGGAGAACTTACAAGACCCGTTAAGCGCTAAAGAAAGTCGATAGGAGAAATAATAGATACCAGAAAACAATTTTTTTTTTTAAATATTATTTCATCGGATCAAATCTACATTTGTGTATTCGGACATAAATCTGAAACGCATTTCATTCCAAACTCTCGTTTCAGAAAAATAGACAGACGACCACCATATAACACCTATTTTATTATTTGTAAACATCATTCGACTTACTTGAAGAGCCATTGATTCCATTAACAATGTTTGAAAATCCGCTTCGTCTATTTCAACTATATGGTCGGTATCGTTTTTCTCGGAGCTGTCCGAAGATTCTTCGTCAAGTTTCGACTCGGAGCTCGAACTAACGTCGTCTTCATTCCGTACCATCTTCTTGATTTGTTTTAAAACACCATGGTTTTTATAAGTCATTTTCGTCATACTACTTGTTATCTCAACTATGCCATCTTTATCATTTCCCGTTTTCGTTTCGACATTTTTTACGATTATCGCCGTTGCGGGTGTTTCGAGATCATTGTTATTACTTATGGCCGTATACGTTGTACTTTGCGAATTCTCTTCTTGCGTATTGCGTCCAAAACTAGTAACACGACGACACATGTCTTTTAACGATGTGTAAAAATTGGATAGACTATTACGAATATTTGAAGTCTGATCGCCCTCAGTGTCTATAATATCGCGTTTACTCTAAAAACCAAGGAATTAAATTAACAAAAAACAACCAAATAACGTACTCCAAAAACGAATAATCCTACAATCATTGCAAGTATATTACCCATACCGGCTATACCGCGATAATGGATTTTGCGTTATAATTTTTTTTTAACTTGTAGAGAAATTATGGGGGGAGGGTCCTCACTGCCCGCTCGTGGACGTCCTTGTAATGGGGTACGAGGGATGGCAGAGTGCTTTCAACCGAACGTAACTCAGACTGTACTACCAAAATCCTATAGCCCTGCATCTCTTCCCTTAATTTCAATAGACATCTAATATAGTCACGTTTATCATATTTCTTTATTCGTTTTCATTACTTGTATACGTGTGTGTGATAGGGAAAAATGCCACGGGATCGACACTTCGGAAAAGAGTGGATTGACGTAATGGAAAATTTGATCTGGAGTACCAGCTGTTACAGGGGGTGCGGAAACTATACACGTGTGCAGGACCGAGAAAAGTGGAGCTCTTCTCGGGAGAGTGCCGAATTATAAAGGCCGAAAGAAGATGATATTATCGTAACTGCAACGGTACATATGAATGCGTCGTGTAAAACACGTACCAGACTGTTATAGAGCAATTTCATCCCGGCCTCGCTAGTCACACTCGTCATGCTCTGTCCCGATTGATAATTCTGGACCGCTTGTGCCGTAATGGCCGCTACATTCACGGCGTACAAGAGTATGTAGTACGACGACAATCCGGGCACGATGAATACGGCGATTTTGTACACCAACGGCAGATACGGAGCGGCCGCCATCATGCTGCTGGCCAAATCCTTCCCGGCACTAATAAAGTTGTCCTTCACATTCGCCGCAACTTTGCCCATCGTTGAGTTGTTGTTGTCGTCCCGCTGCACGTTATGGCCGGAATAATCGGTAAACATTGCCATGGCCGTCGGTATGGGAACGCCGTCAGCAGCTATCATGGCGGTGGAAACTTCGTCGGTCGACGTAATGGTGACTGCATCGGCCGGTTTTGCTTCGCCGTACGACTGCAATGAAAAACCAAACGGGTTAAAAACGCATTTGTTCTTTTCGCCTGCATCCGCCGTCTTCGTTGTTTTCCTTCGCTTTGCGATTTCCATCCCACAACCCAAACAACGGTGTCCTCAAAGACATTATTTTGTACGCGTCCGGATCAGTGACCGCCGAACACGAATGTCGAGTGGAGGGATAAATACCCCGGAGAAATTAATAGTGGGTGGGTGAGTGTCTATGAAGACATAGAGTATAAAAAAAATATTTATATTTAATATAATTAAATCTAATATTATAGAATAATAGTTGATTTTTAGAACACCGTAGGGTAGGTGGGTACCTATAAAATGTATTACCCTAGGGGTACAAAAATAGATAGGTGTCACTGGTCCCCGGTTATGTTATACCCAGGGAAGAAGTTTTTGGTATTTGAAGTGCAGTGGGTTTCCTCCGAGATAAATCTATATTTTTTTATGTGAATAGACTGAGTAGTTCAGTTTCATGACGTTTAAGACCGTTTACGTTCCAAAGAAAAATACTAAGGGAGTTTACGTTTGCTTGCCTATTGACCATCTTTTAGAATTAGTTTGTTCATGACAGTAGGGAGAAGTTGAATTACTAATTTTATTTCTGATAAGAATGAGGAAAATCGTGAGGTTAAATTGTTATCGGATTGAGTATTCCCTATAGACATATTTGAATTGTAAAGGTGCCTGTACACTGTAGAGAAAAATCTAGCTAGAGTAGACTTTGTCTAGCGAGACTACTCTAGCTGTGTGTTTACATTATAAAGAAATTTGAAGAAATTTTCTCTAGATAGAGCAGTCTCTGAGAGCACGTAGAGCTAATCTACCTAGATCAGTCTATAATCCGTGTACACTTGTACATGATTAGTAGACTACCACTTACTAGTGTAGAGGTAGAGCGTAACAATATTTCATACAAAAAATGTCGGACCGTAAACGTTTTGCAGCTGCAGTTGTAGTGTATAGTTTAATTAAAAAGAAACAGGAAATTTTAAAAAAGAAAAGAAAGAAGCGATTGTGGGTAAGAAATTGGATTTCAAAAAGAAATGAAGAAGGAGTGCATGCAAAGTTACTTAAAGAAATCAGTATTGAAGATAACATTTCGTATGAAAATTTTTTATTTTTTATTTTTCTTAGTTCACAATTTAACTAGCACCGAAGATTGTGAAACTTTCTTCCAACTTAATGATTTTATTATTATTATTATTATTATTATTATTATTATTATTATTATTATTATTATTATTATTATTAATATTGTTTTTTTGATTATTTTTCATATCTTAAGAATGAGACATTTTTACAGGGAGACTTGGAAATTCCTTGGTATTATTTAAATTTGGATTGTGTTGACCAGAGGATGTTCCATCGCTAGTAGTTTTACCCCCATTTACATTATAGCTTAAATTAGCATTTTGTTTAGTTCTAGCTTTGGAACTATTATGAAACTTCTGTAGACCTTTGTGAACGGTACATCCACGGTAATTTGCCGAATTACTTCCTTCATAGAGAACGCACGTTGGAGGTTGGATCTATGGATTTGGTGCAAGATGAAGACGTGAAGAATTCAGCGCAGCGAGGTGGGTGTGAACAATAGCTTTTGGAGTAACCGTATTTCTCACAATTTTGACACTAAATTATTTCCCGACGTTTATGTGGTTCTTCGATTCGAACTTTGGTATGAAAAATAGATATTACATGAAATATATCTTTGTTCAGCAGGTTCGAGATCGACAAAAAAGAGTGACAGTTTTTCTTTTTATTATTTTGTGACGGACATTAACAACTTGACATATTGTGAAGCCAATTTCTTGAATGGCGATTCCAACCTCATTTAATGGGGTGGAAGGATGAATATTACGTACGACAACACGAAGTTTTATTTTCACGTTGTTAGTAAGTGTGATATTCGGCTTTTTTTCCTTAAGATACTTTATAATAGCTCTATATAAGAATCGGAATTCTTAGTGAAAATGTTTAAATCATTAGAGGATCAAATCAAAAATTTTCTGTACCAAGTAATTTGAGAAAATCTTTGCGAAGAGCAACAAAATCAAGTACCCCTTGGATTAAATCAAATGATTGAGATTGATGGAACAAGTAATCCACCATTCATGCCACCCGGATATTTGGTGTTTGTTGTTGATGAGGAATCAGTAACAACCAATTTTTGTTTTTTAATATTAAAGATATCAAACAATCATTGAGCCATTAATTATAATTTAACATTAATCGATTAATTCACACAATATACATAAATAATATTGTTCAGCACTTACTTACTTTATGAAACACATTTATATATTATTATTTTGTGTATGAATACAAATGTTTAATTGGTTTTTCTTATAAAATAAGGTATAATAGCAATAATTTATTTAAACATTTTTAAAATTTAATGATTTTACTTATGAAATATAGTCCTCTATTTTTAGGGGGGCCAAGTTTACTATAATTAATTTTTGAGGGGACTAAGTCCCCCTAAGCCCCCCCAATTTCCGCCAATGATCCATGCAAAACATCGACATCAAATGCGAAGAAGCTCAATGGACACTGGACACACTTATCGATACAGATAGTCCAATTCCTATTATAAAGAAAAACACTGTCTCCTCAACTTTATTTGTAACCCTAGTTAATTCTAAACTGTCTGGTATTAATAGAAGTCTGTTAAAAGTGTAAGTATTATCAATACAATAGTATGTGTAAAAGATATACCAGTAAATTTAAATAATTTATTTTGTTGTTGATAATGGTACTATGAATTGTAATTGTTTGTTAGAAAGAAATTTCAGAAATAATAATTCAATCAAATTATTATTTGATAAAATCTTAATTATAGAAAAAGTTGATGTTCATGATGATTATATTTTTGATATTATGTTGATTGACCTGTTAATTCCAACTCATTGAAATTAGATATTAATAAGTTTCTTGAATACACAGATCGATAATAATTTCCAATTGACACACAATACAAATAAACAATTGTCAACATTGAAACTAAAATACCTATTCGATAAAATATAATAGTTATTATGTGACTTACAATTTGGACAATTTGACACGCAATTAAGAAAAGATACACAGAAGACATCTGATAGCAACGTTTCATGATTTGTCTATATTCTCATGCTAAACCATATTAGAACGAAAATAAACGTATCTATAAACTTTGACTTTCGAGTACGAAAAAAATTTATGAATTTTGAACACATAATCAAAGTGATAAACTATGTGACTCACACGCTTGTCATCTCTGCAACAATGTTTATTTGTGTAAATAAATACACTGTTAAACATGTCATTCTATGATAGTATGACATTTGAATCGATAACACTGTCAATCATTTATACGTAAAATCAAGTTGCAACCGTATTTTTAATTATTATTATTATTAACATGAAAATTTTTTCTTTTTTCTTTTTGATACTGCTCAAATGTTATACAAAATATTAATAATAATTTTTAATGTACAATTAAGGTCAATTGATTTGCAGCGCATTATGTAAAATATACCTCATTGATATTTAAAATTGTATATATATATATATATATATGTATTGTTAATAAATAATAATACAGTAAAAAATAAAGTATCAATGTAATATATCGAATCACTTTTAATTTCAACAAACATCAGAATGTTTATAAAATATGAATTTTTGTTAATCGTACAATTTAAAACCGTCCACTTCTCGACCTTCCTGTATATTTGGTATCCTCTCGAGTAGATTTGCCTTGACGTCTTCTTCTTTCCTTTTTTTCTAAAATCCATTCTTTACTTTTTTTCACAAGTTTTGAAGCGCGTCCTTTAGTCATTTTTTCTCTACGGTAAGAAAATAATTAATCGAAATGCAACAACAGGATATTTTTTTTTAAAGCATATGGCAATGGGGTTATAATATTATCAAACATATCTTAAGTAATTACCTCTTTGATGTATAATTAATTTGCGAATTGTCTGTACCAAGTGCTGTAGGCATGGGCATAGCACCACCCGTCATTAAAACGAGAAAATATTTTTTCGCTTTAGTACTGTCAGGAAAATCAACCAACAGACCTCCGAAAAATCCAGCTTTTCTTGCTTGTAATACAACCAAATCAGTTTGATGTACATTTTCTGGATAAAATTGAAAGATCGCTCTTGCATTACGTCCCTAGAATTAATTTAAATATTATTTACGGTATTTTGCCAACGTTTTCTTAAAGTTTAATAAACAATATAGTTACCAAGCAAGCTAATAATGTTGAAAACAAATTATACAATCTTTTCACAGGTTTATGTGATGATTTATCTGCATTACATAACCATTGTAATGTGCTTACACTATAAGCACCATCAAACACTCCAGGTTGAAATGGAACACCGTTACCAATATCTCCCAACAATAAATCGCCTTCAACCTCTCTTTCTTTTGCTACTTCTAAATAAAAATATCGACTGTTAATTCGTTATCAATTACAAAATTACAAAATTACTTTTTGTAAGACCATCATAATAGAAACTATGATCATATCAATATTAAAATTAATTGACATTAAGAACATTATCTGTGGCTTTAGATTAAATGTTTAGTTTATTATTATTTCTAACCTATTAATTAGGTATAAATGTTCTAAAATAAAAGTAATTGTAAATATTTACACTTTATTTTAAAATAAATCCTATAACACAGAATTAATGTATTCATTTTTATAATTGTATATAATTAATATTTGCTATAATCATAGATGTCCTTTAGTGATTACATGAAATCTTGTAGAATGTACAAGTAATAGTTTTCGATTGGAAATTCGACATGTTAGTAAATTCAGCAATTAAAGTTGCTATTAAGTGTAACCAATTCATACACATAGTTCTATTCAATATTCTAAGTCGTTATTTAATTCTTAAACGCCTGTTCTAATGTTAAGATACGAAAAAAACTTGAACCCCCACACACTACACAGAAAAAAAGTTGAAAATATAAAATTGCGTATTACATATTATTATGTAATATGCATTAAAATACTACATGAAATACGAGTTTATGCCTGTGAATTATATAACCAATATTGTTCTACAGCGATTTTTTAGAGATGATAAATAATTTTTAAAAAAAATTCATACTTAACATGGATTCTGAAATGTCCATTCCAAGCCAAATGTGACCAGACTCCTCAGCAATACTACCACTTAGGCCAGAACCACAGCCTAAATCTAGTAACAAACAAGTCTGATCTTCTGGCAACATCAATAATTCCATACACCTATCGGCCATTTCCAATTGAATATTCATTATCCGAGAACTAAGAAAATTGGTATATTTTTAAAATTGTTTAAATTAGAAATAAAAATATAAAGTTTTACTTCTGAGTGTACTTCCGAGCTTCGTCATCATTATAGAACTATAAAAAAAAAAATTCTATTTATTAACGCATGTGTATATATATATTCGTGTGTGTGTGTGTGTGTGTGAATAACAGTTCAAATACATTTGGTAATATTAAATTTTATAATTGCAGTGAAACAATAATATGACAACGGCTGGATAGAAGAGAAATCCGTAATAAAATCACAAATAGTTTATGGTTAAACTTAGTTTCCAGGAATCCCCGGTCATAGATACGTTTCACTATTCTCGTAAATGACAAAATCAGGTATATATGTAATATGTAATAAAAATAGTAGAAAAATTTACAATTTCCGGTGGAGCTAAATGTTCTGGACGAGACATTTTTGAAATTTTGTTGAAAGATCAAACAAAAAAACAACAATAAATATCACGCACTACGAGTATCCATTTATTCTATTTTGTAGTTAATACTTTCAGATTTACAGTTCAGGCTTTAAAATTACAATGAAAAAAAAAACAAATTTTAACAACAAATAATAATAATCCTCGTGGTCCGTTATCAAAAATTAACCATTTTCTTATCAATTCTTATCACACACTTTTTATCAATATGAATTATATGGAAGATTATAATATAATCTGTGATACTACCTTTTATATTAATATTCAGTAACAAACTAATAACGCAAAATATAAACAAAACTTAAAAACAGTAACTGTCGTCGTCCCTATTTAACTGTAGTGATTTCATTAATAATAGTAGTACATTTTTTCAGTACTTACCTCAGAGAAAACATTCGATATGTCATCGAGCAATGTGAGTTATATGGACTTCTTGGAATCAATTAATTCAAAGAATATTGGATAGTATGGAAAATTAATTTTGCGGTTTTTCTTAGAGAACCGAAGACCATCGTCGAAAATGGGACCGAGACGAGTACGAAAAATTAGCCAGGAAGAGGCTGATGGACGATCTAGACGATGATCGTTCCAAGGACTTATCGCCAGTAAAAAGAGAAATGCTTAAACAACGAGATTACCGCGTTGACTTGGATTCAAAACTGGGAAAGAGCGTCGTAATTACCAAAGCCACTCCTTCATCTCAAAGTGGAGGGTATTATATATATAATATTATATTTATAATATTAACTAAATCAAATTTCTTTTGTTTTAGATACTACTGTAATGTTTGCGATTGTGTTGTCAAAGACTCCATTAACTTTCTGGATCATATAAATGGAAAAAAACGTGAGTCTTTTATCTATTAATTCCGTGTACCTATTTGAAACAATGTAGTTAATAATTTAAAAATCGGAATGTAATTTTAAAATGTAAGAAATAAAGAGGAGATTATTTTTGAGGTTTTAAAAAAAAATTGTTTTATATTTTTGTAATATTTAAAAAGAATATTTGTCAAACAGTAAATTTTAAAAATATAAGTAATTATTTATTTAATTATTAACTTATTAATTATTCTTTTATTAAATCTTAAATGAAAATTTAAGTAAAATTATTAAAATAATTTAATAATTAATTTAATGTCTAATTATAGAAATATTCAATTATTGCCTATATTGTAGGAAAATAAACAACACAATACTATAAAATATACTCATCATGAATTATATAAGTACTAATGATTAGTAATTAATATAATACTTTTATAAATTTTGTAAACAATAACATTCCACTTTATTGTGTCAAAATCACAGAGTAAGAATGTAATCTAAATATACCATAAAACAAATAGAAAAATAATGCACAATGATCAAATTTAAATTCTTTACCTAAATTTGATTTTCAGTATTTTGTTACTTTCTTTTGATTAATTTGATGCCTTTACATGTGGCTACAAAATTAATTTATGTGTCAGAGAGGTGACGATGCCAAATCTTCTGATTGGCAGTTACAGATCAGTTAGATTAATTTAAGAGCACGTACGTTTTAAAACTAAATAGACTATTTTCAAATATATTTAATATTAATTCTTAAACAAAGTTTTTTTTTTCTAAAAATATTGATAAATAATTAAGTTTATTTTTTTTTCTTAACTTTAAAGTCTACTATATTTATAAAATTGTAATATGAAGTGTACTGAATAGAAAATAGTGAAATAAATGTGTACACATTGAATATTTACTTCACTACTTCATACCTCTAATCTTTAAATGTTTATGTAGTTATAAATAGTAAACTATATACTCAGACACTAGTTATCTGATATTCATAGATTATTATTTTTAGATTTCCCTCTTCAAAATATTATGTCAATTGAAATAATAATGTTTTATGTTTCATCATAATAGTTTCTTAATATTTTTAGATCAAAGAAATTTAGGTATGTCTATGAAAATAGAAAGATCATCTCTGGATCAAGTAAAAAAACGATTTGAATCGAATAAAAAAAAAATGGAAGAAAAGAAAAAAGATTACGATTTGGAACAACGTTTACGGGAGTTAAAAGAAGAAGTAATTGAATAAAATATAATCGAATACAAATCTTATACATAGTTCCTAAATTAAAGGTCATTTGTATTTTATTTCAGGAAGAGAAATTAAAAGAATACAGAAAAGAAAAAAAGAAGGAGAAAAAACGAAAACATGACGAATTAGACGATGAACCTCAGAATGATGAGATGGCAGCATTAATGGGGTTTTCTGATTTTGGATCATCGAAAAAATAACAATTTGGATAAATAATTATGTTTAATTGATAATACAAAGGTACATAAAGGAATAAGTCAATAATAGTAATAAATAACTATAACACAATTAAAATTTTAATGAAATTCTGCTTCTCAGAAGTGTTTGACGTTCATACTAAACAGCAAATGCCAGCATAACTGCAAATAAAATAATGATTTTGATTAAAACTTATGACTAAATAAATAAGTATTCATGTTTTTGTAGTATTATATAAGTACATAAAACGATTCTTATTATAATAATAAATAAATATTCATTGCAAAAAACTATACATAGATTCGTAAAGAAATTATGTTTTTTTTCTTTTATCACATTATACAGTAATGTAAAATGTTATTTAAAAAATATTTTTTTTAATTATTTTTGGAATCAATAGATTTTACTGTATTTGTTTTCACCTTAAACACAAACTATCCATCGTAATAGTCTACAATGTAGACTCTACATCATAACATAATGTACATATACAAATTGAGTATAATATTTTACTCACATATTTTCTATTGGACAAAATAGAGGAATGTACATATCTAATGAATTCAGGATTGAAGACACAACACAGTCTTTCAAATGTTTACATACACCTTGGACATGATTAGGTGTAGTACAGATTTGATATATTTGACCGGTCTAAAAATAAATAATTCATTTTTAATATTATTTAACATTATTGCTCATAATTATCCTATGTCAATCAGTAGTTAACTCACAGTGTTCAATAATACTTGATATACCGTATTAGTTTCATTTAAAGTAATTGACGGCTGAGTAGTATTTGTACTCAACCACATTAATTCATTAATATTGTGCAACAACGACGTAGTATTTGAACTGTCTGGTTGTGGGGAATCTAGAACTGTAGTTGGCCTAGTTGTTGACAAATAGAAATTTTCAGACCCAGAAAGATCTTCGGCTTGTATACGATTGTCTATGGAATAGGTACCATAATGGACAGGAACCACTGATGTAGCTGCAGAATTACTGCTACCAGCTATTATTTAAAATGAATTATATTAACTACACTATTATGGTAGTTATAGAATTTTGCAAATTATTCGTATAATTAGTACCTACATTTTAATGATATAGCTGACATGTACCCTAGTGGTTTATTCATCGCGTAACTATTTGCCATTTGTGGTGGTCCTGAAAGAATTAAATTTAAAATGTTACATAACAAATCAAATGTTTGAAAACGTATTCTAAACACCTGCTTGAAACCCTGGACTGTTAGCCATTAAAGAACCTGAAATGACCATATTGAAATATGACAGTAAATAAATTAAGTAATTGACTAACATTATCTTATTATAAAAAGTAATTGGTAATAATATGGCATTACCGAAATTGTATCTGTCATTTGGCGGTTTGATTTTCTCGGGACCCGCAGATGTCATGGTGTCATTGGGTTTAACAACAACTAGAGATGTAAGCGGAGTAACAAATGAATACTATAAAAAAAATAATCGTATTAATAATAGTTTCAAATAAATAAATTGTACCTACCGACTTACTTGTAATGCTAGCTCAAGAGCTTTTGCTTTTGCCGTAGAATTTTCATTTTTTTCCATTTCGTATTTATCCATTAATTGTTGTATGTACAAATAAGCCCATAATTTCTCTAAATGACCTATCATCCACCAATAAATACAAATTCTGTTTACGTTGCAATCTACGTATATAAATTATTATATCTTTTCAATAATAAATCGTACCAATTTGTCTTTTTTGTGGAATGGCAACAGGAGGAATGATCGGGAAATCAAAACACGTGACAATTACAGGACCTTTAAAATTGCCTTCCATCGAATCGGCATCTAATGTGCTGTTAAAATCAGACTTTGAATCTTTCAATTTTCCGGCTACAACTAATTCTGTGCCTTTGAATAACAGGTTGAATGATTTTTTCGTAACGGTAACATTATCCACCTGTAAAAATAAATAGTGATTTAATATTCATGAACTAACAACGCGGAATTTATAAAATGAGTAATATTATAGGTAGCTAATAAATAAAAAAATGTATTCATGCCTGAGTGTCAATATATTTGAACGTGACATTGGACAAAACAGGAGACGAAATTTCTTTATAGAAATTTCGTAGTTGTAACGACGCATCTGAGGCTTCGTAGATCACTCTCGCGAAACCGGTGTTGTTCAATGAAAGCTTTTTCAGAAAATCGATGTCTGCTCCATCACCAAAACCCAAACTGAATATCGGGTATCTAATAATAATGATAATATTTTAAACGTTACAATTACAAACAGAATCGAACATTGGGTAAGTAATTGTTGCAGGGTACGGGGGAAAGTAGTACTTTTATAGGTACCTATTGCAAGATTTCCTCTACAGTGGTAATATAAAAATCAAAATAAAATTACGATTTTAATATAAACGTAAGACATGTGAAACAAATATTTTTTTTATATTATATATTTATCATATTATTTACATTTTCCACGTGATTTAATTTAAATTTATTCGCAATTAAATGTACACCGAGTAATTACTGTGTAATAATTACTTATTGGCCTATATTTATTTTTACCAAAGAATAGCGATACTTGCACACAAGGAAAATTTTCTTCTCACGACATATAATTCAGAAATTAGTTCCATTTCTTTTTCGCTCCTCGGTGCATCACAATTAAAACGCCAAAGCAACCTTAAATAACTCGCGTTGTAAGCCCCTCTCTCTAATATCACTCAATACGCACTGATAAAATGTGTACCCGATTATTTATTTAACGGTCTGTTAAGTTCACATTTAACACGACTCACTTTTCTTCGTTTGTATTCGAAACGTATTTGATCAGTTCCTGTGGCTCCGTTATCCCGGTAGTCGGTTCTCCGTCGGTTAAGAACACGATAATCGGTTTTGGTGTGTTGGGACCGTTTTTGAAACGAGTTTCGCCCAATTTCGCTATGGCGTGCGCTTTGGTCAACGCATCTTCCATGTTTGTACCTTGAAATGACAATGCAGGAAACACGTTTAACACTCGGCGCGTATTTTCCATGTATCATATAAATACTATGACGGTACGGGACGTTAAATTGTGCGAATAAAAATTTATTATCCATGTATGTGTTTGTGTGGAACATACAAAAAAAAGCGTGGACTTTGAAAGATTGATGATAGCAAATTACAAAGCTTGGAAGAGTTAAATGATGGGCGGACGACAGGCGGTGTTTATGAAGACAGAAAAAAAATTATATATATTTAATATAATTAATTATTTCGGCAATAGGAGGGGGAGGGGGTTTGAACTCCCCCTTGCGCACGGGCCTGATGTCAGTACATATAATAATAATTATAGATATTTTATAGTATATATATGTAATACATATGTTTTCGGGCAAGTAGTGTGTTCTAAAGACAGTTGAACCCACCACGCCACTGTACTACTACAGCAATATTATAACATTGTCTTACTGCTCTCCGACGTCAAGTCTTGGATAAATTTTTTCGCGTATTGTATGTTCTCCGCGGTCGCTGGAAAAACGAAACGGTTCTCTTGGAGGGCTTCCAAACTGAAATTATTCTTCGGAAACGATGTGAAGACGCCAGCGTTGTCCCAGCGAGTCGATGTTTCTTGTGTCGCGTTTATCGTCCAAATCTGTATAGGTGACAACATTACGACGAATTTTAAGAACCCGCGGGGAGTTACATAATATAATAAATGTTTCGAGACAACCGTAGACACGGGTGACTATTATGTGTATTGTTACTTGAGCAAAGTCCGAGAAAAGTATCAATGTGAAAAAATCATCGGGATTGATTTCGGACAAAATTTGCCCCATGGCTTCTTTTAATTGCGGTAATTTCTGTCCGACCATGGATCCACTAACGTCCAGTACAAAAATCACGTGAGTTCTGAGCGGATTTAAGTCTGTTGGCGCAAAAAAGTGTACGAAATATCCGTCGTCGATCTATATATATATATATATTTATATACCAAAATAAAAAACACCATATTATATATATTATATAACTAGTTTGTTGGTCAATAAATTTGATATTCAACGGATAGCGTGTTTATTATTATTATTATTATTAAAAAGAGATGAATGTTATACACGTGGAAATAAGGATTATTGCGATACATTTTTAGAAACGATTTTGTTTTTGGAATTCTCGCCGAAATATTTACGATTCGATTATTGGGATGTGTTTTGATTTCAATATCATCCTCGTTTTATCTGGAATTGATGATATGCGTATATCGTATCCACAAAAGTAAGTATCTAAAATTCTAAATAAAACCAAAATACATACATACTTATGGGACATTAGTACCACCTAGTATTTAATGATCGACCTTTATTTATAACGAGAATATTTTAAAAATTATAAAAACAATATATTATGATCAGGAATGTTTCGGATTTCGATTACACGTATTACCTCCCCTGGTTTTATGAAGTTTCTCGTTTTGTTACACTATCCGTACACGTTTCTAATCCCTACGCGCGTATTCGTTAATTTATTCACAATACATGGACAACTTACGAGAACTTGATTTGGCGTCGATTTATGATCTACATCATATTGAACTATGAATTGGCCTTTAACACCGTGATCGGTAAATTTTAATTGCTCTTTTATAGTTGGACTCCACACTATCGTGGCTTTGTTGCCCGATTCGCGGGAAATTTGTGCCAATTTATTTTCTGAAATATCAATAATAATTAGTTAAAATTTTATATAATAATACGTATTATACACGTGCGCGTATTATTAAAGTTATTAAAAATCGGCCATGAGTTGCGAGACTAAAATATTATTGTGTTTATCTTAGAAAACATTAATGAAAATAAAAGTTGAAATGTATTGAAATCGCATTGTAATAATTTTATTGTTACCATTAGAAGAAATAAAATAGAAAATTTCGGAAATATTAAAGTAATGAAGAAATGCAGTCTGTTAGCTAGTAAACATATCGGAACTAGGAAAAAATGTATTACAACAACACTCGTGTGGAGTGTGTCGTTTTATACGGCTGTAAAATATTTATCAAAAAATACGTTAAGAGATCGTTTTGAAGCAATGGAAATGTGGATCTGAAGAAAAATGAGCTTTTCCATCGTGGATCGGAAGAAAGTCGAACGAGATATTGTTACAAGACGTATAGGAGATAAAAGGATTTTAACGAATACGCGTATTGAAGAGGAAAACGAAACTAACAGGACACTTAATTAGGCATAACACCTTTATAAGGAACATTTTCGAAGGGAAGATCTCGGGGAAAAGAAGTGGAGGAAGACCAAGAACTTCGTGCTTTCAAGATCTGAAATAGTAACTCGTGGATGTCGCGTCATAATATGTTAAGCTGAGAAACGTGGCAAACGACAGAAACGAATGGCTGTCACGACTGCGAGGCTTTAATAAATGGAAAAAAAAACCCGCCCAAATAAAAATATAATTGTATAATCGCGTACTACTGGTTGTCGTTTCAATTTCATTTACTGTTTTTACGTCCGGTACTTCCAAAGTCGTTATGTTAGACGATTCTTCGATGTCCACAATGACTTGTAAGTTTTTAACCGCCTATTATATAAACAAAACGAAAAAAAAAAAAATGGTAATAAAATTATCAACATTTTTCAATATTATACGCGTGTCATTTTGTTTTACTTGTCCGGGTTGCACGTTTATGAAATTTTCGTAAATTCCCAATTTCCTCGTGAGCAATTGTTCGTAAGTGAGATTGAACGTCACTTTCTTTTCCGCTTCCACGTTCACGGAAACGGTGAATTTATTTGAATCTCTCGTGCTACAATAAATAACGCGTAAAATGAATATTATTTTTACGAAAATTTAAGACGACGAAAAAAAAAAAAAATTAAGAAGCAACGTAGCAGGGTACACTCACTTTTGTTCCACGTGCGCTGCCGTCTGGCCCGCGTTAATAGCTTGCATATAATCTTCTTTGGCCTCTTTCTTTTCTTTTACATAGGCTTCGTACACTTTTTCGTCGATTTCCCTATAAAAACACACACACGCGCATTATTAAATTCGATCACGCGATACCACCGCTGTGTCAATCGTACATTAGAAACTTGGAAACGAACGCGGATTCCGGCAAAGTCACGTAAAACTGTACTTCGTGAGACGTGTTTCCCTTGTTGGCCACGCGGCTCGACACGACGGTTTGCGCGTATCTGTACTTGATTTTCGAGTGCACGATAAAACTGTAAATGTCTCCGTTTTTCGACTGCGCATGAAATAAACAACGATCGTAGATTTTATAGTTTTCAATAATACGTTTTATGACGTTTCGGAGTTGGTGTTTATATATACATATTATATTCTTTAATTTAAATCGTATAATAACGACAGAGAAGTCATTTCTCACAAACACCACTACAACTATTATTGTTGTATTATATATAGTTGTTCGTATATACGCGCTAAAGACATAATAATGCAAATCAAACAATATTATTCTATAATTATTATTATTATTATTTTTTTTTTTACAGTGAAAGTGTTACAAAAACACACGTGGCGTCTATGCGGGTTAGACGATACGCGCAGTACAACAATAATTATTATTTTTCAGTTTCTATAAATTACACACGCGCGTCGAATCCAGTATTGAAAAAAAAAATTATTTTGATATTTTTACAGGGTGTCGTCGTCGTATGTATACTTTTGACTTATACATACGTATCTCTGCACCGTATAACAATTAAATGTCAGATATACAATATTGTACAAACGGCAAAAATGGCCGTTTAAAATTTCCGTAGATCATAGAAGGGTTCGAACACTAACAAACCAGCCCTCCTCCCTCCCATCACACTTAAACACGTCATTGAGGTCGGCGATCGCTGTTTTAGACGTGATTTCATTATTACTAAATAAATATACATAAACGCATATTATATAATAAACACACTTATAAATAATACTAATAGTAATATTCGGATATAGGTCAAGCGCGCGCTATAACAATTATTATTACAGCTCATCCGTTCCGATGAGTTCGTTAAAATATCGGGCCGCTTTTTTCTACGCATATTTTTGTAATATATTTAAATGACATAATCTCGATCGAATCGTCTCGCGCGGCGGATGGAATTCGGATGTTTTAAATATTTTTCATTCGGACCGAGCCCGCAACTGTATAATATGACTGCTGTTACATGAACGCGTTCCGTAGTACAAGGACGAGAATATCATTAATAATTTTTCGTCTTATCAACGAGACCGCTATTAAAACGATAACACAACTCGCCTATACATATGCAACCTGTACACCACCTCGTAGTACAAAATAATGCGATTAGGTCGTGTACGCACAGCATCTTCTATCATCATCATAATAATCATCGGCTGTATACATACGTGTATAGGAAATTAAAAAATAATTTACATCACACCGCGTCATTATTTACAGTGGATATTGTACGCGCGTATATTACATTATATTGACCGAGCTGCTGCTGCCCCGCTACTGATGCTACTGATGCTGCTACTGCTCAGAGTTTAATATATTCGCTTTATAATAAAAATACGAAAGAAAAAACCGCCGTAGCTCGAGTTTTTATTTTATTATTATTATTATTATTATATCGCGCGCAATGGCTGCTGTGCGGACCAAAGTACGACTCTGTATTACGTATATGTACGTCGTCGATTGTATAGACGTGCAATTTTTCGAATCGTTTAACAAAAAAAAGAAAAGTTACGAATAAATTTAATAAGTACGGAACTTAAACATTTTTTCGTCAAAATCTCAAACGAGCAAAACCATGAACCGTCAGTGACGATTGTTATCATAATTTTTTTACGAAAATCCACTCTTAGCCCTCCCTTAATCCGACTCTACGCACCTCAACTAGATATTATATAGCTCATGACCAAAGTCTTCGATCGCGCTACGCTCACTCATCCCCCGCGATTTGTTATGAATAACACCTGCAGATATAACAGATCCACAGGTCTTAAAACTTTGCACGTTCGAAGGCTTCGCATTTAGTTCACTGACATTACACACGTACATATTTTTCAAAAATATCTTTTGTATTTCACTATACTTACAAAGGTATATTTATAAAATTGTATTTTTCTACAGCAATATTAAAACAAATACAAATTGTAAAATCACTCTGGACTTTAACATAACTCTATACGAAAGTTTATAGGACGAGTTTAAAGATCTCGTCAGACCAGAGAAACGGTGTTAAATATTATAAAAGTATAATTAATTAATATCGAAATACATTTAATTATTATTTATCGAGAAGAAAACTCGAGAGGGCGGAAATAATGGTTTAAAATAGTATAAATAATGATGATTGACATACGTACACGGAGAGTAAAAACTCATTATGTGTGTATCAGCACTGATTATTATTCAAATCTATATAATCGACGCTAATAGGTAGAGGACCCAGAGACAGACGCAAGAAACGATGGATGGATGGAGTGCGCCAAGATCAAGAGAAACTAGAAGTAAATCATTAAAACCATAATTAGTTTTATTTCGGGTACCGGCCTTCTGATTTAACTTTGAATTTTGTTTATATACCTTGAATAAATGTGAATGGGTATGCACATACGTGTTTTATATTCCTACAATATTGTTATTTTTTCTTTCTCTCAAAAAGTAGTTGTGTCTTTATGATATCATTTTATTTTATGTTTTGCACGTGTTTAATGTAACATATTTATACCTTATATATAATCATATATATATATATATATATATATATATATATATATATATATATATATAAATATAAATATAACGTATAGTTAAAATTTTAAAAAAAAAAAAAAAATTAATTTTAACAAATATATGCGTATACAAGATTAAAATACTTAATTTTTTTTTGTTGAATTTTGTGTTCAAAATTATATGAATATAATAATACTGTATTTTTAAACGTTTACACATCTGAGACATCGGCGCCCCTTAATGGGGGACTCGACATTCGGCGCCCCCCATCATCTCATCGCACACGACTTGATAATACGTATTATTTATATTACGTCAACGAGAGTATACACATAATAAGAGTATCGATTATAAAATATATTAATATATATATATATAATGTTTTCAATTGAAAAGAATCGCGCGAAAGGCATATTATTGCGTCGGCCGAGAGAAAGAGAGGAAGAGCAAGAAAGACGATGAGCGATGAATATTACTGTTATATAATATATAGGTACGTGTACATGTGTTTTATTTTTTTACCACCTCGTACAATTACAATACTATAAGACGTATTCTAATAATTAATTATAATATAAGCTCCGTAATACGTCACGGATTTTTTTTTTTACGTCCTGTACAGTATATACCATACTGGAACGCGTATACGATTGAAACGGTTGACAGTCGTGTGAAACTGACGTGTGTGGATGACGGATCGAATTCCGGACAAGACGATTACACAAAACATACGCGTATAATAAGACGGGCGTTATTGTATAACAACGACAAATATATCGTCAAAAAATGTAAATAAACGCTTGTGAACGGTGATGATAAACGTGTCTGTTTATATAATATTGTTATGTGTGTGTGTGTATAGAAACGAAAACATTATCTCGGAAAAGAGTAAAACAAAACGAGAACAGTTTCAGGCGCAAACGACAGACGGCGGCCGTCGCGTATACTGCAGACGCGCATGCGGCAGCAATAAAAGAAAAGTAAAAACTTTTTCGTAATAAATTTACAAATTTTATCGGATCGCTCTTTTACCGACGACGGTGCAGACGCGAGAACCGTATAACATATAAAATAAACGCGTTTCGTATATAATAAATAACGTTTATTTACATGTTTTGTGTGGACCAAAAAAAAAAAAAAACGAAAAAAAAATGGCCATCGATTTTTCTCCTCGAGTCTGCACGATGATGATGTGCGTGTGCGCGCGATGAGCCGTATAGAAATATCGCAGTGCTTTGTGAAACGACCACCGCGCAGTGGCCTCCCTTATTGGCTTTATTATTATTATTATTATTATTATTATTATTATTATTATTATTATTATTATTATTATTATTATTATTATTGTTTTGTTGTTCAGTCGGAATTTCGGTACGCAAAATACGAGTACGGCGAAATCGTCTGACAAATATTATGTTAAAAATTTGATGAAAAAACGCGCCGCACGTTTAATAGTGTTATGATGTACTTGCACGCGTATCACCGACCGATACGCAGTTTCAACATTCAACGAAATGGGTGTTGAAGCCAAGAATAATAATATACGAACTATAATTTTTTTTTCCGTCCATCTATTACCCATTCGATTGTCTTATTTAAATAAATACGAATTTACTTAAAAAAAAAAAAAAAACGTATACTCGTTCTTATATGACAAAATATTGTTCCGCCACTCCCCTCCCCCATCACCACATTTAAACCACAGCGAGTATATATCCTTATTTATGGTATAAAAGAAAATGCCATTTTTTTTTATTATGTACCAAGTTTCTGACGACACTGTTGAACTTTTTTACGATTTCTTTTTTTTTTATCACGGAGTTGTTTCGAATACTTCCCCGAGTGTTCCCACGTCGCCATATTTTTTTTTATCTTATAAACGGATTGTTGTTTAATTGTTACGGTTCTTCGGCGAGACATTTCAATAATTTTACGATTTTTTTTTTTTTTGTTTTCATAAATAATTACACTGTTCGCGGATAATTCAGCTAGTATAAATATTAAAAAAAAAAAAACGTAGAGAATAACATTCGAGATATTATATAGAATACCCATATTATTAAGCCGTGAGGATATTATTATATTAATAAATATTCGTCATAATATTGGAATAATCGCGCGTATTGTACGTGAAAAAAGAGGAGAAAAAAAATTTAGCCATTAGTGTATTACACGTTCGTTATCGCAGAGATAATAATAATAATAATAAGACCGTACAATTTCGAAATATAAAAACGAAAATATAATATTTTAATAACCCGTAATAAATATTATAATTATTTTTACCCACAATATTCATGAATATACGTTTTTGACAAATATTATTTTATATTTTTGACGGTCAAACCAACGACAATATAAGATCAATAATATATTTATATTTATTTTTATATATATTTTAATAATATATAATTTATATTCCGGTAATTTAAATATTTCACACACATAAATTATAACATGTACAATATATAAGTTGTATATTATAATATATTAAATTCATAAAAAAAAAACCTGTTGTAGTGCAAAGGAGGAGATACTTCCTTATAGATTATTATTATTATTAATTATTATTATTTATGTTATTGTGAAAATATTACGTACGCGCGTTATAATATATATATATAATAATAATTTATTGTCGGACGATATTATCGTTTTTTTTTCTTCTATCTATGTTTCAATAATAATAATAAAAAAAATATATATATATACATGGATTTTGTAATATACGATATGGTATTATTATGGTCGGTACGGAATTCGAAATATGTACACGGGAATTCGTTAAGAGAATATAATATTATAATTAGTTTTTAGTGTTTTTTTAATTGTTCACCGCGCAATATTATTGAACGTCTGGCGATTATTACTTTATTATTATTCTGATAATATTAGCTTTATTTATTGAAATAAACAACGGTGTTATGTATAGAACAGTAGTAGTAATAATAGTGGACGGGAGTACGGACACCGATCAGTCAATATTTGTAATAAGCGCGAGTGAAATGGCCGCGTTTGTATATATATATATATAACATAAATTAGTATCGTAAATAAGTAAATTAGAGTAGTAATTTATTATAATATAATGGATTATCCCCGTTTCGAATTTACACTTTTTTTTCTTCATTCGTCGTTCGTTATGTTTATGAACGAAAAAAAAATCACAAATAAATATGCGGTATAGTGATGGGATTATTTTTTTTTTTTCAAATTAACCGCTTACGGAAATACAAAAAAAAGAAAAAAGATAATCGCGATGTAAATTAATATATAAAATGTTATATTCTACGGTGATGAATTGTTTAACAACAAAACCGCCGCGTCAATTACACATTTCGAAATAAATCGTCGTCGAAGAAGAATTTTAAGAATATCGCTAAATATATGTACGAGTACATATTATGAACAAATTTTTATTTATTATATATCGAACGAAATGGAACAGTTTACAACACATTAATATACACACGAGTATTGGGAAAATATACGCGGTGAAACAGAACGACGGCGGTGTGAGAAGACGCGGTTTTTTTTCAATCCATTTTACTCCAACAGATCCTCGCGTGATGCCTGTTTTCTTTCCAAAAAAAAACCAACGTTTACACCGTGTTTTATACATTTCCCTTTTTTAATTACAGCAACGACGTTACACAACTGCGTTATTTTACATTACAATATACCGCGGCCTTTCGATACGAATTATATTATAACAGTTCTGCTGCAATGTGTAAGCGATTCGAAAATTCTTTATCAGATTTACCTTGAACCGTTTTCGTTACCGGACGTGACACGAGCGTATTATTATTATTATTATTATTATTGTTATTATAAAAAAAAGCAAATCGTATAGTTTCGTCATCGTTTTTTCTTTATAAGATTTCCAACGGACTTTTCGCGCAGAGCCGTATTAAATTTGAATGCCCCGGGCACAAAATTTAAGAAATTAAAAAATTATTACAATAACAATATGAAAATATATTTATAAAATTAATACTCGATTAATTGACATCAATAGGACATCAAAAAAAATTTATTGGCTCTTATTGAAAAATCGTATACGAGTATATAAATATATACGGACCGGCGTGGGCGAAGTGAGCGTCGGCGTCTTCGGCAGTTCGCCGTCCACGGCGTCGGCGACGGCCGCCACGGTGACAAACGTGGAATCGACTGCCACGGCGCCGGCCACGCGGTCCACAACGGTGATGGCCAACAGTAGTAGTAACGTCAACGGCAGCACGGCGGTGTACGCGCGCGATGTCGTTGCAGACGACGACGACGACGACGACAACAAAACGGACGACGGCGACGACATGTTGATGCGTCGAGCGTAAAACTTTGAATGCACCGCGGGCGGGCGGTCACCGATCGACGTTGTGTGCAATGCGACCGGTCAGTGGCGACGACGACGACGACGGCAGACGAAACGACTCGGCGGACGACGACTATTATTATTATTGCGTGTGTGTGTGTGTATGTGTGGTTTTTTTTCTTTCTATAATATTCGGAAACGTTTTATTATATGCGCGAATGGTGATTTCGACAATAATTTTCCCCGTTCGGATTTCGAAATACGCGCGCGTATAAATTACTTTTTGTTTTTTCCATTCATTCGTTTTATTTTATCGCGTTATAATACGGCGACGATACCGAGCGCCAAATGATAATAATAATAATAAAAAAATATTCTAATAATTTACGCGTTTATTAATACACACGCATCTCAGTCGTCGTGTAATATTTTTTACGCATACACGTGATAAATTATTCGCTCGGCGAAGTGGGAGTGGACGGGAAAATAACAGATACGAACTTAATAATGCAAAAAAAAAAAAAAACCGGTTGCCGGAGGTTTTTCCCGTTTACGTCATTCGCCGTGTCCCCCCCCCCCCCGCGCGGTTCGTTTTCACGTATAGCGCGCAATCGCGCGTTATTTGCTAAACATTTTTTTCTTTTATCGCTAATTCAGCGCTTTTTTTTTTCCTCCTTATCGACAACGGCGGCTAAACGTTTGCGTTACGTTACGTTTTTTTGTTCTTTTTTTTTTTTCACTGCTCGGCGCTTTAGTCGAGCGCACGGCCTTTCCCCCTGACGTTTTCCGAGAACCGCCGCCGCGTGGTCGGAGCAAAATACGCGCGGCCCGCTCTGCCACATATCGATAGTTCCGGCGAACACATCACACCCGGCTGGGAGTCCGTCTCCAGTACGTGTGTGTTTAAAAAAAATTATAACGATTAATTCTATTTAAAATTATTCAAGCGTTCCGAGAACAATTTTCGCGAATAATTTATAATACAATATAAATAAAACGTAACGATGAACATTATAAAATATTTTACACGTATTGTAAATAGTGGCGTTTTTACAGAAAACGTTTTCGGAGGGGACCGTCGTAATATACGCGAGACGGAAAAAAAAAAAGAGATATTGAATACATTGTTGCGATCAGTTAAAACAATGTTTTTTTTAGAAATAAAACGTGTACGCCTGCACAGAGTGCCGCGAGATTTTGAACGCTTATTTCACCCACCGACTTTGAGAACTTTAAATTTTCTAACGGCCGTCCAAAACTCCTATAACTCGCCGTCATCTGCCCGCGTGCATTTTTAGTTTCGTTGAAATTATTATAATACTTAAACGTGCGTGCCGCCGTATCTCGTTTCCGAGTTCGAAGTTACGTTTTTTTGAACGTGCCTTTTTTGCTCTTTTTAATGAGAGCTCAATGCTCTAAAAATACAATATGATTATAGGACACGCGCGCGTATCCTATAATCATATTGTATTTTTATTAAAATTAAAACAAAACTTAGAATTAAAAAATGTTAAAACTTATTTAACGCGAAGGACGAACGTTTGTCGGTACATCAGCAGGCTCGAATTCACTTAGAAAAATAAACAGCCGCGAGTCTCACCCGGCGCGTTCGATAATGACAACGAGCAACCGCGATTTCTCTTTTTCAGTTTTGTCGTTACAACAGTAAATCCCCGCGGCCACACAATAACAAGTACGACGATGATGACACATGCAAAAATCATCGATTGCAGTCCGAATATAATAATAATAAATTAGCAGGTAACGGGTATTTAATTTTAGCTCGGAAAAATCTCAAGAATACATCATTTTTCGCTTTTTTTTTATTAATCAGCTATCGTTTTATAGAATACTGGATAAAGCGAGAATAAAGAAACGATGAGTAATAAGTACAAACGACTGGAACAAGATGAGCAAAATTGTGGTGTAAGACCATCCGTCGTAATATATACACACACACAAATACATATTTTTTTAAAAAAAAAAAACGATTATTTATAGTTTTGAATCGGACACGATTTATGAAAATAATTATGACGGTATAATAATAATAATAATAATAATAATAATAGTCGGAGATGGTGGAGTTGACGAAACATTTTTATTTTTCGCCACGCAAACGTTCAATACATTCATTAATTATTATTATTATCATCGATTCAAGGCACCGTCTCACTTATATGTATTGTTTTTTTTTATGGAGCCTCACTGGATGACTGGGAAATCCACTCTACACTTCTCGTGTTTAACTAAAGTAACGCGTGTTTAACTGTAGTTACTAAGACCTTCTTATACAGTTAATTTATAGTGTTAAGTATTACAAATTGCGAGAAGGTGATGGCACGCGCGCGCGCGCGTCAACTGGGAGTCGTTTTTATTGAGAAAAAAAATCCAATGTCACGTCGTCATCGCTGTCGTTTTTATATTAAAAAAATACAATCATGATGACACGAAGCAATAACACTCTCGCCCATTTTCCATTGATAATGATTAATTTTTATTCCATAAATAATATATTATTATTATTATTATTAATTAAATTACAATATTTAATATTATTCGATCACTAATTATTTTATTAGTCTGTGATTCGACAAGGAAAATTAAAGAATAGACGCGGAAGTACGATATGTGCGCGTGTGTGTGTGTGATAAGAAAAAATGCGAGAGCAATCGCGCGAACTCCACAATTCTATTGAAAAGTTTCATCTTTACTCCTCTCCCTCTGTTGAACGCTTTTTACAAACGCGGGTTTTAATATTCGCCCGTTTATCATCGTTAACGAGAGTTTATGAATCCACGTGATAAGTACGCCTATTCTCCACGAATTGCCGCCCATCCTTATACATTATTATTATTATTATTATTAATGTATGAAAAATAAAATTATAATACTCGTAAAAAAAAAAAGTTTTTTTAGTATTGACCCGACCGTTTTTAAATTTTTTTTAAAAAAAATATTCTTTTAATAAAGCTAACGCCTAACATCATCCCGCGCACCCAATCCCCGGATTCAGTGCTCATATACATCCATCCACCAATTACTTCGTATTATATATACGTAGATGCGCGTTAACAACAACATTTCCTCCGCGTTGGAAAACAAAAAAAAAAAATAATATGAACTGTCCCGCAGTTTTTCTTGGCGTATCTCCCCCGGGCCTTTGACCGGGGTGCGGAGAAGTATGATGGCTCGAGCCACAAAGGACTTTTATACAAATCGAAAAATTCTCTCCCGTCTTCGTATATTATCCATTAAGAAAAATCGTATTTATCGTTCGTCACGCAACAACAACTATATAATATACTATAATAACAGCTGTACTCAAATCTAAGCAAGTGTCCCACGAGCAAGCGACATCACTCCTTTCTCGTATTATTCCGTAGCGTTCACTCGTCAAATACAAAAAAGAGAACATTTTTATACATTCCTTCGCACATACTCCGACAACACATCAAGAACCTCAAACTGCTGGTCAAATGGTGTATACGTATAAAAGCGCATTAAAAACTCACGGGAAAAACGCGATGGAAGTTGAACAAATAATGAATCCCATGTAAACACGTAACGTTCACAATGCGAAACCACGACTGTCCGTCCGCCCAGGTCACGCGGTTTAACAATCGAGTGCTAGCAATAGCGAACGTAGTCATCATCGAGTGCCTCGGTTGATTGACAACATTCGACAAACGACGGAGCGCGCACGTAACATTTTAAACGAAAATCAGTAAACGCTCAAGACTGCGCGCCTTCTACAAGCGACCTACCTCATCTCTTAAAATCCAGATTATAACGAACAAGTTCCTTACCGCATACAAATTAATAATGCGTCCCGCCTGACTTTACGGTATCCGTCCAAAGCATTTTGCCAACACCAGACAACCCTTACAAACGTTTCAGTCGATCCACAACAGCCCTACACACCTCGCATAATTTCCGCCCCTTGCTGGAGACAAAAACCTTTACAAACTATACACCTACACTCAACGATCCGATTACACAAAATTCGTCACACACCGATATTATCTTCGTCGACTGATCGAACGATTGTCCACTGTCACAATACAATAGTGGTACACTACTGTTGCGGGGAAGCGCCGCCGTAAATGTCAATTTCAAATTATTATTATAACCATAAATGGCACACTTACTTATTATTATTATTACGTATACACTGTAAATATAATTCTTTTACTCTGCAGGTAAAATAATATATACACATACACGTGCAAAAATTGTCCGTATAAACGCTAAATCGCGACGACGACGGAATAATAATAAAAAAAAAAAAACGTAACGGGTCGTGTCCAAACACACGAAGCCATTGTACGCCGTGTTAAAAGGTCATTACTTTTTATAATATACAATTTATCATCTCTTTAATTCAATTCAAAACGGAATTAGGGACAATGAGTAAAATACGTTTTGTCGCGTACGACACACCGAGTCCGCCGCGTAGTGCGTAGTAATATTGTCACGCGTATTTCGTGGCGGACGCGCGTTTTTTTTTTCCTCTGGTCGACGGTGCGTACAACAATTTGAAGAACGCCTTCGAAAACATTTACGACTGTTAATTATTATTGTTTGTAATAAAAATAAAAATATTGAAAAATAAATTTTTAATTCTATAAACAATATATAACCGATTCTCGTAGAGAATAATCTAGGAAAACACTAATGTGGAGAGACTCATTGACGCAGAGATTATAATAAAAACGTTCGTTTTTTTCCTTTTTTTAATATAGTATATAGGGGAAGGGGGGGCAGAACTCTGGGCTCGAGCCCATAGTGAAATGTCAAGTTCTATTCGTCTGAGTAGGTGTTTACACTACATTAATGTAATAACTGAGCTATTTTGCATTATTTCGTGGACCGTCCGTTAAGCGTGTAAAACTATTGGGCCAATTCGGTTTGACGCTTGAACAACGGCTTCCAGTCATTACCCGTTTATTTTGAACCGCATTCAACTATTACATCGAGTTGTCTCTGTAACTGAATTTTAACCTTGTTAGCATCATGCATGGCTTTTTCAGAGAAACAGAGGAGTATGGTTTATCCTTTCTATTACCGGAATGTCATTAATGAAATGAACAGAATTGGAACGAGACATGAGCACCGAAGGACGCCATTGAGACAGCTTCAATGTTGCGCGGCGGCCAACTGTGAATAGTGTGTTTTCGACCACTCTTATGTAACACAGCGATTTGTTACAAATTTGATTTCATACATATCGGAATATTCTCATTCAGATCGATGAGGAGCTGCATTGATGGCCGCTGTTAAGTAGACATTTATTTACCTTATGCCAATACTTAATTTATATAGTAACACATAGTGAAAATTATTCCTATATACACCACCATTGGTTCACGTTTCAGAACTGTTTACATTTTAAAACCGACTGCATTTCTCGGTCGACAAGCGAATGGTAATCTTTTGGGAGCTTATTGACTACTGTCTTGAGACACTCATAATCGAATTAATTTCAAAACTCCACACTTTCTATTGGTCACCAATATGCTTTTTTTTATGCTAGTTCGCATTAATCACTACACAGTCACTCTCCTTGTGACCGACCAATTTATAATTTTCTAACGAGTCATTTCTTCTATTTTAATATTATTTCAGTGTTTAGTATAAAGAATCATAAGTCATCTGTTTTTTGGCAACAGCATGTTCTGCAATAAATGATAAATAAAAAAATCTAATACCATACGAAATTTTAAATTTTACAAGACATAAACATAATGTTATTCGTGTGATTTCTATGTTCCTGATTTATATGTGAACACATATGGCTATTTATACAAATATGAGAAAGACACAGGTACAGCGATAAATTACGAATATAAATTAGAAGAGATCAGAGTAACAATAGCACACAACTTTTGGATACAACTAAGAAATCATAATCATTTAAAATATTCTTCCTTCTTATACGAATCTTTTACCAACTATCATAACGGAATACGAAAATAATCGCTTATTAAATTAAAAATACCAATTTGGCTAATGTACACACACAATACACTATTTTAGAACACATTATTATCCACCATACAAGTATTATATTGTCTTCAATATGCATAGATCGCAATTAAATACTTGTACTAAAAATAATGTTAAAACAGTCTTGGGTCTGATTCGTATCTTAAAATAAGTTTAAAAAAAAAGCGATTCCTTATTAATTATTACATAGATTAAATATTTAATCCATAATTATTATATTATTCAGGAAAACAATTACTTGTTATTTCAGGTATCATTTCGATAATTGAATAACCAGATATATTTAAATAGAAAAAAAAAACTTGGGTATTTTGGCTCATTTTTAATACAAATAAAAAAAAAAAATGTATGCTTGTACATATTCTATGATTAAAATTTTAAACACAAGTTAGTAGTAATCGAAGTATATGTTGGATGATATTGATTAAAAAATAATAATAAATGGTTTTCATTTTTAAATATTGTTCGATTACATCTACATTTATTAAAACTGTAGTATTTGTCTCAGTCAAAAAATACATAAATATATTTATCTATAAAAATGATAACGTACATTAAGCATATAATTTATATTGATGACAAATTAGTATGTCCAAAAAGTAAATCTAAAAAATAGACTTCAGTTAATTACAACTTAACAAAATCGCGGTAAAATGTGTTTTTCTTTACCATCTATTATTATAATTTGACAAATACAAATAGTATTCATAGAATTTATAAAAAATAATAGATATTAAAAATGTTGTATAGACATTAAACTTTAAACATTTGTGTGTAATAAAGGACGAATAAAAATAATAAACCTAGATTAAACCATGTGTAGAAAAAAAAAGTTTGGATTGTAAAAATGATCTGCGAGTTTATCAGAATATTATCGTCTAATTATAATAACTAAAAATAAAAGCAGAAACAAAATATTTTGTTTAAATCTTTTATTTCTTTTTTTTTTTTTGCGAGAATATTTATCACACAGCACAAAATGCAAATCTTCCATAGCGTACATATATAAATATTCTTATTAACAGTACAAGTTTGTTGTTGTATGTTATGGACTACTTTGTCCAATTTTTATCCGATTATAAACACAAAAAAAGTGGCTTTCATCATAACAAATAATAACCAATCTTAACTGTAAAATAAAAATTGACTTAGTCAACATATGAATCATCTCCTTTAAGAATATATTGAAATGGTAAAGATCTCGCAATTATCGCTGTATGCGGTTTTTCTCTCTAATATTAATATTACAAATTAAAAAAAAAAAATAAAAATAAAAATAAACAAAAAAATTATATGTACAAAAAATAAAATTACATTTATATTTTACAGGAGGCAATTTTCAGTTAAAACCTTAATTAAATAAGAAACCAATGGCATAATTTAATATTATACTCCTGGAAAATTAAAATGTAATTTTAAAATTCATCATAATATATCAGTCTGTAAAGAAATATTTTTACGGTTATTTTTTTTGTAAAGTTTTAGTAAAAATATAGGAATCTCTAATATAAAAATTAAAAATTTGAATCCGATATTTATTATTTTTGTTGAGACAAAACCAATTTTCTACAGTTTTTCTGTACAAAATTACTTTTTATTCTAAAACTTAAAAATTAACTTATTTGTATTTACAAAGTTTAAAATTAATATTTTCGAGGTACGAAAAGAAAAAAAAAAAGATTCTGATGTGAAACTAAATGAGATCACTCGTCATCATCTTCATCATCATCATCTTCATCACTTTCATCTTTTACTGCCATCATTTGTTGCTGTTGTTGCTGCTGCTGTTGTTGTGCAAGTATTTGTTGCTGTTGTTGGACCAACATCTGATGTTGTTGCTGCTGCAACAAGGTTGGCTTTCCCTTGTTCTTGTACTCTGTCATTTCCTATTCAAAAAATAAAAATATCCATCAACATTCATATGATTCAGTAATCATAATGTATTAAGAAAACATACCCTTTCGTATCTGGCCTTGTCTTTTTCTGCCATAGCTTCATACTTTTGCTTCACTGTGATATCAGCATCCGACCACTTTTTACCCAATTCTTTAGCTACATCGCCGACACCATACTCTGGGTTTACAGCCTTGACTTTTCCACGTTCATCATTACAGAACCAGAAGAATGCAGACCTGAATTATTACATTAATACATTATATTTATATATAGTTTTAAATGACTAATTGAAAATAGACACAAAGAAAATGTATATAATATACTACTAACAAGGAGCGTTTTGGCGCATTAGGATCTTTGATTTGCTTCCTTTTCTTGCCACGAACTTTTTCACCCTTGGGTGGAATATAGCTTTGCATTTCAGTATCGTATCTCATTTTGTCCTTATCAGCCATCTCGTGAAACCTTTTCTTTTCTTTCTCATTCATTGTCTAAAAATAAAACAAATATTTTAAAATAACAAACAAATGTTTAAAAAAAAAGACAAAAAAAAAAGTAAATAAATTGTCTATTTAATTAATGATTAAAAATATTTCGAATACAAATTATTATCTGTAGGCTTCTATATTCAAACCCAATCGCTACTAACAAACAACAACCCCCCCGCACTCAACTGCTGACTGAATGTCCGTCCATGGGATGTGCCTATTAAATCGTATAAACCACAACCAGAATCATTCTGAACGTACAACAAACCATTTTTATTTGGGAATAATGGTTTACAAAAACAAAGTTTATATGTAAATAAGGTATGTGGCGGCGCTACACAACAACACGTGATTGGCAATTTACACTTCTTAATAATAGTAAGTAACATATAATCGATTTCTGGTATAAATACGATTTCATAAAATGTATAATTTAAATCCAAATGACTATTAATTAATAATACGGGCAATGACGCGTATTTTTTTTTTTTTTTTAACATTTTGCAAGCGAGAAATTATTACGCCGTGGAACACACCACACACACGGAGTGTGCGCGTACATAGATAGGAAGAGAGGCTCTTGAAAATCTCAAAAGCGAAAAAAAAAAAAAAAACCAATTCCTAGTAAAACAAACGCAGAGTGGAGTTGTTTTTTTTTTGCAAACGAGGCGCATTCGCCGCACAACAAACACGGCGATATTATAATAGATTTGTCGATATTATTATGTAACAACCTCTCACACAACCGTAGTATTATATATATGCGCTCTCCCTCCTCTCCATGTATCTTTGAAAAGAGCTTAATATGCGAGAACCAGCGTGCGCTGGTTGTGCATGTGCGCGCCGCCGCCGCCGCTGGCTATATTACTCGCGACGCGTGAGGGTGCGGCGCGGCGGCGGCGGCGACGATGGCGGTTCACAGGGCGGGCGATGCGGCGGCGGCGTTCCGGTGAGTGTCGCGCGCGGCGGGGCGCGATGGGATGATGAGGAGGGGTTAATTTTAATAATTGCGCCAGCGCTCTCAGTTTTAAACTCTGCCGCCGCCGCCATGTTATATTCTCCCGCACCCTACAGAAAACACAACCCCAGAGCACAGCGCATTTTACTACACACACACAAAAAATCGATGGCAGAAACGCTAGAACCTCCTCCTCTCTCTCCCCTAGCTCATTCCCATACACATACGCGCGGGCGCAAGCGAGCGCTCGCCCGTAAAGTTCCCCTTCCTCCTCTCTTTTCGCCCGTAGCTGCGTTACCCCACGAGAGCAGCAAATAACCCGGCTAAAGAGACCGCCGCCGCCACCACCACCACCGCCGTAGTACACGACGAAGGCGATTTCTGCGTTTAATCGTTTTTTAATTCAAAAAAAAAAAAAATATATATACCCGTCGCCACGTCTAAATACCAAAAGAAAAAAAAAAACGAACGTGAGCGCACGGCATTTTACTAAAAACACATACACAGCGATTATATATAAATATTTTTACGATTCGTATTGGCGTTTTTTTTTTTTTTTTAACGTCGATCTCTCAATATACAGTTTAGTTGCGGCGGTTGGAATAGGACCCCGCGCGCGTTGACGACTGGATAATTAATATAAACAAAATAAATTTTATTAGAAGGCCCGTATGTATAATATTGTACATGTATATACAAGCCAACCCGCCCAGTTGTATATTATAATAGAGAATCGTCGTCGTTGTAAAATATACTACTTATAACAGTATTATATCACACATACGGGGAGAAGAAAATATAATTGAAAAAAAAAAAAAAATCATTTCGTATTAACTACCATTTTACGAATATACAAGGCGCACAGAAATTACAACAGCAGCAGCCAGCAAAACATAATCGCCGAGCGCGACGACGAGTTTTTATTGTTGGCAGCAGTGGGTGCCGGTTAAACCGTGTGCGCGCGCGCGCGCGAACAAGGACGACGGACGGTCGACCGAACGTACGCAGACGTGCGGCGCGGGGTAACGGATCTGTCGTTTCAAAACTGGTTCCCTGGTATGTGTGCGCGCGCCATGGCTGGCTGGCTTTCTGACCCATCCTCTTCTCTCACCCTCTTAACGGAAAACCAGTCCTACGGAACCCCAACCGCTCGCTCTACAACAACAACAGAGGCACGTCGCAGCCGTCGTGTTGCTGTACAAAAACATCACACACACACATACACCATTTTGTTTTCGACGGAAAGAAGAAGAAAAAAAAAACATCATTTAAAATATTTCGTTGGATATTATAACTGTGTAGGAATGGAAAAAACACGTACACATAATAATGTGTTTTCGTCAAAAATTCATTTTGGAAATAAAACGCGTTAAATATATATAGGAGTTTATAATATTATATATTGTACGTAGCAGTAAGGAACTGGAAATTATATGAACATTTTACGATACATGAAATTCTATAAGAGCAGGTGTGCGCGCACGGTCGTTTTGTGTCCACGTAGTATATATAACAATACGTGTGTTTACAACAACCAACGCAGCACAGCGCAGAGTTGTAACGAACCTCTAACACCAAATATAATTTCTGCCTAAAAGAAGTTTTTTTTTTAACGGTCGGGGATTTTAATGGATTTCAGCTGCCGCCGCTGCTGCTCTCGAATAGCAACAATATACATATATATATAAAACACAATCGACTCTCACGCGCGTCGTCGTCGTCGTGCGTTAGGATTTTTTAAATTTCGAATGAAAAAAAAAAAACACGTTTAGCGTCTAGAAACAAAACAAAACACATAAAATATATACATTTCGTTGTAAAGAGAAAATTAATTTTTTTTTCTCAGTCTCTCGATGTGCGTAGTAGTAGTAGTAATGTAGTTGTTAGTCGGCATTTCATAATAGTATCTCTCTTCCCCCCCCCTTCCTTCATTCTCCATTAGAGAGGTTCAATTTGGGTCGGGGATAAAGGAAAAAATTACGGTTTTTTTATTTTCATTTCTCTCGTCGGACCACCACCACCACACCACAAATCGTCGTTTATATTTTGACTGCTGCAATCACCATTATCGCGCGCAGTCATAACACATTTTTTGATGAGCGAATTTTTTATTTCCTTTTTTTTTTTGTCTGATAGAACACATCCTCATGGCCTCCTTCAATTAGCCCGGACACACACACACACACAGCAATAGTAACACATAGAGGAGAACGCGCACAGCCGCGGATTGCGTGCGTTTGTTTGTGTGTGTGTAAAACAAACAATAAACACACATAATACATATATAGATTGTGTGACACTGACCTTCCACCTTTCGGCGCATTTCTTCGAGAACTCGGCGAAAATGACGTTCTCGTCTGGGTGTTTCTTTTTATGCTCTTCGCGGCACGTCTGTACGAAGAACGCGTACGCGGTCATACGACCTCTGGGCTTTGCATCGGTCGCTTTGCCTCTAGGCATTTTCCCTCGGTTCTGAAAAAAAAAAAAACAAAAACAAAATAGTTAAAAGAACGTTATTAATAGCGCGTGTAGAGAACAGAGAGGAGAGAGAGAACGCGGTGACAACTACACACACTTCTCCTCTTCATCCCACGACATTCCAATTCTAAATCCATCCTCTTCCCAACCAACATCAGTCGACAGTCGCTTGTTAATTTAAATAGAACGTTTTTATTTTCAATTTTCGGCATAAAAATTCCAATACCAACACACCGTCGTCGGTCGTGTATAATTGTAATTTACGCATACACACACACACACACAATATTTTATTATGTCAGCATCGTGTTATATATATATATACACACAAAACACCTGAACTTTTGAGAGTTTACACATAACATTGCACAACATCTGTCTTTTAAATATTAATAACACACTACGGTGGGTACACACCATCATAAACGCGACATTACAGGCATGTACTCATATATATATATATATATAAAACGGATATATACAACGACCAGACGTTATACGGAATTAACTATATTTTTATATACGGCGAAAAAATAATTCGAATAGAAAAAGAAAAAAAAAAAAATTTGTTCACATAACGAAGCGCGTTAAGGAATTTTAATACTATTATTGTTATTTCAAAGGTGAATTATATTACATAATTGGCAATTCGTCATTCATTAACTTTTCATTATATTATATGATGAGGCTCTCGATGGATTATCATTAAATTTTTTCGAAAAGAGTATTGACACAAATGAAATTAGAAGTTCGATAGGAACGCAATGAACGATTATCATAAAGATGAATCACTAACACAGTTAATAATAACGAAATATGTAAAAGATCTATTAATTAGTGTACTCGTGGTGTACGTATCAGAAGAAATAATTATAATATCGATCGGTTATACACAAAACTCGTTTTAAAGATATAATATAACCAATAACGTCGGAGGATTGTCTCTTGCGACTTGAATTTATGCCATTGTATTTACACAACAGGCTTTAGAAAGGTCTAGGGCAAAACACAAAAACAGGTTTACCACAATCCAGTGTTACTTCAGACTTCTTTAACGTATTATATATCCACAAAAATATTATATTGCATGCGAGTAGTATTAAAACGGAAATTTATAATTTTTTTTTAATCAAATTAAAAACAATTATTTGTTTATGAAATCAATAAAACGGTTCTAAATCGATTTAAAAATTTAATGACAAATAGAGAATAGTATTAAAGAAACTTTTAGACATAGTATTGAAAATAATAAGATATCGAATGACACTAAAATTTTATTATCCAAGAAAATCGTTGACCAGTAATAATAAATTATGTTTAAATGACTAAAAAATATGTACTAAGAAAAAAATAAACAACCTACAAGGTTTATTATTAAATTTATGTCATTAATGCGAATAAAATATATTTATGGCGTAATTTAAGAAAAACTGTAAGACAACTTAAGAAACTAAAGAAGTTAAAAACATTAAAAATGACAAGTCGAGGACTTTAAAATAAAGAGTATTCATATTTATTTGTGAAATCGACACATTTAAAGTGTACCGGGGGTATACTTGAAATACAACATAAAAGCTTGAACATTCGGATCAATCTATCAAACCAAACTAATTATGTAATATTATATTTTTAATCTCTTTTTTCATTAATTAATGATAATACAATTAAATGTTAGGAGATACCAGACTTTATATTGTGTACTGGTTCTTTAATATGTATGAACAGTGAAACAATTCATTGTAAATGAACAATTGAAAGTGAAGGCTAATGACCTGGGCCAATTAGTATAAATAAATAAATATAAAATTAATATTCTTCATATTGCCATTTAGACAAATAATTCTATCAATAGGTATACAACAACAAATATCATAAAATTCATGACAATCGTGGAATACAATACCAATTCTCAAATGTGCAAACAGACCAACTTGCTTGTCAAATGCGAATAAATATAATGAATCGTCATAAAAATGTCTCTTCATAATCGATCTTCAGGGCAAAAAACGTTTAATCGATAAAAGCGTTTTAAAAAGCACCATAACATTTTAAGCTAAATGTCATAAACAAAACAATTGGTTTTTCTTCAAACAGTAAAAGAATAAAAACTATAACAAAAAAAAATAACAGTAAAAACCAGCAACTACTTAATAAACAAAAAAAGGAATAGGTTATAATCCTTTCTCCATCACTAAATGAATTACGATGGTTCGTAAAATATTTTAAACTAATTAATAAGCGCAAAAATCAGGATTGGAAAAGTAATAAAAATGTACGCCACTTATCGAAGAATACAGAACCGTAGAGAATTCCGAAACGTACGAATATTAAAAATTACACAATTGTAAATAATATGTATTCTTAAAACTGCTGGACCAGAAATAATACTCCATGAAGGCTATGTGGAACTCTAAAAAACCTTGGCACTGGTCTTTGTGAACAATTATATCTGTTTCGATCTCATTGGTACTCAAAATATACAATAACATGAAATAATACGATTACCTTAAATCGTATTAGGCATAACTTTTATTAACGCGTTAAAACAGAGAACACGTAAAAATAAGCGAAATAGCGATTTCTCGAGAAATCGTTATTAACAAATATTGCAATGGTAGAATGTTACGGTTATGTACCGCTGGTGGAGTACGAGACGTTCACTAGATCTCCAGCAAAAACAAACAACAATAGACGAAACCATTTAGTCAAAAACCAACTGGTAACAAAAACGTTTAGATAACTTTTATATATATATGTTTTTATTTTACTATACAACGATGTAAATAACTGAATACTAGCATCGTATACTAAGGCCACCACACACACACCAATAACTTTCCATTTTATCGGTTCAATGACAAAATTTTATCTCTGTCGGCGGCATTGCAGAGAAAATGCGCGTCGTGACGATTCTCGCGAGATTTAATGTCAGTCTGTTAAAAATAGGAAAAAAATAAATAAATAAAACGAATTTTTAACTTGTAAACACCACGTACACGAAAAAACACAAAACTGTTGTTGTGCCGGTGATGCGACTAATAAATATACATAATAATAACACAGGATTGACGATCCGAAATCGAATTGATATAGAAAACACGAGAGGCAGATGATAACGTAGTGGTAGTGGGTGTCGCAAAGCGCGCGCGTCACGCGGTTCGTGTGATAATCCGATCGTCGAAACAATACACGAAGAACAAAAAATACGCGTTGATTTCCATCCAAAACGAATGAAAAAACATAAATAATCCAATATGGAATACGACGTAAACGGCAACGACGGTGCCGCCGCCGCCGCAGCAGCCCGCGGTCATTGACGATCACGAAATTGACCGGAAGTGGGCCGCCGCCGCCACCTAAAACGCGGACAAAAAAAAAAAAAATTTCGTGCACGCGCGCGCGCGCGTATACACACCGTACCTAAAAAATAAACGTGGTATTCACATACATATAATACTCACATAAAAATCGTGTTAGCGATAAAATATATTACACCAATAATTATTACTTTACGTTATAATTATTTTTAAGTAACGCGCGCGCGGAGGACCCTTCCCTCCCCCCCCCCCCCCATCGACGACAATTACCATGATCGAGTTTGGCGACGGCACGTTGTGTAAATTTTGAATATTATTGTCCATGGCTCCGGGATACGACCACCATTGTGCCGCGGCGGCCGCCGCAATCCCGTAGCTGTCCGCGTAATTGGCCATCGGGTTTCTAGAACTGCTGGTCACTGTGGTCGACACATTACTGTTGCTGGTCGACACGCCGGAACAGTTGTTCAACTGCTGCTGCTGCTGCTGTTGTTGCAGTTGCTGATGCTGTTGATGGCTGAACGTGGACGCCATCTTATAGAACTGCTGCGCCGCGGAGACAGCGGCGGCGGCCTGCTGCTGCTGTTGCGCGGCCGCTGCCACGGCGGCCAATTGTTGTTGATGGTGCTGGTTCAGCAAGTGCTGCTGCTGTTGCTGTTGTTGCTGCTGCTGCTGTTGTTGTTGCTGCTGTTGCATGTGTTGCTGCTGCTGTTGGTCCTGGCTGTTGCCCCACCAGAGATTGGCCGCGGCGGCCGCGTGGTCGTCTCGGTTGCCCCAGCCGACATTGTTGCCCGCGCGGTTTTCGGACATGCCGCCGGACTGCGAGTGGTGCACACTTAACTCTCGATACGAACACGGACACCAGCAGACGTCACGCACACGCACGCACGTACACTGCACTGATGGCGTTGATGTGTGCGTGTGTATATGTGTGTATACGCGACGCGGCGGTCGTTATACACACGTATATATGTATACACCTACTGCACGGTATATACACGTACGCGGCGCACACACGTTACGTGTTCACAGCGTGTGCGTATATTATATTCGGTTACGTGCGGTACCGCGCGAGTGCCGAGTGTGTAGCGGGGCGAAAAAAAAAATATATATACACACACGGGAGACAAAACACACGAATGTAAACGGAGAGAATGAAAAAAAAAAAAAACAACAAAGGGAACGCGACGCGGATGCGTGTATGTATGTGTGTGTATATCTCGCACTGTAAACGCGCGACCGACGGTTAAAACTGTGGTGGAAAGGCGGAGAGAAGGAGAAAAATAACGAGGCAGACCTGCGTGTTGCCCGCCACTAGCCGAACGACGACGACGACGACGGCGGCGACGGATGTTACCCCCACCCGACCGTTTTATAAAAACCCAATGGCGCGGCCGACCCCTCCGACCGTCATGTAGCTACCGGTAACCGGCATTGCCAACCTCATCTCCGTGAAATCGTGAGCGGCCGAACAAAGAACATTTATATACACAACGCGTCGAAGCGGGCAGGAGGGCGGGCACGCGCAGGCTGGAGAGAAACGAAATAAAAAAACCGCGCTCGCATCAAGGCCACCGGTCGTTCAAGGTTTCCGCAGTTCACCACCATCGACGGAAGGCGCGCGCGGGCAGCTGCTACGACGACGACGGCGGCGGCGTCGTCGTCGTCAACGATGATGGCGGCGCGGCGGCAACAACAACAACGGTGGTTGTGGTGTTGATGATGGTGGTGGTTAGTTTACAGCGTCCTTTCCCTTTTTCCCTCCAGCGTTACAACATAACGCGGCCGCACGCATCGTACACAATATAATTCTTCTCTGGGAAGAAACGCGTGCGCGCGCTCGCGTTTTATAATATTGCGAGGGGCACGGTTTTCTCAATAAAAAGACATTCGATATATACAAAAACGACCGAGGAACTATCGCGTTTCCTGCAGAATCGATATAAACACTACACTACATCGGTGGCGATATATAAGCAGCAACCGACCTACGTTCACCGCGATATCGTCGTCGTACATGACGACACACCCGCCCACAACAAGCCGTTGATAACGTCACGTGTTGTAATACACGAAAAAAAAAAAAAATGAAAAATGACTACGCGGTATTTTTTTTTTATACGCGGACAAACTACGATTTTTCTACGCTAACATACCATAACACCGTCGACACACGCAGCGATATAAAATAATATCGAATTATTTTCCTCTCGCTCTTTTGGACGGCCTGTGCGTGCCGCTTATAATGCAGCAACGAATTGCGAAACACACGCGGTTTGGCGTCGAATTAGCGACCCCGCTGCCACCAACGCGCGCTCGCCAGCGGAGAGCGAGAAACTCATATACTACGAACAATGGCTGCGTCGTTTTTTTTTTTTTTTGTTAGTCGTTTAATAATTTTTCGTAAATTTTTATGTTGTATATTCTCCGATGTAATAGGAGGGAGAGGAGTAATACGAAATATATTTCGAATAGAGGGGGGGGGGAGAGAAACGACGTTATATATTTGGACGAAAATCCGGGAACAAATTGTTAAATATACGACGCGTATTAAGATGCCGAAATGTGATGCTGGTTCAAATCGAACAACAATCTCGGCATTAATTTTTCGCACGAGAGTATTTGTTGTCCGTCGATAAAGGACGACGACGTCGTGTACCAGATTCCCGAAAAACAATTATTTTTAACACACCGATAATATATGACGAAGGCACGGGCATAGAATATTTTTGTTTTTGTCATATCGCGCTGTGCACGAGGGAGTGTTGAAAGATTCACTGGGAAAACGTGTGCGCAGAATTTCAAAAGAACAAACACCATTTTATATCGGACGACGAGAAGAGGAGTGGTAAAAGAATTTTACATTAAAATAAACCCTGAACGGACATGCGATTTTGAGACGCCCTGGCCGTAACGTAGTACACTCGGATGCAGCAATCGCGTGAAAGGGAACGACGACGACGACGGGCCGTAGTACGTGGCAGCGGCGGCGGTTTGTGCTGCTGCTGCCGCCACTAGGGGTGCAAAAAAAAAGTTTTTACATCACTGCTCGTGCGCGCCCCTTTATCATCGATTATAAATTGTACACCATTTAAATCAATGATACTCGTTATATTATATTATACACCCAACGGAGACTACGGGCTGCACGAAATCCGGGATTTCGAGTATCCCCCCCCCCTCTGCGCTCGATACGAAGCATTACCATAATTATTTTTGTGAAAATATGGCACACATTTTAAACAAACACGTTCGTACTTTGCGAAATTAATTTTTTTTTTCAAACTCACAACAAATAACAACAATAAAGATAATCCTTTTATTTCACGAGTATACGACGAGACGTCATAATTAACAACACCACGCTATAATAATAATTACGACGGTGAATATCAATAATTACTTTATTTTCGTAATACTAATAAACGAATAACTACAATAATATTATAGACGATTTCCTTTCAAAAACCATAACACGAAATGAAATTCGTCTTTTAAAATATAGAAATCGATAATTATTAATAAGATAGCAATTATTTAATAAACAAATATTAATAATAATTGATAATGTTAAAAAACAAGAAAACACAAAAATCGAAAATTCTTGTATACGAACGTTTAAATTATTTATAAAATTTACTTCGGAGAAATATAGATATAATACACAATAAGCCATTTGTTATTTATGCATTTCAAATCGTAATATGCAACTGCACGCGTGAGAACGGTGTAATAAATATATGGTTATATTTTTTTGTAAGCAAAACACGGTTTTTGCGAACACTAAATTCTGAAACATTTGCTACACACACACACACACATATATATATATATACTATAAATAGTAAAATAATGAGTTAAAAAAATAAATATCTTATGCGTTATATTCAAACATGACCATTAAGCATTGTGGCATATAAAGACAATTTGTTTTACGATAAAAAATATATATATAGTAGGACTTTTCAAATTCTATTGCGTTTTAGGAACGTATAAGATAAGTATAACACAATCCCACTCTAGTTCCCATTATATATTCAATGAAAATTAAAAAAAAAAATAATAAAAACTATAAAAAAACTTAATGAAGTTATTCCTTCCATTTATTATAAACTGCATAAGTAAACAATCAGAAATAACAATAAGTTTACTCTAACTGAACACATGTAAATTTGAAATGTGTACACTATTAAAAAGCTCATGTAACGATTGCATATCTTTTTCAATTGATTAACGGTAACACGGTCTTTTACAAAAAGATTTCGATTCAAAACAAGCGGCATACGATCAACACAACAATATTAGAAAACCAACTTTTATTAATTACAGTAATCATCAAAGGCGTGATATCAAAAACAAAACAATATTATAAACAATGTAAATTGAAGGAATTCAATTATGTACGTAAATACGGGCGTACAAGTGTATATGTTGGGCACAACACGTTGCATTATACGACATCGTGTACACACAGATGTCTCGGAAGTTGACAGTATTTTCTTTAATCACGAATTAAAATATAACAATAGATTATACGCATAGTACTCTAGTATATATTATTATATAATTATGTCAGTTATGAACCTGAAAATCTTAATGTTATTATGTCATTCAATTGTATAAAGTACGGGACGCACAGAGACGAAAAAAACTTAATTAACATATTTGGAATCGAATATTTAATAATCCGCATATTGTGTTCGTTTACATATGATTAAATCCGTCGTTACTCCAGTCCGTAGAGAGTGAAATGTCTAATAAATAGATTTTGAAAGTATACAATTTGATTTAAATACATTAAAAAAAAAAAAAAAATTTTTTTTTATAATAATTTCAATATTAGTTATGACGATTTTACAACAGATTTTTGTAATTAAAAATTAAAAATAAATACTTACAAATCCCTTCTTTTTTTTAAAATATATATATATATATATATATTATTTGAACGAATGGCGCGCACAGAAAAAATATCACACGACTTAATACACAAAATGCGAACGTGTTCGTAAAAGACAACAATTACTCCCTGAACGGTAGTAGAATCACTGATGATTCTCACCCAACCTACGGCGTAAATTTTACAAATTATGAACACGTCTCGCAGCTTTTGAAATACGTTAAACCCACACACACGGAATTCGTTCGTATTATTTGCGTAAGCGTCGTGTCCGTTGGAAGACGCCGCCGCCGACGGTTTTTCACCGGCAATATCAATTGTTTCCGTAAAAAAAAAAATACCGTACGCTAGCGCTATCTACCACATAAAAACACACCTAATCACCCTATCAATCTACCAACCGTTTTTCGACCGTTAAGTAAACACACCGTCGTCGTTCGTACAAAAAACGCGTTGTTTTCTCGAAAATATTCTATTTATTTATTAATTATTTCGTAAAATACTCGCATAATAACGTCGTTTACGCGCAAAAATTAAATAAAATTCAAAAAAAAAAAAAACTATCATTACGACGATAATTGCCGCCTGTTCGTAACAACGACGACGTTTGTACAACGTGTGCATACTGTAAGCACACGAAACAACACAATAGTAAATATTCATAAAATACCTGTCTCGCCAACGTCATAATGCAAAACACGTCCGTGGCGCAAAAAAAAAAAAAAATCCAAACTATTAAATATAATAATTCAAATAATATTTCGAACGGTGACCACGTCGAGAATGACGAGCGCGTTCTTTGAACACCGCACAACAAATACGTATACACACATACGAGTATTAGAGTAACGTGAATCAATAATAATATTGAAACGAGGTGTGGTGATTAGCGTGTTATTTTCTTAAATTGTGTAACGATGATAATAACCAATGTTTTTCACGTTCGAAACGTGCGGCGGTAGTATAATAATAGAATATTTTTATACTTACATGTAAATTTTGATTTCAGCTCCACTAGGATGGATCTCGGAAAACAAGTATTGCTACTCGATAAGACTTCGTATGCGCGCCTTTGATATTCAATGACACTCTGAAGCTGTGGAAAAAACGAACGAAACTATTATCAATATTATATTATATAATATTATGTATATGAAACGTAATATTTCATATAAACAACAATATGCGGCAACGCGTACGAGAACGGTACGAACGACGAAATGACGCAAAACGGCGGACGACACCGTTTTTCACAGTGTCATTCACCATCGAGAAAACCTCCGTCTCGTCACCCCGCCGCCGCCGCTACGCGTAAATATCGTCGTTAAACGGTCTCCTCTACAACTACGGAGACAAACGACAAGCAATAAATATCCCGAAACGATTTTCGTAGTAACGTTGTTTATAATTAATTTTACGTGCGAATTTCCAGAGGAAGCGGTCTTACGATATACGAAAATGATTAATATCTGGAAAATAGATAACGCGAAATGCTGGGGGGAATAATTTTTGTTGATGTTGCGCAGGCCTATACAAGTCCGCTATCACTATTACGTAGGGGGGGGAGGGGGAAACCACGGCGCACGAACGTGTTATTATTGTGGTGGTAGCTACGAAATTCGATCATAACGGTAGGAAAAACCGCGAAAAATCGATCGGCTCGTGGGAAGAAATAACGCGAATTTCCGGCTGAACGCTGCTAATTGCAAATTGATAAGTGTCGCGCGGGGAAAACGACGGTTTGCCGCCATTTTATGTGTGAACGCATACAGGCGAAAACGCGTATAAATGTGGTGCGAAAATAGTAATTTTTGAGAGAAATCGACGGAGGAACTCCAGCGCGCGCGTAATGAATTATGAAAAAAAAAAAAGAAAACGCATTTAAAACACGCTGGAGACGGAAATGCGAAAATCCGCGAGCGCGCTCAAGGCAAAAGTTGTGGCGGACACGGTAAATAGATAAAAGCTGATGCTCGTCTCGGGACGACAACGACGACGCGTCCGTTACGCGTTATGCACAACGTGAACACGATGGAAACGTACACGAGCAGTTTGACGCGGTGATAAACAAACGCGAGACGACGGTGCCGGCGGTTTTTCGCGCGGCCGAGGAGACGCGTCCGTCGTCCGTGTCGCGCCGCTCGTATGCGAGACAACGGAGGCGGCCACCATATATTTTATAATCGACGTACCGGACCATAAGGTGAAAAGCAGAAAAAATATCGTCGTCGTGATGGCGGCGGCGACCCAACGAACCGCGCTGTTGCCGCCGCGGCCGACGGACGTTTTACGTACCCGTGGTAGAGAATAAAGACGTGCGGCGCGTGTAGCCCCGGAGAAATCGTTCCGAGGACGGGGCGATCGGAAAACGCGTAGTAAAAACGACGGAATGAAAACGCGTATTGAACGCGGTTTAAACAATATTATTAATACGATTATTATTAGTGAAATATCTGAAAGCGGACAAAAATGTAAAAAAAAACAAATAATAATAATAATAAAAAAAAAAAAAATAATAGCGCATTTATAAATACCTGGCAGATGGACGTGTGTATATCGGTCGGTCGGCAGTACTGTTGTATTACGTAGCGCGGTGCACAGGGGGTCCGCAGCACACTCGACCCGTCGCTCGGCTGCCATTGGCCGATTTTATATAGACCGCAATGCCCGGCCAATCCGACGGCGTTATTTCGAAATCCGTTGGGCCGCGCGCGAATAATTCATGAGCCAACACGCACGCACACACACACCGAAACGACGGTCGTTATACGCCGTATAGCTATATAATGTACGTTATCCGCCGTATAACAGGCAGCAGCAGCGGGCCCGCGCACAGTACATACAGTACATTCAGATATATATATATAATAATAATATAACGTTCGTCGTGTACGCGCGGCGTTTGTTAGTGTGTGTGTGTGTTTGTGTGGCACGTCGTCTATATTATATATAAGGCGCGTTTATACACACACACACACACATATTTACACGCATATAAACTGGCGCGCGGGCGCGAGCAATACACACACACACGCATCTTTTTTTTCTTTTTTTTTTTCTCTCCATAGTCATATTGTCCTTTTTTTTCCACCATTTATATATAATACCTCTCTCTCACTCACTCCCTTCTTGCCGTCACGTAACCGCCGAAGCTGAAGCCGCAGTGTATATAACACAACATATTACAGTACATACATATACGTATATTTATATGGATATACACACATACGGTCATATTATATACATAATATGCGTGTGTGTATAATATAATATATCCTTTCGGCCAAATACGCGGCGGAGTGGTGCGCACGAAATGCCGCGATCGCAGTGTGTGTATGAAAACGAAAAACGTAAAATATTTGAATCGTATGCGGCGCAATAATAATAATAATATCAACGAACGAGAATCTTCCGTTTATTATAAATATAATAATAATTATTATTATTCGTTTTGGCACGATTATTATATATAACGCTTGGTATACCATAATATATATATGCGAGAATAAAACGCGTCGGACTTCGGACAATATTTCGCATATTTATACGTTATATGCGTATAATATTATTATTTTTTTTTTTATACGTTCGACGTGTACACCGCGCATCGCGCTAATAATAATAACGCGTATTAATAGGTGTGTAACACGTATAATAATATATTTAAAAAAATATATTATTGCGCCAACGGCTTTGGTGTTCGGTTATTATAACATTACGTAGGTGGTGGATATTAACGCGGTGGACGCGCGCGCGCGCGCGATTTTCAAAACCGATTTTTCAAATCGTTATATTATTATGTTTTGTGTTACATTCTTACGGAGGACGGTGGACCGCGGCGTGACGGTACATACTGATAAAGAAGTATGTCTTCTGGTGTGTGTTTATACGCGCGCAATTTGATAATTCGCAATAATTATCGTTTATAGGAAAATCATATTATCCGCGCGTTCGATAATAATATCCTCGTTAATAACGGTAAAAAAAAATGTAAACGAAATGAAAATTGAACTTGTATACGTTTTACCGATTCAAAAATCAAAAACCGTTTTACACGACGAGTCTATTATACAATGCTATAAACACATCGACTTCGATGTTTTCGCGTGTGTACGATTTATTATTGTGTACGTAATTTATTGGCGAAAAAAACAAAAAAAAAAAAAATTGTAATTCAATTACGTTGAAACCGTGAGTTTAATATCGAAAATGGCGACAATATATATCGAGACGGTAATATGACGTACTCCACACAGAGTAATAAAATAATATTTATTATTATAATAACAACGCTTCAAAGCTTAGACGTAATAATTGTATCATTACCTACTTGTGTATAATTAATATATATATATATATATGTACGTATACACATTCATTACTATAATCATAATACGTATAGAATAGAATAGATTTTTTTTTTCATTTAAAAATATTATGTTTCGGCTTTTTTTATCCACATTGCACGATTTCGTGTTTTTCGCGGTGGAATTTTATTACACGCCACCGAACCCGTTTTCCGATGATACTCCTCCGTAATATTGCGTTTACGCGCGTGTTGCGATATAATCGTGTACTACTATATTATAACAAACAGGAATACAATAATTATTGTATACACATACGACACGACACGACACCGATTAATTACATTTGTAAAACGTTTGAGTAAAAATATTCCGCGTATTGTTATACTTTAGAACTCTTTTTTTTTTGACTTTTATTCACGATAAAGCGTATTTATCATACGCTTTGTCAGTATCGAGTGAAACGACCGTTGGAATATTTTTATAAATTTCTTTTAAAAGTAATTGGCCGCGCGACACGGTTCTGAACGGATTTTTACCATACGAATAATCAGGGCCGGCCCGAGGTATTATAGGCAAATTTTTATAAGGCGCCCTGAAAAAATATTTCAATATACTAAATACTATTTTACATATGGGTATTGTTTAAAACGACTTATATTTATAAAATTCTGGATAAAATAATTATTCGGACACAATAATTGTCGATAAACGCATTATTATTTCTTTAAGTACATAGTGATTCTTAATTATTATAAATATTTTGCTATTTTGGAGGACTGTGATCGGATTTAGAATAGATGACCAGCGTTTTGACTGAAAACAAAAAAAAATGTCCGGCTTTCGTTGGTCGTCTGTCTGGGGCGGCCCTAAGGCAACCGCCCGGTTCGCCCGTATCTTGAACGTAATGAACGGGACTTTAGCGTTTATTTACAAAATTCGTCTACATGCACAAGGTCATAAACACGAATAATTTATATTTCAATATTTCAATTAATAATTACCAAAAGATACGAAATTTTATATATTTATTACACCGTTCGAATAATAATTCAATTTAAACGATACCGCCCGTCGGTTAGAAAATATTACAGTCGGGGGGACCTTTCAGCTGATGGTAATATTTTTTCTACCATTGTCCCCAGTAGTCGCACTTGCTGTGTGTCGCGCGCGCCTTCGTTTTCTGCTTTTTTCCTCTTCGATTTCGCGTGGCCGTAAATGTTTTTGGGTTTTGCTTGTGTACGCAACCAGTAGACTGGACTGACAGTTTTTGTTAAGTGACATTATATTACATACAGAAACAGTGGCATAAGAATTATTTTTCACTTTGTAGAAAGTGTGGGGGAGGCCCCAAATATTTAAGGCTTGTACACTTTTTGTTTCAGTACCTATGTAAAAACTCTCACCAATATATATTTTTTTAAATTATATAAAAGTATAATAATTATATAAAACGTCTAGGAAAGTATGAAATCAATTAAACATAAAAATATAATATTTCATATTTTTTTTTCTTTATAATCTTATATAGGACACGTATACTAGTTACATATATGAACAAAAATTTGTATACTTGATAAATGATACATATTATACTAATAATAAGTAATGTTGATGGTACCTACATCTTTGGAACACATAATATTGTTAATGAAGTACACATTATTTAATATACTAGTCTTATTTTCATATTTATCAAGATTTTTTTTTTTTTTTTGTAAACAGCGTAAAATTAAATTAAGTATAAAGTAAAAATATGTGAAAACTTCATTAAAACAAAAACTTTTTTTTAAAAAACAATGACAAATCCTTAATAAAAAAAATAGTATGAACATTTCAATAGAAATAATTATTAGAAACTAAACTTAAAAACTAGTTCGTATACAAAGTCAAGGTAATGAATTATTATTTATATAATTAAAAACATTCAAATTTATTTTATTCAAGTTAGACGTTTGCCCCTCTCCTCGTAATTATATTTGAGGACAACTGCTCCCTCTTTCTCCCACACCACTGTACAGAAATTATTAAATTTGGTCTTTAGTCGATTAATGTCTTTCGGAGAATGATATAGGTATCTACCTAACTTTTTTATTGAAATTATTACAATCGTTTGGTCGCCTATGAAGTAAATACGCATTATGCAGTCATTTTTATATACCTACAACTATTAACGTAATATTTTTTATTACATAAATTGATTATCAACAGATTGATATTATTTTCATATTAATCTGAATTTTGACAATATTATTCTTCACGTAACTTAACATTATTAATGATCGGTTATATTGAATCATCAACAATAGTCAATATTTAGTAGATAACAACTAGGATCATAATATCATGGTTAGACAGAAATTAATTTCTTATAATCGATGGCATTTATTTTAATATTTAAAATACTTTTTTGAGAACTATTGGATTTAAGTATTTAAATATGTACTTTTAAACAGTATATTTTACAACGCTGATTAGATATATTCTATATAATATATAGGTATTTATACATATACATATACGCTTTGATTCTACCAAAAACATTTATAGAAAATTCATTTTATGATTATGAACAATTAACATTTAGAAATAACAAAAATGTAATTATGTTGTCTATACCGTTTGATTGCACAAATAAATAAAAATTGTTTTTGAATTTGTATAGTTACACGACGTTTACTATAACATGTATCAATGACAGATGATCTTCTGCAGCTTTCAACTTAACTGTTCGCTCATCGATATTATTATACCATAAACATATTTAAATTCAATATTCGTTTATATTTTATATTTTTTAACTGTACATTATCTGTTGTTATTATACTTAAATGTGTATTGAAATTCATCTAAGAGTTAAAAATTATTACTTATTGCATATATATTGTTGTTGTCTTGCTGATATGTTTCGGTTTTCGTACATGATTCCCGTGTTTAAATACAAGATGGATTAAAAAAAAAAAAAAATGGGCCTTTGGTAATGTGTAGAAAATCACATTTACAATAAATATATAAATTGTTCGATTATACCTACAGTTAACACGGATGCTAGTAAAAATTCAAATTAATCATTCTTTTGTATACAGAAATGTTACGACTGTTTATTGAATTATAATATAAACACCAGTGTATTTTGCACATAACAACAAACAATAAATTATTTATTTGGAGGTACCTAATACGATGATTTTATAACAATTTGTGCAAGTAGCCAACATTTTGCAATGCATAGTTACATATATAAAACCAAATCAAAATGTTAAGATATACACTGTCATTAGTTTAGTTACAATTAAATATAATATTAGGTACATGTAATACTGATATATATATATAAAAAATATGGATGGATTAAAAGAGCCTATATTTGCATGAAGTATCTGATTTCAGTATGTACCTACTAGAATTACTCATATAAATTTAATAAGAACATTTTTTTTTTCTTTTTGTCGAATAATTAAATTATTATTTCGATAAACATTTGTAAAGTTAAAAAATTATTTTAAATTACTCTAAATATATTCTAATTCAATTTTTAAAATGTAACATGCAATAATTGAAATTGTATTAAGTACCTACTGATTATTTTATTTACCTACATATTTTCTCAAGCATTAGACTATACTAAATTAACATTATACTCAAGTACTTGCTTTGACACTTTTCTACAAATATTTCAGTAATCAGTATAAATAATTTTTAATAGCATTGCTTTTACCATATCATATTTTGCATACATTTCATTTTTAATAACTATGGTTTTTATAAAGTATACAATCATTTTCTAAAATTTTAGAAATTTTTTAATTCAAAATACGTCTATAATATATGTATATTTAATATTCCGTGATATATTTTATATATAAATATTTTAAGTATAAAATTTGATTTATATTTAATTAGTATATTTGGAAGTTTAACTTTGTATATAATAAATAAAGGACATCCTAAAAATATTACACGTAAAATTTGATAGAAAATAAATGACACAAAATTGATGTTTTAATTCCAAAAATGTTATCAATTTTTTTTATAAAACCAAAATACGAAAGCATAATTTATTCTAATTATAAATAATGGTAATATTTTTATGAATTAAATTATATAAAATAGAGCAGAAGACAGTGTGGAGATTATTGTCAAGAATTTAAAAATTAAAGTAAATATTTTTATATTATTAATTATTTATAATAACTTACAAAAATCTGAGAAAGTTACAAGATTTATTAATTAACCAGTACAAGTATAATATACAATAAACAAATGTGAAATACAGAACATATTTATTGTATGTAAATATCTTTTAAATGTACGTATATAAAATTAATAATATGCATACATTTATGAAATTAATATATGTATAAGGATAACATTCAATATATTTTGTTCAAATGTACAATATTAGAAATAATTAAACAATAAAGGATCACTCATTAATCTTTTTTTTAAATGTACACACATTCAAATTTTTTACCATAAACATATAGATTATAATAAAATACTGTGTGTGACCTGTTATATACTAATATTATAAAATGCTAATATTTAATTTTATTTGAAGATTATTGTTTATAACTCATGATCGATTTTCCTTTAAAGTAATTATGTATATAATGAAGCAAAAACTTTCTTGAGTACATTTTAATATTTTTATTACATTATTTAGTCATATATAATAATTTAATTAAAATTTAGTTCAGGTGAAAGTAGTGTTTTTAAACGCTAGCCACTTATACATTTTTATTATTAATTTATAAATTAATTGTCTTTAAATTATATGATTATTTTACATTTAATAAATATGTAAAAGAAAAATATTAAAAAAATAATTTTTTAATACAAAAATATTAATATGATTACGCAATATCTGTATTGTTATTTGCATTTTTTTGATCCAATTTGTTACAATTTGTTTTGATGGTGTATATAAAGAATGTCAGAGCTTCTTTTTCATTGACTGGTATTGTTTTAAAATGGTTAATGAGTGTCTAAAAAATAAATAAATATATATAGATTATTTATTAGTTTAGATTCTTTACACAAAATTAAATACATTCTTATATAGTATGTATGTAATATAGTATTTTATATTTTAACATGATTGTTTAAAAAAAATGATTACAATTTTTATATATGTATATAAAATGCAGCCAATGAGTATTACAAAATCAAAAAAATATAATTGTGCAAAATTCGTTTATACAAATTAATATTATTATTAAATATACCACATTTATATTTTAAAAAACAAACGTATATACACCAAAAGTTTCTTTTTATTTAAGTAAAAAAATACTAGTAATAAGTCAGTTATTGAAATATATATTTATTTTAATAAAAATAATTACTTCTATTCTTTTTATTCAGCATAACATCAAACACATGTACATACTCTACAAGCACCTTAATAATATAATAAATAAATATTAATATTTTAATCACCTCTGCCAGTTGAGCTTTATTCAAACTTGGTTTTGTTACTACTTTGTAATGTTTTTTATAACGTCTGAGCGTATTCATCTGTAATTGTGAAAAGTCTACTTCAGGTATTTCATCTTGACTAGATGGTTTCAATGATCTAGCACTCTGGATCATATTTTTGTGGTAATCACAAATGTAAATGTGTCTAGCCTAAAGAAAAAAAATAAATATTTTATTAAAAATATATAAGTAATTTTACTAGCATAAATAAAAGTTTAAACATACAACAGCGTCCAAATGTAACTTGAGTTGTCTAACAGTATTACGTATTTTTTTACTATAAGAGGCGTTTCCTGCTTGTCGCTGACACCGAAAACCGTCTTCTTGTAGGCAACAAATTTTATCAATAGGACCTCGCGAATCTTCTTCCCCTGTACTGAAACCGTTTTGGTTCATTTCCTAATTAAACACAAAAACAATGTTTTATTTAATCAAAACATGTATCTATTAATTACAAATAAATTATATATATAAGTAGTATTATGATTAAATACTTGAATATAATAAACAAATTCCTTTTATACAATTCTTCAAAATATTTTACATAAGTATTTGTATTTTCCTATATTTTTAGCATGTGTTGTAAAATGTACATAGTTTTTTTATTGCTGTTGAAAATTAGTAGTAGAAATGTGTATCATAATAATAGTTGATCGATACTGATAAACTTTTGTGTAAAAGTCAAAATGTTTTCGTACTCGTACCTGACAATTTAAAAAGTATAAAAGTATATACCGAGCGTAAATATATATAGTACGAATTAGATTTTTAAGTATACAAATTTTTTAATGGAAAAAAAAACAAATACGACACTAACCTGTCATTCGTAACACATTTAAAATTACTTGGTTTCTTTCAAAATGTGTTCTTCCTATAATTTACAACTTATGAAACAAAAATATATTTGGCTATTGCATAATGTTTTTTTAATTTTCCTAATCTTAATAAGCAATTGTTTAATTCGTTTTTAAATATCTGAATCATACTGGAAAACCGTCGTCTGATTAACCATGAAATTTAATTTACTAAAACACGTCTTACCTGCAATAATATTAAATGAAGTATTATTAAAAAATAATCAGCGCAATTGTAGTACGTTTAGACTTGCATTTACTCCACAGTAAAAAGCAATATAAAAAATAATGAATTTTATGGTAAACTCTAAGAAAATTTATTAAAAAACGTTTAACTATGAAATGAACTGGGGAAATAAACATAAACGATTTCTAAGTAATATAATCATTTTTCAACAATCGTATCAAACTGAAATTTTTGTTTGTTTACGATGCAAGTGATAGCCAAGGTTTATAGATAATCCAATGGCGTTTTCCAACTATAACTATACCCGGTATACGCTGGTGTACACTTTTTACAACTTTTTTTGTGTGAAAGTGATAAGCATCAAGTATTTAAAGTGTAATTACTTTTATCATTAACGTTGATAACAATTTTTGTGATAAGATAATACGTCAATTCTATAGCCTGTATTATGTTTATGGGTATTTATTCGTTATTTAAAAATCGATGTTTATGAAAATGGATATTGGAAAAAAAAAATATATATATAATATATTAATATTATTACAGATTTAAATAAAATAAAATAGTAAGAAATATAAAATTAAAATAAATAGAAATTAAAACTCGTAAATAATAAATTTATATGTATATATTTATACACACATATACATATAAACGTACTGATAAAATGTATATGTACAAATTAAGCCAAAGGGTATTAATGTAAAATAAAGAAAAGTGTAAGGGATTGTTGTATATAATTTGTTTATTTACTACCGGTTTTGACAAGTCGTCGTTACGTGTTAAGCGATAATAAAAATAAAAATACATTCCATTGTACCTAAATGTCTTTTGACAAATGCGCGCGAATGATTATTAATTCTATGTTCAAACCAATTAATATTAACATATTATCATACTAATTTTATTTTATAGCGCTAACACACTAGACACGACTGACTATATTGGTGGATAACTGAAAATTAAATACTCCCTTTTTGTTATGTGAAACTGAAATTCAACATGATTATATTCCATTTTTGAAATAATATTGAAAACTAAAATTTATAAATTCGAACGTTACGATATTGTTGTTATCCGTTCTACTACGAGTACGTTATTTATAATGATAAACTTCATCCACACTCTTTATTGACAACGTATAATATCACTATAGTGTAGTGTACCGTTTTTTTTTTTTTTTGTTTTTTTTTTTATAAATTATAAATAAGGAAAACGCTAAGATCCAACCATCGGTTAATCGATTAAATATCAAAAAAAATTTTAATACGTTTTGTGGAAAAACTTTTGGTTTATAAGATCATGGAATTTTTATAAACATTTTTTTTTTTCCAAAAATTTACTCCTAGAACTCATTTCTATAGATCAAGTCGCGATCGAAGTTCATAACAATATTTTGTATACTTACGTTTATTTATGAACGTGATCAGTGTTAAAACTATAATATTAAACAAATACGAAATAAATTATGACCACAGTAGATTATTTAGATATATACGCACGATCGTATGCGTTAGAAAATTGAGGAATCATACGTACACATAATGTAGGTAACACATTTGTCCCGGTGTGTGTTATTCTAGAAACCTACTGCTGAATCGCGCGCTGCAAACAACGCATGACAATATTCCCTAAACATGTTCACACTATATATAGGAGGATGTATTATAATAATTTTTATTGCGTATTACAAATCCTACAGAAATAAGAAATAAATCCAAAACACGTGAAATAAATCAATTTAATTTAAAGTTTTGTTTTACACGAAATTTTATTTCACGTTTCGTGGTTTTTGCATTAAAATAGCGCGAGTTCGGGGATTTTTGTAAATATGTATTTTTGCCGTGAAATCTATCATTACAGGTATTATCTATAGATGTTATTTATAATTTGTTACTTTATCAGTGTTACTCGACTTTTATTATACGATGCAATAATTAAGATAACTACGATATTACGGACCTTTATTATGTGAGTGAGTGGCTGTTATTTATATAATATAATGTTTATTTCTTAAAGATTTATCGGAAAAAAATAATTCAAACCGCCAATTTCAAAAAAAAAAAAAAAAAAAAACTCAAGGCATAATTGCTGAAGCCTGTGGGATTTCTAAGCGTAATTTTACAATCGGATGATAAAGAAATTCTTAGCGACAGTTTATTGGGAGCCAATAATTTTGTCTTTTTACGTTGTGTAAAATATTTTATTATTAATTCTCGTTGTTCGAAATATTTGTGTCTTGTTATTTTTACGCAATAAATAAATAGTAATAAAATATATTCAAACAAAGCGTTAAAGCGCGACAAATATTTTCGATAACCATTTTCGCAAAATATCCGCTCCGTGCGTGACTTTTCGTGTCGCAAACTATAGTGTTAAGGCCGGCGAAAAGTGAAACGCGATTGTCATGCTCCAAGTGGCCAGATTTTATTAGACGTCTACAACTTTTTCCCGCGTAAATTATTTTTAAACACACACACGTATTGTTTTTACATACATATTATTATTTCAATCGTTGATATATATTATATACGTATTAGTAAATACAATTTATTTAATTCAATAAATTAAATAAAAATTTAATTTAATTCAATTTAATTTTTTCTTTTTTTTTCTCTTTCTCAATCAGTTTCACTTATTATAATTTTCTGTTGTTGTATTTTTTAATATTTTACCTGATGATAACTTTTAGTCGAAACCGGTAGTAATAAAATAGCATATACAACAACCTTCTTATTTTATTTTTTTATTTTATACAATACTCATTGGCTTTTTTGAATATTTAAATATACATTTTAATATATGTATATGTGTATTTATTTATTTTATATATATTTTTTACAATTTATTTGTTTAAATTAGCGGTTTCCAACCCATGGGCCGCGAGCCATAGGTATAATATTAAACATTATATATATTTAAAATGCTATGGGTGGGCCTCAAATATTTTTTTACAAAATTAGTGGTCCGTGAAACTAAAAATGTTGGGAACCGCTAGTTTAAATTACCTATATTATGTATTACAAATTATATTAAAAAGTGTCATATTTTTTATTTAGAATAATGAGGCTGTAAAATTAATTATAAAAACAAATGTAAAACATTTGGGATCATGAGAAAAATAGCCGCTAGGTGGATGATGATAATCGCGAGACTCGCCTTTCGCTGGCCTTATTATATTATATAATATAAAATATTATTAATTGTACATTATTATTTGTAATATTATAGCCTATAATCTATCGTGATTGTCACCATCTAAGAGAAATAACATTTCTTTTACTATAAAATGATGTTAACATTATGGACATAAATTGATTGTGCAATAGTAAATCATAAAAACATACGTAGTCATATTACAATATTACCATAACTGATTTTGTCCATTTGGAAACCATTTAATAAAAAAAATAAAACACACAAATATATAGGTAGTTTAATTAAAATTACCTATATACAATCGACTAATTTTTTTTTTCATATATAACTAAAATAACACTATAAACACAATTCAAACTGTACAGCCACTATGATTTAGATAATTTTACTAAATTGTTTTAAACAATTAAATTTTATGTAAAAATGTAGGATACAGGGAGACAGAGAATTATATGAAAGGAAATGTTTATAAAATGTTAAAAGAAAGATTTCTCTGAGCATACACTTTATATTCAATTGAAATTTGTAGACAATTAATAAAATAAGTAGTATATTTAAATATTTTTTGTTCACATTTTATAAAACATACAATACATTTTTTTCCAAACAAATTAATGAATTATAAACACAAATTGCATACATTTGAGACCATAATTTAATTTATTACAATGTTGAAAATTATATTAATTAGTAACAAAATAAAAAATTATAACGTTTTACATTTTAAGAAGATATCACAGACAAAATGGCACAAATAAGTAGTAAACCATATAAATTAATTTACAAGTGTAAATACAAATTTAAAAAAATATATAATTTATTACTTTTTAGGTTTAAATTCATATTATATTATCCAATTTACGGATACAGATATGCATATATCATTGAGGTCAAAATATTTTTATTTTGCAATATATATATATATATTATTGTAGACTATATATATTTTATTAGTTTTTCTTTTGGTAATCTGTGATTGGTTTTATATAAATAGTTTAATAAATATAAAGAAATTTATTTTGTTTAAATATTATCTTTTGGTCTAAATGATAAATGTTTTATTATTAAGTAGTAAATATTAATGGTTATATAATATTTTAAAACAAAATTATCCTTTAATAAGTTAATGACCAATTAGTCGATCTGGAATTAAAATTATCTATTATCCATTTTTGATCCTCGATTTCTTCTTTACACTGAGTTACATACACTTTTCTAGTACTGATATCATGTTCCATACATCTAGGGTTTTGTCCTTGGACAAGTAACATTTTTTTCTAAAATGAGTTGTTGGAAATTGATTATACAAAACAAAAAAGGAAAAAATTAAATTTATTATAAAATCAATAAACCCACATGGTCATAATGCCATAATTGATTTCCTCCGCCCTTATGACATCCATATAAAGTAATTTTGGCCTTAAGTGATGAATCATTTACATCCAAACACAAACTATTTCTAGTTTTAATTTCATTCCTCCAGCTTAATATAAACTTCTAAAACAAATTTTACATAATTTAAAATAACTTTAAAATATAAAATATCTAAATATTACTTGATTTTCATCATCATCATCATTTACACATTCTTTTAATTTAAGTTTGTCTTCAGACATGGCATCCAAACATAATTCTGGAGCCATATAACTTCGTATCTAAAAAATAAAACAAATAGAAATTAATGTACTCGATATGTATTAATTATACAATGGTGTTGATTGGATCAATTATATTATTTAAAGTTATTATTAGAAAGTCGAATATTTTAAAGTTATTTTGAAAGACACAATGTATACAAATCAATATATTATTTATTAAAAATCATATAAAAAAAAATATTTGATCATTTACTTTCTGTTAGATATTGATCTTTTATTAATTATTATCATATTGATGTACATTATTAAATTTAATATTATATACTAAATTAAAACTTACGTGATAATTTTATTGAAAATTGAGATTGTTATTGCTATAGATGTTATTAAAAACTAACCTTTCCATTAGACAAATCTGCTGGTTCAATTGGAGGATATTTTTCTACTAAATCAAATGCCACTTCTTCCATAAACCATTTAAAAGATTTACATTTTAGTTTTTCCCTAATTTTTTTCTGTTCGGTTATATCACCAGTGTCAATATCTTTATAACGGGGTTTGCGGCGGTATAAATATTCTGCATATTCGTCCATCCATACTTCTGCTACACGGCGATAATTCTAAGTATAATTTTTTAATAATATTTTAATGTCTACATGTTATATATTTATAGTAATCTATTCAACACATTAGACTGTAGTTGTGATATAAATGTAAAATATGTTAAATATGAATGCCTACATTATAAGTTGACTTAATATAAAAACTATTTGACTACCTATTTATAAAGAACACATCAATGAAATAAAATTTAAAAAAGCTAATCCAAGTTCAAATTTTGTGAAAGATGTCTTAGAAAATATTCATGCTAATACTTTTAATATGCATAATGACTTATTAATATTTATATCAATAATTTTATTATTGTAAATAATAATATTTATAAAAAAATGTACATATTTTAATAACTATTTAAATTCACATTAAATACTAATAAAAATAAATATATTCACTTTTCCAATAAAATCCCCAATGCCCGGGTTAGGAAATGGAGCAAATTTTCTATAAATATGCCCTACTCTTGAGCAAGGTGCATCCAAAATAGTGCCACCACATTGCCATATTTTAAATGATAATTCATATTGCTCTCCACCCCATATATCCAAACCAGGATCATAACCTCCAAGTTCCCAAAACCATTGAGCTGATATAGCGAATAAACCACCAGCCATAACAGGACTCCTAGTAATGAACAAAATACAAGTATGGTAACAAGGAGTTTCAAGTTCTAGATAATATATTAATTTTAAATTTACCATAATTGATACATTTAATATATATACACTTTTTATGGTTTAAAATGTAAATCTATAAATATTACCGAAATGGTTTGGAAGGATGTAAAAGATCTTCCGGTAAAAGTGCCAATCTTTTATAAAAAAATTCCCAATCGAAAGCACCTCTAGCGCCTTCATCTTGAGCTCGATATTCAAACGTTTCATATGCAATAACATCAATGAATGGGCACACACAAGTACGGTAATCTTTGGTAATAGGATCTAAGAGAAATAAATAATTTAATATTATTTAATATAATAATATTTTATATTTTATTCATAATTCATTAAGAAGCTACCATTATGCAATTTTATATTTCTTGAATAATTTCTTTTATGAATTGTTTGTGATGCCTACTATGTAAATGTATCTTACCTAAAAGAGGAGGTAACCAGTTAACATTTGCTTCAGTATGTGAATCTAGAAATATTAAAACTTCACTAGTGGCTTTTCTCGCACCAGCTAAACGAGCTCTGATCAAGCCTTGTCTCTTTTTCAAGTGTACGATTTTCACTTTATTAGCCAATTTTTTTGACAAATATTTATCTAATGGTTTCTTTAAATTAGCTTGAAAAAAAAAAAAAATTATGTGAAAATTATTATTTAGAGTTTAATAATAAAAAAATACCTTTTGTACTCGAATCATCAACTAAAATTATTTCTTTAAGTAGGCTTTTAGGAGAACGGTTCAATACGCTATATACAGTTCTAAGAAGCGTTGACAAATGTTCATTATGAAAAGGTACAATTACACTCACAGCAGGTAGATTACTACTGTATTTCCTAATGTGACATCTGTAAAGCGATGTTTTAGATTTTTGATGTAATACACTGTTATAAGTGTGTTACACTATTAATACCAATTATATACTTAGTATTGAATTACAATTTGTGTCGTATGTCTGGTACTGAACGGTTAACCGATATACTATCACTTAACAAAGCGTTGAATCCATTGACTTTATACAATTCATCGTATTTACGTTGATTGAATGATGGGAGTGAAGCGGCAACACCTTGTTCGCCAATACCTAAATACATTATTAAAACATCAACGTACGATTTTCAAATACAATAATTATAGGGTGCAAAAATGCAAAAAATAGAATACATTAAGCAACAATAGCGTGAACGTAATTTTACCAGTTCGTAGTTTTTCCATATTTATAAATTCCCAATCGTGCCAGTCAACGTCGGCAGTTTGAATATTTGAATGTAATCGTTTGTTGTTGGCCGCGGCCGTATCCGTCCGTATAAAATCATTATTGTCGCGTTGATCCACTTTTTTCAATAATTTAAAAATCACAGTAGTCACAAGGGCGGTGGCCAAAACGAACGCGAAATATTTCAATATACTTTTAAAATTTCTTTTCATTCTGAAATATACTTGCACTAAGTCGCCAGAAGTAAACGATCATCGTAATACTTCAGAAACACATACGTGTTCAATACGTGCTCAACACAAGCCGTTCTACGCGTGTATAATCTATTCAAGTGCGTTTCGTTTCAATAGCGATATGTGTTTAACAAGAAGTAATCGAAATTTGAATAACATATATATATATAACATAATCGTAAGAACAACAATTAAGGGGACAACGCTGTAACAGACAGATAAGGGACATACATTGCGAGTATATGTGTACGTTCGAGTAGATGTTACAAGCGTAGAACGGTGAAGTGAATTATAATATTGCAGTAGCAATAGAGACGAATACTAACGAAATAATTGGCGAGGACGAAAGGTCTGTGAACGTATTATAGAAAAACAAACAGTATTCGATAAATAATAATAATAATAATAATAATAATAATAATAATAATAATAATAAATAAATAAATACACGCGTAAATATTATAACTACATTATTATTGTGAAACTGGATGCTGGAATGCCTCATCTCGTTTCCTTTATCAGCGAAAAATAAAAACGGGATCGTTGACCACGACGGCGATCGGTGATATCCATAGCGACGCAGGCTCCCAAGGTCTCGTATAATATCTTTCGAGGCCGTGTCGTCGTCGCACTCGTGAAATTCATTACGAAATAAATCGTTATCGTAACCAAATAATAATAATAATAATATACCGTTACACGGGGGTATTTTTTTTTTTATTATTATTATTATTTGGCGCGCTCGGTCGTAACATTATAACGTATAACAACGGTGTATAAAAAATATTTGAATTCCGGCACTACTAAATTTAATTAGGTGTTTTAAGGGAGGGGAGGGGGGTTCGCGCGTTCGTCAAAACCACCGGACGATAGAACATTTTACGATTTGAATATTGTGTATAGTATAATACTATTATAATATATCGGTAGTAAAAACAAAAAGTTTTTGGACCAGTTCATAATGTAGACAACGAGTGTTTTTATAGAATTATACAGGTATATAATATATTGTAGACGTTTTGTGTGACGATTATGAAAATGCGGAGGGAGACGATCGTTGAAAATAGAAAGAGTTTAAGTCAATAGGTTTTTTCTTCCTCTGTAACGATTTGGTTCAAGTTAAAATTAGTCCGTTATATAATTGCAGTTAATTGAAGTCAATATGTTACGATAACATAATATCGTAGTCGTGTAAATAATTATCTGTCATAATAATAATAATAATAATAATAATAATAATATAGCTTAGGTAAATTATGAAATATTTTTCTATAATGGTACTAAATGTTATAATTTATTATTATAGCTCATAGTTATAAAACTTCGTTTTGGTGGACGATAAATGTGCGGTAAAACGCGTTTTATTTTCGTTTAATTGCGGAGAAAACCATACACCGTGCACGAGTCTATATGTTAGGTTATTAATATTAATTGTTTATTGATAGCTATATGAAATATTAATGGAAGGCATTAAATTACACATAACAAAAAAAAAAAAGTGCAAATTCTATACATTAGGTTAAAATATACATTTTATTAGGGGGGAAAAATATGAAATATTGTTATGGCCAAGACGTACATTATAACTAATTAAAAGTTAAAATCGAGTTGATTAACGCGCGTTACTTTTCACTCGCAAATTTTATCTTTCGATAAAACTTCATAAATTTTTACGAAAGAATTTGAATCGAATCGAATTTTATCGAAAGAACGACGCAAATTGTTTTTCCAATCGACGTTTTATCACATACGGAATACGTAAATAATAATAATAATAATCATTGGGCATAAAAAAAATAACTATAAATGCGCGGAATATTCGCAAAAATACGAGTATCCCATAGTAGGTATATAGACGTTATATATTTGTATAAAAAGTGCTCGCTCGGTTTTAACGTTTTCCGGAATAATATAAATATAATAAATTATTGTTTACGTTTTACGTGAAACACGATGATTATTACTATATATAGAGAACTGTATTGCCATTTTCGCAGTGATTTGCGCGTTCGCATTATTTTGATAATTCACCTACCTCTCTGTACGCGCGTATAATAATATCGTTTTGGGGGAATAATGCGTTTTCTCGACCGCGATAAACCGAAGCGCACGTGTACGACACGAGGTAAAAGTGTGACGGAGGGAATTCGTAATATTTATTGTATCGGGAAAATTATACCATAATAAATGTTTATCGAAACGTGTGTGCGCCACAGTGTTTGATGTCGTGAGTGCGAATACGAAATTATAGCAGCTGCGAGAGTAATTTTATTTTAGTTTTTTCCAATTTTTAGGTATTGATAGCTTTCAACCGAGTACTTTTATTTTCCAATGTCGAGGGGGGGAAAAAAAAAAACGTTTGTAGTAAACTTCATTGTATTACAACGAATTGTTTTGTGTCAACGCGTTGGTATTACGGTCTCGGTCTCTCGTGTCGGAATTGAAATTAAAAATATGCCTCGGATTTGTTACGAAAATCCACCTGGAGTAGATCCACTACTACTATATAGCACTAATCGTTTTTTTCTTTTTAAAATTAATTTATAGCGTATTATTGTTTGGCCGTGACGGACGGTATGTATCGGCGAAGTGTCCTCCTAATCCGAATAATATCACACACACGCATATATATGTTTACGAATGACGAATAAAAATTAATTTAAACTACGAATAATATTTTTAGTAACAAATATAAAATATTGAAATTTTATATTATACGTATTTTTTTACACGAGAGCGACGGATTTTAATGAATTGTATTTATTTATTTTTTTTCCAAAAAAATTGTAAACCTACTATAGCTATTCATCGTTTATTTATTTTAAACACGTATTATTACTTCAATTATACGAGCACGAAGCAGATATTTTACATCTGGACTTGTCGTCTAAATGACAATTATATAAATCTTTTATGGCGGTTAGTGCCTGTAGGGCGAGATAAAATTCCAAAAACAAACAATAACCTACGGTCGTTATAACGCCTATGTATAGTAGTGGCGGATACATTTCAATTGTATATTATTATTTCATTCGATCCGAAGTTTCCAGAAATACTGTTGGGTTATCTATGCTAGTGTACGAGATAATGGATGGTAATTGATAAGGAATAATGTTATTGGTAATGATATTGAAAGCTTATTAGGTTGATTATAATTTTTTATTCGACAATTATTAATGAAAAAGCGTACCGAGTTTTCAAATAGATTATTCAACGGTAATAAATAAACACGTCGAGTTTTCGTTGGTTCCCAGCGCTAATCGAATTAAATTCATGCCGTAATTTCTATTGTTTTCAATTGAAATTGCCGGTGAAATCATATCAAAGAACAGTTGGTATCAGTGTTAATATCGTGTGCATGCTTCATGCCTTGGATCAGCAAAACAAGGATTAAGACTTGGAAATATTTAAAAAAAAAAATAATAATTCGCGATGTTTTAGTTAACTATTAAGTAAATATTTAATTTTATTATTATTATTATATTGTAGTATTAATGCCATTTTAATTTGAGTAAGTACTCTGATAATATTAATTGCATTATTTTATTCAAACAAAATCTCTTCCTTATACTCTGGATGCTCGAGAGATAAGGGTAGTTTAAATTACTTTGAAATTGAATGATGCGTAATATTACATATATTAACGTAAAAACATTTTTATTTTTCATTTACAGGATGTTAGATGTAGGATTAAGTATTTCCTGAATGACGCTGTTATTGTTATCATGAAAAGCCTGGCGGCTGAACAAATAAAGGTTGCAAGAGTAAGTTATTTTTTGTGCAATATAAGTACCCAAACAGTACGCCTCCTAATTGTATTTTCTATTCATAGATATTATTAAATCTTGGACATTCATATCTGCATAGCATTAGCTTAGAAAATTCAGAAGATGAAGAAGAAGGAGGAGAAGAAGAAGAAGAAGAATGTGTGGAAGAAGAAGAAGAAGAAGAAAAAGAAAAAAAAAGCCAACACCTAGATGAATTGAAACACATTTTTAAACAAATACGAATAGAATCTCCTGTAAATATTGTAGAAGAACTGGAAATAGACTTTGATCGTGAATTAGAACGAGTTAATAGAGAAATATCACTTCATTTTAATACATACTTACAAAGTGAATCGCATAAAAATGCACATATTGAAGACATTTATAGTGAAAAATATGAATTCGACAAAGAATTTAATAACTTTGATAACAAAATTAGGCCCAGGCATAAAAAAACTGATGTACAAGAACAATTAAACAAACAAGTACATACCAAGAATAAAGTAAAAGACAAATTGAATAAAAATGATCATATCGAATTCGTCAAAGAAGAACATCAAGTTGAAGAAGAAACAATACAACGGTCTAGTAGTAACATAGAAACTCTTTTTTCAAAATTCTGCTGTTCTGACACAGTAACTGAGTTGTATAAAAACGCATTTACTTATTTAAACAGACACAATAAAAGTATGAGAGAAAATTTTGTACAACAATTTGATAAATTTCTTTTACATGAATTAAATGGGAAAAAAGTATTAAACGAGTTTGACATAGAAAAACAAAAACGACATGAACAGGACAAAGATGTGGAAAACGAATTAAAAATGCTAATCACTTCAGAATTTCAGCATGGGTTAGATGTAAAATTACAAGAAAAGTCGAGGGAAAAACAATTGTCCCAAAAACAAGTGGAAATAGAATTAGGCATAGAAGTAAAAGTTGACTCAGAATTTCGACAAGAACAAGATGAAAAAGTACAAGAAGAATTGTATAGAAAACAACAAAAAATGTCCAACAGAGATGTAGAATTAGGATTGAATATAGAAATGCTAGTTGACTCGGAATGTCAACAAGAATTAAATAAAAATGAACACGAAGAAATTGACAGACGAAAAATACAGACTTCTATTAGGGATAGAAATATTAAAGAATTTGGTGAAATATTACTTAATAAGTATGATAAGAAAAGACAATTAAATATCGATTGGGACGTTGAAAATGAATTTGATAAAGTTAATGGACTACAAGAAGTTAAAAAGGAAGTTCAAAAAGATTCATATAATAACCTTGAATTTTATAAAGAAAATCAAGAGATACAAGAGTTATTTAATGATAAGATGGATATTGTTGCAGAATTTCAACAAGATTTAATTAAAAAACAATGTGATGAAAATAAACAACAAATTTATAATGAAATAAATTTAACGTGCAATGGAAAGTTATCAGAAGAGTTTAATACGGAGAAACGAAAAATAGAAAATATATTTGACCAAAAGAAACAATTTAATTCAGAAGTTCACCGAGAAAAATTGCGAAAGTATGAAGATGAGCAACAAAATATAGAGAGAGATATTCAACTAGAATTGCATAAAGAATGTAATGGAGAACTACTTCAAGAGTTTGATAAAGAAAAACAAGAGGTAAAACAACAGTTTGTTAAGGAATTGCAATTTGATTTGGATTGCAATTCAAAACAACAAAATATGCCTGAAAATGATGTGCAAAATGTATTTGATGAAAATACAAAACATATTTACAATAGTGTAGAAATAGTTGAAGACGACTTACAAACAGAATTTGATAAAAAAGAAATAAAGTTTTTAAAAACAAAAACACAACAAGCAATTGAAGAAGATGTAACATTAAAATGTAATGAAAATGTACAATTATTATTCAATAAAGGATCACGAGAGATTGATGAGAAAACACCATTTGATAGTAAAGCTATATTAAAATTAGAACTTGAATTAGAAGCACAAAAAAAAGTATATGAAACAGTAATAGATACATTTCACAGAGAAATACAACAAAGAATTAAAAGCCTTGTGCATAATTTGCTTTATGGAGAGAAAAAGATCAGTAAAGAAATACAATATGAATCAAACCGTGAGTCATATGTAGTAGAATCAATAAAACAGATACAGCAAGAGATTGAAGAACTACAAAATAAAATTAGAGAATTTGATCAAGATCAAGATGAAGAGTTGGAGAGAAATATTATTGAAAATATAGGTAAAACCTATTATATTTCAGAACAAGTACATTTTTTACGAAATCTACTTCTTTTATTATGTCAAGAATCTTTACCATTTTATGAAAGAATAGACAAATTATGTGATCTGTATTTTCCAACTATGTGTAAGCTACGTAAAAGATTTAATAAGGAAATACAAACAGATTTTGAAAAAGGCATGCAACATACATTCAATAAGGAATTATTACAAAAATTAGAAACAATATTACAACAAAACAATATTGGAAATTTACATAATAATTGTGATACAGAAGCATATAAAGATGTGAATGAAATTACATGTCACAAATTAAATGAAGAATTGCAAGAAGTAAATAAAGTACAACAGTTATTTAATAATAGTGTACAATTATATAGCGTTAATGATGATACCTTGAAACAACAGGATAAACAAGATATACAATTGAAATTTCTGGATGAATTTAAAGAAGTCGATGGAAAAGTTAATGAGGAGATAAATGGAAATATACAAGAAAAGTGTGAAACAATTAAAAAAGAAATAATTCAAAATTTTGACATAGTAATACAGTATAATAGCGGAATTCAGCAAAACATAGATGGAAAAGCTCAAAATTTGGTACAAGGAAAAGTTCAAATTGATATTAATGAGCAAATAATGAAAAAGTTGAAAAATAAAATCCTACAAAATGTTGATAATATTGAAGACAAACAATTAGAATTTAATGATGAACTAAAAAAAATTATCAAAAGTCAAATTCAACAAAATATTAAAAAAAAGAACCAGAAAATGGAAGATCAAGATCAAGTACAAGTAATCGAAGAAGACATAGAATTAAAATTGCATAATGAAATACAAAAAGTTGAAAATAAAGTACAAAAAATGTCTGAAGAAAAAGTTGAACGCCATATGCAACAAAAGGTTAAAGAAAATATGGAAGTTGACTTTAATGAAGAATCACAAATGGAGGTGAAAAAATGGTCACAACAGTATTCTGAGAATAAACAAGTACAAGATGGAATGAATGAGAAAATGTATTTACAGTTAGAATTCTTCAACAAAATACAAGTTAATGGAGAATTACTGAAAAAAAATGAAACTGAAGTACAAGAAGATTTCAAAATAGACATAGAAACTTTTAAAATTGAATTGTTAAAAAAGTCTGAAAATGTTCTTCAAGAGTTTAATGTAAAAGTAGAAAATGATTTTGAAGAGGAATTACAAGGAAAATCCAATGAATATATTGAAGGATTTCAAAAAGAAAAACAAGTATTGTTAGATGGAGAGGTAGAAAAAGAGTCTGAAGAATTTGATGAAGATATTGAAGTAGAAATTCTAGAAAAGTTTCAAAATATTGAAGATTTTGAAATAGATGTTGAAGAATCTGAACATAAATTACTAGAAGATTCTGAAGAACTAATACGGAATGATTCTAAGGTATACATAGAAAAGTCTAAAGAAGAAATGCAGGATGAAGAAGTGTTCATACAACAATTTGATAAACCTTCATTGCAAGAAACTGATGAAGATTTATTATTAAAAAATAAAATATCATTACAAGAATTTCATGAAATGGATAAATTTAAAGATATAAATGAAGTAGTAGAAGTAGTTGAAGAATTTGAAGTAGAATGTGTTTCATCAATTGACAGTATTATTCCTACAGATGAAGAATTTAATCCAATAGAAGAATCTTTATTTACAGAAGAATCTAGTTCAAAAGAACAATCTGCGTCTATGAAAAATGAATTTAGTGTTGCAGAAAAAGAATTCAGTATTTCAGAAGGAGAATTTAGTTCTGAAGAAGAAAAATACAGTTTTGCTGAAGAATACAGTGCTACAGATGAATATAGTTCTGAAGAAGAATTTAATGGAGTAGTACAACAAAATGTTGATACAGAAGAACAATTTAAATATAATGAAAATATACGAGAGTTTGAAAAAGAATTACAAGAATTTGAAGATTTACAATTTAAAATGAAAATTGAAAATACACAAAAACTGGATGAAATACCATTAGAACTGAAAATACAACAAGAACAATTTAAAAAAAAATTACATCAACAGTTTAATGAATTTCAAAATAAATTTCATACAAATTTAAGAGTAGAATATGATAAAGAACAAGAATTTAAAGTTAATGAACCATTTAATCCTGTATTGTCTAAAGTATTTGATGAACAGCAACAAATATTTTATGAATTAAATGATGATTTTCATGAAATAAAACAAGAATATAAAGGTTTTGTACAACAAAAAATGTTTGAAGAGCTTCAACGAGAAATGAATGAAAAATTGTTTCTAGAAAGTTTTCCAGAAGCACTTGGTGATGAACTAAATTTAGTAAATGAAGATATTCACAAAGAATTTTTGGAACTACAACATGAATGTTACAAACTAGAACCAGAATTTAAGTGTAATGTACCATTAGAATTAGAAGAAAACAACTTATGTCAATCATTAAAACAAGAATCATTCAATTTATTTGAAAAACTACATTGTATTCATAAACAAAAGTTATGTGACTTCGTTGACTCTAAACAGTGGCCTGAGAATGTAAGTAAAAAAAAATTTACGCATAGAGTTAAAATATAATAAGTTTAAATTTATATATTTCTATTTTAGTGTCTTTATCCATCAAGTTTGTTGGACTCATTGTTCGAAAACCCTTTCGAATTTAAACCTAATGTCTTGGTGATTACATTGTATTCAATAGATATTGGTTATTCAATTAAAATTCCTATAAATGAAAGTGAAACACCAATTGAAACGTTTTTCAATTATGCAGAAGATGCAATATTAAATTATGTAGAAAAAGAACAACTACCACCACATTTGTTAGATATATTAGACAAAGCTGAACCAAAACTATTTTATTGTGGATGTATTATAGCAGAAATTCATGATCAGAAAAATGGTATTCCAGGCAAGGTGTATCGAATTTTACTGCGTCCTTCTAATATGGTAATATAATTAAGTTAAAATTTTTTTTTTTTTACATTAATTATTAAATTTATTTTATTTTAGTCCATTCAGAGTGATTTAAATCAAATATTGGCTGAAAATAGTCATATCAATTGGACATATCAGAAAAGATTAAAGCTAGAAAGTATTTTGACTTTTGTATCTCATCCAGTAATGTGCATGGATTCATCACCCATTGCTGGTTTAACAGTTCACTTACAACATCAGATGTTAAGTTTTCGCAGTGTACAACTGAATCCTTTGAAAAATGACTATGCCTCTTCAAAATTAAAATCATTTGATTTGTTGGATTCATATAGTGATAAATTATTTACACAAAAATTGTCAGATGAACAACAAAAAATATCTTCAAAACGGATGGTCAGTTTTTTTAATAAAATAGTAAATTTATATTTTTATTGTAGCAATTATTCAGTTGATTAGTATATTTTAAAATATTAATTTAAACTAAATGAATAATAATTTTCTTTTAGGATACTGAAAGTGACAATGTCATTATATGGGAGTTTGACTTTTGTATAAATTCTTTTAAACTTCTTAAACTATTCATTTTAGTCATCAAAAAAACTCAAGAATGTTCTATGTTATTGCGTATGAATTCAAAAGTTAAACCTTTCATAAAGATTAGGTATGTAAATAAAATAGGAATTAATAATTATTCGATTAAAATTATAATATGTTTGCTATGTTTTTGGTGACAGGTTTAAAATCAATCTTGAAACAAATAAATTAAAGTCTTATATTCATGTCATATTAGAAATTCTTAAAGAAAAAGTTTGCCGTGATATATTTGTGGTCCGAAGATATAAAATTGATGATAAATCTACACCTCGTTCTATAATGTGTGTTCCAACATTATTTAATGATAATATTTATGAACCTGTTCATGCAGATATTAATGTGGTAAACATTTAAATGTCGTAATTACGAAAATTTGAGTTTTTCTTTAATATTATTATTTTGTTTTAGTTGATAAATAAATTGTTAGAAAATAAGTTTACCAGTCATTGTGATAAAACAAAATATGAATCTGGAAATATATCTCAAGGCACATTGGTACAAGTGGCACAGACGAATAATGCAATAAAAAGAAGTTCTAAAGTGAACAAAAATGTAATAATTAAATATTTATAATATATATATTATATCATAAATGTATTTTAGGTTTAAAGTAGTTTAATTTATGTAACACTTAAATATTTATAATTAAATTCAGTGATGAAAAAACAGAAATATATGTAGAGAAGACTATAAAAGTCTTCTGAAATTCATATAATAACCTGTTTTTCGATAACATTTTGCTTAATATTTATCATTATACAAATATTTTATATTTTAAAACTATATTTATTCTTTTAGGCAAATCAAAAGATTAAGAAAACTATTTATTTTTGTGATACAAAAGAGTCATTAAGAAATTCAAATAAAAACTTAGGTAAGTGTGTGTGTGTGTGTGTGTATATATATATATATATATATATATATATTTATAAAGAAAACAAAAACAAAAAGTAAAATGTATTATGTGGAAATATAAATTCAAAATTAAATATAATTAATAAGTATTTTATTTTTTTTTATGCTTTTTTTAATTTGGAGCCATCCTATGATGTTAAATGTGTTCATACGTCCCAAACAATGTTTTTTATGTTAAATTTAAGTCAATTTATTTATTTTGAAATTAAAGAATGCATTTTGTGTATCATAATTTAAACTTTTGAATACTGATGTAAAAGTGATGTATTATGCTTTTCTAAAATGTCTTAATATTTTGTCTGTAATAAATTATCCAAGTAGTACATTTGTATTTTAAGCCAAAAATAATTAAACATAGTAAAAGAGAATATTTATATGATTTATTATTATTAAACATAATATTTTTTTATTTTACAGAGATTTTAAATATGGATTTAAGAGTTAATCAAATACAAATTATTGATGAATCAAATATGTCAAAGAAATTTGTTTCAACTAGAACTGAATTGCCAGTAATGAATCAAACAGTTTCGAAGTCATCATCAATAAAAAGTCCTCCAATATCAATGATTTTAGATCTTGAGAAAATATCATCTACAAAAGAAAGTTCAGTTACTACTCCAGAGACAAATTCTTGTGTTGAACCATCATTAAAAACTCCAGTTATGGTGGTTTCACTAAGTGATACTAATGTAATCCAAAAGGAATTGAATTCAGATACAGAAAAAATGCCATCAGTTTCAGATACAGAAAAAATGCCATCAGTTTCAGATACTATAACTGTTATGTCATTATTATCAAATCCTAAAGGTTTGATATCATCAGGCTCAAATCATATAAGAGTAGTTGCATCTAATATTTCGAAAAAGCTGTTATCTAAAATATCAAGTACTGATTGCATACTAGTATCTGAAAAATTACTAAAACTTAAAAAAGAACATAGTGAGAACATTGATACTAAAATAAAACCAGTCATTAATATAAATACTGGGTATTCAAAGTATTCTGCATTAAATGCGCTTGACAGTGAAAAGCAGCAATCATCATCTATATTACATGATCTTAAAAACACATCTGGAGAAATGTTTTCAAAATGTTCAAATGATCAGTATTCAAAGAAATTTTCATTTAGGACACATTTGCATACAAATGGAATCTGTATACGTTTCCCGACATATTATTTTAATGAATCAATGCATCCGATATTTTTTTCAAGGAAAAGTAAGATTTTTAATTATATGGTGTATACAATAAAACATTAGGTACCTAACTTATGTAGCTATATATGGTTATGTAATTCGATTATAATACAAAATTATAAACATTTAGGAATTTCTTCGTTAGAATCATCAACTAAAAATTTTCAATTAGATCGTCGGAAAAAGATGCGAAAACTTGATATCTTAAGTACAGTTATACCTCGTTCACCTAATTTACAGGTGTGTAAAATTGATTTTTTTTATAGATAATTGATGTAGTATAAAATCTAACAACCAAACGTTGATGGATTGTAATTGAAAGAACTGCCCCTTATCATTGATTTTATAATATATATATTTTATAATATAATCATTTATTCTATAATCAATGCTCTTATTGACTAATAAGTTAAGAATTTTTACTATATGACATTATTTAAATATCATAGCTATTTGTAAAAAAATAATTTTTTAATTTATTTTTCTAGGTCACTTTACCAAATACCCCTTCAGACTTATCATCTTTAAATCAGGTCAATACTCATGAGCCGGTAAAATATGATACATCTAATTTTGAACTTATTGTATAAATAAATTGAATAGATGTTAATATATGTTACTTTCAGTGTCATTATTAGTAGTGATTAGTCATTATTGACAATGGTTAATTCAATTAGGCTGTATTGACATTGCTTAGATATTACATAAAAATACTAAAATTGATAGTTAAAATGGGGAATATTACATTTATTAAAATTTTGTTCATATATATCATTCGAAATATTAAACTTAATATCTATGTCAATTAGTACAATTTAAAATGTAATTAATAAATCGATGAAATTGTGTATTATTGTATTATACATTATTACCATTATTATAAAAAATTATTTTATTTCAACAAGGAAAACGTTTATGGCACTTTGAATTACATAGGTTTTTTAAAGCTTGTTTTTCTAAACATTTCATTAAATGAATATTAAGAATATTATTTTGTTTATCAAATGAATATTAAGAAATTTTAAAATGATTTAATTTCAAACTGTTTTAATGTTTTTTATATGAACATACCAATTGATGGTAATATATATGAATATATATATATATATATATATATATATATATATATATATATATATATACATATACAGTAGTCGCCATTTATAGTGATAAAAAATTCCATTAACAGAACAAACATTGGTTATTAGTGCGTCTTACGCTTATTACTCTGTTCAAGTTTTCGATTACAGTGATCAGAAATATGTACACATATTATATTATAGCTATAGTGGAAATAGAATTATACATAAAATACACTGAAGGAGATTTAATGCAATGTAGACTAATCTAATCTAATGTAACACATTTAATGAGCTTTTTTTAAAAGAATTTAAGTTTTAAATCATGTATGTGTATAATATGTATTTTAACAAAATAAATGTTATAATAAATGTTTAATATGTACAAAAATAAAATGTTATGTTATTTGTTTTAGGTCAATAAGGGCAATACCGATTCAAATCTTAGTTTTTCCACTGGTAAGATATACATTTAATTCTTTTTAGTTTAAGTATTTTAAATAATTAATATAAACATTAATTTGTTTGTTAATTATGTATTTTTTCTGCTATTAATTTATTTTAGATTCATTTATTAAATGTCAATCATTGCATAACATGAAATCATTTTTGGTAGAAACAATGTCTTCCACGAACAATATGGTAATATTTGGTATAATAATTCATAATAATTTAGATATTTGTTACAGTCGGTGTTTGTGTTTAAACATTGAATTTAAAATGATTATATTTTAAAGTAATACTCGAAAATTTAAAAATGTTATAAAATTTATAATTTTCTGACATAGGCAAATGAAGATTCATTTCAAGAAATAAAATGTTCTACATCCCCAAATATTGATGGTTATAAAGGCGTTAAACGAAAACGATCTACATCATAGATGACGGTATGTTAATTAAAATTAAATACATTAAAAAAATGTGTATTTATTACTAATTGTTTTGTGAATAATATTTTAATAACAAGTATTTTATAAATTGTTTTAACCATATTGTAAATAACCATACATTGTTAATTATAGAATTTAGTTTGAAAGTTTACTTGTGATTCTATATAATCCAAAATAGTATCTATATTTTTTTTGTAGATTATGGTAAAAATATGATTATATATAACATATGCATATATTGTATTTATATAAATCAAATAAAATAATTTGAAAAATATTAACACCAATTATTATTTAATGAAAATAGTAATTTTAAATAATTTGAGATGTAACATTATTATTATTATTAATATTATCTTTTTTTTTTTTAGCAACAAGCGGCATGTTTCCTATACTACTCGGTGTACTTAACAAAAAATAAGTTTCTAATCACTTAGTTTTTAAGGTTGTGAATTCAAATGTTATACATTTGATATACGATATACAAAAAATTATTGTTTGTAAATATATGCGTGTAAAGTATGTAACATGTATTAGTAAATAAACGATTAGGTTAGGTTATAATGTATAAACTGTGTATATTGTTATCAGTTTATAATATTAATAATATTGTGATCTTATATTAAAACATAAAAGTCATATTTAATTAGAATTAAGTACATTGTCAACGACGATTTAAATAATTTATCTCATGTATGTATTTAAATATATTTTTTTATTTGTGTAAAGTAAAAGATTATGACAATTCCGAATCCTATTAATATATCATTAATATTTGTAAAATATGTAATTTGTAAACTTTTTTCACGTTTCATAATGAAAATTTATCCAGATTCGAAAATATTAACTAAAAACAAATTATTGTATTAAATTTTTTGCATTTAAACCTTATACTACCTACTATATGTAAAAAGTATATTATTTTTTATTGAATTAATTCAACATTTAATTATATAATACCTCATAATCTTCTATTGTGTTCAAGTACAATATCAGTATTAATTTTTAATGTATTAGAAGTAGGTAACTTTAAATTATTTTATTTTTGTGAACTGCCTTTCGAACACATTACGATTACTATATGTTATACATTTTTAAAATCTAATGACCAGCCTTTTTACTTTTATTATGAAACGTATTAAATAAAAGTTTATAATTATAATAATAAAATGATTTTGTGATGGACATATGGACATGGCTTTTCACGATGTAAGCTATGCCAATTTTATTGTGATAACCATTGATTTTATACTACTTTATCCCATACATCAACTTTGCCAGCTCTTGAGCAGTAATCACGATGAAAAAACAAACAATTATTTGTTAGTTGTTACTATATTATGCAGTTGTATAATTGGGTTTTAAACATAAAAAGCTGGTAAAATAACATGATGACACAGTTGATGTATGGTTTAGAATATCTAGTAGTATTAGATTTATGATGGTAATATTGTTTAATATTATCTAGATTTATATATATTTTTTTTTTTGTACTTTAGTTTTAATTTTTTTTTATACCACATTGCTCTATAATCATTGAATTTAGTTTTCAAAATACAGAATTACATTTTTTTTCAAAACCAAATTCTAAATTAATATTTTTATGTAATTTAATTTACTAAAATACAATTTACAATAAATTGTCCCAATATGATTATTTACTTTGATGATATTAATGCGTTTTAACATCATTTTAATACCCATTTTTGAATACACAAAGCAATTTTATTTATTAATTTGACTGTTAATTAAATGAAACCTGTGAAAATGTATTGTTTTACGATTGTATTTTAATACAATCATAAAACATCTTGAATAATTAATAAATTACTGAAAGAGTAATAATAAGTTGTTAGTAATATATTATGATACCCAAAATAAAGATTTCATTATTAGTATACGAAAGGAAATATTTGATATCTTATCATTATATCTCAACACCGATATTTTATAATTTTTACTTATTAATATATGTATTTAGATCATAACATAAAGACATTAAATTCACTATTAAATTGCACCTTAATATTCATATTACAATTCAGTTCATGTCAGTTATTCTTATTTCACATATACATTATTGTATATAATAAAAAATATAATTGAATTGTTAAAAATTAGCCACATTTTATTTTTGATAAGAAGCATTTTTAAATTACTGAAGTAAAATATTTCATATAGTTAACACTGAAAAACGCTTAATGGCAAATTGGAAGAGTAATGTTCAAAAATTTCTAAATGCTTTTTTTTTGTAAAACTAGCGAGTTATCTCCTTGCAACTGCCTGTAAAATTATTAACTAATAATAATTATTCTGTGGTTGGGTGCACATAAACCATTTTGGCGTATCTACATTCATATAATGTGTAAAATATTTTTTTCTAAAATAATGTGAAGTAATAAATTGATAATGACCAATGTAATGTGACATACGAGTGAAAAATTAGTTTTTGGTTAGACATGTTACATTGTCTAGCGAGCTAGATTTGAAGGACTGATTTCTGATCATATCATGAAAATGCAGAAAATGTATAAAAATTGAATTTTTATTTTATAAGAACATTAAAGGCTAGTCATACATAAAATACCAAATTTGCACATAAGATAAATTATAATTTTATCAGTAAAATATTATTGTGTAGTTCTTTAATCATTAAAACGTTGCGAGCTTTTTAAAAGTATGATAAAATAGTGTTTTTAAAGGACAAAGTAATTACATTGCCGTGAAAAAATGTATGGCGTACTTTTCTACCTTAGAATTCATTTTCTAATTTTTATTCATTTCATCCTATTTAGTTCATTAAAATTTTTATCATTTCACAGTTAATTACTGTTGTTATTTGTTTAGAACATTATGTATATAACCCCCGTAATGTATTTTTAATTTCTTTTATTAAATGTTATGTATAAACGATCATATACAAAAATAAAATACAAATTTTAGAGGTTGAAATATTCAAACCAAAATAATACTAAAAATATTTTATTTTGCTGCTTGTATTAATCCGTAAATTAATTTTGCTCTTTTTTTGGCATGTATAACACAATTCTGAATTTGTCCATCTTTAATAACATTTCCTCCTGAAAATAAAAATTGTATTAATAAATAAAATAATTACTACAATTAATGTAATATGTTTCTTGTTTAAATATGCATATCACATATTGTTTATAATTTTTTTTTTTTAAATATAATGGGTAGGGATCACGTCTTAGGAAGTTGTTTTAACTTTATATTAAATTAAATAATATTGTTCATGAAATACTAAGTAATATAGATGAATTCTTGTTTTATGGTGTAAATGATTAAAAATTTAAAAATTTATTTATATTAATTGTATGGGTAATAAAATAGCATGGGAAACTACCAAATGACATATTAAAAAAAAAAAAAAAACTAGAATGTTTCAATAATATTCATATCTACTGACTGAATACACGACTTACCGGGTTTGTGTAATGAAAATAGTGAGTTACCATTGGTAATAACTGTTAATTTACTAATACATAATTCTTCTTCTTCTTCTGTTGTATCAGCTAAAATATGTTTTTCATTGAATACTCCAAAAGTGGATGACACGGGTAAATTGTTGATTTTTAATAAATTGTAATTTTCAATAACATTTATTTCTTCAGTGTCTTTGTCATATTTCACTTCTGGTAACTTAACTAAAATAAAAGTATGAAATTTATTAAATATTCTTATTAAAAACAGTATTAAAATTACCTGTTTGTAGTGCTGACAACAAAGCTACCAAACATGCATCTAAAACAGATCCGTCATAATTCAAACAATATATATCGCATGATAGGACCCATACTAATTTATCAGCACAAATACACAACTGTTGGAGGTCAAGTATTTTGCAATTATTACACACGTCATTTAAGAAGCTGGTAGTTTCCATTGCTTCGTCACACGGGATTCCTGGCCGAATTTTTTGATAACATAGACTAGGTAGTTCAACATTCATTAAGAGGTATCCAATATCGGGCGTTTCAGATTTGGGACATGCCAATTCCTAAAAACAAAAAAAAGATATCTAGAAAAGTATTAATAATAAATTGAAAGAAACTAACTGCTTTAATTCCACATATAACAGCAGTATTTCCAATTTTAACAGCTGCTGATCCATCTGCTGTATGTATTGAATTCAAATTTATTGACGCATCACGAAAACCCATTAGTTCTCTGCCATCGCTTCTTTTGTTATGTGCCTAAAATGCAGTAGTATTCAATTGTTAATAATTCACAAATATCGTAATCAAATGAGAACGAACTTACAAGATATTCTTTTACATACGTATCTTGAATGTTTCTGAAAAATAAAAATTAATACATTTTTTTAATAAGTCCAGACAATGTATTACAAGTACATTAAATGGGTTGAACTGATTTGTTATTAATCACTTTACTTTTTATATAATTACCATGTATATATATATATATAATTTTGTTTTACATCAATCAGTATTATGAGACACGTACCCGTAGAAATATATACTTACGTTATTATCAGTATAGACAAAAGAAAATAATGATCGTTGATGGCGAAAAATTAGAAATGTAAATCGATAATGAAATCACAATCATGAAAGCGGGCAAACCGTTTTTGAATGTAAATATAATAGTGAACGGATAGTGTTTTGTGGTGTTAAATTTCATTTGTATCAATAAAGAGAAGGGAATAATGTTTAAGTCGGTCATTCGATTTAAGCATATTAATCCGACTCAACTGTACAAAAATATATATTGTTAAAAAAAAAAAAAAAACCCCTTATAAAATGTCTAGCAATTTAATTATATATGACTTTCGATCGAACACGAACAGATACAACATTTGTCTAAAGATAGTAACGACCGATAAAACGTTCCAATATACGCGTATTGATGTTTCGACGTTTTACGTAATAATTATAATTTCTACAGAAGTAACATTGTGCTCACTTTTTAATCGAATTCATTTCGAGTCGTCCGAGTGGTAAACGAAAAATAAAAATAAATATACGCGCGCAATAGAATTTGAAAAACAAAAAAAAAACATCAATCGACAATATTTCAAACCGTTCAAATCGCGTAGACGATTCGCGTTCGCGGTGTCTATGATGATAAGGATTAAAAAGATTACACGACTTTATCGGCGTATTCCGTTGTAGGACGAATTTAATAGCCGTTTTTTTTGTTTTTTTTGAGGTTAATTAAATCGCATTAATACGCGTATAGTACACGAAAATTATATAAAATATTAATCACAAACGTTATGCGTAATAAAGTAAATGTCTTTCGAGAAACAAAACACTTTTATTTTTTTCAATGCGTCATAGAATTTATTTAACGTTAAATAGAGAAATCGAAATTTAAACTGTCGCTTTGCCGCGCCCCCTCCTCCCACGGGAACGTAATATTAATTGTTCACCGCAGCGTAATAAAATTCAATCGATAATAACGCGCATCGGTCGGATCGATAGGGCATTTTAAAATGTCGATTAATTGTTGAACAAGCCGATTTCGGGGTAATTAACGAGCGTCACAATCCCGGCGAAATCCAATTTTTCACTAACCCCAAATTACATTCGTAAGTATAATTGACGAACAAAAGTCAAGTCCTCATCAACAAATGTCGGCTACGTCATCATTACACGAGCGAAGAACACGCACAAACGTACAATACGTATATAATAATTGTAAGTCGGTGTATTATGTTGTAATTTGACGGATAAACGTGTCGTTTAATAATTGAATAACCATAAATTGTATTACGTATATTGTCGTAGAATAAACGGTATGGAAAAAAAACGAGACGCGATTTAAAATTCCCGCTCCGTGGGCGTGTTGCTTGCCACGACGTCGCGCGTTCGAACGCCGCCGACTCGTCCGTCATGGAATTACCGGGAGAAACAATATTATCGTACGTCTGGTAACACCGTCGGGCGTTCTAACGTGCGGATAACCGCACCCGGACCCCAGTGTGACCAACGCGTGCGGCACTGGGCAAATGTATGTCGGCGGTAGGGTACAACACCGTTTCACATCGCATGCGTGACTTTCGGACGTGCCGAGCACCTGTCATTTCAAAAAAAAAATAAAAAATAACCGTTACACCGTTCGGACATCGTTTGTTTGCGCCAGTCTTTTTCACCGCGAGCGGTCGCCGTGGGGTCCGCGTTACGACGTCGTCCCGTGCAATCGCCACACACGCACACCGCACTGGCGCGGCGCGTTTGTTATAACGCATTTATTCAAGTTTATGATAATTATAATATACGTTTTTGAATTTCCCGTTTAGTCGGAAATTAATTATTTTTTGTTGTTTTTTTTTTTTTTTCGCTTTTTGCCTTTACCCTCTCTATACGCGATTCGCTTTCGTCGTCTACGAACAACGCGTTTATTATCGCGCAGCCACCCCCCGCCCCTCCGCTCCCGGTCGCATTTCCATGACTCGTCTGTATTGAAAATCACGATCCGCGTTCTCTCGGACGGTTCTTCTTTCAACGGAACGCGAAATATTGCCCCGCAGTGTGTGTGTGACGTTATCGTGTTTCGTTTGGTAAACGACCGGCCGCGGCGATGGAGTTAAACGTTTTCCGTGACCAAGAGAACGCCAACAACGGTGTGCGCGGTAACAAGGAGAACAACATGCCCCCCAGAGATTTGACGAACAAGCGGCGGACGATACTCGGCCTGCTCAATCCCAAGCAACAACCCACTGCGAAACAACCGCCGCAGAAATCCAAAATAGTGAGTCCACGCGAATACTACGGTTGGATTGAATAGTGCGTTGTTGGGCCAGGGACAGCTTACGGGGGAGTGCTTTTTATTTTCGGACGCTCATAATTAATTATTCCAGATAATTGCGATACAATGCAAATTATAGGAATCGTTTAGAAATTACGGAATAATCGATTTTACGGTATTCCCTTTTATAAATTCTCGTTTATATTTATATGTTATAATATAGGGCTATGGGAGTCTGAATGTTTACCGAATTTCTTTTTTTTTTTCGATTCCAATAACGATATATATATATATATTATATAATAACGATTCATAACGCAATGATTTAGTTTTTTTTTTTTTTTTAATTAATTAAAATAGGTGTTTTTACGTAAATATTTCTGTATAAAACTTGTTGGTATACAACGATTCACGCGTTTCATTTACGATAAGTAATTTATAAACCTATTTGAATACATTTATTTATTTATTATTTATATTTGTATTAAAACCGTTTTTTATAATGCGTCATTTGTATGATGTACACAAGTTTTAATACTGCCGAATGGAGGACATTTACCGAAGAATTTTTTTTTTATAATGGTTGATTAGAATCCAAAATATGGAAAATATAAGGATAATATTAATAGTACCCGTATAGGATATGTTTAGTTATAATAGACAATTTATTAATATTATTGCTTCATTAATTTTTCTCTCCATTTATAACATTTCTAAAAAGCTAAACATACATTTTTAATTTTATTAAAAACAAAATTTTTAATTTACGTTCTCTGGTGACACTTTCTTGTGACTTTGGACGTATATTTAATAACTGAAATATTAAAAATATTAACTGAATATTTTTTATTTTGTCAATACAATACTATGCGATAAATGTTTAACCTCGCAATAATAAAAGTAATCCTATGTTTTTATAAACTTTCGAGTAAATTGATTAAAATCAAATTCGGGTGTTTAGTTGATATTTTAAAACGCTTCGGACAAAAAAAAATGTCATTTATAAGTTATTGCAATATAATTAATAATATGTAGTTGTATTCTCAAAATTTGTAATAAATCGATAAATATTTAATATAATAAATATATAAATTTGTTTTATAATTAATGTTTAAATAAGCCTACAAAATAGAGGAGATCTAACCACATTGATGATTTAAATTACAAGAGTTTATAATTTTTTTTTCAACTATTATAAATTATAGGTAGTAGTATTAACTATAAAATACAATAAACATATCAATTGTTAGTAAGTAATTTTTATTTATTAACATTTGTTTTTCAGCCTCAAGCAACTAGTGCATTTGGTTTTACTACTAAATCGTCAGTGCCCTTTACAATTCATGAAGATGATCCAGCTGCTTCTAAAAATCCCAATAATAAGAAGTTGTCAGAGAAAGCTGTGGAAAACCAAAAACCTCTTGTTAAGAACGAAGCAAAGGTAATTTTAGAATTAATTTATGAACGTCTATTGATTTTTTTTTCATTTTAAAAACGTACCGATATTTGTTCAAAAGGTGGTACCCAAGATAGGATTGAAAGAAAGAAAACCTTTGTCGGATGTTGGTCAAGTCATTCAGCCGATTGTTAAAGATGTTGAAAATGATGAAAAAAATAATGTCAAGGATGTAGATGAAGTGTCGGATTCAAGCTGTGTGCACTCACCTATGTCAGTTGACCATGACAAGTCTATGCAAAGTTCTAGTGGTGGTTCGTTGACTGCACACCGGTTAAGTTCTAATATAGATACTTACACTTGCGAGTTGTATTTCTACCTTAGAGATTTCGAAGTAATGGGAAATTATTAATTTGTTTCACTTGTGAAAGATTATTAATTTTTAATTTATTTATAGAAATTACATCGTCCTAAACCAGGATATATGAGAAGGCAGCCAGATGTTACGTACAGTATGAGAGCAATATTAGTTGATTGGTTGATTGAAGTAGCACAAGAATACAAGCTGCAAAACGAAACATTGTATTTAGCTGTTTCATTTATTGATCGTTTCCTTAGTTTAATGTCGGTAGTTCGAGCTAAACTCCAGCTGTTGGGTACTGCTGCAATGTTTGTTGCATCGTAAGTTTTTAAACTATTCCATGTGTACATTATTTATATGTGAGATTATTAACAATTGTATCAATTATATATATATATATATTTTTTTTTTAGAAAATATGAAGAAATTTATCCTCCAGATGTTAGTGAATTTGTTTATATAACTGATGATACATATACAAAAAAACAAGTGCTTAAAATGGAACAGTTAATTCTAAAAGTTTTAGGGTTTGATGTGTCAAATCCTACAACCATTATTTTCCTAACTCATGTTTGTGTTCATTGTAATGTTTCACTAAAAGTCATGTACTTAGCAATGGTGAGTTTTGATAATTTTACACCAATTTTGAAATAATAATAATTATGGCGTGTAATGTTGGTTTCTAGTATTTAGCAGAACTGAGTTTATTAGAAGCTGATCCTTATTTATCATATTTGCCTTCGATGATTGGCTGTGGAGCTATTGCACTAGCAAGATTAATATTAAATTGTGAAAATATTTGGCCTGAAGAAATGTCTGAGTTAACTAATTACAGTTTAAATGATCTGATACCTGTTCTTAAACATTTAAATCAAACCTATAAAGGTGCTGCTCACACTCAACAGACTGCCATTCGATTGAAGTACAAGTCTACCAGGTATGTGTGTGATAAATGTGTTATGTATCTGAGAATATAAGAGTACACGAGAGTTATTTAATCATTTTCACAATGGTAAAGGTAAAAACTAAAGACTTTAAAGATTTCAATGTGTAGTTTAAACAGAATTATATATACAATATCTCATTTTCTTTTAATAATGGGAATTGTTTAAAGTTGTGCTTATATTTTTTGGAGGTTTTACATTATTATTAATTATTACCTATATAATTTTTCATTTAGTTCTCTATGGCATTCTTAATCCAGTGTGATATAAAATATATTTTAAATAATTTTAAAAGTATTGTGTCTTGAATAACAATAATAGTGTTATCTATGTATAATCTTGTATGTGTGATTTTTTTTTAAAAAAAGTAATCGTTTGCACAGTTATTATTTAATTGTATAATAATAGAATACATTTAACAATAATTTGTAATATTTGAGAACGTCTGAGAATTGTAATTATTATTATTTTATGTCAATCAAGTGTTACTTTACAATGTTTAGAGAAAAATGATCTGTAACCATTTGGGTAAAATTTGAATTTCATTAACATTTTTTCTGTTTCAGATATCACTGTGTTTCCGAAATTGAGTACAAAGATTTGGTGATGCCTGAAGAAACTGCTCAAAAAGAAATGGCAGAAAGACTTAAGTTGGTTGATGTTCAAGACAAGTCGTGATTCGATTGTTATTTATTTTATGTTTTTAAATAATAATTTTTTTTTTTTTTATATATATGAATTTTAATTTTTTAACCATTCTTTTGTAGTGAACGAAAAATTTTTTTGATATTTTTTTTTTAATATTAATTTGTAAAGAACAAAAATACATTTGAAACGAACCATAAATCTGGTGATTCTTTTATTTCGTGTTTATCAGAATCACGTGTAAATAAACCATTTTTTTACATTTATTATAATACATATATTTTTTTTTTACTAAACCAATACATTTAATTCATAAATCATTTTTTAATTTTATTGTAATTATAATTTTAGAATATTTGCGTTTTTAAATTGTTGCCATTTATAACAATAGGTATACAATATTATAATATAATTGTTAAATTTATTGTTATAACATCAATACATTAAAAACGGTATGACATTTTTATATATATATATATTTTAAGAAATTTATGAGTTAGATTTTTTTGTAACAAATTATGTTTCGAAAATGTTTGTTATTCAATTATGACTTGTAAAATCCATATTGAATAAAAATAACGCAATATTATTCAGGATTTAATTTGTTGAATGTTTTTGTGGACGTCTTATTACAATCAAATTTATTTCCTATGATCTAATTAAAATTGAAACAATTAAGACTATTATACAGCTAACGGATTTTTATTGTGATAAAAAATATCGATTTATACTTCGTTACAGTTATAAAGCAAAATGATCGAATGAAGTATTTTGAAGCTTTTGATTTGCCGTGATTGGGTTAGATTAGATTAATCGATTAACTATTATTAATTATTTAACTATTTATAAGGGAAAACGGAAAGCAAACAAAGACGTAATAATAAATTAGTAAAAAGAAAAAGGCATTTTAATCGAATTTCAAAATTATATAGTTTGCCTCTGGACTGGAGCAGGAGGATTTGCACGTGGTTAGATTTTTGTTTTGTCATTTTGATTTTTCTTCTATAATACTCAATGTTCTCTATTATAATACTCAATGCACATACGATTCGGCCTAATTTTTTGTGAATAGCTATTTTCATATAACCCCTTTTTGGTATTGGCTTTATTATACGCGTTCCTTGCCGGATTCCTTTGCGCGCAGTTCTCATTTTTCTCCAATTGATTGTTGCCATTTTTGCGTTGGTTATCATCGATATCAGCACAGACGGATGAAAAATTTTTTTTTTTTAATAATCTTCACTATACATAAATATATATGTATAGAAAAAATCGACTACAGCGGTTTGGAATATGGTTTTTTTTTTTTTGTACACACGTCAAAAAATAATTTGAAAAATCACAACTCGTGTAGGTATATTGACGACACATACAATTCGATTCAACGAGCTAATATAAAATGTCCGTGGCTTTGTCCCAATTTTATTTCCAGCATTTGTATTCGGTTACAAGGGGACGGACGACATTGTGCTGCGCCACGGAATTCGTATTACAGCGTATAGAAATCTATTATTCGCGGGAACCGGACAGGGACTGGGGTAGAAAACTGGATCGTATACATCTAATGAGATTACAGGGAAAGGCGAACGCAGGGACGTATATATATATATATAAACATATAATGTAATATGTAAAACACGGGAGAAACGCATACGCCGTTTCGCATGAAAGGAATAAAAAAAAAAAAAAAAAAATTACCGTTCCCCTCCATATATAAACTATATCGTATATAAATACGTATAATATTAAGTTTCGTATTATATATCATATCAATCGTGTGTGTTTGTTGTAGACCCAGAGTACTTCTATATCTTGGTTCTTTTATGCTATTTCTGACAATACGTCACATTTAGGTCTATAAACGCCCTCAATAATATTTTTAGTTGACATACTCTTAAGAGCATGTCCCCGGCATTCCTGAAAATGACTGTTTTCGTCGTACAAAAACCAGTTATATATTATGTTGTTGCTTTTACTTGTTGGCACTGCGTTACTTTTTTGGAAAGGCTGTGATGGTCCAAGACCTGTACAGCATCGGGTCGATGACATTGCAGGATGGGGGGCCACGTGCAAGCTGTCATCATCCACTTCATATACAATATTATTATTATTATTATTATTATGATAAATAAGTCAGCGGTACTACGAAGACGACGGTTATTAAACAAACGCGTCGTATGTGATAATATACACAACCGGCCGTACAGTGGCGGCGCGAACAATTTTCAGCTACGAAGCAACTCTACACTTTGCTACCATCTAAAATTGTATCAAACCAGATCCGCGGGACACACTCCCCCACCGCCGTATCAAATAACAATATTATTCCCGATAACACTTTTTTTTTTTTGTTTACGTTTGTACCCGAAAATCCTACCAGAAGGAGAGTAGTGCCGCGCGATCTTTACCTATCGTTTCCGTGGGTGTAACAAATTGTATTTAACCAGTATACTTCGAAGACGTAGTTTTTCGATTTTCTCAATACTTTTGCCAAGTGTCGGACAAATAAGAAACTACCGAGTAATCACATAAAAATCGATATAAATAACGCGATTCCGTCGAAATCGATTGTTATCGGTAGTTTCGTCGAAACTAATGGTTATGAAAAAAAAAAAAAAACTTGAAATATTTACCAAATATTATGTAACTTTATATTGTATTAAGGGCGTAAAAAAATTTTTTTCTTTTAATTTTCGACTTTTATGTAGTAATCATAGGTTTTTTTAGGTATATTTGATATTCATTTTACGGCTTAGTTTTTGTTTATACCGACATTTTTGCACCGAAACTCAACAGAATCGTTTTATAACGAGTGCAATTATTGATTTCGAATCTCGTATAACAAAACTGTCTAAAAGCCTTTATCCCGGGTGGTAACCGTAAGCGGACCGTGTCCATTGTAAATGTTGGAGAGTGGGATGGGGTGGGGGGGGAGCTACTATTTTTTTATACAAACCTAAGCCCCGCGGGGACTCGATGAAAAAATTGTATGTATGAGAGTAGTAAATTATACAATATTTGTATAATAATTCGTTAATAATTTCCGAGGGGCTTTGCGAGCCCCCCCCCCTCCCAAACCTCCCTCGGATATCGGCCAATCCGTAAAACGACACATATGCAAACACCCGAATTTTTTTTTGTTCACGTGAAAAAAAATTTCTCGGCAATCTCGTGGAGTTTGGTGGGGTTCGTGTTTTTGAACTCTCAAAACCCGGTGTAGAAATATTATTATTAACGTATCGCCGTCGTCGTCGTCGTCGTCGTCGTCGCAGGTCCCGCGGATTCTCGGCCGTTCGTCGCCCTCGTCGTACAGTGTTTATATAGAAATATACGCGCACCGCATTCCGTACCCGTCTAACCTATTGGGGTGAGAAGGATACGCTGCGGCCGACTACCCCCCGCACGTCACACGAACGGTATCGTTAACGCGCGTTGTGCCCGTTTGTGCGATGAAAAACCGCGGCGGTACACCGTGGAATCGTCTCACGGCCCCTGCACGACGACGGTCGCGTTTCCCTTTTCCCACAGTAAACACACACACACACACGGGGTAGTGTTGCAATAACGCCGTTTTATTGTTTATTATACCGTACGGTGCACGGGAAATTCACCCCAAATAAGTCGCGGGGTCGTCTCGTGTGTGTGTGTGTGGGACTCCGTCCGATTTGCAAAGGGGCAAAACGACAGCGTTGTAAATGTATTTCGAGGTTTCGGATATTGTGTGTGTTTTTTTTTTTATCGGCACAAACGCCGCGGCGCAGTGGCCCACGTGCACACAGGTAATAGTCGAAAAAGCTTGAAGCAGCGATTTCGGATGGCGTATAGCGGCGAACCGGGTTTTTGAGAAACAGTCGCTTCTTTCCATTCCACACTGTCCGAAACTTGTTCGTTCCTACGCATATTTACACCGTTTTTCAATTTTCATTAATCGTAAAACAGTGTTTTTTTTTTTTTTTTTTTTTTTAAACACTGTACAACGCTAAATTTTCTATTATTTTTTTCCCCTCCGTCTATACTTCTAGTTATTTTCAATTTCGCGCACCAGGTCTTGACAGAATTGTTGTTTCGATCCTCTTCAAAGTACCTACTGTCTGCGAAACGTTTGCTACCGGAAAATGGGTGTACTCCTCGTAAAAGTAGAAACACTGTTCCTATCTCTAAAAAAAAAAAATTGTCTTCAATAATAAAAAGAAAACGTCATCGTAAAACTAAAATTGGTGGAATGGGTTGTTGGTACATTGTACTTACATCTGTGATAGCAGACGATTCTTGTACGATGCGTGTGTTGCTTCACCAATCGGATATTTCGGAGAAAAATCCGAGGTTGAAACGACCTTCCGTTGAACATAAAAAAAAAAGTTCACAAGTCGAACAACAAACATTGAAAGCATAAAAAGTTATTATTTCTATATATATATATAAAAAAAAAAAATATATGACAAACAAAACCCTAACACGTAAGAACTATAAGAAAAATATTATATCATAAAGTATAAAAAAAAGTGAAGTTAAATTAGATTTCGACATTCTTGGTAACTTTGTTGAGAGTCAGTTATATATAATATGGCTCAAGTAATTGGCCACTGTTACTGTTCGCACAGATTGAATCGTCCTTTTTGCATTTGTCTTGGCACAAAGGGTATACATGAAGAATTGTATCACACTTTGGGCGTCTCCGCAAGCACAATATTGGGATCGTAGTCTTCTTTTGTCCGCTCGCATTTCTTCACGTTTTCCTTCAAACGTCCAACTCACGTTCGGAGTCGATTTAATGTTCTCCAAATAGGTCACTTCTTTTCCATATCCAGAGGTATCTATTTGTTTAGTTCATTTAATACATAAAAAAAAAAAAATTTCTTCTGACTTTAAGTCGATAAAGTATTTCGTTATGACTACCGTATATCGTAGTGGGTTCCTCGCCAAATATATCCTCGTCAGTTGCGCGTCCACCGTGAGAATCGATCATAATCATATATAATAAATGTTTATTATACGTGTATTTGCGTCATAATATAAATATATTAATACCATCATAAGCGATATACGGTTTTTGTTGTTTGTATTTACCTACATATACATATGGTGTAGACGACGAGATTGGAAAAGAAACTGTTTTTGATACGCGCGCGTTTAATACATAAACAGTAGTAGTCTTTCGCGCAAACGATATGCCCGTGAGCACAAACCATCATTGTATATATTCATCTGTAATATATATATATATACATATATTAAAATATTTTACAGTGTGTTGATACGTGTAAAGGATAAAGTGAATTCGCTTTGATCGCAAACGTCGACAGAATAGATGAGAATACATTTCGTTTACACGCGTAATATACACTCCGTAAAAAAAAAAAAAAAAAATCCATCCCGTTTGTACACCTATGTAATATACCTATGTAATTTTCTATTCTGCAGTTGTCGTCAATCGCGCCACCGTCAATATAATATACTCTCACGTATTATTAGCTCAGTATATATATATATATATAATATGTATTGTTCGTATATTGCACACGCTGAGGTATCGAATAAAGAAGTTTTTACTTTGTAATTTTATAAATCGCGAAAAAAAAAACGATATGGGGCTGCGGTCTACGCGACAAGTCCACGCGTGCACTGCAGACGTATATGTATAGAGTGTAATGGTGATGGAAAAAAAAGAGGAATAGGAGCAAAAAATAGAGAGTAAAGATAATAATAATAATAAAACCGAATTTCTGTAGGTATTTTCATGTTTATAACTCGATAGTTTTGCCGAGTCGTGTGGTGTACAAACGTCGAGTCGTCAAGAAGCGCGGTATCCAATCGTACGATTAACAGTCTGATATTATACTATAAACAATAAATACGAGCAATACATGGTATCGCAGTCAGTCGGTTACTGTGCAACGGTTTTGTAGAAAATATTATCTATTTTATACACTAGTAGGTGTATGTATGATGGAGATTGGTGAATCCTCCGTTGGATTTCAACGGTAATATTTTCTTACGGTTTCTTAGATGATAATTTATTATCAACAGTGAATACTTACTTAAAACTTTGTATACAATATTGTATTATTAGTTGGCGGATGTTAAACTTCGCTTTTGTCTTTACTTCATTGCACTCGTCGCTTTGTTTTGTGTTAGCTATTTAAAAAACTTGGTCGGGGATCTCTGTGAAGGGCGAACAAAGGTTGACTGATTTCGTTTTATTAAATGTACGACGAGATATTGTACTTGAAGTTCAAGCAATCATAGACAGATTCGGAAATGAAAAAAAAAATGAGATAGAGATCTATTAAACGTCTTCATTACGTCTTATTTATTTCCTATTGTTACCTATTATAAGAAAATAAGATAAAATTATGTGTTCAAAGATGAGTCTGTTATTTTTTTCTTATCAAATATTAAATTAAAAAAAAAAAAAATGCAATGACTGTTGACTATTTTTGTGGGAAGACCGAGCTCGCTCGCTGTTTAATTCGGATAAAATTCTTTTAAACCTCCTCCCTCGCTTGATTAGGCTTCGGACGAGTCACTGACTACACACGCGCTATTGTAATGCAGTCCGTGTGCAAGTGCGAACGGGCGCAGAACAAACACTAGCGAAAGACCGCTGATCGATTTTTTACTAAATATATTTTCTTTTTTCTTTACTATTCAATAAAATTAATAATATCACGTTTCACACGATCGTTGAAATTCTTTTACACTCGCACAAACGTCGATATTTTGTGTATTGTGTGTGTGTATTCGATTAAACGTATATTGTTGAGTGACGTTTTATCCTGTCCTCCAGAAATCGTACGCGTTTTCCCCAGTAAGAGAAATATCAACTCGTATCCACGTTGTACGCGCTCACGTTTCGGTGCGACCAGGATTAGTTCACTCGTCGAAACGGATTCAATCACCGCCGGTGGCGGTATTTTTTATACACACATATTTATTTTTAATTTAAATTTTAAAGCGACGGCGTTTAAAAAACAAAAAAAAAAATGATCGGTCGTATTTTATCGACCGATTAAATAACACCTCGTTTCAAAATTAAATATGTAACGTAGTAATTTATAACGCGTGGCGCAACTGCAGCGGATTAATTAGTTCGTTCCACTCAGTGCGTTTTAATAGTTGATTCTCATATATATATACGAGTATATATGAGATCCGGGGGATTAAATAATCTCGGAAAATATAAGAAGAGATCTTTTTTGGAGGAGGTTTTCGTAGAGAAACGCCGTGAATCTAACGCCAATAACGATTTTTAAACGATCGCAATACGTGTACACGACAAAACGGGGATGGGATGGGGGAGTGGTAAACATCTAAACGTACTCTAAACTCTATTGGATTATATTGCATATCGCGAAAAATATTTCTCTTCTGTGCAACTTTCGACGGGATTATCGGTTATATATATATCGTAAAATGTTTTGTAATAATAATGATAATAGCTGTGCTGTAGTGTATAACCTCGTATAAAGTCCTATTTATATAGCCAATGCGTGCGCAGTGGAAACACGTTAAAAAGACATTTTGCAGTATTTCGCTGTCGTCCACGACGCGTCTAATGAGTAATAACAATAACAGTTAATATTAAATTCAATGGGCTCCTCGCGTATAGGACACGAATCGTGGCGTCTTTGAGTTCAAACGAATACCGTTGTCAGTCTTAAAAGTGCGGATGTTTTCGAGCGCGTCGTAAACTTTTCGCGAGGCGTCCGCCAACGAAGAAGAAATCGGCTTTTAAAGCATTCGGAACGGTGGCCGTAATATACCCTTACACACCGGCGATATTTCGCGAAGGTTAGTCCACCGCGGAATGTCGACGAAAGCATCGTATTTAAATCTGAAAATCCGCATCGCGCCACGTGACGATACCGTTTTTAAAATGTTATACCGTCGGCCGCAGGGACGAGGCGTGTCAACGACGGACGATTATCGTCGAGGTCTCGGCAGGGGACGCGACAATTTGCCGCGGCAACGTTATGCGCATACGCGAAATCGCGACGTGCTCCGAGAACAAAACGGTTTTTTTATTATTATTATTATTATTATTTTATCGCACGTATAAGTGTGTACATACGTATGTATAACACAACGTGTAACAACACGTCGACGGACGGCCCGTTGTCGCACGAGAAGTGAAAAAAAAACAAAATCGTTCTCGTACACGGGGAGTATACGCCACTTTATCCCCGCACACACTGTTCACGACTGTGCGTGTATATACAAAACAAAAAAAAAAAAAAAACACGTATTTTTTATTTGATATTTTTTTGTACATAGTCCTCTCGTTACGGTCCGACGCGCGTGATATACTACGACGATGCATATAAATATGTAATATAACAACCGAGGAGAGAGAGAGTGAGAGAGACGCAATCTGGATTTTTTTTTTTTTTTTTGTAAAAGTGGTTCGCCATTTTATTTATCGCCATAAATATTCATCTTTTTTTTTTTTGACTTACAAAATATCACTCGAATACGTTTCCAAATATAATCGGCTATATAGGCGCGTGTATTATAATTTATAATATATATATATATAATAATCGCGTTAATTTTATATAATTTATTTCGTTTCTATAAATAATACAACATTGAAAATATTTCAATCATATAATATGTGTAACGGACACAAATATATAATAGTAATAATAATGATTTTGGGAAAAGAAAAAATAAATATTTATTTACTCGCGCTCATTGCGAATTAAGAGAAAAGAAAAAGTCGTATTCTAAGTAAATATACACGAGAATGGGGACAAATACAAAAATCCAATGCCGGCGATACGCGCGTAACGCGCAGAGTCGACTCACTCGAAACCATAGTATAAACAATAATTGATCAGATCGCATCAAGTTTAGAAAATTTTCAATATCCGGTGTCTGAGTCGTGGAGGAGGAGGTTTTACTCTCCAACCAACCGTCCGTCTGTTTTTATAATAATATCGAAAAAAAAGAAAAATTAAATTAAATTTATATTCGTTATTATTACAAAATCTAATTGTCAATGATTTAAAGACGGTTCGTTATAATTATTTCATCGACGTCGACGATTAGTGTGTTCCGCCGATTGAATGGACTGCAGTCCCCATAGTATCAAGACCGTTTTCCGCAATGAAATAAAACGAGAATGCGCGGTCACGACGTGTTCCGTCGGCCGATTGGTTGATTTTTATTTTGAACGGAGTATAGAAACGATTCGCCGCGGCATATTATCACGTCTTTCGTTTGCGTTCTTCGCCGTCCACCGAAGTCTTGCCGAAATATGATTATACAAAACAATTGCAATGTACGTGAACATAATATGATATTAAAAATTAAGCTCGGAACAATGAATCCCCCCGGTACAGCTTCCCGCGAACGGTAAAAAAAGTTTTTAATTTTTTTTTCACGTTACGAGGAGAGGAGGTTTAAATCTGGTAAATCATCCGTTCGTTCGCTTTTCTCCCATTCGTCTCTCCGAATATCAAATAACGTTCGTCGTTTAGCGAAGGATACAAAAGATCTAGGATTCGATTTTAAATAGTAACGCTTCGTGTATATATATATATATAGGTAAATATCGTGTAGTTTTGGGAATCATCGTCTGCAGCAGGTCCAAGTGCGAGACGGTTGAAAGCGGAAAAGTATTTTGAAATATTGTTTTCTCGTGTAGAATAATGAAATCGTCGACGAGAGTTCTTCTTTTTTTGTTTTTTTCTTGTGTCCGGACTTGCGTGTCGTTGTGTGTTATTGTATCGGAAGTTTTATTATATTATTATATATATTCGTATCCGCGGGGATATTGAACGGCAACAAAACGAATTGTTTTATTTTTCGCCACCGTGTACATACCTGTGTATAATACACCGCGGAATGTATGGAGGAAAAGAAAAGTAAAAACAATAATATTCCAAAAGCGGATAATATAATTGTATTATTCTCCAGTGATATAGTGAGTGTAATGCGGCGTTACATATATATATTTTATATGTATAAAATAGGGCGTGTCGCGCGAGAATGATTTAAATATACGAAGTAATAAAATAAAAATATATTTTAAAACGTTGAGGTAGTCGTGTCGTATATATTTTATATAATAATTGCACTAAATATTTTATTGTATAAAATACGCGCAATACGTTATTATATAAAATACGGACCGCCGTTAGACCCGTTAATTTTGTTCCGCGCGTATTTCATTCGCATGTACCGCGGGTATGTAAAATACGCACACCTCGGGGATTTCGTCTCGTCGCTGTTGTTGATTATTATCGATTCCGGCGTTATTCGTTATAATGATATGTAACGGTATGTATATACATAAATAATAATTTATAAAATAAAATATGCGTTTTGTTTATACGCAGAGAGGCGCATATCATATGGGCACAGGGGTATAAAAAAATAACGAAACGTGAAATTTCGCGATAATCAATAATATTATTTAAAAAAAAAAAATTAAAAAATTTGTTTTTATTTTGTTTTCACGGTGTTCGTCCAGTGTCCGAAATCGGATATTTTAAACATTACTTGCGGATATTTGTTAGGATCGTATAGGGATATAGAAATTAATTTAAAATTGCATTCATTTTTTTCCACAACGGTTTTCTTTCAGCGTTTACGTAATGCGCGTAAAAATCGAAACACGTACGACGCGTGGCGCATAATAATAATACACTAGACGGGGCAATGAAAACGTAACGAATTTTTTTTCCTCGAAAAATCGATTTATTTCGGCGCGAGATAATTTTCCCACAAAATCTTCAGACTATACTGTACGGACGTGATGTTTTACTATAATTGTTATGCGCGCGCGAGTTCGCAATTGTTGATAATGCGAACGAGCTAGTCCGGAAGATAATCCTGGAGAACTGGATGCTTTTAATCGATTTCGTCATTGCGTCAATACTATTTTGTTTCTTCTCTCTCTCTCTCTCTCATATTACTTATCCCCGCGTACTCCACGCTGATATCTCACCATTTAATGTTTCTCGATACGGTCTTCGGAGACCGTCGTATTGATTGACACGCAGATTGAACGACGTTCACGATTCGATGGCATCGATCTGTTACAATATATTTATATATATTCGTCCAAGCTCAACAACAACAACAACAACAACGATAATAATATTGCGTCGAAATAACACGAGCAGAACGAACATTTTCAATGCTTTAGTACTTTTCAATACTCTCGATACCGGCCGGTTCTTCGTTAGAGCCGAAGAAAAAAAAGAAAAGAAAGTTATTGTTAAGCATTTCCTCTTCGAATACTCGCGCAAAAATACGTTTTCACAAACATCTCTACCACAATAAAATACTTATATTGGTGTGTGTAAAAAAAAAAAAAAATAAAAATATATCGTATTATTGACGACGAGTGGTGTGTATAGGAATAATTTATAAGCGGGGTTCCCGTGTATAAAAACCTATTATAGATTTGGATTTCGAGGGATACCATTATTTGTATCTACTGAAAACACTGGTCCGAAAATTCGAACTTTTTTTTTAATCATCAGAGTAGACTATTCGACACAAATTTCTCACGCTGATTTCAAATCCGTCATTAGATTTCTTTTCCATCGCTTTTAGTTTTTTTTTTTTTTCACTTATATTTATTATTTAATTTTTATGGGTAAAACAACAATAAAAATTATTAATTTTACAACACGTAAAACATGTACCAACGTGATATCATAAACGAGCATCCGTCGAGATAATAAAATGGATAATATTGATTTTAGAATGCGATACAATATAATACGTATAACTAAATTCGTATACAATACACAGTGTATTACGCATTCAGAGAACAAATTTGAATCAATTTCATTTTAAAGACTGCACGTACTAGAGAAAGTAGATGTGAAATTAGCATAAAAACATCTATACGTTTCAGTTTAAATTGTCTCTGATAAAATTTTATTGTAAGACCAGTGAAATTGTCGTTAAATGTTTTTCGGGTATAAAATCCTTTTCCTTTACTAACTTTAATAACGATTTTTTTATTATTATTATTATTATTATTATTTAAAAATAGTATTTAATTCGTTTTCAATCGTTTTCAATAGATTCAATTTTTCACGTGTACGCACATATATTTATATACAATTGTACATTATAATTATTATATATATATATGTTACAGATATTTTATTCTTTTTTTTTTTTTTTTATAAGAGGAACGAATGTTTTTGGACTATACAGGCACTAGGTCATGTTGTCCTTTTATCGCACGTCCATTACGTTTTCAATATTTTATTATAAATTCATGTACACGACCATATAATATTATCCTTACACACAGTTTACTTTCAACGTAGCTATTTGTATAAAACGGTATATTTCGCGCTATCAGTTAAACGCATCAGCACCTACGAATGGTCCACAATGTCGTTCGATTAGGAAAAAAACTTTTTTTTAGATCTTATAAAACGTATTACGTACGCTCGAGAACTCGGCTTAATAAAATATTAAATATTCCGCGTACTCTTTTTTTTCCCCCCCCCCCACATACGTTATTATAGTATTCCGATGTTTAACGATATTTTTGCGACATTACTTTTTTTCGTTATAGAATTATTTGTTTTTCTTTTTACATTCCGAGATTGTACGCGGTTTCGAGTACGAAGCGAAAGCCAGGTGCAAAAACTAATGGCACCGTGACACTACAATACGACACCCCATGTCTGGATTCACCCTCAGTCCGGGAATAAAACAATATTATGAGAATACTAAAACATAAGTATATATACACGCGACGAATTGTATAATACGGCATATGCGAATAGACACGTTTGAAATTTGAATATTTCGATACGTTTTTACAAGTTTTTTTTTTTTTTTCAGACACGGCCACTGCAGCAGTAGTGATCTTCTTATATTATGTCCGATAAAATATTATTACCAACTTTTTGATTTCCATGTAATAAACGGTTGTTTTTTGTTTTTGTTTTTGGCGCGAAATTCGTAATTCGTCCTACCTCGAATTCACAATGTCATGAACCGGCTGTAGTACAGTTGGAATAATTTCTGCTCGTTTAACAACGCACGGTTGCCGTCCGAGAAAACGTGATGTAAAATCAGCTGTTGTTGACTGATTTTCATCCATATGACGGCGCTGTTCCTTTTTTTTCGTAATAATGACGTGACGTCTAGTGCCGTTAAAATTTTCAAATTGTAAACGTGAAATTTGATTCGCCGTGTTTAAAAAACAAACGGAATCTTTAACATTCAAAACAATCGGTCATTTTTAATTAATATACAAATCGGTCGCCCGGAGTTTCGAGCTAATAATCAACGACCTAATACAAAAAAAACTTCGAAGTTAACGTCTGCAGGCGTAGACAAAAGGGTTTTAGAACTAAAAATATAATATCCTACGTAATTATATTAAATACGTATATAAATGCGCGTTTTACGGGTATATTTAGAGTAAAGGCCGAAAGGGTCGAAAGGTCCTCTTTGAAATATTAATGAAAATTATTTTTTAAATTTGTAAATTCGTATATAAACGGTTAACGGATATTATGATAATTACCAGTATAAAATATAGGCATCCAAATTAAACGGGGTTTCGTACGCGTCGTTGTATTATAATAATGGCCTATAAGTATATTTTTTTACCGCGTCCACGCCGTTTGAACCGCTAACAGACATCGCGTTTTCAGTAACTGTTCGCGTTTAACTAAAAAAAAAAAAACATTTAGTTTTGATTATTGATGATCTACGAAGCAAAAATACTAAACATTTTGGTCAAAGCGAATCGGACATTTTAGTATTGACTAATAATAATAATAATAATAATAATAATAATAATAATAATAATAATAATAACAATAAAGATCGATTAAATTTCCTTTACAAGCGTTTATACGGATTTACCGAGTTTTTTCGAAAATGTTGAATTTCACGTGAAATTAGTTTTTTTTGTTTTGAACACGAGTTTTTAGGACATGTTTAATTTCCGAGTATATATTGAACGTATACGCGTAATGCGCGTGTTGAGGTAACTCGTTGACGAAAAATAATTGGGAATTAAACGAAGTAGTAATATCAACGGGTTGTGTTATTGTTTTTATATTTTTCGGTTTATCATAATAACATTGATATACTTGTAAAATTATAAAACGAATACCGCTTTAGACTTTGGTATTTTGGAATTTTTAAGCATTTTCATTAGCGACAACAAATCAGGTATAATTTTTTTATTAATTCTCTCGCCGCACTGCCGTGTTCGCGCTCGTACAGTTAACTATAGGTTCAAGCACATATACTTGACCCGCAGTCATATTATTGTGGCCGTAAACGATTATCATATTGTCCGTCAAAATACATTCGAATTCGACGAATACATTATGGGGACTACATATTATTATTGTTTAAACAATTTTTTTTTTTAAATTACCGATTATAATTCTCTATAAAAATCGCGAGTTACGTAAATAGTTTTAAAATAAAATAAGAAATATACAGCGAAAAGTTAAGAAAATTCTCGAAACGTATATTATATATATATATATATGCGTGGAAAATAAAATTACACGTTTAGCTTTGTTTTTGCACGAAACGCGTTTGTTTCATACTCTGATTGTGTACAACAAACGCTACAAGAGTCCTTTGGCCGAACTACAAGGAACAAGTCATATTATATCGTTATATGGCGGGAAAGTAACGCGACGATTAGGACATCGATTGAAACGTGATACGTTACACGTATAGTAATAATCGTTATACTCGTTTACATTACAGGCCACGCATAATATGTTACAGGTTGAGAAATCCTATTAAAACTGTTTCGCGTCGTCGGCGTTTGCAGAACGACACGAAATTTCAGATTTTCGTCGTCCATTCGGTACCCCCCCGTACAGTATTAGTAAACAGCTGTGAATGAGAAGGAAATCATATTTTTTTCCCCTCCCTCAGTTCGTCACGTGTATCGTTATCCAATTTATATTGTTGCTGAGCCCTCGAGTAGCCTACAATAGCGCATTGTCACGGATTCAGCTTATGATCCATTTTATGGTCCGCTCGCACTGCCGAGTTAATCGCAATTAAAATAAATAATAAATAAAATAAGACAGACGGCCGAAAATGTAGATGACTGATTTAAATCGAAAAACTTCGAGGGCGTACATTGTACTGTATATTTACACGGCGATTTTGCGAGAAATCTCAGGCTTTGGCGTTTAGCAAAGTAAAATATTATACGTAATCGTGCAGCTGTCAGTTCTCATAAAATTAATAAACTGCCGTGCAAGCTGTTGTGCGCGCCAACAACGATTTTTAATTATTATTATTGTTGTTGTTATTATTCAAACGGACACGACGGCGTCGTTCTCGCGAGTTCGCAGATTTAAACGTTCTGCGTGTGAAAATGAGTGACGCGCGACAAGCATGTCAAAACGACAAATAAAACACTAAGGTCAGACGGTTTTTGAACGAAACAAAGGCTTGCGCGCAATGCGGGATTCTGTTTGATATGTTTGACGCGTTGAGAAACTTTTAAGTAATCATTATAATACAGCGGGCGTCGTCGTCGTCGTCGTCGAAGTAATGCGATTGTGACGTTATACGTATAATATTTGGAAGAAAAAAAATTTTCAATTATGTTATCGATGATTAAAGGCTTATACTTATACTCGTAATTGTTACGGTGACCGATTTTTTTTCCGCTTAAATTGTCGTTCACCGTCCGCGTGCGGCAAGAGAATTTTTAATTTCTAATCGTTCTTCGTTATAATTATTATTATTATTGTTGTTGTTGTTGTTGTTTTTTTTTTTTTTGTAAAAATTATTTTCGGTGACAGTGAACGATGACGACGGGGAATCGATCGTTGCGCACTGTGTTGCTGTTCATGTGTGTGTGTGGCGCGTGTAAACAGAAATTTCTTTCTTTTTTTTTCATCTTCATAATATCGATAAATCATCAAGAACAAATTTATCGTACGCATTTCATTTTCTCGGTTTAATGGCACGTATATAATGTTTTGTTTTAAACGTTTTCGATATTCGTGTTAACGAAAAGTTTCGCGAAACTCTTAATTCAACGGAGTCGAAGACACAAAAAAGAAAATAACAACGCGGTTTTACGTTGTGTTACGTAATGACTCATATCTTGTAGGTACTGATAAAATGGAAAGAAGATGAAAAAAAAAAAAAATGCCGCGTTACAAAATAACGCGTGTAAATCCCTGCGGGATGAATAGGATTGGGTCGGGCGGAAAACAAAAAAAAAAATCGATGATATTTACCGAAGAGGAGAAATGAAACGAACTGCGGTCCGGGTCGGATGCGGTTAACAGAAATTGAAGAATGTCAGAAACGGAAATAATGGTATAATTTGGAGGAATTTCGCCATATATGGTGAGTACCACGAAGAGCTTCGCTCTCAACGGCGCCTCCCCCCACAGGGGAGCGAAGGACATACACCCGGACATTTTAGTTAATATTAATTTTTCTATCATTTTCAAAAAAAAAATAAAAAAAAATAGTACTTGTCTCGTTATATTCCGCGATAAAAGACACACAATCAATTTTACATCTGATATGAAGTTATGTTCTTAATAATAATGTGTACAGATGGTGGTAGGTAATGAGTACTAAATTATTTGACGGTAGTTTTTTACTTTTTACAATGCTCGCCCTTGCTCACCTGTATTATAAATATTTATTTTTTTTTTCATATAAACAGTTTAAAACATAAGAACAAACAAGATTTACGACACAGCGAGGTAAACGTTGTGTATAATATTTCCGAATAGGTAAAATTGGTAAAATATACTAAACGTAATCATTGCGTAATCAAATGCGTAGTATATTTTATAGACAATGCGATATTCATTATATGCATAGGTATTTATATAAGCCCCGGTGAAGTCATGTCATTTGGAATGTTTTATCTCACAATTGGACCACGAGGACATGACTATTATTGTAGACACTGAGTGTTCCGTGTCATACGGTTCTTCAATGTAACTTTCGGTCGATACGATTGTCAGTATTCAATACTATTTTATTTTTATTAAACATTTCCCGTTTTGTAATTTATAATTTACCGTTGATAATTTTATTGACAAACCAATAAAAAATTGTACACATTATACGTTAGCGTAATGTAGTGTTATAAGCTGGAATAAGACCGTATACCCCCGCGTATTCGTTTTATTTTCTTTCCTACACGCATTTTAGAATTTCAGCGTTATATGTACGTTATAGCGTTAAATAAATATTCAGCATGCCGTGTGTTCCGTTTCGGATTTCCGACGAATTTTCTCTAATTCGTCGTCTATAAATAATAATTGATATGCAATAAAAAATGCTTTGACAAATTAACGAATGTCGGTTGAATATTAAACGACCTATTCATTAGAAACGAAGACGGAATCGACAATATTGTCGTCCATCGTTTCTCAGTAGATTTATCATTTTTTTTTTTATGAATATGAATTTTTTTTTTTTTATTACAAAATTCGTGTTGCTCCTTTGTTCGTAATAGCCGGTTTGCTATTTATTCTGCATATCGTTTCCGTTTTACGTATTTTTATTATAGTTTCTACCTCGTCACGAATACGATATTAAATAATTCGTTGGAAAACCAATTATCGGCACGTCGTTCCAGTTTAGAAAGCATTCACTTTTTTTTCCCCCCATGCAGTTTGATTGATTTAATAAAATAAGATTTTTCAGTTGTCATAACGATTTCAACTATAATGATCGCGCATATACGATTACGTATGTACATAATATATTTCTATAGAAAACAGTTAGTCCGCTTAAAAATATTATCAAAAGCGTTTAACATGAAATTAAATACTACACATTTTACACATAAAAATATAATGCTTTTTATTTATTATTACTTTTTTGTTTTTTAAGATTATTTCCGATATAAACAAAATACACAACAACATTTTACGTAAGTATTATAAGAAATCATCAACGTTTGAGGATAGGGTCGTGTCAGTGTCTTCAGCTGATGATACGGAACCAGGATAACGTCCCGGTCCCGATATTTTACATCACAGTTCGATGGTTTCCGGGCCTTTCCACGTTACTCCAACTCGCACCATATTGTAGAATTTTATCACACTGAATAGACTCAACACCTGTTCAACAAAAAAAAAAACAACGTGAATAATGTAAATCGAGAAGAGATTAAAAGTTCTAAAAATTGAAAAGAAAAAGTGTTTCATTAAATTGAAAAATAAATACGCCCCACGCGTTCTTCGTTCCTCGACGAATGAAATTTTGATCGACTGTAAATATTATTCAGGTAATAAACACGTGTATTTTTATATTCGCCATTAATACTTATTTAAATAATATCAGCGTATAATTAAAAAATAAATAAATACGTTTATGACGTGTAAAATTTTGGTCTACGGGTTTTAAAATGAGGACTAACGAATTTAAAATTTTCATTTGAATCGATTCCGAGTATACTCGTTCCGTTTGTATTTCGTTGATTCCTATACTTCGTTGCTTAATTAATATTGCATTATTTATGTGTGAAGTTTTATATTTTCTTAGCGAATGTGTTTTGTCCAAGTACGGAAATAGTAACGTTCGATTTTATTTACAAACGATTCGATATCAATTCAAATATGGTTTCGTCAGTACCGTTATAACAACGACATATTGCAATTATTAAAAAAAAAAAGCGTTTAAAATCGATGTCCCGATATCGTTTTCGCAGTCATGTGTATATGTGTATACGAGTATGGGACATACAATATTGGACTCGTTGATTTATGGCTTTTTAGCGCGTTTTCGTTGTAATCGAGGATATCAAATGAATTATATGAATTTTCTCGGGGAATGATTTTCGAATGATCGTGTTTTGTCGATCGGCGGTTAGAAAACGAAAAAAATCGTATTTGAAAATTGCCGTGTTTTCGACACGCGTTGTGCGATTTCGAATGTAAGAGACAACGTTTTATGCCAAAAACGAATACATTTTTTTTATCTCTCGCTGTCTATGCATAATTTCCCCGAGCCTTTGATTATATTATAATATAAAATATTTTATATTACGTTGTTCATGACCTGGCATATTAAATCGAACTTCACAGGAGAAATGACGTTGCATAATGTGTACATGTATTGTTGTTGGACGTGTAAAAGCTCTCAGTATATATATATATATGTACGGGTTTCGTTGCAGAGTAAACGATTTTACTACGTGTTTATTAAAACGATTCGTCTATATTATATAATTTTCGGATAACCGCGTAATATGAATAATGTTAACGTACATACGAATGCAAACGTTAGCAATGTCGGTGTACCGGCGTAATAATCTTTAACGCATTTGTGTACGGAATAGAATTTCCACGTATCTATCTCATTATATTTTACAAGGCTATGGGCGGTTTGCCGTGTTACAGAGGCGGCTCTATCCTGCGTTCTACCTACGTGATAAAATGTTGAGAACCAACGTAAGAATGAAAAAAATTATATTTATAATTCTTTTGATTATTCGAATAAATAACATATTTTATAAATTAACGTTTAAGAAAAATAAATAAATAAACGGCCGTAATGTTCATCCAACGCTAGAAAAAATCACGTTGCTAAATAAATTGCTATCGCGCGTTTTCGATTTCGGTCGATTCCCCACCGCGTCCGCGCCGGATTGCGCGAACAATCCCCCCCCAGCGCCTTGTACATTAATAATATTAATTAGTGTTAATATTAACGCCTTTAGACGTGCTAAAATTTCGGTTTGACGAGTTATATAAAAGTTATTAAAATATATAAATACGATTTGATTGTAAAATTACATAATTGCAAAGAAAAAAATAAATAAAACCCCAGACAAACGTATTAAATTAAACGGCGCGGTGTACGAGAAGGCGGCAAAAGAAATATTAGAAAAAAAAAATAAACAACGAAAATTCGATTAGAAAAATCTCGAAATTTCAATCGTATTTTTCCTGTTATATGAATCCAAAATAAGTAAGCGTGTGTCGTACACATAATAGTTTTTTATCAATTTATTCCTCAAAACTTAACCCACGTGAATGTATCAATAATATGTAATAGACGGATACAGAATTAAAGAAAAATAGTGTTAAAAAAAAAAAAAAAAAGAAAAAAGACAAACGAAATAGAAAAATGTTTAGCCGGCGTTTATAAAATTCAAATTAATCGCACACTGAGGTTCGAGTTGAAAATAATAACGCATGAGAAGCGATTTAAAAATCGAATAAAGTAAATAAAATCTCTCTTATAAACTCTAAGCAGTTTAATTATTACATTTGTTGCATGAAAAATAATGGTGATAAATGATCATTATAAAGAGGTCGCTTATACCTATCGTTGGTTTATTAGAGTAGATATATTAGAAAAAAAACAATGTATGTATCAGTCAAAACACAATTTTGGATTCAAACGAATCTTCAAAATTTGAAATTTCGTGTATAAATGTATAACAATTATATTGCAAATTAGCAGAGCCGCGTTTAACGGGAGAGCCAAAAGGTGGCAGACAATTTTATGGCGTTTGATGGGGCGGCAAATTTTTGAGAACCTACATAATTTTGAATTGTGTGTTTTACGTTTTAGTGAGATACAATAATAATAATAATAATAATAATAATAATAATAATAATAATAATAATAATAATAATACCCGCGTGGTTACGCGAACGTTAGTTATAAGTTATATAATTATTGTATATACTTAATGAAAAAAGTTTGATTCCGTAATTATTATTTCAATTTAAATAACAAAGCTGAAAAGAAAAATATACACCTTTACAAGTGACAAGTCCTTTGAGAATGTGTCAGAAGTAAGGTAATACTTTGTATTTGCAAAGTGTCAAAAACCTCTATGGATATTTGTATAAAGTTTAATTTATGTATAGCAGATCGATTACGCTTTGTCTTATAAACTATTTTCTAACACTAAATACAGAGATTTAAAAAATATTAAAAATTAATCGAGTTTCTTTAATAATTCAATTACATCTTACTAAGACTTTATAAACACTTGCTTGTTAAATTATTAGAGCGTTTGTTTTCAGTATGCGTTATAAAATTTTGCAATGTTTTTATTATTATATTCTAAGTACTCATATATATATTTTTTACATTTTTGTGTCGTTAAAAAAAAGAAGAAAAAAGATTATTCAAATAGTATTTTTTTTTGATATTATAAAATACTGAAGAATATAAAGATGATATGTGTTTATGATGGAAACCATTTTACTGACGTTTGAATTATTTCGGGAATCGTTTTTGTAATAGTCAGCGAAATGAAAAAAAAAAATGATGATATTCTCTCGCGAAGGTATAATATATCTATCAAATTAAATATTTTTTCGACATAAAAACCTAGTGTGTAGCTTTCGTATTTTGTATTAATATTTCACTTAGTTTACATTTTAGTCGTAATTTATGAACAATAAAAATCCTATTGTTATTGCGTAACACGATTTATTTGTTTGTTTTTGAAGAATTGCACAAGTTAAATACAGAAAAAAAAACGAATGAGAATTTACCAATAACTTTTAGCGCTCTTTTATACACGACGGTTAAAATATTGGACATAAAAAAAAAATCGTTATAATAAAAATCTGTAAAATTACGACGGGAATCGTAATGAGAAAAAAAATTACTATATCATACAATTTAAAATGATCTATAAAATTATTTCTATTTTCTTTTTTTTGTTCCTTTGCTGGAAATATTTTGAAAAACGGCGCACTGTCTTGGACAAGACGTATTTAATTAACGACGTACACTTTCTTTCCTTTTGGAAAAACTTTGTTATTGTTTTCCAAATGAGATTAATGCACGCTGTTAACGTTATCCGAAGCAGGCCAAGAGACGCCAACAAAATGTTCCTTGCACGTACAAGTTCATTAAAGGGAAACCATCTTGAGAATTGTAATGACTGAATGTTGGTTAAAAGCCACCGTAATAATAATTGTACATAGTACCTGGTGTGTATGAGAATCGACAAGCAGAACACGAATTAATGAGCAAACGCCGTAACTTGTACATAAAAACGATCGTCGAAGGTTTACACTTTTATAATACAATAAACGTGTATCTATATAATTGGCCCGATGATAAATCTAACGCTGTGTGAAATGAAATGGACTAATGGAAAAAAAAATGTTACTACGTATATATAATATATATATAGAGGTGTAATGGATTGCGTTCAAGTGTATTACGTGGTATGGACAGAGATTTTCGAGTTTTATCACAAATACGAATTTGAAAGTAACGATTGGAAGCGTTGTATTCAAAACACGATTCCGAGCGTAGTTCCAGTGTAATTCACAAAATTCGTTGCCGTTAGTTTTAAAAATGTAGGTACACGATAGGAACGTTGTTTTCGAAATTTTACGATATGCGGATAAGACGTACGTGTCGGTGCTGTTGGACCAGCGATTTATAAAATTAAAAACATAAAATACCAACATATAACCGCCACTGATTCGGTCCGAGTGAAACAAGTGTTCTTAACTTCAGTTCAGTTTTGACGAATCGGTCGTAATGAACATTTTAATCGAAACGCGTGAATCCATTTTGAGTGAACACTTAGCGATTTGTTTAGGGAATAAAGCCTCAAGTCATTACGAATATTATTCAATTGCGTTAATATTGCAACGACGTTATACTGTACAATAAGGGCCAGCGGCGTGCCAAACTGCCGCAATGATTAGAAATTTAACGGTTCGGTTAATAACAAAGTCTGGTATATAGATGCGATGTTTGCCGGTACCGTTTAACTCGGCGGCGGAAAATTAAATCAAAAGCCTTTTAATCGACTGCGTAAGCGCAGACCGGGGGTCTTTTGTTCATTGTAATTTTCGCCGTTTATCCACCTACGTGTACGCACAAACACACATAGTCGACGCTATGTAATTCTGATAGAATTCGATGGCAAGTCTACGAAACACACATACGCGGGGGGCCGTTAGTTTCATCGCCACATTAAATTTGTCACTAATGGTTTCGTGCCGGTCCACAGTGGTCCAGAGAGAAAAAACAAGCTGCAAATTATACTGAAAATTAAAATTGAATTCAGTTATTTTTATATCAGTTTAAATGTATTATGTCTAATGGTTATTAAATTTGATTGAGTCACTTAGATAACTTAATGCTTAATGATTATGAAATTATGGCTTTTATAGTGTATACTCATAAAATTATATTCATTTCTTCCCGACGATTGTTCGAAGAAGATTAATACATTATATCGACGATTTTTGATAGTTTATTAGGTAAGAAATATAAATTTACCATAAAATTTACATTTTCATTCACTTAGAATATATTTTATGTAGTAGTTAATTTACGTTGTTTCTTTTTTAAATTTTAAACTGAATCGTAGTTAAAAAAAAAAATGTAGTGTGGAGTAGCGCCATATTGTATTTTAAATACAAATCTATAAACTCCTTTAAATATGATTTTATAATCTCCAATCGCCCATATTTGCCCGGTTTTATATAAATCAATGTTTTTATTTAGAATTTATTGAATAAGATGGAGTTAGAATTATGCATTGAAGAAAAACTGCTTATATTCAACGAAGACAACATTAAAGGTATTGATGAGGAAAGTAGTGACTTATGGAGTATGAGGAAATAGAATAAAAACAACGGTCGTATAAATATTCGATTGCTATACAATATCTTAATTATTATTAATACACTGCGCACGGTATGCAAATGAAGTTTAACATCAAATTGTTCAATAGAATACTTTTTTTTTATGTTATAATAAAATAAAATAATTTTTTCCAATTTCTTTTTTTTTTTGGTCTTTGAAGTCAGCGGAGGACCGTTTAAAGGCGTAAACGTCAAGATTATAATATTGTATTATACATCGAACGGCGTACAAAATGCATTCACGAAAACGCTCAACGATACACAAAACACTCGTCGGCGCATTCACGGCCCGTTAAATACATCCTTTCAATACATCAAATTAATATTATCGATTAAAAATAATAATAATAATAATAATAATAATAATAAATAATAATAATAATAATAATAATAATAATAATAATAATAATAATAATAATAATAATAATAATAATAATAAATAATAATTATTGCGGCGTGCCGTGACTTTGAAACGTAGTGTAGTGTATTGTATACTCGTACACAGCAGATGCGTAGGTGTGGATTATGAACGAGAGTGTTTCAAGAGTTCATGGTTATACCTATAGGATCATCCACGAGTGTCTTGGAATGAGAATTTCGAAAATATTGTGTAACATTAAGAGAAAACGATTATATAAAAGCAATTTTTTTGATTTTCAATAATTTTGACGTCCGTAAAATGTATTTAATAAAGCCATCGATTCAAATTGTATGTATTGATGTAAAAATATCAAACGCATTCGAGTCGAACGTTTTTAATGTTAAGCGGAGAAATTAAATTAAATTACACAGTCCACTTTTGTACGAAATTGTTAGTTTTAATTACAATCGTAGTCTATTTATCGGCTTAAAGGACCGTTTCCTATTCACGAAACCCCCTTATAAGCGCCTATTAAAATGTTGATATAAAATTTTCGGTTTATAAAACTTTATATTTTATTCAACGTAAATCCATAGAACAAAAACAATTATTTAATAAACAATTGGCTAAATATATTTCGTATTAATGAGATAATTCAAAATTATGAAGTATTGAGACGCGTCCACTCAAACTGTGCCTATAAAATTAAATCGTACCCCCGGAGAAATAGAAAGTCGTACACATTGTATTTATCAACAATATTCCTCCTTATTATATGATTTTTAATATTATTATTTATAATAACGTACAATATGTATTTTTATTATACATAGTTTTAATTGTGTGTTTTATTTTATTGTTTTAATACGCTAATGGTTACAGTTCACAGTCGTACGTGATAAAAATCCACGTTTCTTCACGTATAAAAATGAGAAAATTCGACCTATTAATATTATTTACAATTCGTAAAAACCGTACCAAATACTTTATAATGTACACGGGTCAGGGTCTATTGACGTCACTATAAACTATATGTTATTCTAGTGACACGGTATTCTACCACTGTAACAACAATGGAAAGTACGAGTCGAGACTATTATTTTTTTGTTTGTTGTTTTCTTGATGGTGGTCGGTGGGATGGCGTTTCGCGAATGAAAAATAAAAGCGAAAAATAGTAATTTTTCCACAAACATTTACTCGCGCGTTCTCTTTTTACGTTTTATAAGACGTTTAATATTGCGTTATACGCATAATACGTATATAAACAATATCGTAAAGTATTTTTTTGCTCACGTATTTTAGTAAACGATTTTTGAACAATACAAACACGTTTTATCGAGTTTTTCAATATTGTTATTTTAGTTAATTCAATATGGATATTAGTTATCGCGGAAATTTCTTTTTTAGAGTATATTTTTACAATTTCACTATTGCAATTCGTGTTCGAACAAAAAAAAAAATAAAAAAAAAAATAATATATATATTATCATCAAAAAATATTCAAAATAAATATATAACGATACCGATAAAAAATAATTTTACAATTTTTTTTTTTTTACGACACCGCCAGCTTAAGTTATGTATTACAATGTGTACAATTTCTCGTTGTAAAACTTCTACAGACTCGGTTTTCCTATCTTATGAAATACGAGTTTTTTTTTACCATTAAACACATAAAAAACAGCGCGTGCGATCAACTCGTGTTATTCTTTTTTCACACGATGTGTACCGCACGTACTTGCCGTACTTCCATACGAATTTACAAATTCATATTGCTAACCGTCTCCAGAAATAATGGTTGCATTAGGAGAAGAACTATTTTAAAATACAACGTGGAAATATTGTGCGCCTTTAACACAATACAGTATCGTCAAACGTAGTTTATTGGAACCAATCGGAAAGTGATGATGTGAAAAATTCAGTGTTCGCGTATACGAAATCTATAACACGCGTTTTAGATAATTCCGTGTAGGAACGTTCCGACTATTATGAACTGGACATGTGTTTCTACGAATCGGTATTTCCAATAATTGCTGGTGGCGCACTGAGAAAAGCATATTTTATTTTCATAAATTTTTATCGACAAAAAAATGAATATTAATAAAAACGTGGAAATTGAGTTAGTTATGGTTTGTTATTTGTTATCGAATGTGTAAAATGTCGAATTGCATTTTAATAATACAAAATTCGATTCCTCATAATTATTGTAGAGTTATATGGGTTCTTTTTTACACGGAATGGTGTACATTATATATATATATTATATATACTTTTTTTTGCGTGACAAACCAATGTATAAATTCGTTTAATTCTATATTCCTATATTAGTGCGTATTATCACTGGCACGCTTCAATTATTGTCGAATCATTTAATTATAATATCGTCACACGCGTTTTGTGAATAAATATTCGCAAAATACGTTAATATTCACGTTGCCCGTTAAGCGTTATCTAATTTCGTATACTGTTTATTAACGAAAACAATTTTTTGAACATTTTTGACTGTAGGTTTTTATTGTATAGTAAAAAGTTATATTAAAACGATGTACTGTAATGTTAATCGTATAAATTATGTATTCTACATATTATTAATAATAATAAATAATATTACGTCGGAGCTACGGCCAGAATCGTGTTTTATCGCATTGTTTTCAAATTTCTCATAGTAATAACAAAATTCTAAATAACTCTATCCCGAGTGATTCGCACTCGAGCGACGCCCACGACAACCCGATGTTCTCGAGCTCTTTTTTTCCCCCGGGAATTAAATAAATATTTAAATTAATATCTATAGAGCTGTTAATTATTCATTTGTCAATAGACACACGCGCGTTGAAATACATGACGTGAGTTTTGGGGGAAGACGGGCGTTTAAATTCATCACCCGCCGCTCATTGTCGTCGGTTAACGGAAAGAGTAATTTTTTTCCGTCGTTTTACGCATTGTAAATCCCGTATAACGCGTACGAGTGTACATTAGAAAATTTATCATGAAATATAGTTTCCACGCGTCGGTGCGTATATTATACTATTAACATTTTGCTAGAGTCGTTTTGCGTAATGCGTAATGCGTGAACATTATTGTTTGCAGTAATAAAAAGAAGACATTTATTATAACGAGAACACAGTTCTACGCTTATATATACGTATAGAACGTCAACTCCGAACGCGAGTGATGGTGGGTGTACCTATTTTTTTCTTTTTTTTTGGGGTAATTCGTAAAATTTACTAGTTTATTTCCTTTTTCGCATTCATAAATAGTGTTCTAAAAAAAAAAAAAAAAAAAAATTATTATTTATTACGCAATCGGCTTTTATATTCATATTTCGAAATTTAACGTGAACGCGGTGTATTTTTTGTTTTCCAGCAAACCGTAATATTTCTCCGTGCAAGTCCCCGACGATAATATAAATAATAGCGAACCATCGAAGCGCTTTTTACATTTTCGGTGTGAGAATTATAAAATTTATTGTATTTCGCAATCATACGAAACGATAACTTTATTGCGTCTTCAATCATCGTCGTTATGAATGATTTCCAATCCGCAACGTTTATTTCCACTAATTGAAATACAACGAAATCACAGTGCTGGTGCAACCCACTCGGCTCCTTGAGCAATGTAAATGGGACATTTTCGATTATCCGTCATACAGTTCCGATCTAGCGCCGAGTGACTTTCATATCTCTTCCCCGACTTGAAGAACGGCAGTGTTTTCAAACTAACGTGGAGCTTCGAACAACGTTTAAATTCATTGGCGGCACCATTTTATAAAATTGGAAAACTCGTTCACGGGTACGACAAATGCCTCCTCAATCAATGTCATGGTGATTATGTCGAATTAGTGTACAAAGCTTTTAGTAATAAAATTACATTTTTTTTATTCGTTTTTGATTTCTATTTACGGCCGATCGGAGGTTGAAAAAAAACATCCCACAGTGTATTGTCTGCAATATCGCCGTTCTATATACCGTCGTATGGTATTATATTATACGCGTACCTCTTTCTCTGTAGTCGAAAATATATAATATTATCCCAACTGATGATGGATTTTGTCGCAGTGTTTGCCAACGAAATAAACGATTTTTTTTTTTAAACCGCGTACCAAATTCATATTAATCGAAAGAGGCGAATTGATATAAATTATTACCCCGTTATATTTTTATGTCGCGAGCGAGTACAAAATAAATACAATTGGTCCCGACGTTTGAAAGCGCGTTTATACTCACGTTTAACACGGCCCGTATCAAGTAAAAAGTCACTTCGATCTTGCAGAACGAGTCGAATTTCTGGAAAATAACAATTCAACATTTGCCTGGTTAGTAAACGCGTCGTAATAACTCGCGGAGCAATCACTCCGCGGTATTGTTTCCGACATGTTTTGACATAATTATATTAAACAACTCGCCTTGTTCACGTGATCTCTGAGTACATTCGAATACACAATGGCTACCGCTTCGAGTGCCATGAACGTTATAAGTCCGACAATCCAAGGTACGATTAAAGACACCCGTTCCTGAAACAATAAGAACGAGATAATTTTAATAATAATAATAATAATAATAATATTAATAATATATATATATGAAAAAAAGTAGCGAGGGGTGGTGTTGTGAACGTCGCTCAAGCGAATTACTCGGATAACGATTTTAGAGTGTATTATTTTCGTTATATAAATTCGAATGCAATGACAAACTATTGCGTTCGATAAAACGATTCTGTGCGAAGCGTGTCGGTGTAGTACCAATTTGTCGTTGGCAAATTCGAAATGGCTATAAAAAGAAATAATTTCTTTCATCACAATTATTGTGACTGAACGATTTTTAAGATTTTTTTTGAATGTATAGTTGAAGTAACAAACGTCTGACGTTGTTTTAGGCCTTAAAACCAAAAATTACCTCTTTTCGTGAATTAAATAGTCCGAAATTTGCAATTGCTATAAATAGCCCGCTCCGCTCAGAATCCAAAAGAAATGGCGTCGTGGACTGCTCTTGACTACTTATAACGTTTTCGCGAATTTACTCATTTAACGTCTAATTAACGCTTATTTAGCGGTTAACATGTCGTAAAAATACGTTTAAAACAAATTCATTGCAGCAATTGTGAAAAACAGTGATAACAAAATACGTATACTGTATTGTATGGTAAAGAGTAAACGCGTCACACGCACTCAATGACTTTATGTGGACCGCGGAAAATAGTATCGCAGGGGTAAAATTTGACGTTATTTCGATGTGTTAATCGATAACTATACAGATAAGTTCGTTGGATGCGCCTACTAAAAAAAAAAATATATCACGAATTTACCGCATAAATTTCGCTATACATATTAATAAGACGTGGGTGGCGTCGTGGGGTCTTTTGTCGATTTTCGTAGGATTTCAATGAACTTTTTTGTCGTTGTTATTTTCTAGAAAACAATAACAAAGCACAAAACTCTTCTTGTGTTACTTAAGACAATGCGCATAATAAATGATGTCGTTTACATTAATTTTGTCCAGTGCGCCGTCTCCACGATGTCGTTCTTGCGGTTACACTTTTAAAATTCACGTTATACGTATATATTTGTTTTGTATTTACTATATATTTTGTAATATAGTTTTCGAAAAACAAAACCGACACACCACTCCGAATATATCGTCATTAATCCTTGTACAAAATAGTTATCTAAAAAGTTTCACTGTCTATTGTAGACAATGAAACGATATTAGTTTCTTTTACTTTTGATAGGCGCGGCAGTGTAGTAGAAAATCGTTTTATTATTATTATTATTATTATTAAACTTATTTTCAACTAAAAATGGAAAATCAAATAGCTGGTTCGCCGATAAATCGTTTAAAAGTGTTCAAAAATTTTTTTTTTAAAACGTACATAACTTGTGTGAATAAATCGATCGTGTCAACTCGATACACATTTCGGACTAAACTGTTACGGATAATTAATTCGATAAAATGTCGATATTAATTTATTTCTAAATCCATAATTTTCGTGTTCGATTTCGAATTGAGCGGGTTTGATTCATATTTCATATTAATATTTGATCATTGTCAAACACTGTCAATTGGTTTCGCTTCACACTACGTCTTATGTGAGTACAAACCAGTATTATTCTATCGTTGTTTACAAAAAAAAAAAAAAAACTAATAATAATAATAAAATGGTGATAAATTACGGAGTTTTTAGGAAATCATTACATTTATTATGAATTGCAGGTAATTTCTAATCATTTGATTGTGTTACGTAATATTTTTTAAAATTATTTTTTTTTTATAACATGTTGACTATTGTCGATTTCGATCAAAAAAGAAAAAAAAAAACGGATCGGTGACAATCCTTAAAATCCCTCAGGACTCTTAGGCCGTTGAAAGCGGGACTCGATCTAGTGGTGCGATGAGAAATTCCAAAACTGATTTGAATTCGTTACATTCGTTCGCATTTTTAATTTTTTTTTTTTTCATAAATCTTTAAAAATAAATTAATCGAACAAATTTGAAATAAAAACAGAAAGAAGATTTAGCAGATTTTTAGACGAAAAAAAAAAAAAAAAAAATGAAAAAAGTGCGAATGTCCATTCTATAGTAAAGTCTACGGCGAATTCAGATTTCAGTTTTCAGATTTCTCTAATCGAATTAGTGGTGGATGGGGAGGAGGAAGTTCAAAAGGAGAATTTTCAAATTGCCCTTCATACATACACGTTATTTGCATCATCTGCCAGCGTCCAACCGAATTACACAACGGTATTATTGTTTATAACGAATGTATCCATTTTATTATGTTGACACATTAATCATGACAAACACAGTGCGTTGTACTACCCATTTAATTACGACCGACGTTTGAGTGTACCGACGCACGTAATATTGATTTAGTTATTTTCAGTTTCTACGTTATAACAATACGTCAATGAGTATTTATTTTATTTTTTTATTGCTTTCTCTTTGTTTGTCTTGTGGCGGCGGTACACTAATCATTATTGCCTCTCGTATTGTCCTGTGTTATTTACTGGCCATGTACACACACACACATATTATACCACCGAGTTGACGTTATACATAATATAATGTGTAAAACTAATATTACACTGATATAATAATATGTGATACGGAATAATGCAATTACAGTAAATAAACTGACGAGATGTTAATTTAAACATTACAAATGTGTTGTAGAGAAATACGATTACGTTTTGTCATATACAATATGTCATTATTGAACGGCAAGAAAATATTATATTCTTAAACGTTAAACACAATTAAAAAAAAAAAAAATCTTCTCATCCATAACCGAAAATTGCCGTTAAGACATTGTTATTTGATTACAGAAATTTATCGTATAATTTAATTGCAAATTTTCGGTACATTAATTACAATTGTCGAAGCGTTTTTAAACGTTTGTCATTTTATGCGTACATAATATATATATATATTATACGCTATTTAGAACTTAGGACGAAGCGCATAAGTTAGTTGGTTGTTGTGCTTGTAATATTTTTGAGGTTTTATGATGAACACGGGTTTCAATGGGAGAGGCGAAAATAAATTTAACTCGAACTTCGTATGACGAACAACGTTTATAAAAATAAATTTTACGCGAACAGCTCGAGGAAAACAGCAGAGAGATCTTTATTTTTGGTGAGATATGATTAACACACAGGATAATCAAATGTATTAAAATAATAAAGAGTATACTCGTACAGTAATCAGAGAGATTAGAAATCAATAGTATACGTGCATATAAAATTACAACTCTTATTGTACAATGACGTTAATATGTGTACAGTGTGTACACTGTACACACTGTTTTATAAATTTATAAACCACATTATTAAATCTTAAATCGAATTTAAAGACCGGAATAGTGTATACAATTTGTTACCGCCGTTGATTATGTGATAAAACTCATTTAGAGTTAGGTAGTATATATTAGAAAATATAATATCGAGCAATCATTGAAAACTTATTATATTGTAATACAATTTTAATATATTTTTAATTTATTATTATATATTATAATAATAATTATTATATTGTACGCGAATGGAAAATTTAATTTCTTAAGCAATTCTATTATGATTTATGCGCGTTAGCTTTAAATTTAAAAAAAAAATATATATATAATAATTATTTTATTATTACGAGTACTCATTGTGTCATGTAAAATTTTAAATTATTAAATAAAATAATTCGAGGGGGACATATTAAACGCTTAACGTATACATTTATCTATATTTCTTATTTATTTATATTATTCTAAATTTCAATTAATTATTATTAAATTATTGTTATTTAAAATATCATACAATGAAAACGTTTAGATTTTTTTTTTTTTAAGAAAGCGGCCTATAACGCGATTTTTCATAGTGAATTCTACACTTATTTAATGGCACTACAAAAAGGAACCATAAAATAACAATGGAATAAGTGTCAAAAAATAATGTAAAACATATCGTAGTAAATATAAAACATTTTACAGAACCGACACTATATAATGAAGAACATTAATTAATGAAAATATTTTATACACGAAAAAAAATGTCTATTGTTGTGAACACAACATTTTATAAATGTTTTGCAAGTAGAATATAATATGTTAAATATTGTATTTAAAAAAAAAAAAGATAAAATGTATTGTCACGAATATTATTTATATCACTTTTTGGCATTCACTAAATAAGTCATATTGTTTACTATTCGATTAGAAATTTAAAGCACTGGCGGCGTCGTTTAGGGAAATTAATTAAAGTAGCGCACAGTTTAGGAAATTTTTTGTGTAATAAATGTAATTGGGTATGGTAAATGATTTTTCACACGTTTTCGATTTTATATGTATAAAATTGTATATATTTACATACGTGATATAAGATTTAACACGGATAACGGGGCGTGAAGGCACATATTTTTTATAAATACGTATGGAATTCACGGTTTCAGATATTATAATATAAATTCAGTGGCCGTGGATTTGAAATATTTTTCTTTCCGTGAAATGCTTTTTTTTTTAACTCGACCGTTTTTTAGTTTTCTTTCGCAAAGAAAATGATCGTATTATTCAATATGCGCGTAAATATTTGTTCTCGAAGACTTCACTCTATTTACAATAAAGTAATGTAATATAGTACCATATCCCCTCCCCCTACCAACTTAATATCACAATATTTCAAAATAGAATATTCGAAATAAAAAACATGTATAAGAAAACACGATATTTATTTTTTGTTTAAAATAATATACCATTTTATTATATGTAATAAATTTCATTGTTTTTTTTACCCATAAACATAATATTCATTTATAATTTTTTTAATGTATTTTCGAAACACTCTCTGGGTTTAATAATGATGACAAACGTAGATAGCCGATATGAAATAATGCAATTTAATACGGTTCAAGTACACTCGAATCGTGTTTGTTTTTTCTTTTTATCGTTATTATAAAATATACTTTTATACTTTTATACGTATAATTTCAATAATAACGATGAAAATAAGAAAAAAGCTAAGGGGCTAAAAAAGCATCGCCCTGGTACGCCACTGGTTTATACCGGAGCGAGATGATGTATTATTTATTAAACGAAAGTCTTTTTTTGTTTATCACTTTGAATAATATACAATTAAAACGATTGATTATTATTGCGTGTGGCTTTTGCGGAAAACCTAAATACTAAAGTAACGGTTTCAATATGGAGATTTGCGGATTTGACTTAAATTATAGTATTAAGTTTATTTTCCGGCACTGAATTTATCTTCTTAAACTACTCACGATTTCATCTTGTAAATGACGCAATTCAGTTTATCATTACGTTCAAAACTGTATTTTCCGGAAAATTTTCCCAAATTGTTATCTTTGCTGTCTCGAAAACCACGACGAGTTTTGTTCACGTCAACGCGATTTCAAATATTTTCGTAAAAAGTTTGCAAGAGAAAAAAAATCAATTGCAGTCCACCTACTGGGTTCACAGTAACCTGATGAATAGATAATAAGCCTTCTATTAACGATTACCAATAGTTAAAGATTAATTATTTACGCGTTATCCGTTTTAAAATGAAAATGGATTTGTGTGGAACTCTCCGTGTACACGCGAACAGTAATTTTATAATTTATAAGTTTAACGGGAATACGAAGGTTTTTGTCTAATGTTATTTAACGGACATTTTTTCCGTAATAGTAAATACAATGCTATAATATAAATGCTTTAATCGTTTCATTCAATAAATAATATTATACATTCTATTGCGTTGCAAGTATTATGAATTCATTTGAGTATTACGCGGTAGATTGAAAAAAAAAAGAATAGGATTTTATAAGAGGTTTTGAAGATCATTTTTATAATGCTAAATTTTTTTTTTTTACCGGTTAAAACTCAGTTTAACTTTTTTTTTTGTGGATAGTATGACAATATGACATATATATATAAATAAAGAAAGTAAAATCCGTCAAGAGCAGTAGATCTGGAATTTGTTCGTGGCACGATTACTATTACTCAAATGCTGGGTACACACACACCATGTCTAAATTACTACGGCGGAGAAAACGTTATTTGTCCGTAAATGAGCAAAAAAAAAAATAGTGGAATAATACTTTTTTTTTTTTTAAATTTTCGGCATATGTCATTAACGGAGGTGGAAATGTCATGAATATTTCGTTAAAATATTTACACTCAATCTTAAATGTGCCATTGCGGTGTAAAATACCACGTGCATTACATTTTCTGTCATCATTGATTCATCGACACAAATAGACATACATTTTTGGTTTTGCAGACCTTTCACACATCCTTCTTTCGTTCTACAACTATTAATATACGTATTTGAGTGTTTGAACAATTTAACAATCATTTTTTAGTCTTTTTTTATTTTTACAAATCGTTTATACATTCTATAGTTTATTATAATTTTAATAACTTGAGTAATATTTTAATAATATATTTTTTTTTTAATACAATAAATTTGTCTACACTTTTTTTGTTTTTATATTATTTGATAGATATTTTGTTTTATTATTAATACATAACAATTTCTGTTAATTCATACGCCTTTACTAATTGTTTTTACTATATTTGTAACCTGGCACGTACTTGAGAAGTACGCTGGGTTTTCACATATTGTTGAACTTATTAGAATTGCTTATTAAAACTATTATTTAAAGTAACTTAAAAGTTACTTTAATTTGGATAAATTTTTCTATTTATATAAACAAAAATATTATATTTACGTTAGTCCAGTATTTTTCCATTACTTCATAATTAGGAAAGCAACCCTCCCTAAATTATGTTTAGAACGAACTGCAAGTAAACAGAAATATGTTGTAATAAATTCGTTTATTAATTTTAATTTAAAAATAAGAAAATTAAATGATATATTAGTAAATAATAATAATAATAATTACATCTTATTGAGAAGGATAAATTTTGTGTGTTAATAATATGCAATTCATTAGTAATTGGAGGAGCTTATTAAGTCACTACGATCGATTATTTGTGAATAATAAATACTATTTAAATATAATAACGTATATATATATAAAACTCATTTTGTAGTCAAGACTCTTGGGTACCCCCTTTGAATTTATTTTTGTTGTTTATTAAAACGTCCTTCCTCCTAACCACACCTAAATATACTACGCATTAAATAGTTCTATCGCACACATTGGGAAAAATAGCGCTAGTTCAATACAACGAATACATCGGGATAATATTATTTTAAATTGAATTGAAATTTTGAAAAAACTGGGGTTAGATTTGACTAAAAAAAAAAAAAAATTGTAGGAATTATAGACTAGTGATTATGATTTAGAGCAGAGTTTCCCAAGCTGTGGGTCACAATAAAATGTTCGATGGGTCGCGAAACATTTTCACATGAAGAACATGAGTTGAAAACGAGTTATTATCAATCTATTTGAGACTTTGGAGACAATCCAATAAAAATTACTTTCAACCGAAAATATTTAATGGAGTTCTAGTTTTCTATTCAAAATATCTATCACTTTTTGCTAAAGCTACATATTATATACACAGTTTTCCATCGAATTCTTCATAATATAATTTTGTAAAGTTGGATTTTCGGTCATTTTTTACATTTGTTTACCAAATAAATTACATTTTATACAACATTATAATATAAGTTATTCAGTATACATATAAGTTATTTTTATTATAATATATTGGGTAATATTATAATTGTTAATATTTCAAAAAAAAAGAAAAAATGATTTGGATGGGTCTTCTAAATTTGAAAATTGTCAAAAGTGAGTTGCGCTTTTAAGAAGTTTGGAAACCTCTGACTTAGTATTGTAAACTTTATCGTGAAATTAACTTATTAAAATGTAATTAACGACTGACAGAATAACATTATATATTTTAAATGGAAACAATGAAAAACTTTGTTACCTACTTACACTTAATGCATTTATTACAATCGATCGTCCGCGCATTTTCGACAGAGCTAATTATAATAACTGTTTCAGTATGCGTCAGAGAACGATTGTATAATAATTACGAGTACGTCATAGATGTTGTCGACCGACAACAATGTTCCTATTGTCTAATATTGATTTCGAATTAAACTTATTGTTTTTTTTCTCTATACACGTAGAATACGTAATACTTTGAACAGTGTCGATTAAATTTCAAATTTATTAATTAACATCTAAACAGACAGCCAAGCAAAATAGTTATTTTAAATTTGGAAATTACGGTTAGGAATCGTTTTGGCTCGCATTTAATTCTTAGGTTCGTGTACGGAGCTGTTATTTACTGTTCACAAATGAAATAAACAATTTTTTTTTTGTACTGGTATTAAATGAAAAACAAAGTGATATAAAATGTTCAATTTTTCTTTGATTGATTTGCGTATAATATTATTTATCAATAGACATCTGTAAGAATAATTTATTCGCATTTAAAAAAAGTAAAATATTTTCATACCTCACTTAATTATTATTGTTAATGTATTGTATTATTATGATTTTTAATGACCGGCATAAAATTATGTTAAACATTTATACTTCAGAGAATCAAAATAATAATAATAATAATAATAGTAATGTTAATCGAAAGTTTTACAAACAGACGAGAAAATTATTATAATTATTAAACTTGGTGAAATATTTTTTTAAATATAAAATTTGTGCCTTGTGGAATTGTAATAAATTAAATTTGGTACCTAAATTAATATTCACTGTATTTGTAATACGTAAAGAATAAACAAATAAACATCATAGCAGGTGGATTTATTTAGGCGTAATGTAGAATAACGCGAGCATTTCTTGGCATCTTTTTGACTGTCTACATTTTTATAACTCTTGTTTCAAATGTTAAACGTTAATATAAAAATGAAATTAATATATATATATATACACTTTGTTGAAAATATCCAAGTATAGTTTTTATGTTCTCGTGAACTTTTAATATTAAAACCCAAAGTAAATAAAGAAAGGAAATTTTATGGTGCTCATACTATTAGGTTTTCAATTAAATTAAAATGGATTTAGGTACATTGATTTTTATTATGGTTTACAAATTGCGTGTTTATATATGGCGTACAAAAAATTTAACGGGAGATGTTCGTCACACGATCTAAATTTTTTACTGCGTCTATGATTCTACACTACTTACAAATTTATTGCGTGTTTAGGAGTTACACAACGAATTGCCCGAAAGCATATGATGTAAATTAGTTTATTTTTGTTTTGTGAATTTAACATTAATTGACATTTAATTATATGTTACATTATAGCGTAAAATAAAAATGTACCTAATAATATAGTGAATTTATCGACATCAAAGAAAATATTATAAACTTAAGAATTAATTAAATATCTTACTATATTCGGTGAAGTTTTAAAGTTTAAATATAATAATAGCTAACATATTTATATGGGTTTTATGCTGGTTTAACGCTTTCATCGTGCGTGTTTATTTACGTATTAAAATGTGGATTTTATTTGGAAAAAAAAAAATTTATATAGAATTTAGTTGATACGGTTTTGATTGGTGTTAAGTGCAATAATTAACTGACGTAATAAATTGTTTCGTAGAATTGGATAACATTAACAGTGAAAATTAAATGTATGCGCCGAACAATTGAGATTTGGGAATTTAACATAAAACGGAGAGAGCGTTAAGTTTTATAGTCTGTTGATGATTGATTATCGTCTTGTATATGAAAGAAGAACGTCTTATGTCTTACAAAAGTGTGGGTAGGGCGTGACACAGATTGATTGTATTATTATGTGAAAACTCGAATTAAAATTGTACAAGTAGTAGAGTGGTCAGTGATACCACGTGAGTGTGTGTGTGTGTGTGTGAGAGAAAGAGTGAGAGAATGTTTTTATTGTGACATAGACCGATGTTCCACGAGTCCATTAAAAAATGTAAACATGCTACTGATTCATGTAGGCCATAAGCTGGTGTATCATTCGAATATATATAATAGTAGTAGCCGCCTATACTTATTGTATCACTTCAACAAGGTCGCGCCCTCGCATCTCAATATTATACAGTTTTTCTGTTAAAGATCGTTAAATTATTTTAATGATCAGAAAAAAGAAAAGAGATTCTCTACTGAATAATCGTTTGGAATAAAAGTAATCTACAATATTAGAACCGGGTAAAACTCGTGTGTATATCTCTTTGTACAAAAAGAGATTTTTGATTTATGCTGATATACTCGTAAACGTATTATTTTAATAAATTATAATATATACATATATATATATATATGTAATGTTTGAGTTGTATACAATTATAAATATAAGCGATATTACTAGTACGCGATCGTTTTTATCGGCGATGATTTTGCTCTTAGTTTAATATTTAATATATAAAATCACAAAAAAAAGAAAGAAAAAGGAAATCGAAATTCTAAGTTTCAATAGAATTATATATTTGGGTCAGGTATAATAAACGGAAACGTTTCAACGGTTTTCAACCACGGATTAAATTATTAAATACGCATTTTGAACTCTGTCAGAAGATTTAAAGTAATAAGGATATTTCATGGCCTGGAATAAAAATAATGATGGTGATCTGTGAACAGAAAATTTAAGTGGGCTCACTCGTATTACAGAGTTCGATTAATTGAAGAATAATGACGACGAACAAAATTCATAAAAAAACAATTTAGGACCGGATATTTTTGGATTTAAAATTTTTTTTAAACAAAACCACGCGTCGTTAGTCCCAATAATTTCAGAATTTTTTTTTTTGGAGGAGAGAGGGATATTTACGCAATTATTTTACCCTTTTCCACTAAAAAAAGTTTTGTAATTACGAAAGAAATGACAGTCCAGTTTTAGTACCAAGTGAGAAATTATGACATTGAAATACCTTAGACATTTTTCGGAATGCACATTTGGCCATTTCAACCTTGCATCTAATTTCTATTGATCAATATTTATTAACCAATGTACCTAGATAGTTGCACTTTTGAATTTTTTCTATTTGCTGACCATTAATAAACAACTGTTGTTCCTACAATTTGTTCCATCGAAATTATCATAAATTTTGTTTTGTTTACATCGAGGGACAATATGCCTATTGTTTTCATTCTCAGAATGATAATAAACCTTGTGATTATCCACTATATAATGTCCGTTGCCCGGCCGTTTCATTTTACTAATTCCCATTATGTCGATTTTAAGTCTATCCGTTTCAGCAATCGCATTATTAATTTTTCCCGCTTTGTACACTGTTCTTACATTCCACGTGCATATCATTATGGGTTCTTTTGATATGCTAATACTCTGTTCGTCATTTAATTTACAAGGTTTTCGCATGTTGACGACGTGAGAAGCTTTGTAGTTGTTCCTTCCCCTTCCGGTTCTTGGTTTCCGAATTTCAAGGCCATCGTTAAAAAAAAATATTACTATTCTTCATTATAATTTACTAGGGACAATGGATTTCTCATTATCAGAAACATATTCATGTCTATATATGCATAAATGTTATTTTCTAATAAGATTTAAAATTGAAAAAATTAAAACAACACAGTATAGTTATATTCGTAATACTAAAATAAAAGTAAACATAACGGATGTTAGGTATGAATTGTTCGGACTTGATTTCGTTTGTAATAGAAACGATAATAATAAATACGAAAAAAAAAATGGAAAAAGATATCGACGAGAAGAGAAAAAAGTTCGGTATTGTAAAAGTCATGTTGACAATGGCGTCGGTATGGATTGTTTGTTTTCAAAATAAAACGTTCTTAGTATAAATGTGTAGTATTTACTTTGACGATTCCAAGTAGCAGTATGACACTGGCAGCGAAGATGAACAAATTGGTTCCAATTACGGCCGAGTATGCAATTTGAACACCTGCAATATATATATTCAAAAGTATACATTAATTATTCAAATTAATATTCACTATAAAAATGAATTTTAGTCAATGTATCGATTGATTATTTTTTAATTAATAAATCATAATTTAGTTCGTACTGTTATGGCGATATTTTAAATTTCAATTACGTTGAAATATGAGTTGTATATTACGTTTTCTTCAAAACGTAATTTGAATTCATTATAATAATAATAATAATTTATAAATTGAATTTCAATGCACATAAATATAAACATTTATGTAACCTTTTATTATTATTATTTTTTTTTTAAAACAATATACGTATTTTATTTTATTTCAGGTCGTTTATGAGTTATGTTATAAGTAAATATCACGAATGAAAATTATTCGTATTTGGAAGTAGAACTTTTATGAATCACGCCATTGTGGTTATTTAATACGTCGTTTTTTTTTTTTTTTGATATTATATTTTAATTCATACTTTAAAAATGTTTTTATTTGAAATTGTTTTAAAATATGTCTAGTATAAAGTGTTATGCGTATTGGGATTTGTAGTCATTATATACGTTTTAACGTTTTTAAACACATGTAATATTTGTCTTTAAATTAGACATGTTATTAAATTTTGATCCAAAAAAATAAATAATCGTTTTACGATATTGAAAGTTTATTATAGGAATCGACTAAAAATAGTCTATGGCTGATAGAATTGTAATTTTTTTTTTTTTTTATAATTTATCTGATGTAATAATTGTAATAATTAATTAATATTTTACGTAATATCATAATAATATATATTTTGTAAAAAAAGATGTTTAATAATGATGTTCATCAAAATGAATGAATGAATAATGAACCAATATAAGAATTAAGTGGTTTAGGTTAACCCATGGAATTGAAAGGTCTTAAAACATTATATTTTTAATGACTATTTCAAATTTTTACTCGGTGTTACTAACTTGTCTAAAGTTTTACACTTCGTGACGAAACAAATAAGAAAAAGAAAAAAAGAACAGGGGACGTAGTATATTCAAATACTGCACGAGTCTCGACAATCGAGAAAAAAAGAAATATTACTACGTAGTCTGATACGGTCCATTAATATAAATAATCGAGTCACCTATTTTTCTGTATCTTGTACATCAAGTAAATAAATAAGTAAGTAAGTAAGTAAGTAAGTAAGTAAGTAAGTAAGTAAGTAAGTATGTAAGTAATTAAGTAAGTGTGTTATCGGTTTTATATATCCATAAAATAAATGTAATTAAGCGCGTGACACGCATTTAATTCGAGTAAATTTTATATTTAAAATTTTTAACATTTATTTATCTATATTATATCGTACGGACGCTAATTATACGGGAAAAATTAATCGTAATATACTGAAAGTATTTATTTGAAGACCCCGCATAAATAATTACATTATTTAATTATTCATAATTATAATATTTCAATGCTAATAATTATAATATTTACGAGAAATTTAAAGGTTTTATGAAAACTCAATTGACTGTTATATTGATAGAATAGAAACTTTTAATCGGAATAACTAGAACGTGACGCACGATTTCAGACGGTAAAGCAACTGCAAATGACGATTTATTATAAGGATTTATATTATTTGAATGGCTGAATGCTATTGACCCAGATCGGATTAAATTACTTATTCTATATAGGATTTTGGATTTCATATTAAAAGTCACGCGGATTTTCTGCTCAGAAGAGTTTAAGGATTGTTTAGTTTGGTTGTGCGAAAGTGTTTTATTCAGAATTGGCGCTTATTGAATAGCGTTTCTAAACATTTTTTTTTTTTTTGGAGAAAGAAGAGGTTAGGTTAGGTGTTTGTTGTCTAAAGATCTAGAGGGCGAAAGTTAACGATGAAGTGATGTGAAGTTTATAGTTTCAATTTGCTGGCAAGTATCTCCACACATGAATATTATAGTGATAAAAGTTTAATATTAATTTCTGTAATAATTAACGACTTCTATAATTAAAATTAATTACTTTATTTGTTTTAAAGATAAAAAACGTTTCACGATTACGCAAATATTTGTAGATGCAATAGTATAACGATAATTTTACATTTCCGACTCAAATATAATTCGTATTACAAAATCGTTTGTTGAGTCCCAATTTTATTTTAAATAAAAGTTTTAAGAGATTAAATAACACAAACTCGTGTATATATATAAATAAATAAATAAATAAATAAATATATATATATATATATATAATAGTCTGACAATGAATTTCTATACAGCAGACGAAATAGCGAATTATTCAAATTAATTGGGTATTGGTTACGGACTTTTATTAAAAATTTACTCGATGGGAAAATGGAATAAGATATTAATTATAATCAACATATCTATGTTATGAATAGGATAATTTTGTGATAGTCATTATATTTTAATTAATTTCTCGATTGGATTTATGTGTATATAGATTGAAATGGTCGATTTTTAATTGTTGAAATATGAGTGTTTTAAATTTGATTTAAGCGGTAAATAAATCATTATAATAAGAAGACATTTTTATAATATACATTTGAAGAATAATATTTTTACTTATATAATTAACTATTTATTGAAATAATATTACACATTTTTAAAATAAATGTACGCATGAAGTATAATAACCAGTCACTTCTTTTTTTTGTAATTTATCTCGGAAAGGTATTAATTGTGTGTAATGTACGTACATTAAGCGATTTAAAATATTTCAGAAGACTAATAGCTGAAATTCATTATGATTTATGATTTTGTAATGCATCAAATTTATATTATTAAAAAACTACATTATAAAATGTAAATATTAGCATTATTTTAGATGTACCTATATATTTATATTCATTAAAAAATGTTTATAAAAGTTTGAATACGGGAATTTTTAATTCGCGGTATTTTAATTTATTTATATCGTTTGGTTTGTGTACAAAATTGGTAACACGGAATATAATAAATATAATAAAATAAAATATAAAATATATGATATTTAGATAAAGATATAAATGATTTCAATAAATTGTGTTCGTTCGCATGACGTGTGTGTGTGTGTGTGTGTGGTATGAAAATAATAAATATTTATTTCACACAATTAAAAGTACGCTACTTTTTACAGAATAAAATATAAATTAATATTTACAACACTAGGTCTTATAGACATGACTTAGAATTAAAATAATTATAATCCAAAACTATATAATTTATTAAAATTATTATTGTATTCGTACATCTTTGTAATACAAAAAAAAAAAGAAAAAAAAATCATAATTTTAATCATTAAAGGCGGTAGTGTCGTATATATCGTTCATGTGACACACTGCAGAATTAATTTCTATACTTATTATTAATTTTTATTTCATATATTACATTATATTTATCATATAATCATTTATATAATAATCTTATTTGTAATAATGACTCATTTATCATTAACAATCAAACGATACTAAATCCAAGTGCCTCAGAACGACGTAACCTCGGAATGCAATATAAAAAAAAAATTGACTTTTCGAGAATAATTTCGTCTTTTTAGTGCCTGGGTATAAGAAAAGTTTGTACGCCGAACGACTCGAGACGGAGTTTTTCAAGTTGAAAAAATAAAAACAAAAAAATAGCTCAATGTTGACGTTTTGACGGCAACGAGAAAACTGTGTGACACATAACGCGAAATACGATACACGGACCGGGTGAATTTAATCAATTAGTTTTTTGTTACGTCCGCCGGACGACACAGGGTTCAAACAACGATTCATTAAAGAAAAAAAAAATATTTTGCTATTTTGCGCTCATCGTGTGTGTGTGTGTGTGTGTGGATAAGCTTAATGGATACTTCGCATATTATAAGTGCGTCGTACATGAGCACACACCACTGCTGTAAACCGATTATGCGAAATGGCCGGTGTAAAAAATATTTCTCCCGAGGAAACCCCGATTACTATTCAAACCAAAAGCATCATCAAAGGCGCCGGGTCCGAGAGAGATCAGATCAGAGCAAACGATTTCTCGAAACGATAATACTGTCGATATCGACAACATGAATTCGGGACTGTGTGAAATGCATTATACAATCATCATCATCATCATCATCATTCTATAATATCGCGTATAGTCTAAAATAAATAAACGGAGAGCGTGATCGATCGTCGATATGCAATTATTATTATATGGCGTCCTGAATTCCGGTATGACAGTCTTTACTTTTATCCCGAATAATGGCGTCGTGTAGTTAAAAAAAAAAACGTGTACTGACTTTTGAAAATTTACATTTTCAATAATAAATAATCATCGGTTAACACAACAATTCAGTTGATGATAACGCAGGCCAATACAAATTTTTTTAAAGTTTCCTAATGAAAAATATTTTATTTTACGCAATTTTAAGTCGTTTGACCATAAAAAGTTTATACTAGCTCTTGTTTTTGAGATATTTAAGGATATTTTGATAGAACTTGTATGCGCAATGCTGCGCGGTTCGTTATTTTTATTAATTATTATTATTATCCGTCACAAACGAAACAAATAAAGACAAAAATAAAAAAAAAAAAAAAATTAAACAATGACTTGATAATATTATTACGATCTATTTTAAGGGGGGGGGGAGAAATATGTATACATAAAAAAGCAATCGAAAAAGAAATATTTAACGTATTCGAGCTGACGACGTCTTTTTGCTTGTCGTTTGTGGCTTTTTTCTGAAATGTCTTTGCTTACAAGCCAACAGAAGTCGGCCAGCGCATTGATACGTCCCATTTGCCTTGGTGTCTCGTTTTTCCATTGTAGCGATATCCCGGTGAAAACGTTCTCCATGTTCGTCACTTACTGCACCGCGATTGTTTGATGAAAATCATCTACACTAGAATCTACAGAGTGTATTTTAAGAGACATTGCAACTCAATTGGTGGTATTTTTGTAGTAAATTTGCAATAAGATGATCTCGTAGGTTAGGTAACGAAAAATAGTTATATAAGCATATAACTAAAAATTCGTACCTTTTTCATGGATTTAAATAAATCACAAGTCTTATATAAAGCAAAAAATGCTTAATTATTTATAATTTTTCTGCTTGTAATTATTTCAACAAAATAATAACTGTTATTATAATTGTGCTATATTCCTTTGACTTTCCAAAGAGCGTGAAGTGTCTTGATTCTTGGTTCTGAATAAGTTACTTTATTCGGTTGCTACTTTCAAACACCGTGGCCGTCCGATACAAACTATTTTCGGCAAAATTATGTTAAATTTAATTATTTTACGGCAAATAAGATAATACGCTTCCGCGGATATTAACACGGTTTTGTTAGCTGGGGGCCGTTTCCACGCTGAAAGTTCCCGAGAGCACTTTCCGACTTCATAAATCTTTTATTAGATCATTTAATTCACTTCGCGCAACGGGGCCCGCACCTTGAGTTTATCACACGGTTCACATATTGAAATCTGAATAATTCAATTTGCTATGCTAACTGATACACGTATTATACAGTATCAACGCACGTCCGTCCAATCAAGTCGTTTTCGTTTTCGTCCGTACGGGCGCGCCGAGGGCGTTTTGTTGATTACAAACTACTAGAGAAAGATGTTCTGTGGTATATGTTTGTTTCGTGTAATGTTGTAATCCGTTCTAGGATATACACGCCGTAAGTAAACAGGTGGGGGGGGGGGAGAAATGTCTAGAAGTGTAATCATGCAATTTTAATCGCTACACGATTAATATTAATTACGAAAAGAAAATACCGAACAAATAAATAATAAAAACAACCGACGAAAATAAATATCGCTATGTGGGTTGAAACTGACTTACGTATATATATACATATATCGATAAATAAATCTAAAATTAAATTATATTCTCACTTCGTGCTATAGCTGCGCATACTGTCTGTTTATTGATTAATGGTGTCCATTTTATGCGATAGTCATTAATTTTCTAAACGCCGTGACTAGTTTATGTGCTTTGAGTTTTATATTTGGTAAGTTTGTATCATTACTACGGTATACAACAAAAGCAATTCGCTTTTAAATATAAGAAGAAATACAAAAAGGTGTGAAACAATTGAAATTAAAATTTGTGTAAATTAAGCGCGGATTTCGCTACGATAATATTCTAATATTATTATTGTTACTCGTATCTCAACGACGAGTAATAAATCGCGCAGAAAAATAACCAATTAAAAGAAATGTTCGAAAGAACTTTTATTATTATTTTCGTTTTATAAATAAAACAAAATTTAAGTTGAAATAACATCAGCTTTAATTAAACAAAGTGTCTGTTGATTTTGTTTTACGCTTTTTTTTTTTACATATATGAATTATGTATTTTCATTATATAATACGTTTGCTTACCATAAAATACGTCTTGCAGGAGAACTGAATTTTTCATGTTTGAACTTATCATCCAACTGTATATTAAAACAACTAGTACAGAAATATTCTGAAACATACCAATTATATAAATTACAAATTAATGCAAACTGAAAATATTGATAATGATAAAATGAGTGAGCGTAAAATACATTTTTTTTTTTTATGTTTGTCGTCGGCACCCAGGTGGTCGTTTCCCTAAATACGAATCCATTGCACGTTCAGAATAATAGTTTGCCGATATAACGTAATAATTATTTTAATATTTTTATAGATGTAAAACGTCTGTAATAATAATTGTTAATTATAAAACTATAATTTTTGGCATATTAATATACGCGCATCGTTTTTATATTCATACATTTTCTCTGTAATGATAAGTCAGTCGAATTACAGTCAATCTAATGTTTATAATTTGTCGGATTCGTTAATTTTTAAACGTTTTATCCCATGCAGATCTTCCTTTATAATATGATTATGGAATTCAATTCGTTTTTGAAATAATTTCCATTTGAAAAACTTGAAAGAGGTTACCACGTCGTCCATATTTTCAGACAAAAAGCCTTTACAGGCTATAAAAGCTATATGGAATTATATGCAGGGTTTTTGAATTTTGGACAAAAGGAATAATCGTATTATAAAAATTACTTTTTAAAATAAATTATTACTGTTCTCAATCATTTCGATGGTTATAAATATTACGTCGTCTATCGTATCATTCTCATATTATAAGCTACTTTAATGTTAAAATAAAATCACCATGTAGTAGTAATAAAATGCCATTTAAATTTAATCTGCATTTCTACATTATAAGTTGTTTCGTATTATCTACACGGAACATGAGAGAAATCGGGTTTGCATTTTTTAAGAATTGAATTAAGAACGAATTGTACGCGTACACCGATCTAAAGTAAACATATTTCGATTATAAAAATAGGCGCACGTAAAAATGTTTCCAGAGATATCAGATATCATTTCTGATCGATAGGATTTTTATCATAATAGAAATTTTATGTGGCCTCACGATCTATTTGATCGTTTTTTCGAAAATTAAAGAAAAAAATACATTTTATTTCTTTTTCAAGATATTCTTTTATTGCGAGTATATTGTTATAATAATAATAAAATCATTTTTCCCATATATTACTATCCACGTTCGTATATACACGTTAATTATTTATGATGTTTGTTTTATTTAATTAACTACTAAATAGTACGCGCGCGCAATTACGTAACTAATTAGAAATACAAGTTATTTGAAAACGAAACCTCGTGACAGTGAACGCGGTTTTAAATAAATAAATAATTTATCACGCGCGCATAATTTAAAGTGTTTTATTAATTTTTTTAAATATACGCTTTGCCAGTCAAGTCCGGTTCGGCACATACGTTCGAATAAAATTCCTCTGTACAGTGCACAGCATTTTGTTTGACAAAAATGAAATTCGTTACAATATGGTGCGCAGTGATGTACAGTTACGTTACAGTTTGCGATTCATTGATGAAATTCGTGTAATATATGTAGTCGCGAACAGAAACAATGCACGCACGATGACCCATCGGCGTTTTCCGGCAAATTTCGTACGCGGATAATGAACGGCAGCAAATGGAGTTGCCGAAACCTTTAGAGTTATTTCTGAGGTACAAACTTCAAATTTTGAATAACACAAACGCGCAGTGTATTAATATCTAATTACGTATATCTCGAGGACTTACAAGCGCGAGCGTTGCAGTGCGCTCAATTTCTGTATGAAAACATTCCTTCGCACGTCTCTTCTCACTCGCCTCGGGCGTATTTTGCGTTGGTTTTGTGTTGTGTACATTACGAAATAACGCGCAGAAGTGACTGCGCACACCTGCGCAGCGCATCAGTAGCAATACCGTTCATTTTATAACATAATCTATTGGAAATTAATTTCCGTAGAAATTAAAAAATGGGCGAGCGAGAAGAACAGTGTATTACGTCATTCTATACGCACTGCTATTGAAATACAAATTAAAATGTTTAACCGGAGACGAATGATTTTATATTCGACGGTTCGTCGTAAATGTAATGTTATAATATATAGTCCACCGATTAAATTTTCCTCGAGTCACGACGTTTTTGTATGCCGTAGTGTTATTTATGTCCACCTAACTGCGCGCATATTTCAAATCTCCAGACAGAAATTATATACGGACAATTATATTTCATTAAGCATTTTAATACACACCATTTCTCATAATTTATTCTATACGAGTATATACCAACTCGGTGAATAATAACAATTTTTATAGCGTTAATAAATACGAGTAAGTTTAAAATTACCCCGAAGATATTTTTTTAGCCCGTTCAATTATTGTTGTACTATGGTATGGAGGATAATCATCCTATTTATTTTTTCAATCAGGTTTTACAGTTAAACAAATAACTTGCAGTGCACAACCGCATTGAACGCACGTAACGTACCATCGTTACGATTCTCTGACAATATTTTTAATGAAATAATGTTTATATTTTCTGACATTAGTGAATAACAACGGATCAAAAAGAATAGTGAGCCGTGGTTGAGTTAAATTTCGTTATATTAAACATAATTTGCTAAAAATAAATTAGATTAACGCGGTTAAGTGTATTTTATAAATTATTATGTTACATTGGATTTTATACAGGACATTTTAGTGATCGGTTAACGTGTATTGGCCATACAAGCCAATTACGTTACATCGTAAAATGTATAAATTAAGAATTATTTCGGATCCATAATTTTAAATTTTCACGTTTCAATTAAATTCCTAAGTCTGCTAGAACAATTTATTTTAATTGGAAATCTGTGAAATGATCATTTGGAACGTTTATATAGTTATTTTTTACAGTTTATTGTGAACATTTTAGCGGTAACAATGAAAATATTTTTTAAAACACAAGACATTACAAATTAATATAAGAAAAGCATAAAAAAAATTATATCTCAGTCTGTTACTACGTTAAAAAATTGATCATTCTTATCGAAGGTAATCATTATATTTCTCTGTGAAAAATGTAAGCATAAACAAATATAATTTCTTTTGCTGGAATGGATGTTATATAATTACGCAAGTTATACATTATAACTAATACTAATTTATAAAGACACTTACTGTACGAAAAATGAGCAATCAATATCATTAATTAAGATATTTATCATTCATTTTAATGATTCTTCAATTTATAATTACATCGAGTTTCGTTATATAAATGAATTATTAATGTTAGTAGAAGCAACGAGCAAAAAATTAATTTATAATATTTTATTTTATATTATTTATTGAAGACTGCATGAAATTGTGGGTTATTTGGACCACGGAAATATTAAGTTGAGGGGAAAAAAGATATTTATATATAAACTACTCTGTACGAAAAATATTTTGGGATTTTCTAACAAATTTCGTGCTTTATATTCTCATTTAGATTTCTCATAAAATATTTATGGCCTAAATGGTGAATTTATATAGTTTATACAATTATTTTTTTTATTGTCCGTCCTTGATATACATAAAAAAGATCTATTGAATGTAAATAAATCAATAAAAATATATAATGTAAAAGTTGGTTGGAGAAAAACAAACTTATAATCGAAATTTTACATTCATATGTTATACGTAATAGGAGAAATACAATTAATTTGGTTATTATTCGTATAGTCGTAGAGTTGTATCGCGTATCGTTTCATCGACCATTTGAGAATAATTTTCTTTATTTTCAGGCTTTACCTCAATAATATATTATAAAACAATTTATGCAGTTTTGAACATTTTTCTCCGTTGTTTATACGATTTTTTAATGTATTGTGTAGGCTACATGCATATAAATTATTAAAATACCATTTATTTATTAAAAATGTAACTTTGTAAGTACGTAAAAAGTAATAATTAAAAATTAATTGATATGTGAATTGTGTATCAATCAAACGGCGGAATATAAATAAAGATATTGTCAAATGTAGTGTGGTCAACATGAACGTTTCAATAACATTTTAAGTTTGTAACGTATCAAATAACCAGTGAATAGGACAATTCAGAACAAAATTGCAATTTATTGTTTTTAAAATTTTTAATGGTTATTTATTTATTTTTGTTTGAAACATATACAGCTGTATGCTGTAAATACATATATATATATAGTATATACTGTACTTAATATATTGTCGATATTTTTCCAAATGACAACAACTCGAAATTCTTAATGGTTTGATAAAATATTTGGTCCTCTTGAACTCACAATTAGTGACGTGTTATGGACATTAATATTTTGAAAATGAAAAAAAAATTGCTTACTATCTAACTTATAATTATGTAAAATATATTATTTTATTTTATAAAAATTTATAATACATCTATGTAACAGAGAAAATGTATGAAAATTGTCTGTCGGTAAATCGATTATAAGTATTATTTTAAAATTTTATGTGAAATATGGAAGAAGAGAATTGAATTTATATATAAGTATATAAGAAGTGAAAAATTAGACATAAATAGGTTGTATAGATGTGCTGCTAGCATAAAAAATACGTATGCACTACACGTAGTAGATTTAATTTTTGTTTATCCTGTTTAAATTTGGAATTATCGAGAATCTGCTTCGTTGAAATTACAATGAGCCGTGATTTTAATAATGTACGCTTCCATGTAATATTCATTAACGTAGTTGTTAATATTAGCATGGGAATATATGAAACATTATTAACCGCTTTTATCGTAAACTCTTATGGAAAATGTTTGTATTTTCATTAAATAATGCATAATATTTTATGAGTAGAAAAGAAAATATCCCATCATGAGATTAATGCGTACATTAATATCATACAATGAATAACGTGTATATATATATATATATATATATATATATGTATAAGTTATAACATAATAATAAACAAAATGTTAGTATGGAAAATACCGAGGGATTGTTGCCTAATTCTGGAATGCGAAAAATGAGTAAATTTTGTGTTGGTAAAATATTAATCGTATGTACAATTAAAATATTGACTGATTCCGAGTATTACGAGTTGGTACAATATGTATTATATAGTATATTATAATATTATGAAATAATTTCGTGAAACAAAATATTTACTAAATCAAACAACGGAATACCTAACACGAATAGTTATGCGTGTGTGTGTATTTGTATAATAAGTGCGTATACACGGGCAGTGTTATCAAATAAAAAGTGCCTTGTAAAGGAATATAAAATTAAAATATGAATAATAATAATAAAATTAAGTTAATATTTATATATAAATAAGAAAATGTTTACGATTAATATTTCCTGAAAAGAAGAAATAATTGTTATGCATCTAGAAAAGACTGAAAATAATTTTGGAATAATATTTGAAATGCAGTAAATTCAACGGAGAAACAATTTATTTGATTTACGTCTTCATTAAAACATATATTATTCCCACGTAAAGAAAATTAAATAAATGAGTTACTTCAATTTCCCTTAAGATATATATATATATATTTTTTTTTGAATTCAGTAAATCATTTAAAATATTTTTTTCCTATCTATTAATAAATTAGTTATAATATTTTATATTTTTATGAAGAATTGTAATAACTTTGAGTAAATGGTTACTATGTATTAAAAAGTAAAACTGGAATTATGGTTATACATACAAATTTCCTTATGAATACGGTTTAGCTATTGTCTGTTTTATAAAAAGGAAGACGTTCCGGAAATCCAAGTTCAGTAAAATCTATATTAAACTTTTTGTGTAGTAAGAAATGTTGTTCTCGTATAAATAAATAGTAACGCGATTTAAAAAAAAAATCTAAATAAAATAATAAATTAGAATAATATTTTAAACGTTAATTTGCTTATACTGATAATTTGTAAGAAATGTATTTATTCGTTAAGGGTTCCGAAATAATAAACAATTTTATTAGCTACTAAACAACCAATGCAGTCACATGACGCTCCTGATAGGCTATTTTAGTGTAGTGTACGTGGTATGTTTACTGGTTTGTAGTGGCAGTAGTAAATTATTTTGTATTGATCGTAACAATATAATAATAATAATAATAATAATAATAATTGATTTTCTTGCAAATTACTGGGAAATGTCCACTTTTGACATTATTCGATTAAAGTTAAATGAAACGTATTCAAATCGATTTTATTCATGGAAACGGTAAAATGGACCACACATAGTAAAACGGTTATTAAAAACTTGCTAAATTTCAATATGGAAATTATGGAATGATTTACAGAAATTTGGGTTTGAAGTAAGTGTAATAATAAGACTTAGTTTTTTTTCCAATACATTTTCTGCATTATTTTATAATACTTATTGTTTAAAAATAAGATAAAACGCGTAAAAATATCATATTTTTTTTACAAATATTTGTTGGGTTTATTATAACTTTTAAATAACTTTTTATTATTACTTTTAAACTGTATTTTATCGTATTTAGTATTAATAAATCATGTTCTCGATGCAATGAATACTAAACGGTTAAATTTTTTTTCGCAAACTGAGTTTAAATGTTTTTTTATTGATTTGATTAAAGGATAAAAAAAAAATTCAAGACTATCTAATAAACTTGACGGGTTTACTCGTGAAAGACGGGAAATCGGTGCCGAGTAAATTATAAAGATTCCTCAGTATTAAATCTTCTCGAAGGTGATTGATAACTTTAAATATATTGCTTGCATCGATCTCAGTGTCACGCTGTGTATCTTGTGTGACACTGTGTAACATTTTCAATACATATCAAATAAGTGATTTTGATTTATGAGCACTTATTGGAAATTCTTGGCTAACAAGTACAGTTTTAATTGTAAGAAAAATCTGAAATTGAATTAACTCGACATACGTTCATTCACGTTTACGTAAAATAAACATCGCTTTTTTTATATGAGATTTTTTAAAAGTAAAATAACAAAAGGCTCGAAGCTGTAATTTATTAGAGATTCCGTAACATTGTAAGACATTTAATTATATTTTAAAGACATATTTTACCGAAACTTGTATTATTTTGTAGGTCCATTATTTACCATTTTACCATATTATTCCAGAGAAAATTATTATCTATTTATGAGGGTATATTAATTTGTAAAAAAATCTACGTATATGATACATTTATGGCGACTGTTTTCACTGTAATGGATGTCGATAAGCTCATTTAAAGGAATGTCATTTTTAGGGAAATTTTAGTTTCTATTTAAGAGAAAGAAAAAATTAAAAATTGAAAAATGTATAAAAAAAAAAAAAAAAAAAATATAAACAAAAGCAAAAAAATTCTAATTTCACATATGCGTAATATTTATTTTAAATGTTGTTATTATAATATTTCAATTTAAATCAAACTGATATATGTATAGTTAAAAATATTAAATTTTTATTTTTGGATTTTATATATAGATTTTTTTTATACTAAATTTGTACAAGCGTTAAATATTAAAAGTTCAAGCAAAAAATATATTTAAATTTACAGGAAAAAACAAATGTTTATTAAATTATTTAAGAAAATTTAAGATTATCTTACTTGAAATTAAAACAATAACTTATAAAATTACGCTATGTAAACTATACAACTTTTTGCACCAAGTTGAAATTGTAATTTAATTTATGACCGTTAATGTATGTATTACAAAATGAATAGTGATGTAAAATTTGGTTTCTAATCATGTAGATGTAGCTAAAAAGAAAACACGTTTAAATTAATTTGGGAATATATACTACTGTATACAGTAAACAGTATGTTTAAATAATGATTGACACTAAAATAGAATTTTACAAATTATTTATTTATACACGTTTCTCCTACTAAAAAAAAAAAATTGAACGAATTAAAAAAAAATTATTTCTGTTATAAAAAAAAAAAAAAATAAATGCTTGATTTCGTGTTTATTTGAAATACTCGTATTTCAGTTGTAATATTTATTTGATTTTATGTTAAATTGTAAATATTTTATTATGAATTGTAAAAAATATTTATCATATAAACGATTTAGGGACATAGGTACAGAATTCAGATTAAAATTATTCTTATGTGTTTTTTTTTTTTGCTATTGGATAAATTTAATTTAATATCAATATTATACGCTTATAAATTGCTTGTAATTTGTGTTGTATTATATAAATATTATTTATAATGTTAAATACACTTGAATTAAAACCAACACGAATGAAATACAATATTATATTTTATTTGAATACGTCTTTATAGTAAAGTTACATTGTGTTCGATTCATAATGTTATTATAATTATGAGTTTATGTAATTGAAAAATGTTTTATGAATTCCATTTGTGAATATTTAGTAAGTAAATAAAATATAAAATATCAAATATATTTAGACGAATTTTAGATTGAATATTTTAAATAAATGATTAATTTAAAATCATTCTAAACGCGGATTTTCATTGAATAAATGATCCGAAAGATCTTTTAATACGTATATTTGCCAATGTTTCTTTTGTTATAAAATATGTATCAAGTAGAGGTAAAAAAAAAATCATGAAATTAAAATTATATTAAAATAATTATGTCTGCTATTGTCACACAGTTCAAAGTCCAATACATGCTCTCTAATCATTGCAATCATACATGTAATGCTTTAGAGCGCATGTATATAAACATTTAGAAGAAAAACGTTTTTAATACATTTTCTAATTCACAGAAAAAGTTTTAACAATTAATAATTGATTTAAATTGTGTTTAAATTTAAAATATATTTGTGTTTAAATAAAGCAATTGCTTTTTGAGTGAAAGTGTGGGAATGTGTTAAGACATACGATGAGTGCTGAATGTGTTGTGCTTTAGATTAACGGACTAAGGGGCAGTACTAGTAGTAATAAAAACTAGGGAGTAAACCGTAACATACTTTTTTTTTAGTTTAAAACTCTATGTTTATAGTGATTTTGTATATTAAATCTTAAGTACTTGATTTTATGGTTTGAAAATTAATTGTTTTAAGTAACAATAACATTAATCGATATTAATTATAAAAACTATAATCGTTAAAAAAAATATATATATATATAGATATAATATTTAATCGAATAAAATTGTATAATTTATATAAAATAGAGTTAAAAGCAATAAGATTGTTTTTAAAGGGATACTTCAATAGTTGAGTCGCGAAATTGTTTAATATATATTTTGTTGTGTAAACTAATAAAATGTTATCGCTTACATATTTGTATATCTATTATTTTTTTAAATTAAATTTTTAGTTTGTTTAGTCCCCATACGCTGGATCTAGTTTATTCACGTGTTTTAAAAGCTTACTTAAATTTGATAATCGGATGATTTCTAACTACGCTATTTAATTATAAAACTTCAAAGTACTTTAAAATTTAATTTAACGAAGCTTAACTCAGTAGGTAGGCTATTTCCAGTTATGCAATATAGCATCACGAGAAATAGCTATCATGAACACAGTAAGTTTTTCCAAGAATAAAAAATTGTTGTATCAGATACAAAAAGGAATTAATAAAAAAATTCTAGAATGCTTTTGACATTAAAAACATTTTTTTATCGACAGTAAACGAGAAAATTATATTTTTCCTTGAAATAAGAACGAATAGAGAAAAAAAAATAAAATTAAAATTTAAAATTTTTACAACACATTATAGAGTAGATAATAATAGAGATCGGGCGATTTGATTGAATACATATTTTTATCAATGAGCTTTTAGAAATGTATTTATTTTTATTATTCAACTTTTCCACTAACCTATTGCATTTTAATAATGTTAATTACAATAACAATTGTTATTATATTTATTATAATTTATAAATAATTATTATTTTACATCTGTACAGTTAATATTAGTAATCATGTAATTATTATATGCTATTTAGTAAAATCATTTGTGAATGGAGTTAATTTTCGAAAAATGTTTTTGGGAATGATTGATTTCGATAAACGTTTATATATATATAACAATTTTTTAATATTATTTACATTTAATGTACTGTTCGAAGATCGAATAATGTTCGCCGGAAATTAAAACATACTTTTAATTAATTAATTAACGTGTACGTATATATTAAACTATTAAAAGTTAGTGTGTTTAATATTTAAATAAAAATTTAATAATGAAATTTATAAAAAATGTGTAATGAGTAGTCATTTGAAATATGTGCATTAAAGCAAACAGTTGAACGACGTTAATAATAATAATAATAATAATAATATTACTTTTATTGATTTTAGCAACTGTTCTTCACTGTTAAAATTATTTAGTTATATATTATTATTACAGATAATATTTTGTATTTTCCTTTATGTTTAATAAGTAAGTGGAATATTTTTTAAATAATATACATAAAAGTGTTATTTATGAAGACAATATCGAGGTGAAAAAAAAAGAAAAACCTAACCTAATAATATGATAATTTTGTAGTTTGTGTATTTATTATGTATGGGTTTATAATAAATGATAGATAAAAATAAAACAGTTTTTAAACTTTATACATTATACAGACTCGTAAAATAATTATATAAGTAGCATGTATTTAATTTTCAGTAATTCTACTTTACATAATGACAGATTTACATTAATTATAATATATTATTGTTTAATTAAAATCAACATTTTCATACCGTAATAATATAAACGAAAAATAGACTATGGGCATTATAATATAATGCAGTGGTGTGTTTAAGATTTTCCTGAGTAGGGGGATATGAGAATACATTTTTGAAGAAATCAATATTTTTATTAAAAAATGTTTTACATCTAAATAGGTACCTATCATATACCATATTATACATTTCGTATACTAGTATTAGTATCAGTATTATAAAACGTACTAAATAAAGAATAGTATTTTAAGTTTAACGTAATTAATAAAATAATAAATTATTATGATTATAATAGATATATATCTATGTAGATGCATGTTATGCCACAGAAAAATGTCAAAAGAAGTCAATGTGGGATTTATTTCCCTTCTGAAGGAAATAACGAAGCTCAAATTCATCGTCAGTTATGTGTTGTTTACGGCGATACAGTGATGAGTGATGGTTCGATACGTAATTGGTGTAGACAATTTAAATACGGACACACGGTTGTGCATAATGAAGGGGGCCAAAGGTGCAAATCGATCATGAACGAAGACGTGGTACACCAAATTGATCAATTTGTTCGAGAAAACAAGCGTTTTACGATTTCAGGTCTTTTGATAAGATTTTCCGAAATTTCTCGAAGTACTCTGCGCCGAATCGTGTCTGAAAACTTGGGTTACCACAAGTTCTGTGCCCGTTGGTTCCAAGTCTTTATTATGCTCATCTGTGCATCTGTTTTTAAATTGTTTACACTAATCACGTACCGAACCATCACTCATCACTGTATTGCCGTAAATAACACATAATCGACGATGAATTTGAGTTACGTTTACTCTTTTACTCTTCCAAAAAATTTAACCTATCAAAATAGTGATATATAAAGTGTGGCCAAGTCTGTTCTTTTTTTAATTCGTCAACTCACTTAACTCCTACTTTCATGAGCATCACTGCTCTGTTATTTGTATTGCTTTACGCTTGGCCAGCTTCTGGTCAATCACTGGATTAGTACTCACTTATGAGTTACGTGGGTAATGGGAAGAAGATAACTCGGAAGAAAATTAAAAAAAAAATCAATTTTCCTCTTGAGAAAGTGTGCCAATCAAATTAGAGTTATCTATATTGCGGCCAATTATATTTTATGCTTCTTTCAGAAACTGGCCAAGTGTAAAGCAATACAAATAAAAGAACAGTGTCGCTCATAAAAGTAAGAGTTAATTGAGTTGACGAATTGAAGAAAGAACAGACTTGGCCACACTTTATATATCACTACTTTGATAGGCTAAATTTTTTGGGGGAGTGAAAGGGTGGTTGGGACTTGGTATTTTTTTTTGTTGGGTTTTTTTGGAGATATTTTATACATAGATTATAGTTATAAACAATATCAGATATTAGATACCGTATAATCTAAGTATACACCTGAATAAATATATTATGAAGCATTATCTTTTCTCGTCACCCATTATTGATCTTCACTAGGTAATAGGACGTACTATATAATTAAAAATTATAAATAACTGATCAAAAACATGGCTTTTTGTGAATGTATAAGATAAGTAAATGTACATTTGAAGTCATTGATAAGTGTCTCGTGAACAGTTTTATCAGTCTTAAGTTTTTTTGGGTACGATTTATAAAAACAAAATACAATTGTATTAATATAGAAAAATCAGAAAGTATTTTAAGTAAATTTTGAAAATAATATATTATTACATTTACGTAAGCAGTTTAATTAACCGTTTAAAGTTGGATTGTTGATAAAAGATAAAAACGAAATACGAGGAAAAAAGTTCTAAAATAAATTGTTTTAGAATGATAAACATTATCGGACAATAGATGTACATAAATATCCATCAACTTGTATAAGTAGTGGTTTCAAAAAATTTTGTTTGCACTATCACTTTTCATATCAAAGCCGATTATTTCACTATTGCTTTTATTTTGATAGAATTGTGTACGTGTAAAAATTCTTTCGATATATATATATATAATCATCTCACGATAACATTTTCCTTGGAGATGAGCTCCCTAACAGGTCAAAAACCATCGTTGTATTGTTTACACACCAGGAATACCAAAATATTCAGTCAATTTGCTGTATACAATAGTAAAGCGTTATTCGTTTACCATACGGTTATAATATCGGTTAAGAATAGTTTCTTAAATATGTATATCTAGTGAATGGCAGACATTAACATACAGTAATTATATTATAATTTTCAATTTACACTATGACAAAATGTTTAAGTCATTACTGTTGCTTTGTGATAAACATAAATTAAAATTTTATACTTGACTGAACATTATATTTCCATCTCATGCATAATGACGTAATATCATTGTTGTAATTAGATAAAACATTTTATATCTTATATCATTCTACGAATAGTGTATTATCTGTTTTAACTTTCGATGGACATGAATTTGAAAGTATGATAATGTTCAGCACGGTTAACGGGAAATTACAACTTATAAAATATTATGCGTGACTACATGTTACTTTCCGTTAATTGCATACACTTCATTGATTAAACTATTATTAAATAATTTTACGCTAACATATTATTGAAATTTATATACATTAAACGATAAAGATTAACATTCAAAAGAATAAACCGGCCAGGATTAGTTGACGGATAATCGTTTTGATGTAAAATTATTGTGTTATATAGTATTAACGAAAGTTGTGCAGACAGGGCTTCTATAATAATTACTATTGGTCTACTGTGCTCGCGGGATTTGAATATTGGACCGTTAAACATTCGGCTCTTCAACAAAAGTATTACACATGGGACTATATTATGTTTACTTTCGTATATTCGTAATGTTAAATATACAACATTTTCTATGACAAATAACGATTTATCAATATTATTCAATAATATGTAGTCCAAGAGAATTGCTTGTATCGTTATTGTTCACGGTCAATTGCAAGGGATAAAACGAGAAAAGATTGTCGGCAGTAATGGAAAGAAAATTCTTCAGAAGAATAAAAAAAAAAAAAACGATAAAATAGAAAAGTACGAAATTGTATCAAGCGCAAATCAAAGAAATGTTTAGGAGACATTTGTGATCTGATTCGTAGACGAATTAAAAAATATATTATACAAAATGACATACAGTAGTTATTAGCAGAAAAAATGTTTATATTAATCACTGTAATAAAAATTTATATCATTTAGTTCAATAATTAATTAATTTATCATTATTTTGACTTAATAAATAAACAATAATTGTCTATTTATTTGGTAAAATTAAATAAAATTCCTAGTCACCGTACATAAATCTCAATGCAAAATAAATATAATAAAAATAAGATTATTCAATAGAATGGTTACATAAGACGAATTAAATGGAGTTTTTTTATCGTTAAATTGTTAATAATTTAGTTGAAAAAAAACATTGGTAATATTAACACGAAATGTTCAATTACCATAGCCGACATTATATCTTATGGAAGATAACGAACAAACTAAATTATAAAGTAATTACAATACTAATGTACGAGAAATACATATATAAATATTATCTCATCCGCATTTGAAAGTTTATTTTAAATTGTTTTGATTTATTAACATTACGTGACTTTAAAAGAAAAGTAAATAAATACTTGTTCGTAAATGATAAGTAGAATGGATAACATACATCGTTTTTAATGAAAAATAATCTTAAAATAAAATGATTTTATTGTATTTAAATTATATCCGTTTTTGTGACATTAATGATGATATGATATAATGTACGTAATATTGATTTTTAATGAGCTAAAAGTTATTTGTTGCGTAGAAATTCAGTACTTTGATATAATTTTAAAAATGGCGTATGCCTCTGTAGTGCAATAAAAATTAACTATTTGGGATTTAAAATATTTATCCGCGGTTCATATATAAATTATGCTAAATTCTCTTTTACAGTGAATATTTTATATTTCTCCTTTTATATATTTGTTCGATTCAGTAAATTATTCATATTTTTTTACCTATAAAAATATTTGTTTACGACTACGTAATTCGTTGCCATTGTTTTATATACGCGTTTAAATAACTTGTGTGGTATTTATTTGTTATTAAATTAATAATATACGAATAACAAATTGAATATTAAAGATATAATAAATGTAAATTATGTAAATACATTTAAAAACATAGTGAAATAAAAGAAAAATTAATTAAGAGTATGGACACAGAAAAAAAAAATTATACTTTTATTAATAATTTAATTGACTTGAAAATTATTGGGACAAGATTATTCAATTACTAAACAATTAAAATATTTATAAATACATGACTTAATTGTTACAATTGTGACAGAAGGTTTTAATAAAAGCGAGAGCTAATTTTCACAATAAAAATATGTGTTTTTATATTATTTAGCCAAACATTCATAAGCAAAAGTATTATATTTTTAAAGATATTATCACCTAAAATGGTTATAATCTTTTTGAAAATTATTATGGAAGTCATATTTTGTGTGTAGTTTAAAAAGTTTTTGGATGATATCACTTGGTAAACTAAAAATATTCTGTAGTTCGCATTGTAATAACGTGTATTAAACATTTCAGAATGAAAACAATGTGAGTTTAAAACTATCTATATAGGCATGTTTGATGGGCGATTGAAGTTGTTAAGAAACTTATTACTAAGTAACGTTTTAGCAAGTGTCAATTTAATATTTATTTAGGTGTCGTAAAATGAATGAAAATAAATAATCAAATGTCAAAGAAGATATTATTTTGAAGTTAATGTGTTGGATGGATTCGGGACGCCGCCGGAGTGGAAGTTTTCTTTTGCAAAATCTTTTAATATACACTGATGTACATAATTTATTCATAACTTTCGAGCGAGCGTTTGAGGTAGGTGATGAGTACGGTCATTGAAAATAATATGAAAGATTTTTGATCTAGCGCGGGGGTCGGCAGCCTTTCTGAGACGGAACAGCCAAAAGTTACAATTTAAGAATTTGTTTACAGTTTTTAATGAGCCACTGAAAAATTTTATTGAATGGGAGCCATTATGGGGAAGCGCAATGAAGGCCGCGAATTTGTTATCGAACAATTATATCGTTGACATCCAGCTTTATGGAATGTCAAAAGTATTGAATATAGTATGATAGAAACCAATAAAGAACGATGCATATAAGGTACATTAATTGAAAAATATAAAGACTGTTGATCCAAAGGCAGACAAATACATTATGGAAAAGAAAATTAACAGTCTGATTGTTTTAAATACCATTATTTAGACCAACGCCGCCGTTTTGGTTCTTTTACGGATATGAAAAATATAAAACAATTATTTCGAGACACGCTTTTCGTTTTTGAGACATTTTAATAATTCATCTGCTTTCAACGCTTCAAACTAGTGGGTGTTGCGCAAAAATATTGAAAAGTTTGTGTTAAAAAAATATTATATACAATATAATATTGTGTAATTGACCGTATATACATATACCGCTGTATCCGTGAACGGCCGATTGACGAGTTTACGTAAATTGATCGTATATTAAATAAGTCATTTTTAACTAACGTTAACATTAAATATCTAAACTCTAAACAAAACCAAGTGGATACGTAAAGTATATCCCGTTTATATAATTATTTATTTTACAATTCTCAGCGTTTTATTGGACGTTCTAGAATATATTTTTTATTTATTGAGATGACCATTGAATAGAGCATATTATTATATATATAGTACAGCCTAATCATATTTTATAAATAAATAATATTTTTTAAACGTATAATGATAAATGTACACTTGTTTCTTTTGATGGATAAATATGTATGAAAACTTTTGTGTAGTATAAAACGAATATATTATTTGAAAAATATTCGTTGACACTTGAACATGTTTGAGCAAATTACTTCTGTGTTAATGAAGTATTTATTGTAATTGTTAACTAAAGTAAATTTTATAAAATACAGCATGAAAATATATGATTTTATGAATAAAAAATTTTTTCTGAAGATATATTTATCATTTATTTTTACGAGTATATTATACGCAATGTGAAAACAAATTTTCTATTTAATTTAAATATATCGATTTTATAGAATTCGACATTAAAAATGTTTGTTTTTATACAGAATTTTGATTCCAAATAGTTTGGTCGCTGGCTGATTACTATTATGTCGTTGCGCAGAAGGCGTTTTAGAATACAATCAGGTATTAAACGGTAGGTTGAAAATGAAAAAAGTGTTAACAAAACGTTCTTGTATTAATATCATTCGTACACACAAAAAAAAAGAGAATATAATTTATTAAAACGTATCCAAACTTTAAAAAAAAAAACATATAACAGCAACAAAGTTATAATTAAAAACATAAAAAATATAATTTTTTATATTTCATAATGATATCGCCCGTTGTAAATAAATAAAGTTTATATTATTTAAATGATTGCGATTTCGATTATTATAATAAAAAAATGTTTATTATGAGTAATTTCGAGTATTTCCGCCGATTCCACACGTGCGGCCGATGAACAACAACTAGACAATTATTGTCTAGTTACATTTTTACGGATATATGAATATTTCAAAAAACGTGTCTCATAAATAATTCTGATAATCGTGAACTGCGGATATTGCGATTTACATCCCGGAATGATAAGTTATTTACTTAATTTACACGCGTATAAGATATACATGTTTATGCGAATATATTTTATGCGCGCAGTACGACAATGTCGATGTTATAAATAATTGTGTGTATTCGGATCTTTATATATATATTTTTTTTTCTACGTATTTCGAGAAATAAAATTATTTTGACACAATTTTTTATTTTTTTATTTCTAACATATTGTACACATTAAAACAGATGGGGGATTTATAGTATTCAGCAGACTGGGATCGATGTATACAACGTGTGATCGAGTGTAATACGGTAGGAGGAGGATCCAATTATAAAGTCTTTGTATTGCGTGGTCAGATCCGCAGGAAATATATGTGTATAATAAAGAAGAAGGTCTCTTCTGCCCGTGTATTGACGATAAGCGTTCATATAGAATTTATTTGATTCCCAATCTCAACGGAAACCTATTACTTGCCGGGAAATGGGTTTCTTTTCACTTTATGTATTGCCTTGCGAATTTCGTCTCCCTCTCAGTCCTCTTCACTACACCCATACATAAATATATATATATATATATATTAACGTTTATACAGAATGTCTTTTGTGAACAATCTGACCCAACGCAGTGAAGTAAATGACGTAAAAAAAAAATATATATTTTTTTTTTTTAACAACAGGTATACATAACGACGTCCAAATTCTGGGGTAGCGAAAATAATAATAATAATAAACAATTATCTACAACAAATTTACATTGCGTTTGTTTTTGTAGAAAGTGGAAGAAAAATGATTATTTTTTAATGAAATATTCGCGCAATGTTTTGTTTCGTTTACCAATACTGTTTCGAACTGAAAATTAGACAACAACTTATTGACGCTTGAAGTTTGTTAGCACGAGTTCAAAATGCACAATTTACACAGAGGCCTAAAATTAGTTTAACGATAACGTTCAACACGAATCATTGACCATTGGCCGACGTGTGTCGTATTGTATATATCCAGGTATTATGTCGCAATGTTGATAATTCGCGATTTACGGCGATCAATGAAATCGTAGACACGGAAACAACAAACGAAACGGTTTATAAAGAAAAAAAATATTAATAATTTATCAATATTATCAGTTAGGTTAAAACACTATTACAATCGGGGTCCCATCATGGAACATAATTATTTTGAACACAATTACAAATCAAAACAGATGCTCTGTGTTCACTGCCCACAGTGTTATCAACAATAAAAAAACTGTTTTAATTAATAATAATTTTATTTCATATTACAAGTCACAACTTACATATTTTATATAATACGAATCATTTCCGTCAAGACTTTAATAATAAATATCGAATATATTTTTAAAATCTAAGACTTTTTTTTTTTTTTTTTTTTGTAGTAGCAAAGATATTCTTTAATGATGCCTACGTGATACGGTTAAACACAATTCCGAAATATTGTGTTTATACGTGTAAACATAATTTAGTAATATTATATTATATTACTGTTTAAAATATTTAATTGTTTTTTTTTTTTTTGATAACGAATTATAAAAAAAAGTATTATAATATATCGCAGTGGAATGAAAATAATTTTTAAACGATTTCAGCGCTTATTTTATGACGATTAGACAATACGTGTTATTAAGAACTGGTTGATCTTTCTGGTAAGAACTGGTCAACGCGAATTGGTTGATCTTCCGTAACGTTACCGCGTGAAAACGTCACATTTACACAACGTTTTTCCATATATTCGTACAATAATAAATAATAATAATAATATCGGCGGCGTGGAAGTAATTAAGTATTCGCCGCCCGTTAATATTTCATTTTCATAGTAAAAACGTCACTAATAGACGTCACGGAATACGCGTGTCGATTTTTCCGCCATTATCGATTTCACGGAACGCGTTTTTTTCTCATTTCGTTTTTGAAAACACTACATTTGGACTGAACGGGGTGCAATGTAAACCGTCAAAAGCGTCGAGACATTTCTTAATAGCTTTATAAAAAAAATCGGATACCATTGTCTCCGCAGCATCATTATTGTATCGTTATCGTATTACCGCCGCCCGCGCGAATCGCGGTGGACCCGCAGAACTCGGCTGTATCGAGAATTGTCTAACCGGGGCGCCGTGTTTTACGTTATTGATCGAGCCGTTAAAAAAAAATCGTTAAAAAAATAAGAAAGAAATGCACTCGACCGCTATATAATAATATTACGTTATTATTGTCGTTACTCGTGTCAACAGCTCAGGCTGATGTTTTATTACTTATTCGCGTTTATACAAATTGCGAATCAAACCGTCCGACCGTATTAAATCCACATACATTCCACACAAATAATAAATTGGTCATTTTTCGATTAGGATTTTCGGCTCGAACGAATGCCCCCCCTCCCCAATGAGTGTGTGTGTATCGTACTCACCAACGTGTAAATCGCTCCGGTAATCGCCGCGTGTTTTATGTTGAGACTGTAAAATCCGTTTTTACGACTGATATCGTTGTATCTATAGAGCACAGTAGTCGATTTCATCTGGAAAAAAAAAACCATAAGTAAACAAAAGAAAAAAAATCACGATGGACCGATCTCTTCGGTTAGGTTTATTGGTGGAAATAATGTTTAAAAAAATATATATATCTATATATTGTACATTTGAATAACACTGTAAAAAAGTTTGTTTTTTTCTTTTTTAAACAAAGTCAATGTAATGTTTAGTGAAAAACATCCGCTGCGGTTAACATGCGTTAATTAAAACCATACAACATTTTTTTTTTTTTTTACATTTAATTATTTCGTAAATTAAGTAACGGGAAATAATATTTATACATTGCACCATTCCTTAAAAAAAAAAAAAGAAAATTTAAAAAGATTTTCATATAAATATATATTATCGATTTTAAGTTGTAACATAGTAGTAAGAAATTACCGTTTTTCCAATTATTCAACGCGACTAAATAATTATGTGTTTGAACAATGGTACTGTAAATTCCGTACGAACACGTTTCATGTTCGAGAAGACTATAATATAAATCATAATTGTATATTTGTTTCAAACGGGAATAACTAATGTGAAAAACTTAAAATCCGTATGTATATACAAACTTATATAAAATATGTAGTGTATTATGTCATACTGTCGTTTAAACATTGGCTTATTGTGGCGAAGCACGATTTATCCACGAAAAAAATAAAATAAAACCACGGGCGATTGTATAGAACTGATTGTGTGTGTGTGTATAAAAACGTTTTACACCGTCACGTGAGTTATTGATTAGAAAAATAGTCAATACGTTCTATATAAATATATATATATATATATATGGTAGCGAATAGAAATAATTTGCCATTGAGGAAATCGTTATATAACATTTTACTAATATTTAATATTTTCTTCAAATACGGAAAACCTTAATTTGTTCATAATATGTTTGCCGCGTTTCTTCTTTTCGTTCAATGCCTAGTTGAAAATATTTTTTTTCTTTACACAATTCTATTTTATACGTTTATTCTTGTACACGGAAAAAAAAAAAACCTAACCTAAAATTGATTTTACGCAATCAAATATATAACCGCTATTTTTTTTTTTTACTATGTTAATTCAGTTCAAGTAGAGATCAAAGTTTCACGTAGCTCTCTTTACAGACTACAAATCGGATACAGTTGGTGGGTAATTTAAAAATGTTTTTCGAATTTTTATTTGAAGTTTTGCAAAAGAAAGTCTCGAACAAAGGTTATTTTATGAGTTTTCACAAGTTTAATTACATATTTTTTAGGAGGTTATATGAAGATTCGTAATATTATTATTATTAAAAATAAAAGTTAAAGTATACAGTGGTCAATATTTACTTTGGATTTCAATGGCTAGCCGAGGATTGGGAGTAATAAGTTATACATTGTAGTCTGTGAAGGTTTAAGTATAAAAATATGTATCATTTTCATTTCTATACGTACAAATTATACAAAAAATAATTGGCATTTTTTATAAATGTTTAGTTAAAATTTGAAAATAAAATGTCAGTTAATTGAATAGTTTTTCGAATTTACAACTTAAATTTAAATTTAAAATAATAATTCATTTTCGAGGTGACGAATTGAGTTTTATTTTTTTTCATTGGCATTTTTATCGTTATTTCTTCTTGTATTCTAACCTATGATAGTTTTTTTTTGTTAGATTTTAGTTTCACTCATTTAGAAAATTACAAAACTATTTTAAGCGCGTAAAATACCCAATTATAATGCTAACATAAAAAATATCATTAAGATAGTTTGGTTTTTTTTTATTTCAGCGCTTAAAACAATATTATACGTTGAAAATAAATGATTATATTATAAAATTGCTTTGGATTTGTAATTCAATTTTTTTTTTTTATACAAGATGAAATATTTAATTGATTTTAAATGATTTTTTTTATTTGTATTTCTTTAAAATACATTCTATCAATAATTTGACACGACAAATCTGTTGTTTTTTTATTTTTTTGAAAAATAATTTAATTACGGAACAATTTTGAATCTAAATTTAGTAGATCAATACAAACTGATAATATTTTTAATATTCTTTATGCCGTTATACAGGTATATATTATTTAATATATATATATGTGTACACACACCGATAATAAAACGCAAATAATGAAAAATAATGAAAACGCCATTATTGGGTTTGATTTTGTGTATGTAGAGGAAATCAGGTCAAGAATATGGCAATTAACATGTAAATCGTAAAATTTACATAATCTGATAATCTGTATGCGTTCGATGAATGCATAATTCGATATGTATATTTAATATTTAGTTTTAAATTTCAGTTAATTTTATCCTATAGTTTTGACTTTTCAGTATTAACATGTATTTATTTTTCATGTTATAATTGTACGCGTCACTTGAAATGCCATATAGCCAAGAAACACTAGGAGATATTTTATTTATTCAATTGTCCATGCCTTCGCATTTTATTACTTTTCGCTACACATAACATCGTGTAATTTTATTCCCTGCTTCCCCTGCCACCGGTTTAACTGTCACAGTAATATATAATAATAATAATAATAATAATATATAGAATTAGAAGTGTTGACAAAGTAAATGAAAATGTACACGTAACTTACTAGGCTTGGTTCGAAAGAAAATGGAATATTTATAAAACATTCTATCGCCAAAGCAAGAATAAATTTTTTATTTATTTTTTTAAATTCAGTTTGATTTTAACTCGGTGGGCCGGGCAAGTTTGGGACGTGTCCTGCCCGCGTACGTTATAACCTATTAGCATTTGTAAGCACCAATATAGTAATATGTATAAAATCAGAGGCCTAACCTAAACATATCTGTTTTATTCTGGATCAATTCTACGAAATTATGGGGGGGGGGGAAAGACCTTATTTATTTATATAATATCATATTGTAAATACGCAATGAATAACTTTAATTTTTAATCAAACATTTTATAATTAATACTGTACCGATATATTAATTCTATTTTTTAACCAAACGTTCTAAACGTTTGAAAATACTTATTATATTCAATATCTCTACACGTATGTTCAACAACTGTTGACGTAAGAAAAAGTGAATTGTGCAAAATATACGTTAATTTTGAGTCGAGGGAAGTCATAAAAAAAAAAAAAACCCTGCTGAGTTCTTGTTATATATTTTGAGTCACCCGTGTTACCCCATCGTCACATACTCGTATTTTGGCAACAGTTTCGAAACGATCGTAGTTTTTACAATATAATTCACCGTGGTTCACGGATCATCATAATTAAATTGCTCGTATGATACTGTTTTTGCCAGACTCACTGTAACATTTGCACCACCCACACGACGACGATAAGACCATAGGCTCTAACCATAATTTGTCGTATTATATAACTGATTATTGTACGTCATTCCAATGTCGGAGAAACAATTAATTCGTTTTTTACTATTATTATAGTTGTGTGTGATATACTTTTTAACATAGTTTATTTTTAAACACAAATGCGATTGAATATTTTTTTTATTATTTATTTCTTATACATAATATGAATATTTTTGTACTGAATTAAAAAAAAAAAAAAAAAAACTGTTCGCATACAAGTTTTTTCTTTTTAGAAAATATTGTTATAGTATAGTAAAAGATCGTATTTTCTTCGGCGCGCGCAAAAACATTGGAATCATGGATGTTCATTTGAATTTGGTAACGTTCTTTTCATTTTATTATTTTTTCACTTTATTGCAAGAATATAGGACGAGTAAAGGTACAATATCTGCAAAGATAATTACTTCATAAAATTGATGACGTTAATTTTGGAAAGACTCCTGGCCCAAAAGCATATCCATGTTATTATTAGTTAAATGAACACTATGTATCATTATATTATAATCCGTATAGTTTATACCTATAACGTTTAACCTTGTATTTCTATAAATATTAAAATAAAAAAAGTTTGGATATAAACGCATATTGCAGGGTGATATTTTGTTAGCAACTTTCTACCAAGGTTTTGAACAAAGCTTATTTTGGATTTTTTTTTATCCATTATTAAACCGTTTAAGGAATATTTATTAGACCATTTTCAAAATTTATTTCACCACTACCTTTACACATATAAAAAATGTATAAACTTTTGACTTTCAAATGGTACACCTCGTTTTTCTCTACACCATACTACTAAAGTAAATCGACACTTCTTAATTTTTATTTTTCTACATTCCATTTATCAATGAATTATTTTCAATTGAAAATTTGGAGTTGCTCATTTGCGCGATTTAGCGAATAAGGTAATATCCATTTTAATGTCTTTATTGAATGACGCATTTAAATTTCAATTAGTATTAGAGAGCGGTTATAACTACGATTGGGTTTAAAAGTGTCTAATAAAGCGTTTCCAAATGAGTAAGTCTTTAATATTTGCCACGGTTACCTTTCCATTTCACTGCTTTTAGATTTCAACGCTTATTATTCAGGAAATATTCATCAGATTTTAAAAATCAATACGCGTGATTTCCATAAAATATATTAGTTTAGAATGTATAATTAACAATTCGTAGGTTGTCATTTTATTGTAAAAAGTTGATATAGCCACAACAAATCAGGGTTAAAGGTAAAGAGATAGTATAAAAAAAAAATTATGATAAGTTATAAAAACAATTTATAAAATTCTTTATATATTATATATAAATATAAATATAAATATATATGTATATAAAAAAAATGTAACGGAAATTATTTATGTTTCTCGAGATATAGTCTGTGTCATAATATAAGCAAAGCCGGCCTGCATATTATACATTAATAACATACTTAGGATAACCTAAGAGATAAATTAAATTAAATTAATTTTACAATGTATTTTATTTAATAACATAAATAGCTAATAATAAATGTCGCATTACGTACATTCCGATGTTAATAATTTACTTAAAACGGTTTTCGTGACATTTTCATTAAATATTATTTGGTAACATCATATTGTACATCACGCGTAGTAGTCACAGTATGGCGCCATAAATATATATATATATATACAGAAATCTGTTAAAATATGTCATAAGTGCAAAAATAAATTACTGTATTTGAATAATAATCGATTCTGAGCGTCAAGAAAAGTAAAACGTATTTAATGACGTGTGAATATTATTACTTCTAAAGAATATGAGAATATAATAGGACGAAAAAGTGCATTAATATAAAATTATTTTCTGAATTATGGTTTTATGTGATTAACAACAATACGCGAGCTATATTTATTATTTACCCATATAAAAGTGTACACGAGTGTAGTATAATTTTTTCATTATCAATTAAATACTTCATTCTGACTTCAAAAAATTCGTTTGACTCTTTAACAACAATTTTTATTGAGATTAAATTTTATATTACACGTAACTTCATATTCATTTATTTTATTGTTAATTAAATTTATAATTTATATTTATATTGTATTTTAACATATAATTATGTTGTCTTATATACATTTTGTTATTTTTGACGTTTATGTTTTTTTTTTTTGGCAAACAAATCGGTTTTCCCTATTAGGTATCTAACATTTTACCGTGGCACATGAATGTATCGCCCCTTATTTCTCGCCTGTAGTTTTGGCCTTTGGGACACACATCTAAACAATTTTCCATCTTTCCTATTGCATATCATTCAATTTGTCTTCGTTATACGTTCCATTTTATGAAGATGTCACCTGTGATGACCTCTCTCCGATTGCATTTTCTCCTTCTTTAAATAATTTTCTTTTTGTATTGTGTCTACCGTTATAGGTTTTTGTTGTTTCACAATTTAAATCTAATACGTTTTTAGATTACGAACGAAGAAAAAAAACTATTATCGATCAAATAATAATTTACTTTTAAGATACTTTAAATTTTTTTAAATAAAGTTTCCGCTGTTTTAAACTTTCGTACATATCTTATAAAAATCATAAGTCAATTTTTTTTTAAATACGCTTAAAAAGTTCTTAAGGGCAAAACCTAATATTTATTGAAATGTAAGCTGAAGTTTATTATCTTAGATGTACAAAAAGCAATATTAAAGTTTATTTATTATAAGTGTATTTTAGTATTTTATATTTTTGCTCATTTCTTTTTTAAGAGCCGGTATTCAATAATTTCAAATTATAAAATGGAAGCATTGGACAGCATGAAAATATTTTTGTACATTATAAAATAATAAGAAATAAATATTTACATATATATTATAAATGCAATTTGTATTTTATGCATAAAATTCTTTATGTAGAAATTCTGGGACATGTTTAATTATATTTTTATTAAATGCTAAACATTTTTAATGCATTTCCTTATAAATGTATACATTTTTTTTAAATTCCACTAGTAATATTAAAAATTCAAACGTTTTCTCTTGATGTTTAAATATCAATATATTAAAAACTATTTATGTGTTACGAAATAAGTTTTTGTATATTTCTTTTTATATATATATGAAAAAAGCGTTTATATATATATATATTTTTTAAAAGGATGATGAAATAAATCAAACGAAATAAGGGGAAGATTTATTAAAGAAAAACTATGATCGCATCTTACGGATAAATGCTGGTGTAATAAAATAAAAATTTTCAACAAGTATGAGTCATTTTAGCATGCCATACACGAATAGAAATTCAACATGTTTTTTGTTTAAGTCAATAGAGAATTTTATATTTAACACGATGGTGTTTTCGTATGTGTATATTGTTGATCTCTTTAGATTTTCATTTTATTATAAAAACTTCACAATTAAAATAAATATAATCGAACTCACAAATATACGAATTTAATATAATGTTATTCAAAAGTTTTTAAATTATTGGTTGTAACGTAACAAATCATCTACATGTATGATTTATAGTCATAATATATTAGCGTACTTCATGTAAATAGAAATGAAATGTATTGTTATTTGTTTAAATCAATACAGATTTTCATTCCCAAGACGACGGCGTTTTTAAACTTTGTCAATCGTATTTACTTTTGATACTTATCGTACATATCTCTTAAGTTATTGTTACATTTTTAACACAATAAACGAATAACGGATTGTTCAGTATTTATATATTTTATAGTGTCACATTCGTACATTCGTAGTATTTTGTACTATATAAATACAATGTTCGTGCGTTTTTAATAGTAAAACTCAGGGACTATTCAACCGATTTTGATGAAATATTTACATATGTTTTTCTTGTGATCTCTTGAGCGTTAAATGCTATTAGGAATTTCGTTGTATCATTATTTATCAGATAAATAAAATCCAAACATAGCGGTTTTAGACCCGGTATCAATAACAAATAATTATAGTGAAATCATATTTCCAAACATAAAATATATTCTTTTTACAATAACAGTTATTGATTTATAATTTATACGATAGACAGAATTTAAGCACGTTTTCATTTCAGATGAGTGAAAATATTTTTTATTTGGTTGAACAAATATTACAAACATTTTAAAATGTTATAATAAGGTTTGATCTAAATTATAAAAAAAATCTCGCCATAAAAGAGATGTCCACAGTTATGGAAACCTTGCAAATTAGAAGCTTCTATTTGACTCAAAAAAAGAATAAGTTATTTTATATTTGTTATTTTCATTTGTGTATGTTTTGGCAACCCGTGACGATTAATACGATAAACGATAGACGGTAAACGCTCTTCGCATGAGTCATAAATTATTGTTTGAGATTTTGTCGATCATAAAATTTTTTTCTAATTATATAATATATTATTATTCAAGACGTTTATTTTTCGTAGTGTTGTTTTTCTGCATGATTTTTATAATTAATTTTTAATCTAATCACAAAGAACTCGGTACCGTATGTGTTCGAGTCACATATGTTGTAGTCATTCATGAATTTACACAAAAAATATAACGACATGTATTTTCAAAACGAAAATCACACACTAGTCTGTATATACATGGAATAATTCAATAGCTGTATAAATTATTATGTTTATCGAATGGTACATTATTGTACAATGGCTGTTTTTACGTATATTATGACGTTTACGATAATACGGCACGCAAATTATAGAGGACGACCTTCGAATTCGTGGACTTATATTTACAAAAACTGACGAATATAAACTAATTTTGTTTTAGCATGCTACGTACGGACGGTTCGTGTTAAAATAAAAATGTTGAACCTATGCTATAGACCACTATGTAGACAGAAAACTTGATAGAGTATTTTCCCCCTCCTCTAAATAAAATTATGAACATAAATCTTTTAAAAAAATTTGGAAAAAAATATGTTTTGTTGAAACTCGAGTAATTAAAGAATGGATTATTATCTGCGATGAGTACGAGAAGATATTTGTCTATACCGGAATTTAACGAGTACGTGAAATAAATGAATTGAATAATTTAGAAAATGGCCAAAGGGCTTATGACGCAAATCTATTAAAAATTCAGCCTACAGACTTTTGAAATCACATTGTGTTTGTCCGCAATTTTTGTACGTTAAATTTTTTCGTAAAGTGTTCTACGAGGTTTGACAAGCAATATGGAACATAATTGGATATAATGTCAAAATATTATATTTGTCACTTAAGTCTTTAACTTCAGAATTGAATTTTTTTCCCAACGAAATGTCAATTTTTCCGAAACTATTTTATAATTTAATGTCTATACGTTGTAATACCGAAATATAAACATTGAAAATTAAATACTTTTATCATTTTGGACATATAAATATTAATTAATTATTAAATAATAATAATCGACATGAACGAAATAAAAAACGAGTATTATATATTATATTTACATACATGACATTTATTTCTTATAAGGAAAAATGTAATATTGTAAACAAACCTAAGATTTAAATTATACCGTTGCATATATAAGTTGTTTAATCTTTAAACGTGCGACTGTGCGAGTCAGTCAATCAAACACCAAATCAATTTAGTAAATAAAACAGTTGATTGTAGGCTAAGGATACTTAACACGATTTATTTGGATTCTTTATTTAGTTAGAATACGTTTGTTCAATTTTTTAACGTACGCCATTAAAATTGAAATTTTTAAAACTCTTCTAGTTCATTATTATAATATATTTGTCTTTAGTTTATTTATTTATTTTTTAACCCTAATGATTCCATTTGTAATATTTTTTACACATTTATGTGTTTTGTCGAAATATTAAAATGTTAAAGTGTACTGTAGAATAGAACGGATAATTAAAAAAATAAACGTATGTTTATTTACTGTAGTTTTATAAAGGGCGAAAAGAAATGCTTGTGTGTAGTTGAACGTTTTTATTTGTTTGTTATACTCGTATAATTAAGTTCTGTCATTGAGAATGTTTGAAATAAATTACAACGGGAAACATGTTTTTGTTTCGCATATATTAAAGTCTATTGAACATTTTTCAACATCCAGTTGTAAGTCATTAAACTTTTTTTTGCGTTCCGAAGCAATATATGTCACCCGGTCACCGGAAGAATTAGACGGCCTCTGTGTGTATGTGGATGTGATTTTATTTTCTAAAATAATTAAATGTGTTTTTATTTATTTTTTTTTATATTAATAAAAACGTTATATTTTTCTAGAAATGACTGGAAGGGTACAATTGATTTAACATAACGTTTAGACGTACAATAAATTTCCGAAACTCTTAAACCTTACGAATTCTAATTAATTTGGAGGGTAAAACAACATTGAGTTATAATTTTCAAAATATAACTCTAAATAGATATACTTGAGTGTTTAAGTGGTAGTTAACTGAAGTAGTAGAGTAACTATGTTTTATTGTTTCAAGAGACCGTGAAAGTGTAATAGTTCACTTTAATGTATTCTTAAGATTTTATCACTTTTATGTACAGAACAAAACATTTTTACGCGTTTTGTTTTTATTTATGCCCTTTATATTATTATTATTTAAAAAAAAATATAATATAAAATGTATAATATTAATAACTACGATAAATTATTGTTATTCGGTTATTAGAACTAGGTTTTAAACTTATATAAGAGTGTTCGTGCAGAAAATCTAAACGTAGGTATAGAAGCGAATCATCATTATGTGTAAATGTATTGTTACTATAAAATTATCGTACACGGCATAGAAACAGAGTTAACTACATCTATAAATGTTTCGTATAAACAAATAAATAAAAAAGTATTAAAATGTTAAATATAAAATGTATATATTATTGTAAATGTGTAATCGATTATTATTTTTACTGTATCGTAATTTTCACGACCATATATGGTCATCTTCAATTATCTGTACATTATTAATTATTTGTTTTCGTACTGTACATATTTTTCATTACCATATATGGTCATCTACAATTGTCTATATATTAACTATCTATTTTCGCATTATACATATTTTTCATAACCATATTATATGGTCCGTTTCGCACGCAGGGAACGTCAACGTTCGGATATTCGTCTGATGGTGGTCGTCAGTGTGAGGCTCATGTGCCAATATTTATTTAAAATCACCAACGATAAGATATTTTTGTTTTTCTTCGATTCATAATAAACAATAAACTTTGCCTGTTTTAACGAAAAAAGTTCTTCAGAAACAAAAAAAAAAAAACAATACATCATACTCTTCTTAATAATATTATGTTTTAGTTAATATTTTAAAATTAAATTTAATATTAGTACAAAGTTGAGGAGAACATCAGTAGGGGAAGGAAATCACTCAAATATTAATTCAGCATACATAAATATGGTATTACCGTATTATTAAAAAAGATATTATGTGTAATTTAAACATTTGAAGATAATTCTGGAATAATTAATAATGAACATTGATATTCAACATTTTGCGTTAAAATTGTTGAATCCTTAAATGAAACGGGCCAAGAATGCGCGGAACTTTTCAAATTGTTTATTGCATTATGACTATTGTAAATTGCATTTTACATAATATCGTAAAGCCATTCATTACATTAATGGAAATAAAAATATGAATCCACATTTGGTACATAAAAATCAATAAGACGAAGTTCGTGTATACATTTATTTTCTCTTTAATCAGTGAAAATATATACATTTTTTTTTTAAGAATTTTTATTTATTTTTGATAAGAATATCGCTATAATGTTTACTCCATATTAAATATTTTCATCGTTTTTATTGACTAGTAATGTTACTTTTTATATTTTTCTCCAAAATTGGATGACTTGACATTTCTTTCCATGGTTATTATAGATTAATGAACTCTAACGAATTTTCAAATATAACTATATTTAGAGTATACGATATTTTAAGTTTACTCAATGATTCATTATTGCTTTTGTGTAATAATTAAATTCTTGATAAAGTTTATAATTTTTGAAGTATTTTGCAGACGAATTAAACTTAAATCAAGTTATAAATACCAAGTTTTTTCTATTATATATATATATTTTTTTTTTCAATTTAACTACTACATGTGTTTGTATTTTCACTGTTTAACCTATTTCGATATTATTTTGTTATTTTTCTTAAAAAAATATTTCAGTTATTTTGTTTTTGATAAAATTATAAATAATATGGTCAATATTTTCATCAAATATCTTTGGAATTTATATGAATATATTTTGTTTAAATAATTGATATTTTTTTGCATTTCTTAACGTTTAAATTTATAATGTGCAGTTAAAAAAAATATCTGATATGTGTTTTTTTGAATATATATATATATATATAGTTTTAATGATATGCAATTTTTTTTAATAAATTATATTATAAATAAATTAATAAATATAAAAGTAAAAAGTATATGTCTTGAGAATTAGAAATTTAACTTAACTAATAACACTATTATTACAAATATAAACTGAACAATAATATAAATAAATAGACAAAAATTTTTTAATGAAAATCCATTAGACATAAAGACATTAAAATGGATTTAATTGTGTTTTATCAAATCAATTCTTAATTTAATTCGCCATACCTTTGAAATCTGTATTTTTTTAAGATTAGAAATAGATGAAGAAACGTGAAGGGCATTTAATTGGACAAGACACTAAAAATTTAGCGAATTATTGTAGTTTAAATAAAAAATGTGGACAATTGAAAAGCAGATGGGAAGAGTTACATTTCCGAAGATCATCGTGGAGGGAACAATAAAGATAATCGTTTAGAGAAGCACCGAAGGAATAGGATTTGAGACTATTATGAATTAAATGATGACGGGAGAAAGAAACAATTGTTTTACGTGAAATAGATAGATTACAAAATCGAGACGAAGAGAAAATACATGAATTCGATAATGGGAATCGAAGGAAAATGGTATTTATTTCCATGGTATGGTATCCCATTTATGAAGGTCCACTCATTAATATTATAAAATACAAGAGAATTGAAAGACGTATTTTCGTTTCTATCATTAGGAAAATAAATAAATAATTAAAAGAAATATAAGTAATATACTATGAATGATGTGTAATTTAAGTTTTGGGAAAAATATAATGAAATGTCTTGGTGTTTATTTTAAATCAATCGAAACTATCAAAATGTAATTCGCACAGACACGTATACAATGTATTTTATGTAGTGAGAAAATGTATGAATTTGAAATATATTCACCGATTTATTAGGTAATAAAAGTATGGTAATAATAGTAAAAGTAACTTTTATTAGACGTTATGAATTTGGCGAGGAGCCGAATGATGTACATTGTCTTTTAATTGGTATATTTATAGCGAGAGAAAACGTTCAATATAAAATATAATAATAGACATGTCCAATATTGGCGGAGATGGTCTATAAACGATGTTTTTCTTTACCATTGTCCATTGATTGGACGTAATGCGTTGTACAGCGAAGGATAGTCGTTTATTGTTTACGATATTGTGCCTTCTGTAATATGAACGTTTTATTTTCGTAGTTCGTTTGCTTTTGAAGGGACGATAAACGGATGGAAGAGAAAAACTTTCCGATCAGAAAATACATTTTCCATCGACAACCATCATTAAACGGTAATGATGCCGTCGTGTTCGTCTCATATCATTTGTCAGACCAATGATTTCCGTTGTGACCGACATTCATAATATGTACTAACTGGACGTGATGCCCAAAAAAAAGTTTCTTTTGACCAAACATAAATGACGTCAAATTAAGTGTGACTGGTGGTATATTTACGGGAACCGAGAGAGTTTGGGTTAAATCATTCCACCAGAACTAAAAGGTAAATAAAAATGCGTTGGTGCATTGGTCAATTTATATTACTGTCGACACGTAGTCTATAATAAACACATTACAGCAATAATTATTATCTGTCTAAAGAGTTTGTGATGAAGATGTTATGGATTCTACAAAAGAATATAGCAAAAATTTGCAAGAAATTAAAAATACTTATTTAACGAATTCTACGTCAGAGGAATTGATATAGTTAATATTTATTAAACAAAACATTAATTAAAAATTGTTTATTTTTTTTAATGGGAGAGAAATAGAAAAGAAATTAAAACTTCAATAGAATTTATCGTATTATAAATAAGATGATGGTATGAGTAGTAATTTCCTACAAGTATGTTGTTTTTTCGCATCGAGGCCAAATTTTTATATTTACACCACTGTGTCAAATATTCCTTAGGTGTATACTAAAACTCTTTATTTTTAAAACTTCGTGAGTTCTATTCAAAATTATAAAATTACTTATAGCAGTGATTTATATTTTTTTGAAAAAAAAAATACTTTTTACTCGCAATTTCGCGTATTTGTATTTAAAATTATCATATAAATACTAATAAAATATATAAAAGCATATATATATATACATACATAATATATACAACTACATAAAACTTGTTGACAAGTTTTAACTATTGTATGATTTTACAATTTTATTATGATTTTTATACTATTGAACAATTGCGTTGGACATTAATTCAATCGTTTAAAATTTAATTAAGCAATGTCTGTGCAGAATGTTGCAAAAATTTCATTTACTACAATCAGAGTGTAATTGTTCATTACTTTAAAATACTTTGGTGATCACAATTTTGAATGGAATCGAGAAACCGTAGAAAATTGTAATTAATTCGTTAAATTATAATTTCTTAAATTCTAAATAATGAAAAAAACGTTTTGAAAAAAAATGTTTTGACACTCCAAAACCCTGTTTTTTTTATATCTAGAACAGTTAATAATTTTTTATTTACTAATTTTGAACGAATTTCTTCAAAAGAAATTCGTCTAGTTTATTAATAAATTTCACTCGTTCTCTTATATTCTCTGCTTGTTTCAATTGTGTCAGTTACTGTTTCTAATGTAAGGTTGTTCATATTAATTAATTGTTCTTGAAGTGTTCTATCTATTATGTTAAGGACAATTTTGTCTCTGACAATTGAGTTTTCAAAGTACTTTGTATTTGCAGCAGGTGTGGTGAACAATTTCAATTTCGTAACGAAATTTTGTAGTGATTGACTGACGTTTTTGGCGAGAATATTTTAGGACATAGATACACGTCTTTCGAATACAGCATTGTTTTACCACTACAGCGTATTTGTCAAACGCGGAAATAACGTTTTGGAAGATAGGTTTCCTATTATTGTTATGTATATCATTTTTGTCGAATGTATTGTAAATTTTAAATACCTTCCTCGTCTATTAGAGTCAGTAGAATTGCAGTTTTTGTTTCATTCGACTTCGAATATTTTTCCATTGCTAAAACGAAAAATATTGACCTAAACGTTACCTGTAATACACATTCCGTTTGATGTTTAAGATCCATATTGCTTGATCTCCAGTCTTGGTGTTATATTATATACCATGTTTAATTTGTTATGCTTATCCTTGAACAGTAAAAACACTATAAACTTCATTTAATTTGTTTTATGATTAATACGACGCAATACAATTTACACAACACCATGTTGTGTTACGTTTTTATTGAATAATGATGTGAGTAATAAAAATATGAAATTTAAAATACTGAATATAACACATACATCAACATTTTCAATATTTAAATGATTAAATCAACAGTTCTACGAAAAAAAAAAACACTCATTAAACACAAATAAAATTGTGTACACTACAAAAGAATGAAATTATATTAAACGCATTTTTCTCGATACATCGATTTTTACTCTTGTACTGTACATTTTTTTCGTGGAATTAATTACGTCTCGCGTAGTTCAGTTATTAAGAAAATAAGAAAAAATAATAACATGTTTCGATAAATAAACGATAGTTAGAAAAATGAAATAAAAATTTCATCCTATCTCACACGATTTCTTGCGATATTGCAGTCAGCGTACCATATCCAGTCTCGTACATTAGTATCGCTCAGACTCGAATAAAATATTTATTAAACGTATTTGGAATACATATTTCGAAAACTTCGAAAAAAAGTATTACAAGTACTTTTAGAATACTTTTTTTTTTTTACTGGTTTTTTTTACTGGTTTTCAGTAATACGACTATCAAATATTAAGTTATTACATTATGATTTAATGTAATACAAACAATCGTCTTTATGTGTAATTCGGGGTATTGAATATATTTTTTTTTTAATTCTGTAACACCAATTAGTTATAATATACAATATAACATACTTAATTAATTATTAGAATAAAGCTGCGTTAAAACACCAAACGTCGCAAGGTTATTGATAATATCATTGAAGTTCTTTTAAATATTTGCAGTTGCTACTAATATTTTTTTCCCAAGTAATTACTTTTTACATTTAAGCAATCAATTAATAGTTTTTTTTTGTAGGTACTATTAAAAATATTATTGGACTATTGCAAAGTATTCGAAATACTGTATTCAGAATACTTTCAAAGAAGCATTTAGAACACTGTATTTATGTAGAATATTTTCAAAAATGTATTTAGAACACTTAAAATGTATTTGGAATATTACTCAAGTGTCACGCGTAAAATATTTATTCATTTAAAAACCGGGAATTATTTGATTCTTTTTATATTGTAAGTAGGTCTGTATAGTTTATGATTATCGCTCAATTACGAGTATATGAAAGTTCGTTTCAAAACGAAATAAATTACGTTGGTTTTTGAATAAATTTAAAATTATTAGCACGTTGAAACGAAAAAGAAATAATAATAATAACAATAATAATAATAATAATATTTCGATCAGCAAAATATATACATATTAACAATAGTTTTCGTCGCGATTATTATTTTTGAAATTTATTTAGAATTTTTTTTACGTTATTATTTCGTGTACGCACTTCGTTTATGTAATGTTCACTCAACGTTTACGTATTTCATAACGCGTAGGTTATCCATTATAACATCATAATTGTATATTATAATCGAAACGTGATGTATGCAACGTATTTGATATAACGATCTCCTTTTTTTGTATTTGTATTTTACCATTCGTTTTTCCTATGACTTTCATATTATTGCACACTTTGCGGTGATATGCCAAAAATGAGTTGCTATTATTTACGTAATTTAACTTCTGAATAACGCGTTCCGGTTTTATACCGTTTTATCCGTCTCATAGGTTACGCGTGTCACGGTGATCGGTGACATTTCAACCGCGATTGTTTAATTTATTTATCGAGAGTTTCCGATCAATAATGATGTGTAGTTCTTTTGACGGAACGTTCCTTAAAAAACGAGTTCAACGTAAACCAAAAAACAAAAATACCTAGTCAATTTTATACACAATGTAATTCGACATCCCGAGACTCATATTTTTTTTACATTATTAATTACCGATCTATATCTGTATTCGTTTCGACCGCGTGTTTATAACATGTGACTTAATGTAATACAATTATTATTTGCATCGAAACAATTCTCTATATTTAACTCAAATGTAACTCAAATTAAAACTGTAACCAACATTTTAATACTCGTGTGGACTTATAAAACTTTTTTATAACTTAAAAACAAAAATAATCGTCATTTTATTCAATGCGTTTTATTTTATTTTTCACTTTTAAATAACCCGTCGTTATTGACATAACCTACTGCTACAATGAAAGATTAAACGATATCACTTAATTGACGGTCATCCGTAATAATATTAAAACATTATAAATGTTCATGCATCAGCAGCAAGTATATTACATATAGTTGGTTTCCCTTCAAATTTAAATTTATTCTATTATTTTTATTTTTACCTTACGGGAGATAACGCAAATATTTATTCGGAGCTTTTCATTAAAATACACATAAATATATTTTATAAGAGACGAAAAGCAGATATTATACTTCTCATTCAATCAAATCGATACGGTAAACATTTACTCATACTTGGACGTACGGACGTACGTATAGAGTGAAAGGATATACGAGCAGGATTTTAAGTATTTGAATGTATTTAAAGCGAGCGGACACTTTAACGGGATGAAATTAAAAAAAATATATAACTAATAATACGTATTAAATCCGAGAATTCGCTTTTCTTTTCTTTAATTTTTTTTCGCGCTTTACAATTAGGTGTGACATCGGCTACAGCTAAATGAATGTTTAGTGTTGAACAATAACACTTAATTTAAAAGGGATATAAATGGTCCGTGAACCCACGATGCGGCACTACGACAGATCGACTCATTCGTCGTTAGACCCACACAATAATTTTCCGTTGGCCATTACACGTGACTCTGAACAGACTCTCACGTGGTTTTTATCATTTTGTTCGGTACACGTTCGTACCTATATGTAACATGTCATATTCGTAGTAGTGTTTTATTTGGGCAGGTACTGATTAAATGTTATAAATATGTAATGAATAAAAAAAAAAATTTATTATTGAAAAACGTAAAGGAGTTTTTTTTTCTTTGACAAATTTAAAATCTATAAAAACAAAAATTTTAATGAAAAAAAAGAAGTTTGTAAACTATGAATGAATGTCGGTTCGAGTACGTAACTGGGAACGCCAATATGAAATCAGTAATGAACGTTATTTATATAATATCCAACTACGTAAAGAAGGTCAATGGTTGTCCTTTCAAATCGAACGTAACGTTATGTTAAGGTGGAAACATATGGTTTATACCTACTACACTAGCACTTAATATAGGATATTTAGAAACTTTTCCTATTTTCTTATTTGATTTTTCGAATACTACGGCTATTCGTAGTGGCCGAAGCTGAGAAAGAAAAAAATAGTCATACATTTATTCACATCGTAACGTCGAATCAAATTATGTTTGAAGAAATTCATTTCATTTCGATTACACACGTAGACAGTATCGATGCGCTGTAACGGTACACGACTTATTTATTCGTACGGCGGTAAAAAGTTACACAATAAAATTGTTTCGTGCAAAAAATGACAAAAGGTTTATGGATGAAATTCCAAAAGTTTCTCACACAATATTATGGACGAAGACACGAGGTTAACAATACAACACTTTTCCGTACGTTATTATAAACTTATACGCAGTAGATTGTTGCCCGTTGACGTGGGCAGCTTGTATTTTACATTTTAATGCTCTTGTCAGTTACGATCTGCTTCGGTAAAATCTATTTTTATTTATTTTTTCCAGTTTAATCATTATATCATGTAAACGTGTAGAGTTCGCCACACGACCAGAAGGTCTTTACAAGAAGAACTTTACAATTCAAAAACAAGCCTTTTCTACGCAATGACTTAAATAGAATTATTTTCCTGGTAAATTTTTTTTTTCTAGTCAAATAACAGTATTTTATTTTATTTCCTAAAGAAAAAAAAATTCGCGTACAATTATTTTGTAAATTATTTGCGTTTTTCGATAAAAAAAAAATTATAATAATAGATACGTTTTCGAAAAAATCACATGTAAAATAGGTTTTTGAGACGAAATCACCTTCAAAAAAAAAAAAAAAAAAAAAACCGTCAATTTTTAAAAATAAATCGTAATCACGTGATTTATGAAATAATCGATCTTTATATCAATACTCAATAATTTATTTACTACACGATGAATATCTCCGTTATTTTCTATCCACATTTTTAGAGTGAGTGTGATGCGACGGAGGAGGAATGACGGGAGATTCCGTTCGGACAATAGTTTTAACTGAAACTCAAGTTTCCAACCAAGTTGTAATCGTTGTAAAATATTAATGTAAGTTGCGTTAATAATATTTTTTGTTTCGTCGTTCTTAAAACTATCTAATTATAACTGTCGAAAAGTAATTGTAAGTCAATAATAACTGCAATATAAGTTTAGATATTGATTTTAAAGCGGAAACATTTTCGAAAAAAAAAATAATAATACTGCGGTCGCGTGTACATACAGAACGGAATTTAATAAATGTAATGAAATCATATGAAATTTTGTACACGTACGAATCGCAATTACTTCGGAATAATAAGCGAGTCACATGTTTAAGATTGTACTTTGATATTATCCAGGCCTTTGATATTATTTAGTGGATTCCGAATTTATTACATCGAAATGCTATCTAAACTTAATATTCATACAACATATTAAGTAAACGTAGTATTTATCCCATTTGTGATAGTTCGAGTGTTCAGAGCACATATTATATTACCCACTCGCGTACGTACAATACGCTCTTAATTAATTTGCACGTATAATAAAAAGCTTTAATTAAAATATTATCTTATTTAATTAGCGTTTTTCGAGTAAATATCTTTTTGGATATTTTTTTTTTTACGCGTGTTTCTTAATGTCGTTGGTTTTTAATAATGTTTTGCGTGTTATTCTAAAAGAAAAACTGAGGTAACGAACCGTGGGGTATTGTGGACGACGCTCAAGTGAATTAGACAAAGATTTTAGACGTTCGTTATTACTATAAATTTGAAAGTAATAACGAAAAAAAAAACACATCATTTTAAAACCAATTTCATTCCTCGCTCCGCTCAACATCTAAAATAAAATATAAATATTCCGATCTGTCGAACGTTTCCCCCCTTTTTTTTTTCCTAAACACATTTTGAACCGTGTGATGATGCGAGAGAAACTTTTAGCTTCCCTATTTTTCTATCGGTTTCACAAAAAAAAATAAAAAAAAATACCGTTCATTTTTATGTCCGCACCAGATTTACGACCTATCGTATCGATTAATTTCGACTGCGTGCGTGTGTGCTGCGTCGTATCGACAACGTCGCGAATACATCCTAAGGAGTGAGGTATTATCGACAATCTTTTCCCTTGAAAGTGTTTCGTGTACAATGTATGGTGTAATAACCGTGTTGCTACTATTTCTCGTAATTCTTCCTGTTGTATAGAAAAATAGGAGGAGAGAGAAGACGAAGATGAAAAATATCATAAAAACAAAACGTTTCAGTATATGAATTTATTACGCCGTTATCGTGGGGTCGCCGTCGCCACATACTAAAAACTAGAAATCCAAGTCCTTATAACCATCGTAATTTAATAATAATAATAATAATAAAATTATACGAATAAAGAAACGCAATAGTCGTTCTTCAATAGTCTTATTCTTTATTCGGTCTTCCGAAATTAAAAAAAAACAAAAAGGAACGTGTACCATTGCTGTTATTATTATGTAGTTTTGAACCCAAAAATTAATAATAATAATAAATATGATTTATTATTTTTCAAACGTGATATTAAAATGCAACGACACGCGTCTAAATAAGAAAAAATATATATTTTATACAGATAATTCGAGTGTACAATTACCGTTTGTGTCGTTGATTGTTTGATGCATATCTGTGTATCTATATTCAAGTGTTACGTGTTCTCGGTGTAATTTACGCAGAAAAGTCTATTTTTTAATTTTATGTTTGCAAAAAGGGGGAAAAAAAGCCGCGTAAATTGCCAATTAAAGACAACATTTTCCTATTGAAAAATGTATGAAACTAAATATTTTTTACTCATATAACGGATTCTTATCTTTATCGAGGAACGCTAAAAGAAATTTCTCCACTAAGATTATTTTTTTCTTTCAGGTGGTTTTTTTTTCACGTGAAGTAAGTGTTTTAAAAAAAAAAAAATAATTTCGTTTCGTTATTTATTTTTCGATTGTAAACACAATATAATAATATTTAATTAACCTATGCGTACAGATAAGATATATTATTAATTTGCGATATATTACGCGTTCAGTTTGGAAAAAAAAAAACAGTAATTCGGTTATTTAGACTTCAAATCGTATTCAAAACAAAAATCACGGCATGAGTTCAAAATCGGAGGTATTATTATAATAGCAACCTACGATGACGTTATCCGATTATTTTTGACGGAGTACAGTGTTTGGGAGCGTTTTTCGAAGCGTGATATTCTGTTACAGGAGCCGGCAATTGTTTTCCACCGAGGTCCAGATGAAATTTGTTTTTTTTTTTTTTTATATTAGTCCAAAAAAAAATTCTATGACCAAGGCGTTTTCTTTTTTCTCAAAAAAAAAAAAAAAAGAAAGAAGTTTGTTTCAGAACTCTTCTTGGGTAGACGACTTGAATGGTAACCTATTTGATTTTTTTTTTCGAATCGTAAAGAAGAATCGCGAGAAGTCGTTAATTTCTGAGTAAAATTATGCTACTCATTTTGACAAGTGAGACTACTCTATTCTGGAAAAATTATTCTTATTCTAACGGTATCGATTTTTACTGTTCTCCGCGATTCGTTCGTCGCCGACCAGCCTCCCCCCCCCCCGGTTATAACAAAAATAGCGAAATGGAAAATTTCGTTTACCATCTTATGTAACGCGTTACAGCACTTGATTATCAAATTATTTTTAGCTTTTTTTTTAATAATAATAATAATAAAAAAAAAAAAATCAATATACGCATCATGTTATATAATATTATACATTTCAAAGAATTAAAGGAAATAATTAATTGTAATTTAGTAAATATGTCGGAAGTAAGTCAATATATATATATTTCAATGTCAAAGCTGATAACGAGATCATTAGAACGGTGAGAATAATTATAAAGTGACCATGTTATACCTACCTATGTGTATCAAATGTGTTTTATCTCTGTTTCCATATTAGTTTAGTAGTTGCCAAACAGGAATAGTTCGTCGAAAGTTGCCTTAAATGTAATTATAAAGGACGAATTACCGAAACTATCGCTTGTAATTAATTCTATTTTCACGTTTTAGCAAATAAATTATACGATTTACATTCGGAAATGATTTCTAGTTAACGAGAAATTCAATCTTTGGTACAACCGAATAATTATTTCCGTTTTATACGAAACGTAAATATACTTAACGTCGATTAAAATCGTTTATAAAATAATTTCGAATTGATTTGTGTGCAGGCATTAATGTCGTGTATCAATTGTTCATATCTGTTACTCGCGTGCGCAGAGGAAAAAGCTTACACGCAAAAAATAATAACGTAAGATAATATATTATAAAAAAAAAAAAATTACCAATTCGTATTTGATTTCTTTGTTATATTCGACATTTTTAAAATTTGTAATTTATATAAAAATGATTTGTACGATACAATACGGTGTATAAAGTTGATTATGCGTAACATGTGTTAAGTATTGTTTTTATTATATACTTTTTATGTGTTTTTAATTTAAAAATATGTTTTTTTTTTATCAAATTGAGTGTAGTGTTTGCACGATGGACCACCTATTGAGACGCTAAGGACGATTTTCGGAGAAATGCGAGAGAAGAAATTTAACAATTCATTAAACTAAATGATTGAAATGATTGCGCAGACGGTAAGAGAATTTTATTTCATAACAGGTCATAGGCAATGGACGTGTTTATTCGTTGTGTATACAATTTTTATTAAAAATGTATTGGCAAGCGTTTATGTAAGGTACTGCGTAATATTTTAGATTAAAGTGTTTAAATTTTATTGATATTTGTATTATGTTTTTGTGGAACTCCGAACACCGCAAGTGCACACAGACTTACCGAATAATTAATGTAGTATGTGAACTTGTTTATAAGTTGAAGAATAGCTTTTAAACACTGTTTACGCAGCTATAATTTCGGCCTGAATGCGTGAAGAGATCGCGTTCGTTTATCTGTCGAGGAATTCAACAATTTAAATTGTTCATTTAAACTGAGTATTTTAACGGGGGAGTGGGGGTGGTTTATATATATATATATATACATTCTAGATTTATTCGTATTCAACGAAAGAAACATTTATATCGTCTCATCTACCAAATCGTTATAATATAATACTGTAATAGGTACATTGTTAAATAAATCAGATTAACATGTTGCTTACGAGCGCATTGCCCTTTTAAAACTAACGCTTTCGCTTTAGTAGATTTAACTCATAAAGTGTAATGTCTCATGTTTCTATAAGTATAATTTATATACGTTACGCGTGAGTTTTTATTATTTTATTTATCGTACGAAAACTTTTTTAATATATTCAAAATATAATAATGTACAATACGTGTAGGTATATAACATATATTAAGTTTTACTCGCAGAAAACTCTTTACGCATCTATTGAATTAAAAATTCATGCATTATAAACAACAATCATCTCTCTACAAGTTTGTATAGTCGACAAATTGTAATTAATAACTGATATATATATATATATATATATATATATATATATTATTTTTTCAATTATTATTTATTAATCATTTTGCGATTGTTTATAAATCCAATTATAATTTGTATACGTAGTACCATACAAATTTAATAATAATTTATGTCCATTAAATTATATTTTTCAATTAACACGTTATTGGAAAAGAAAATCGATGTTTAATTATCATAATATCAATTTATTGGAAATATATTATTTGGTATTTTTAATTTATTTTGTTATAAAACTATGTTTTTTTTACACAATTTATTTATTTATTTTCTTGTAATGGACAAAATGTTCAAAAAGTTGTGCGATATAAATTGATACTTATATAGTATAGTTATATGAAAAGTGAAAATATCCTTAGGTACAATTTTTGTGAACACCAAGAAAGAATTTTAATAATAATAATAATAATAATAATAATAATAAATCAAGTTAAATATAGTTATTTTTTCGGATTTTTCGAAGAAATAGGAATAAAATACTACAGACTGACGCTTAAGCTTAATTAATAAATAATAATAATAATAATAACCGTTAATTAATTAATTTTTATTTTATCCAGGTCTTTATCTATTACGATTTATGTTATTGAAACGTTACATGAATAGTTACTAATATCTGGAGTTATACGCGTATTTTTTTTGTTTTTAAGTGAAAGCAGGTATTTCGTATTAGACAACAATTACAATACAAATTTACACAGCGGAGTTTTATCGTAATAGATAGTTGTTTCGAACAAAACCGTTTACCGTGTTGTACACGCAGGGATTAAAGTGAAAAAAGAAATTCCCAGATGGGGGGAGGGATACCAATGTCCCCATACAGTTTCAAGCGTACCATTTATCACATTTATCATTATATACGCGTTACGTTATGTAAAATACGAATGTATATACAAAGTGATTTTTTTTTAAACACGTTCACTTCACTTTTAACACGGAAAGATGTATTTGAAACACATGTCGGCAATTTTACAATTTCGAGCTAATAGTTTTCTCTATTTACGTTTAAGGACTAAGCCACTGCAGGGGAACACGAAAAGAGGCGTCTCGCCGAATAAATGAGTGTAGTACGAATGTCGACGAGTATACACATCGGTGTCATCCGAGCGTTCATTTTACAGGATGGATGGAAAAAAAACACGTCGTTGTAAAAAAGTATTAACGCGTGTTATTGAATTAATTAAAAAAAAAAATCGCATTGTATAACAAAAACCGAGGCGGTGTGAAAATCCGTTTGACGCCGCGATTTTATGATGATTTAATTAGGTAACGAAAAGAGGTCTGTTACGACGAATACAAAACGGAATTCAATAATTGCGTTTATGAAATAATTATTATCAGTCGAGACAGTGGCGTTCTCGGGAATTTTCAATGAGAGGAGAGGAGATTGCGACTAATCAATTCAATATCGATTCACAACTGTGGACCACGGGAACGGTTCGCCCCGGTTATGACATTCAATATTGTTTTTAACCATTACAATACTTATTGTTGTAAAATAGCGATAATGAAATATTTAATACGATTTTAATTTTTTCGTAATATAAAGTCTAATTTTCTTCGCTTAGATCGTCTACCATTTCGTAGTCGGCTATTAATGGGAACCATTTCAACGCACGAATCGCTATAAAAAAAAAAGAAGAAAAATCAACGATTGAGGTACCGCTATAAACGATCGCGTAAACTGTTACGAGTAATTTATCAATAATTCTTGTTTTTCCTCAACAAATATATTTACAACGTAATTGTGAATAGAAATTATACGACGAGACGCTGACTATATTATATAATACAATTGCAATACACGAATTGGTTGCAAAAAAAAAAAAAAAACCAAGTTCTTATGCGAACGTATCGTATATGTTCTCATCACAACGATTATATCGACCATATTTGTGCGTGGCGGTATTGTCTCGGCATTGGAGCGACCAGGAAACATTTCCGAGGAGGGGTGGGGGATTATGGATAAATTATATACGCTAAAAAATACGTGTGAATGCTAATCGGCAGAGACATACGGCATATTTTATTAGAACGCGGACTTCAAATCGACATTTAAAAAGACGTAGGCCGTCCAAAACGTAACGGTAATAATATTGAATTCTTAGAGAGATTTACGGCGCCCGAAAACGGTGTTAGAGTGCGTAACCGCGTGTCATCCAACTTTTACCCATCACATATCCGAGTTTCGTGAACGACGGTGAAAACGACAACTTTGTATGTAATATCGAACAATGTTTTACGTACCAAAGCGCAATGTACAACGATTGCCGCGACTCGTAGTGTGAATTCAGAGTTTTGATTTATCACTCATCGAATGTTTTTACACGACAATGATAACTTATCAATTAATTAATGTGTGTTTGCGCCACTGGGTGCCGGGTCTCGTGTCGCCGCGACAAGCGTTCACGATTCCGCCCCACTGGACAGAACGTTTATAAAAACGTATAATTCGGCGGAATTCAACGTGTGCGCGGGACCGTCGACCGAAGTGAATGAATATCGAACGGAATCCGACGTATTGGACAATTGCGCATCGATCGATCAATGTAATCGTTGGGGAAAAAGAAAAAAGAAAATCTTATCGTTGTTGATTATTGTCATATTCGCAATTTCGTAACACGTTTAAATGGACGTTATTGTCGTTTTTGATGTGACATTTCTCAGTGGATTTCGGAGACGTTTGAGGCGAAACACGCGTCGTATCGGAGTTTCGTATTTTCATCCGCGCGTTCAACGCGCCCCAGTTTTAATTTTTCCGTATAATACAACGAATAATTATAAAAAAATTATACGATAATAATATATATTATGTATAGGTACAAAGTGAAAGTTCACAACCGAGGAAATTGCCAGGAACGATACCCGGTCGAATCGATATAAATAATACTCGGTAGGAAGTTTTACACCGACGTTTTTTCTTACATTATATCAACACGGTGTACACACACGTACACGCCTTTTTTTTTTTACGGGCTATTTGGTTTCTTTTATAATAAGACCACTTTACAGGTATCCGCGATCTGTATGAGTCGACGATGTACCCATAGGAATACGCATTATGTTCCGTATATTTTACCGCTATTACGACGAAATGGGTATTATTTTATCACACTCAGAGTGGAGTTGATCGTAACCGTCATTGCGGGCCGCGTGTTCCTTTGTCTACTACTATATAGATTCGTGGTGGTTCGTGAGTCGAATCTTTTTTAGTGCGAATCCAATGAATTGAATCGGTGCGTCACGAATCAGCGACTCGGTGATTTAATGCAAAACTGCTGCCGAACCAATGGGGCTTCTAGTTCCTCGGTGTGTGTACTGCTGCTGCTGCTGCTGCTGCTGCTGCTGCTGAGTATCGCGATACGATTTACAATAATTATTGCGTATTCGGAATATTCGCGTTTTCGGAGTGAGTGAGTCGACTTGCAATGAATCGAACGAGTAGAATTTGAAAGATTCCCACTGTTCAGTACAGTGGAAAACTGCTGTAATAAACGTACGTATCAAATAGACGTCGAGCCGATTTACAATAATGATTGACGATCTAGGTTCAGGGGTGATTTGATGTACACAGGAAACAGGAATCGAGTTTTTGAATTTTCGAACCGACTCGTTCAAATGAAATGAATCGATTCGACTGAATGAGTCACAAATCCCATACCTATCTGTTGTACACCGTAAAATTGTTACTCTGGTCGATGTGGATTATTTCATTTGGTTATTGTAATACACTGGCAAAAGTAATATGGCACACCACGTCGTCAATATCCGTGGTCTCGGTGTATTATGTAATCAGCGAATATTTATTAATATCGCAATGTAGCTATTTACTACAATCGACGTGTATCTGTAATCTATGTCAGTCAATAGATATATATATGTATAGATATATCGATTTATACCTATCAATCCACGTCAACTGTATAACGAAATTAATATAAAAACTATAAGATTTATTTTCAACGGAATTCTAAATTATATTAATTACTATTTTGTTATAATTTCAACATTGCGGCGTGCCCGACGGAGAAATCGTCAAAGGGGACGGTTTTTTTTAATCACTATCAGATGTAAGGAGACCGTTTTTCTCCCTGCGTTTCCCATCACTTCAACACTCCGGCTGTACACTTCTGAAAAAAATATATATATATACTTTTCTAGATAAAATAACGGTGAAAACATTCGAAGTCAGTGTATTTGTAAGGGTTTTTTTGCGAAGAAATAAACATTTACGGACGACGACGACGACGAACCCGAATGAATATAATACTATAAATCATTAATATTTATACGTATTGTGACATTTTTTTTTTTTGCTTATCGAATCGAAATCGTTATTTATCGGAATACCAATTATTTATGAAACATACGTATAATGGTTGATCGATCCGTCATAGTATAGTTAAATTAAACAAAATAAAAATGTCGCGAATCGAAAAAAAAAAATAAACATGTATAAATAATGAGACACTTTTAAATATTGAGAATTATCGAGTATATAAATGTATATTTCATATTTCTCGGATCGCGAACATTTTTTTTTTCCTACTGTAAATCAAATCGGTTAAGTTTCGAAAGTTTCGTCGAAGAAACGTAATACGTTTTCTTTTTAACACACAAAACTCTTTTTCAAAGAAACGTTTAACATTTTTTTTTTTTTTTTTTTTTTGTTAGGAGAATTCCATGTGTCGACCGCACTCGGAGTTCGTTTGATAGATGTAATATTTGTACGCGTCTTGAAACTCAAAAGTAAGCTAGTAGGATTACGCGACTGTCTTGTCCGTTTAACGATCAAATGTACTTTACGCGCGGAATCGAACGTCGATATTTTATGGTAAAAACTGTCGTGATTCGTGATATTTTTATTCGTGTACATGACACATTATCGTTGTATATAGCTGATAAATCCCGAATTGGTTGATTGGAAAACGGATTCACGACCGGTATTATGTTTCGGTATCGTTCCATACGACTCAAACGTTTATAACGGAGCGCATATAAACGTAACAACAACGACATCGCGATTTCTATTCTGTTATTATTATTATTATTATTATTATTATTATTGGTTAGGCGAATTCGTTTGGCGCGGCGTAATATTAACACAAAAAATCCTCGCAAATCGCCCGGTTAATTGGAAAATTATTATTATTATTTTTTTTTTTTCATATAAAGTTCACCCGAGTGTCGTTTCATTACACGCTCGTTGTTATTATTATTTTTTTAGACTCCACATTAATGAATTGAATACACACCGTATTTTTTTTTCACCATCAAAAAGTATCTACGCAATACGTCTCCATGAATAATTTAATAAATTTACTAAGAGCTAAGGCTATTTGCCGAGATTGACGATTTTCTTTTTCCTCTCTCTCTCTCTCTCTCTCTCTTTCCATTTTTTTTTTTTTTTTTTTTGTTTGTTTCGTTTTCCTGTCTGCCCCGTCTTTTCCGCTTATTTATGCGAACCGGCCCCATAATTAAGTCGATGTTACATACAACACGGACGAAAGTTGCTAGGGCCATTTTCTAAACAGCGAAAAGCTTTTAACTTAAATCATTTCTTTCGTTCGCACTTCTTTCGTCCAATAAATCATCGTGCACCGTACACACAATGTATATCAGCAACTTTTATGTGTGTGTGTGTGTGTAATAACTTGAGAATACACTATAACTGCTATAACACTATAACTGCTGTCTTCGCGTTAAAATATTACTCGTTCGAAACGACGTTGCGATAGATATTTTGAATACAACCCATAGACACGAGTTAACAGCAAACGTGCTTGACGATGGCGCGCGGTGGCGTATTCACAGTGGATGGGGGAGGATCTTCTCGTTTTTCATGTTTCTAAAATTATATCTGACATTGAACTACGCAGGGAGCTACCACCATTTATTATTGTTGTTGGTTTAATTTTTTAACACATTTTCTCTGGTGATATTATACAGGACGACTGGCGATAAATTGTTCGAATTCCAACGGGTTATTTTACACTTAGAATGCAACGAGAAAAGTTCTTCTTAACAACGGTCCGATTCTAAAGTATAACGTAGAGATTTCAGTTTTGTTTTTTATCTTCGAAAAAAACGTAATTTTTCTCCTTGAACTGCTCGTATCTTCTGAGACTATTGGTGTCCTACAACGAATTTGAAAACCCCATTGAGAGGATCATTAAATTTTCTCGAAGAAAATTTGTAAATATAACAAATTTGATTTTTGTCTAACGATTTTTTTCTTTTGTCACTCAGAGGTGTGCAAATTTCATAAAAACTACTTTTTTCAATAAGCTTTCATTTTTTGACAAATTCCGTTTCGGGAAGAAGAAATTGTGTTTTAAATTTAAAAAAACATAGCGTAGATGAGAGAGGAAGAGAGGACGGTGAAAGAAATGCAGCGTAACGTAATATTCTTCAATCAATAATTTTTTTAAATCAATTAAGACTTTTTACCGTCCGGTGTCATGTGTTTACGGAGCGGTGGGGGGGGGAGAGTAAAGCTGCCACGACTCAAATATTGAACAAATATTTCAACCCTCTCTCCTTTGAAAACTTCTAAATACGCCTTTGGACGGTGGCCGTGCGGGCTTATACAACAGAACAACGGACTTTTAGTCAACAAAAACGCTATCAAATGCCACGCACATTCGGTTATAATTAAATGCGAACGATACAAAATGCTATGGTATTATGTAGCCTACAATTAATGTACCGAATTTGTCGCGTTTCAATGCGTCCACAAGTGCCGCCCTAATTGTATGTTCAGAATATAAACTGCGTTGTTATATTATGTTCGGTTGAGTTGAATTGGGAAAAAAATTGTCGGGGTATTCTGAAGACTTAAAAACATTTTTATGCGTTCTCGATACATTTTGACTTTACATCACATCGTGAGGTGCGGGAGTGGCTCCGTTCCCCTCACATCCTAAACGGGTATATAAATAGGAAAACGTTAGACATTTTTGTGCAATCAAAATGTGTATAAAAATATCTTTAAATTATTTATTACAAGTTAAAATAAATTGAGCCGAGAAGCTGTAATTTTCATTATCCAATTTCCGAGCCAATTTGCAATATAATACGTATATGCGACACTATACATTATACTGATTAATATTTATGTAAAAAAAAAAAACATTTTAATTACGATATAATATAATACAATTAATTTTTTTTTTTTTGTATAACTGTCGAATATTAAATTAAATTACAGAATCTTTATTTAAACAAGTATTAGCACGGTTATCTTTTTTTGATTCGTTTTAGACAACACATTTCTTCAGCCGTTCTTTCGCCACTACTGCCAATTTACGATTGGACATATTGCTCTTACCCGAATTCTGCAAACTCCACCAATGTATGGAATTGCTTAGTGAAGCCACTGGAGCACATATGTTTTATTAATTGTAAAAAAAAAGTGCGAAAAAAAAACTCGAATGATAACGAGAAGAGTCGAACTCATACCCGGGTTTGATGACCGTCTTTGTAGACTGAACCATAATACGATAAAGATAACGAATCATTATCATTTTTTCTGCTCAATTAAAATATATAAATTCAAAACAAAAAATCTAACGATTTCCGCCAAATTATTTTTGTTCCGTCGTTTTTTAAACGCGCAATTCACCTTGAAGCACGAAAAAGGAAATCGAAAAAATCGAAGTGCTTATATTAGTTCTTATATCAATTAAAAGCGAAGAACAAGATACAAAAAGCGTGAAAATATCAAACGTGTACGCACGAAAAAACACAAATTCAACGAGTGGCCTTAAGTAAACGGTTCTGTAAACCGTTAAAATCTTATTTGATAAAAAAAAAAAAGACAAAACAAAACAAAAGGATATTGTTGCCGCCGACGGGCCACACTATAATTTAATCAGGAGGAAAAGACTCTGCAAGGAAGTCGACACTTTGATCAATCATCTGCGTTAGTTTGGCACGAGTATGGCTGAATGGTTTGCGCGTGCATAATGCGGATAGTTTGAAATCATTTGAGCGCGACACTTTCCATCAGCCACGGGTGGTGAGTGTCAATCTAAGTTTAAATCTGCTCGATTTATACGCAAATTATTATATAAAGGAGATACATTTCGCGCGCCATACAACACACTACCCGTGACTATAACATACCCCGGACGAATAATAAATGATCTTACGACGTCGCAGCACATGTCGAATGGCATAACGGTGAAACGTTTATAGGAATGCCTATGAAACGTCCTGGAAGAGTACGCAAGCTCGCACGCATAATTACAAAAATACCCGCGGTTTTCTGAGCCTCTGTTTTTTTTTTTTTTTTGGAACAAAAATAATTATTCAATTCCGTACCCGTTTATGATACAATATGTAAGCATTTTAGTTTTATTTGTATCGTTTCACTTCGTTACTTTCAATAACAATATCGTATTTTATTACGATACAGCATAGAAATTGAACGATAAATCATCATTAGTGACAAATTATTATTTTTCAATTCAATTATTTTCAAAACGAGATACTTTTGATTGAAACACACGTGCACTTTATACGGTTTCATACCGCGTTATTACATACTCGTTGAATCTATACACGACTAATAACCAATTGCACGTCATCCATATCATTTTGGTATTAAATACCATTAGTCATGTGGAGTTTCAATCACGTTGCGATTACATTATAATTATTATAATATCAGGTTGAGCCAGGTATTAACGTATACCCGCGGGAAACACGATTTAATTTGAAACGCATTCATTTGTTTTAGATCATTTTTTCTTTTTTGTTTCATTAGAGTATGACATTATTTTCATTAATATAGGCGGGGTTGAAAAGTAATTATTCGTTATTATTTGTCTTAAAAACTAAAAAAAAATAAATATAATTTTATTCATCTAAAATTTCATTTTGATATATATATATATATATATATTATTTATTTAACTCAGTTTATACAGATATTTATTAATTTTGTGAAAAGTAATTGTCGTAATAAAACATTATAGTTTGCCTTAAGTTCAAATTCAAATTAAAATATATATATATATATGTATTAGTCATGTGTTTAAACTGTTAATATATTTAGTCTGCAGTGTTAAACATTTTTATTTTATTGAAATAAATATAAGTATTTTAAAAGAGAATTGAAAAATCCAATGTGACTTATTTATATTATTATGATAGTTATATATGTGTGTATATTATTTTTTCTTACGGGAATTCTGTTACAATAGATTTTTAATAAAAAATGTATTAAAATATAATTGAACTTGAATTGATTTTTAATACAATTATATCAAACGTTAGTGTTATTTCTTAATAAAGGCAAAGAAAGAAAATTATTAATTTTATTTTCAGGAATAAATAATTATGAAATATTTTACTTTCATTAAAATAATAGAATTTTCGATTCTCATAATGTATTCAAATATTCATAAACTGGCTAAAAATATTTTTTTTTATTTACATTATATATAAAAATATCGAATATTTTTTTAATTTATGCGCATATCGATTGAATTATACGTATATTTATGATTTTTAAGTCGAGAACCATTGTCCGTTGATTTTTTTTTACAAAATAACAGTTATATATATGACGTATTTTTATGGATTTTTTTTAAAATTAAAATTAACATTATTCGTGTATTGGGAGCAGAGGGAAAATAACAAGTAATTTTAAAATAACTTGTTAAACTAAAAAAGTAGGTTTCAAAAGCTAAAACAAATAATACGTTTTCTCGATTTATATTATTTTTGTATCAACCAATTGTTTTTGTTTAAATTTATGGAAGATTCAAACTTTTGTTGAATAGTTTGAAAGAAACAGATTTAATTTTTTTTTTTTGTTTAGTCATCGGAATAATTTGAGAAATGTTAGTTTATTCAATAGACAAGTAATTCCTGAAAATGTTAGATACGCATTCGTACACGATAAAATAACGTAAATAACAAAACTCGACTGCGTGTGAATATCAGTTTTTAGTTAGTACTTAAATATAAATATCATATTAATTATTTAATTTTAGAAAACAGGCTCGTTTCTAACGCGTAGCGGGTAATAATAAAAATTTTATGTGACACAATTTAATCAAATATTATGCGTTTGCAGTTGTTATGAGCAATATCGTTACAAAATTAAAATTGACAGTTATGTAGGTTTTATGACACAGTTATTTTTTTACATTTTATGTACTTAATATAAAAATTGTATTTATTCGTATAAAAAAAAAAACGAATGAATTATTATATAATTTGACGAGATATCAAGTTTTTTTATTTTGCTTCAGTAATAAAATTAGTTTTAAAGAATTAAAGATATATGATTTAAATATATATATATATATATATATATATATATATATATATATATATATATATATATATATATATGTATACTTATATAATACAATTTAGTAAAGATTTTTCCAATTACGAATTTTATGTAAAAAAAAAAGGGTTTTCAATTTCATACGGCAGATGGACTAAAATGTTTATTTTATTTATATATATATATATATATTCTCGGGGTGTTATAATTATTATTAGCTATTGAGTTTTTTCGTTTGCTATCTAGCAAACGTCGTTAATCCTTATCGACGTCAATAACGATGGAACGGGACAACTCGATAAGTATATAACTTATCACATTTGTTCCATGTATTCCAATAAAACGTAAATGTTTCTCAGCTCTTTTACTTTTAGTGACGCCTTGTACCATCTACCCAAATTGTATTTTGAATTTTAAATTATAAATTTGGCAAAAATGATAAAACCTCGTTTATCTTTTTTCTAATATACATTTTTTTATTTTATACATTATACAATGAATAAAATAAAAAAAAAATTGCAATTACCATAATATTGAATTGACTACATAACCAATAATTTGTTTTATCGTCCGAAATATAACGGCTAAAAATTCCCCTGATAAAATTTGTAAATACGCCACTAGCCACTGTCGTTAAGTACATCTAAAAATGTTAGTATAACTTGAAATCGTTAAATTATAATCAACAGTGTGCGCTTTAAGCTCAAAATCTCACGAAGAGTTATAAAATTTGTTTTTTAGTAAGTATTTGCTTTAGATTTTAAATTGTATCGAATCATTATTTAGGTATTAATCATTTCTTTAAAAAATATACATTTATAGTTTTTCGTTAAGTTTAAAATTTCCTTAAGAATTCATAAAAAACATATAAAATACATAAGTATTATGAAAATTCTTCGATTTTTAGATTTTTTTCGATTATCTTCTTAAATCAGTGAACGCACAATAATCGTTCAAAAATCGTTCAATATAATTGTCAAACTGTTCATTTCCAAAAAAAAAAAGAAGAAAAAGAGTGTTTTATTTTAATTTTTCGTCAAATTAACCATATTTTATGCGTTTAAGGAAAACCATAAGAATAATGAAATTTTCTAATAGGTTAAAACAATAAATTTATTTAATCAAAACCTAATTTATAGAGCAGAATAACATTTTATTATTTAAATTCATTAGAAAATTTTAATTTTTAAAATTTTTTTCCTTAAACTTACAAAAAATAGATAATTTAAAAAAATTTAAAGATACATTTTTTTATGAAAAAGAATTTTTCTGACTCTATATCATTTTTTTTTTGTAATTTTAAAACTAAAGCGAGTTTACAATAAAACACAAAGTTTATACTTTTTCATAAAACCTTGAGCTTAAAACGTGTCTTATTAATTTATATATGATCGATTTCAAATTTTACTAACCTTATTTTTCGATTTAATAAAATAAAATGTTGGTCGACACTGTCCATAATGTACAACCTAGAAAATAATATTATAGTTTTTTAACATTCATTAAATTGCAAAATATAATTTCTCACTGGTGTCTCTCGCTCACGTGTGACAATCTAATTCTAATAGAAGGTGCGTTGAGCAAGGCTCAGATTATCAAACCAAGGAGTACTTTTGGTGTGTTTATTTCCAGGAACACAATCATGGGTACTTTGTCTTAGAATAAATGGACCCTTCGTTTGATGTAGGGCTTTGCTCTGAAGACGTATTTTCATCAAAGTCTATGATTGAAGACGGGCTTTGCCATAAGAACGTATTTCCGTTAACTGTTCCATACATTGCTTGCGAATTTAATCCTGTCCTCGTAGAATGTTTCCGTAATTCTTATTTACGGAACTCACAGGATTTTGACACATTTTCTAATAATTTTCCGACTGGATTTTACCAACTTGAATGTTGTCCATTTCGTTTTTTTTTTGTCGACATCAATTTGGCGATTTCAATACGTTATTTGGGATAGATGTCGGCCATCCGCTCTCTTGAATGGATCTCATCTAGTATATTCATTTTTTTAAATTCAACACGAATCTTCGCCGCTCTCTATTCTCTTCGTTCTCCATTATATCTTCGTTCTTGACCATTTGTCTGTTCGTAATTCTGTATATTATTCGGCCATATTCAATGCCGAATATTGCTGCCACCAATGGATAAACTATTATTCTGATCATAGTGAAATTCTGTATTCGAATAGAAAAATAATGTGTATTGAATTTAATTTTAAATTAAATTGAATTGAATTGAACGTTAAAAATCAACATTCAATATTTGTAGCCAATAAATTTATATTATTCCTATTATCCGAGTAATATTTTATGTTTATAGTGTATGTGTCAAATTATATATATAAATCACGGTTCAAGACATCATGAAAAAGTAATTTATTGCACAACAATTTTAAGAATTTAAATACGATATTTACATTTATTGTGCCGAAAAAACTGACTTCGATCGTGTTGTGATGATTAAATACAATGTTCACTATTCGGTATATACACGGTCCATTAATGTCGTTTGTTAATCGTACTGACTATCAGTTCATTCACGCGTTTCATTAGAGTTGCTTCACAACCGTGTTTCGGATAGTTCACACACATGTTGCTTCATATATTTTAATACATTTTTGCACGTTCGTCTTTTAATAAACAATATTATAAGTTATACTTTCAATAAAATGAAATATATGGCCACCAAATAATCGTGAAAATTATTTCCGGCTATTTTAGAAATTCTAGTGAGGATCTGTCATCTAAAGGATATTTTCTTAACTTTGAAACATTACCGATTTAGTTTTAACCAGCAAATGTATTCTTAAATATAAATATGTTTTAAGATTAATGATTGTGATTTACTGTTATCCGAAACTGTTCACCACTGGAGATATAAAGCGACCTCATTTATTCTCAAAAAATGTAACCATAATATAACGTACAATATTACAATATTTATATTATTATATAGACATAAAATTAAACTAATTTTACATTAATCGATAAAAATAATGTGATTAAACTCTGTATACAACCTCAAATAAATAGTTTATATAATTTCATTTCTGTTTATTTTTGTTATCAAGTGAAGTTTTACGCCCGTCAGTTTTCTTTACACTTAATTTAATCAAATAAAATCAAAAGTTATTTTTGTCAACAAGCCATGAGTTTTTTTTTTATACGTATTATATGTTTGTAACATCCTTAATACTATTTTTTATTTATTCGTAACGTTCTTTAAATAATAATAATAATAAAAAAAAATTGTCAAAATTGGTATAGGAAAAAAAACGAAGTAGAACATAATATTTAAGTCCACTGTTTCGAATTGCACACATTTTGGAATAGTAGCTGGTGATCCTTTCAAAAGTCGGAGGTCGATCAAATGTACTTTCGGTTAGCGGAGAACCGAAACGTTACAATATATATATAATTTTATTTTCAGACGGACTAAAATGGTTATTATTTTGTGTTAAAATATCATTAGAATAAATCAAAAATCAAATGCATGATTTCCTTGGTGATTCTTTCCACCCCACTTATATCGTTTTGAATGAATCGTTTACCGATCATTTATAAATTATGACATTAATGAATTTGGATAAAATTAAATCACTAAATCGAATCGTATCCTATTACGGCCATCATACTCAATTAATTTCCTTTAATAGTAACTGTTTAATTAAATTTTTCATATTTCATATGCACATATTTATCTTTACGTTTTCAATTAGTACAGATAGTTTATGACGTCATTCGTACAATTATTTACAATTTATTCATTCTTATATTTTTCTATATGTTAATTGAAAGTATATTATGTTTAAATTATTGAGCTCTATCAGCGTGAATAATACGAATCTACAATAATATTAATTTTTTTAGTGTGTTTTAACAATTAAATGATATTCTTATCTCAGGAAATTACTCTATTAATATCGGTTATGGTTTTAACTATTTTTTAACTTGTATATATATATATATATATATATATATATATATATAGGTAATACGTTATTATTATTTTATTTATTGCGTAATAGTTATTTTTGCGCCAACTGTGTATGCTTTTTGATAATGCGCGCGCGTATGTAGTTTTCTGTGTTTCCAAACGGTTTATATAACAATGAATACACAGAAAACTATATTATTGTTGAAAAATGAAAATGTTACGTCGGACTAACGGAAAATAAAATGATAATACGATATTCGTAATTTGTTTTCGATATTCAGTTGGGTTGAAATCGTTAAATATACGTATAAATACCTCGTTTTATACAACATGTGTATGTTGCTACACGTAAAACATGTTATTATATTATGTTATTATTTTCGATATATAATTTTCTCAGGATAAAATATTTTATACACGAAAAAGGATATTGTTTATTATTACAACAATGGAAGTGTGTTTGGTATGAATCGAAATATTACACGAAAAAAAAAGAAGATAAAACAGTGTATTTAATTGAAATATATGTTTTGAAGAAAATATGTTTTTAAAATAAATTATTTCTTTTAATTCATTTTGAAAATGAAAAATATGATTCAATTTGTTTGGCCTTTTACACGTTACGTTGGGTACACGATTGTTTTTAATAATATTCATTAGACAGTGGCGGTTATATGCGTATGATGTGCAAGAAGGGGGGAAGCAAACCCCATCTGCCAACGAAATATCCATATTATTATTATTATTATTTCGCGTCTTTCAATAAAATAAAATGAACGTAAAGTTTCATCTTTTTCGTTGTACACTCGTTAACACGTTTACTCTTTTATTTTACACGTTTACTATTTATTTAACGTTCTCACTCGTTTATATTTTACACGGCCGACCGAGTTTGTCGTCAGCTAATCACTAAAGGCTCGATCACGACCGATCACGTACTGTACGCGCTGATCGTCGGTTGAACACCAATTCCAGCCTTATACATATTGTTCAAAAGGGGGGAGGAGGACGAAAATAGGGCATAACTATAACATAATTGGAATAATTGACAAGTCGGTGCTGTTAAGTCAGAAATATACTAAATTTAAAAATATCGAATTCCAAGGGGGAATCTAACCTATCGTCCTCCCCCTTTACAATCGCCACTGTGATTATTATTCTTTTATGCGTAGACGTTAAAATACATTTTTCTGGCTTATTTATGAATCGTATTGGATGATTCCAAATGATATACGTTGATTTTCATAGAAACCAACGATACAATATTATTATAATATGTGATATAATTTTGACCAAAATTAAGACGGATATTATCTTTATGGGAATTTCTATACGTATAATTCATATTGAATACCGAGATAAAATTATATATAGTGTGTAGTTTAATTTACTGGAGTAAATTGTGAAATTTCAATATACTCGTATACGCTTTTAGACATGTTATTCGCATCGAGAGTTTTGAAATTGAGTTAAAATACTATATCGTCGAAGAGCATTTTCCATAGATTCGTAACAATGAAAACACTTAACGGTACAATAATATTAACATGTTTATTCAGAAAACGCGTATGAATATATTATACTTGAACGACACAACAATAATTATTGAGTACCAGTGATAATACGCATTAGTAGGAATATAGAATTAAACGAATCTATATTGATTTAAAATATACGTTTTATACTTAAGGGGTTACGAAAAAAAAAAAATCATTTCAAATAATAAAGAACCCATAATAACGCTACAATAGTTATGAGGGATCAAATTTTATTTTACTAAATTGTAATTCGATAGTTCGCACATCCGATAATAAATAACAAACCACAACGATCTCAATTACTACGTTTTTATTAATTCATTTTTGTCGAAAAAAATATGCTCTTTCCAAGATGCCACCGATTTTCGAAAATACCGATTCGTAAAAACATGTCCAATTCATAATAGTCGAGCAGTTCCACGCGGAATCGTCCAATATGTGCTATAGATTTCGTACGTGAACATTGCATTTTTCACATCATTTCTTTCCGATTTGTTCCAATAAATTACGTTCGATATATTACGTTAAAAGCACGCAATATTCCCACGTTGTGTTTTAAAATAATTTTTCTTAATGCAACCGTTATTTCTGGAGACCGTTGTCATCAATACTATAACAATATGTGAATTCATAAATTCGTACAGCATGTATACGCGGTATACATTAAGTTAACAAAAATAACACGAGCTGATCGCACGCGCTATTTCTGATGTGTTTAAGTGGTAAAAGACTCGTATTCTAGAAACTAGGAAAACCGACTCTGCAGAAGTCTTACAACGAGAAAATGTTTCCGTATACAAATATTCGCTTTAAATATTTTTGTAGGTGATTATATATATATATATTTTTTTTTTTGGTACGAACACGAATTCTAATAGTGAAATTGTCGAGTACACTCTATAGAAAACAATTTCGCCATAGTTAATATCCATATTAAATTAACTAGATAATAACAATATTATTGGAAAACTCGAGGAAACATATTTGTATTGTTCGAAAAGAGTTTATTAAACTATGTGTGCAAAAAAAAATAAAAAATAAATAAACAAATACTTTACAATATTATTTAAGCGTATAACGCAATACTATAAACGTCTTGTAAAATGTAAAAAAAAAAAAAACGTGCGAGTAAATGTTTTGTGGAAAAATTACTATTTCTCACTTTTATTTTTTATTTACTAAATGTCGCCCCACCGACCTTCAAGAAAACAAAAAAAAGTCTCGACTCGTACTTTTCATTGTTATTACACCGTGTTAGAATGCCGTGTCACTAGAATAATATATAATTTATAACGACGTCAATAGACCCTGACCCCCGTGTACGTTGTAAAGTATTTCATACGGTTTTTACGAATCGTAAATAATAATAATAATAATAATCAATCGAAATCGAAGTTTATAAAAGAATTTGAATATTATTTAAATCTCAATAATTACTGATTAGGAGCGACGACTCTATTCGAACGCACACTGTTACGACGGATTTATTAGGACTTATTTACATGTCCGGTTAAAATGTTGTTGTAATTATTAATTTCGTTATAGTTTTGAGAACTTTAACACGCGTGTTATTGACAAATGTCAGAAAACACGTCGTCTAGTTTAAACGAAGTGGTACAGCTGTTGTACACAAAAAAAAAATGTTCAAAATGAAAGGAAATATTTGAACAAAAAAATGTAGCGGTAATTTTTTTTCTCCTCGCTGGAACGGATTCAAAGAGCATACCGTGACGTAACGGTTATTCGGATAATGACGTATAATTCTGGGTAGTGCGCGAATAATTTTGTATTTTCAAAACACGCGGTTAAATTAAAATCGGAGGAAAATACCGTGCGAACAAGACGTTTTATTGTAAAACGTACAGTAAAACGATTTCGACATTAATTATTATGGACTATTCTGAGTAGAGTATAATTTTTATTAGTCTGTTACCCGCAGTACGACGCGTGTTCTTCACTCGAGGTATAGTCGAAGTAACGCGTACGTCTGACATCTTATTGAATTGTTATGCCATATTGAAACGGACAATTATCTCTTTTATGAGTTAAATACCTAAAAGTTTATATTTGATATAAGTAGCCCGAAATTGATAATTTTTCTCTATATAATATAGAGCATTTCATATGGATATTTCAAGTTTCTGTCGGTTTCGAAATTTACGAAAAACTAACGATTTCGACAATATCGTGTTTTTATATAATTTTTTTTGTGCTTTCGGGAATATCGAAAAATGATCTATTCGAAGTACCGATTAAATACAATCCGTTACCGAAAACTGAGTGTGATTGTAAAAAGCACTCCTGGTAGAATCCTTGGGTACAGATTTGAAAAAAAAACATTGTAAAACCACAGATTAAATGAATAAAATAAATTGAATTCATCTAATTTGTGGTAAAACCGTCAATACGTTCTTCTCTTTCCGCGCAGAATCTAAAATATTATCATTCTAGTAAGGTCGTTAAGTATATTATATTATTAACAATTAAAATACATGTAATAAGTATTTTGTATATATAAAAAAAAAAAGCGTAAAAATAGAATTTCGATATATAATAATATATTCGGATGGACTCTATATTAGTGAACATTTACGACGATACGAATAATTTTATTAAATTGATTCTGAGAGCTACTATTCCGTTGAATTAATAAATGCGAGCAAAGTGTTGTTTTAAGTCAAATTACAGAGCATACTACGAATCACGATTTAATTAACCGAACCGCACATGAGCTGTAAACGGAAGCTCCTTAATGAACGGTGCGTAAAAATGCATTGCATTGTGTTTAAATATTTATACTTTCGACAATACAATTATCGTATCTCGGATGTGCAGTTAATTATTTTTTTATTATTATTAATAATTTTTACGCTCATTTGGTACAGCGACCGAGGACCTCAAAGGAGTTTTTCGATGTCTGGAAAACTAACACTATAAACGCGCACCCATGGTAATTATACGAATAATTCATAATAATAATAATAATTATTATTTTTTGTTATATAAACAATATAAAATATATATATTTAATATTTTATATTGAATTAATGTAAAATATTAATTTGAAAATTAATATGGAATAGAAACAATCGACGCATTTTTAGTCGCGTTGCGGCGGCAACACATTATGTACGCAAGACGTGTATTGTATTTTATTGCGTACGATTGCAAACAGTCTAATTAACGCAAATGACCAAGTTGGATTTCATTATCTTTATTATTATGGGCGTATAACACGTGATCGTTATGTTAGTGTTAATTATTTAACGAAGTTCATTCCAAAACGTTTTACATTTACAGTTTTCAACGTTTTCCTCCTCTTAACGTATTTGTTGCACTGCGATACGTTAAACGCAATGTCCCACATTCGTATTTCAACAATAACTGCCGCGATATGAATCGCGAATGCGTAATAAATAGAAACGAATCAAATGTTTTTGTTGAACATTTCGTGTCTTAATGTAATTCTAAATATGAATATATATTTTTTAAAAAAGAAATAAAAATCCACTTTTAAAACTTATATTATTATCGACGATTCTGTGTTTCTTCTAATTTTCTTTTTTTCTGGAGGGGTGAAGGTTGATTTCCAAACTTCCTCTCCATAGATCAACCAATGAATCACATATTATAATGTTAGTTATTAACATTTTATTCTACGGCATAGTCGTACCTAATTATTGTTAACACTTATTCCGTAAAATTTATAAAACGTTATATGAGCTTTTTGCGTAAACAACGTCTTTAAATTGTTGTAACTTGACGACTACCATACAACTATGTATACACGCGTTACGGCATAGAAGACGCCAGGAGACGTTAAAAGACGAACGGACGTCGGAATGATTGACGTGGAATTATTGTACCTAGTTTGTTTTACAATTCGACGAGAATAATGTGTAAGAATATCGTGGAACATTATTTTTCATTTAATAATATAATTATGGTAAAACGCGTTTTCGTGTAATGTACAATACCATATTATAAATATTTATATATAGTCGACCGTGCGCGTAACCTATTAGTTTCAAAAACCGCGAAAATTAACGGAACGTTCAAATCGCAAATGAAGGGCGAGTTTTTCTCCTAAAAAATTAGATTTAAACGTTGTAATTTTACCTTGATTACATTTCTTTTCTTTTAAGACACTTAATCACAACCCGCGACAACCGTGGTTGAAATTTACTTTCGTTTTGTCGCCGCTTCTTATATACACTCCCTCGTCAGTCGTCATTTAGTGACTTTTTTTTGTATTTATTTTTTTTTATCGCCCCACGAAAAGTTTTCAACAACGCAGTTCACAAAAGACGAGTGGATATAGTTTAGATATAACAAATCTTAAATTTTCATATTGTTAAAACTCAATAACGTAATGTACACCGATTTGTTTTTTCCCCTTCGCAGTTTTACAGTCAACGTGTTCTTCGTACTACGCCTCGGGTTATCGAAAAACAAAAAAAAAAATTATCATTATTTTTCGTTTCAAATTTCCATTCTTGGATATTTTTTTTTCTAAATTATGAAATACAATTGTCACGAATTCGACTATTTCAATTTCTGTGTTTATAACCTACAAATAGTATTGTTCGTAAAATTATTGAATTAAGGACACTGTACAAATACATTTCGTCAATAATTTCGCCATATTGACAACACAGTAGGTTTTCATGACGAATCGATATAGGGAAAACTATTTCGACGTCGTTAATTGCTTGAAAAAAAATTTCTTTTGATTATCGAAAATTGACAAATTCGATAACAATAACAACAACTCGAATTCGGTTCGTTCGTTTTTTTTTTTTTTTACCATAAATCAATCGATATCGGTGTTAACAATTTTACTTCGAATTTCACGCGTATTTTGATGATATTTTTATATTTATATAAGTTAAAGGAAAAAAAAACACCGCGATTTCGTTGCGACCATCGCATACTATAAGTAGCGCCGTGTTTATTATATATACAAATAGAAAATATATTATTGTATTTATATATACAAACAAGTAAAAAAGAATGGAAAAAAGGAAAACCTAAAGATTGATCGCGGAAACATGTTCGCCTAGATGTTTTAACCGTACAATAAATCATTTTATGTAAATTCGATTTTTAAAACAACGTATAATTTATAATACTAACCGCGCAGTGTTCTATTATGCGCAGTAGGACAACTACGCGACTCGTTATTAATGCCCCGTATTTTTCGTTTTTTTCGTAATACCATACATAAAAAAAAAAAAAAAAAACCGTAAACTTTATAAAATAGCATTGCATTAACGAAACGAACGAATTGTATTTTTTTTAATGAATTGTACAAATTTGTATTATTGGTACGGATCGAGTAGACGTTTTTTTGTAAAATACACGCGCAATGCGTTCCGATACCTAGACACGGATATAACCTAGATAATAATATCACATAATGGGCTTTTCAATCCCTTGAATTCCTTCGGAGCATAGACATTAGTTGTTTCGGGATTAAAACTTCCTAAGCCTTTTGTTCCGCATAAAACGGCGACTTAAAACTTTGATTTTAAATCTATGTTTACGATATAGATACTTTATTATACGTTATTTTCAAGTCGATATATACATTATCATAGCGTAGTATTATGTTACTAATAGAGAATTATTGTGTGTGTGTGTGTTTAACAATGTTTACAACTGTAATAGTACATAATATAACCGAGCATATAGCTATAAGAAATTATCGAATATAAAAATTTTTTAAATACACATTTTTCGATTTTTTTCCCTTTATGTACATTTAACGTGTTTTTAGTACATATACTATTATCGTGTTTTTTTTTAAGTACTATAAGTCCCGAACACTGATTATGACGTATTTTAAATACTATTTACGCGCGTATAATAATAATTATTATTATTATTACGATCGTCGTAAACGTGGAACATTTAGAAAACTGACGAAATTCAACACGGTTGGCAAGTACGTTTTTTATTTTACTTTGTTCAAACACACACGCATGTAAGTATATATATATATATACACTTGTATGTGTAATATAAAAAAAAAGTTTTATTACAAGTGGCCTTATTTTTAAGGGTTCCTTTGTGAAAAACGTTTTTTATTTTCAATAATAATAGAGATTTCGAACTTTTAACAGGATTTTTAAAAATTCTCGTACTTTAGCGAGAAAAAGCGCGAATTATTATTTCGTCCGTACAAGTAGAAGGACGTACTGTAAAGCGTTGACAATAATATTTTTACGTCGTGTCATCATTATGTCAGTGTCCCTCGTAAACGTAAAAGAAAAAAAACTATTCGTAACAGACACTACGCGTGTTATTTGATTTGTGAAATTTAATCGAATTTCAATCGAAATATGTGTGTGAAAAAAAAAAAAAAAATTACGAAAATTCGACATATAATGATGAGGAGCGTGTGGAGTGACGCGTTTCCCCTAGCCGTCTCATAGAAAATTCGTTTTTCCGGCTAAACGGGTAAAGTATAAATTCTAAATTCGATCGTACTAATTTTTTAATATAATAAAAAAAAAGAAATTGAAAAAAATCAATTGAGATGGCTGGAGTTTTCCGAATAGAAGTATAGTGTGACAACACGAAACCCTCAGGTGTACGTGTAAAAAAATATCGTTTCTCGACATAATAATAACATAACGGTTTATTTGTCGCGTTCCAAATTCGAGTGTTGTAATGTAACTATACGCATGTAGTTGATATTTTCGTGCGAATAATTCAAAAGTATTGGCGTGACTCTACGCCGCGGGGCTTTGGCACGAGAAATCTACGCGAAATTATCGGATTTCGTCGTTCGCTGTCTATAATGTACTATACACGAGCATACCGTAAGCACTGTCGACGAACAACTCGTTTTCTAAAAATTAATTCGCCCGCACACCGTCGTATACCGATTTGGCGGCAGTACCGCCGCGCCGCCCGGTATACCGTAAATTAATCGAATTACGCATTTGAATTGCAGATTCGGCACGAATCACGACGGCAACGTGTGTATTCGAGTAAATTTATTCGGCCGAAAGAAAAATGTAAAATATTCCGATTCAAAACAATTCCATTTCTGGTGTCGGTTATATAATATACTTTCGTATCGGTTTTGAGTTTTTGATATTCCCCGAGCGCTTGGCATGCCGCAGTGAATAAAACCCACTAACGTGTTCTATTGACAATTTATACCGACGGTTTTTTTTTTTTTCATTTTTTTCATTTTCACGTATCGCATTACGCGTAACCTTAGAATATTTTTATTAAGTATTTATTTTTTTCCGCGAAAAATAAATTCGATTTTCGCCGTTGTGAATTTACGATCACTGCGTTATTTCCCACTATCGAAATATTGTAACTTCGGTGCATGTGATATTGCGCGTATCGTTTTTATTAATATATTCTGCCGTCGCGGTATTGGTTACACGCGCGCGTTTAATATTATTCGGGATTAATCCACGCGTTTCACACATTTCGTATTTAATTACTGTTGTCTGGAAACGGCGTTCATCCCGTGAAATGCCTTTATAATATTGCAGACGGACGAAATGTGTATCGGACGGAGAGGAAAGAAATAATTGTGTTTAAAAATACGAATTGTCGGACGAAACATTTTATCGCCAATAGGATAAAAGAAAAGGAGAAGAAACAAGTCATGTATCACAGAGAATACGTCGAATTTAATAATAATAATAATAATATTTTTTTTTCTTTCAGACATTTCTTAGACAGCGTTTGACACCGCGGGACGTGTTACGTCCTTTGGAAGTTTTCCAATTCCGCCTCACGGTCCAGTAATTACTATGCAATTTAAATACTTTTTTTTCGTTTCTATTTACGTGCAATTTTATTTTGTCGCGCCATTCATCACCGCCGTCATTACAACCGACTTACGTTAAATCGCCCCACTGTTAACACTCGCGTCTCGGAGATACGATTTTCTCCCCGCGGAGCGATTCTCCACAATCGGATCGTTTGTCGTCGGCGCATTCCGCCCCGGAGCGGAGTTTTGTTAATCACGTTTGCTTTTTTCGTCGCAGCGCGTCCGTGCCACGTGTTTGTTCCGTTCGACAATATATTATTTAGAATTCAAAACCAACGCGGAATGCGATTGCGACAGCGAATGAAATCTATTCAATGAATCTAATTTATCCCGTACAATATTGAAACGCGATAAGAGTATGTACGACGCGATGAGTATTAAACGCGGAGTTAATTTGTATAAAACAGATAGTGTTTCTCTCGGAAAAGCTGCACTTGTCACGATCATTTCCATTTCAACCCGGTGTTTATGGGCGGTATGTTCTTCAACGCGAGTAATCCGCGCTCTGCGCGCAACGTTCGCGGTTTGCTCGTGCGACGTTAAAAAAAAAAAAAGAAATAAAACGATAATCACAATAATTAGTGTACGCGTTTAAGATTCGTACGACGATTTCATTACGAGTACGCTCGCGGCGCGCACTTGTCTCGCTTGTTCTCTGCAGACAGCTCGGAGAGCCAATGGGGACAATCGTGATAAATATTAACGGTGTTTGCAATTTTAATCAAATTCAGCTGGAATCGCAATGAAATCGCGGGAAGAAATAATGAAAAACGATATAGACGTCGGGACGTGTTTAATAGAACCTAAAGCCTCCACCAGTCTGTGTTAATTCGAAAATAATGATAAATAATGTATATTATGTACATACAATTAATATATATTATAATATTGCATTACACATAGAAAAATATGGACTCTTGCAGGGAAAGAACATACGAAATTTATAGAACAACAATGTCGTGTCCAATGTGAAAAGTGATACTATATTTTCATATACCATAAAGAGTTAACAGGCAGTAATTTTTCATTTCGTCCATAGCAATTTGGGGGTTTTTTTTAATTCAATTAAAAAAAATGAAAAATTGCAAATGTCACAGTGTATTAAAAACTGTTTGATTTTAAACACCATACACCTATACTCGTCTACGTTTGTGTCTGGAGATAAATATATTATTATTAAATTAAACAAAATGTCATTGATGACGAAAAATTAAAGTTTATATTACAAGGACATACTTATACGATAGGATAATGATTTTTTTTTCAGAATTATAAACCACCATTTCGTGATTATAAGCTTTCATTTTATAAATACGTTTTTGTTTCGTCTAAAGGTCTTCAGACGGACAGTTGATTAATTAAAACACTCTAAATCGCGGGTTTATAGTAACGGAAATGTGTAACGTCTATCGACAATTTTAGTTTAGTTTTTAGATATTATACCGATATCGTTTTCTCTGTAATTTTTTTGTATTAAGAAAACGAAAATAGCTGTTATATCTTAGAAGATCCGGTACGTTTGAAAATGAAATATATTTTAAATGCAATATTACGTTTTTATCTGTTAAGTGCCGTTTAAAATATTACTTTTTACATATAATTAAAATGTGGATGCAAAAATAAAATCAATCAAAACCGTTTAAGATTATTAAATTTTAACCGTGTTAAATTTACTCAAAATGTACATTTAATTTAGACAATATGATTAATAAATAAATACGTAAATTATATATATATTTATGAAATTGTCGATATACAAATTGACCGAGCAACAAGGGTAATTAAATAATTGAAATTAAAAAAAAAAAAATAGTCGAGCAAACAAATTATTTTATTAAAATTAATGTTAAATATTTTTTTGTTAATGAATTATATTGTATAAACGGCGCATAGTTAATAAGGAACTAAATAGTGCACCGGGAGAAGTTATACAATAATTTTTTTGTAACTAAAACAGTTTCCTTCAGCGAAGTTTTTCGCAAAAATTATAGTTACGTGTTTCTTATTAAGTGTAATTTTTTATTTTTATAAACGGAAAAAAAAATTACAAATGAAAATTCGGTTTTAAGATTTTCGATTTTTGTAATAATTTCTACTTTATATTGTAAACTCTATGAATCTGATACGATTCTTTCAAGATTATAACAAACGAACACGCGAGATTTATTAAAATAATAATAATAATAATAAAAAACTGGAGACGTCTCGACGATCCAGCCGTCCGATTCCTGTCATCTCAGTGTGGGGACGTCAATCGATTTATCGACACCATACATTATTAATTTCATCGATCGCCAATGACTTGCGCGGAAATTCCGTTCAAAACGAGTACTTTTCGAACCGCCGTCAGTTACACGAGTACGGTGTGGGTGGTGTACACGTCTACTGTGAGTTTTGGGGTCGACCACCGAACAGCAAGCGATAGTCGTGTAGCTACAGACGACGGGCGACATAAATCAGAAGACTTTTAGCGTGACAAAAGAATACGCGGGGACTTACCGCCGAATGGAGAGAAAAATGAGTTGTAAGCGCTCCGCGGACGAAACGCCGAGGTCAGTAGTTAAACGACGCATCCATCAGAAGTGACGGGGCCACGGCGAAGCTGGTGAACCATATTTTATAGAACGAAAGTTGTGCACATCGAGAAGTGCAGTGATTGAAGTGGTTGAGGGAAAACAACGATCATTTATGTGAGAACGATCATCGTTGGTGTTAGCGGCGGATTTGAGGAACGGGACGCGTGTAGCTTCTCCTTGGACGTATTTCTCTTCACTTGTTAATATTGGATTTGGAAAATAATTCGTAAATCGGCTGACGCGTCTTAACAACTCAAACATTACTGAATGTGTTCTTTTTACACCATCAATTATTACTAATCGTCATTACGAATTTTAATTAAAACATTTTATAGAACACCATAGACGTCGTTAGGTCATAGACGGAACAAAAAACTGTACAAAGAGTCATGTGTTCGGTTTACGGGTTTTCTTTACTAGATACGGATTAACCTAACCGCGTCAAATATTTAGTTGAATTATTTTTAAACGTGTGTGTGAAGAACAATTTTTCGGGAGGGCAAGTGGACCAATGGGAAACGTACGCGTTATTCAAAAGTTTTATCTTTTCACATCTGGCAGTAAAGAATATTGTTAAACACAAACGGGCGTCCATGATAACTTCTCTCTCCCGCCCCCATCCCGTTGAATTGGCTTGTCGTCACTGGGATGCAGTGATTGGAACGAAGACGACACGAACGTAGACACGCGTAATTATTATATTGCGCAATCGTAATATACGATAGTAATTATTTGTGTTAGTTGAATTCATATTTTCTTCGGTAAAGAGCAATAATCGGAATTTCGTTTTTTTTTTTTTATACGAAACGTTTTTCTTTTCTTCTTAAATTCGTTTCCATTTTACAGCTTATCGGTCGAAAAAATTTGTCGTAAATTCGTTTTCATCGACGTAATGTGTTTTTCACGTAGGACGGCTGGCACATACGACACTCTATATAAATATGATTTATAAATCAACTGTCGGACAAAAGGCGTTTCAAACGCAGTTAATCTGTGTTCCGATGTCGTTTTACGATATACCATTTGATAACATGTAACACCGGGTCAATGAAATTTGAATTTTCAAATTTAGGGATCGTGCGTTATATATATATATAAAAATGTTTATATTATTTTATTTCTAGCGTTTCTCCGGTGCGCGATCGAAGTTTCATTTTCAATCTTAATTTACAATGTAAAAAAAACACTCGCGTGTCCCCGTAGACCACACAAAACAGTGACAAATGCCAGGCACACAAAACGTGTGTTCATTTTTATTAGAATACCGAATCAACACATCCACCGCCCATTGTATTATTCATATAAATTGTCTAATGATTAAAACAGAGAAATTCAATTGGCGGATGTGACATTTTGAGTTGGGTTAAAATCCGCTATTGGAAAGAAGTAATAAATCATTAATTCTCCGGCCGATTAAAAATCGTATCAGCTATTCTATATTTACGGCGAACTTACTAACGAGATTTTAATTATTGTTCTTTTTTATTTATTAAATAATGCGGAAATATATGTATATATATTATTCTCCAACAGTTTTATTCATTTTGTGTCACCACCCATTTTTTGTTTTTTTTTTTATTATTATTGCAATATTTAATAAATATTTTTGCGAATAAATTATACTTGAACGATAACTGGATTGCGTTAATGAAATGACACTTGGTTATTTGCGAGTAATTACGATTCGAAAATATGAATCAGAAAAAAATGTTTATATAATACGGAATGATTCAATTGTGCAATTGAACGTTCATTTTTCGAAATACTATTTTTTTGTAACATAGTGTTATTTCTAGGTATATTGTAAACAGTTTTATTCATCGGTCCGGTTCCAACATTATAATATGTCATTCGCTTCGTTTTGGCCTCCAGCAGATGTTTAATGTAAACTTTTGATTTACATCATTTGAGTTATACGAGTTAACATTTTTTTTTTTCACAAATAGGAAATGTTTTTTTTATTCGTATTCATTTGATATTACCCAAAGTTTACTCGTAACAATGCCGAGAGAAAGAGGAAAAAAAAGAAATATTATTACGTCATAAAAAAAAAGGGCCAATGAAAACATTGTAGTTATTAAGTGCGAGAATCGAGCGTATTCTGAGAAATTACAATTAAATAATATTTTTGCGACATAAAACATAGTACATTTTAATAAGCGTTCACGCACAAAGCGCATTTTTCGGAATTACTCGAGTGTGAAATGAAATTCATTTAGTCTGAGGATAGCCGGGAAAAATTGGGAATTCGTTCTTGTCTACGATAAATGAATAATAAATTATGGTTTGCCGCGTAAATTATATACACGCAAAAGAAATGAAATCGATTGCGTATATTTTTTACCCGTTATTCGTAGCAATCGCAGGAGTTTTTTTTTAAAGATTTTCTGAATTCGATATAGGTATGTGTGTGTGTGTGTGTGTAGTACACGTATTATATTTGAGAAAATATATTGCTTTCGTTTGGATGAAATTACACGATAAACACATTAAATTAACGAATTACTCGGTATTCAATTTCAATATATCAATTCGATTTATTAATTAAATATTAATCGGTATTTGACTATCAATCGAACGGCGTTACAAACGAACGAAACAAATCAATACTACTATGGTTAGACACACGACGTATGATGTTATAATAAACGTGTAATATTCCAGAAAAAAAAAATATATATATTGCCTTCGTCTGGATGAAATTACACGAAAAACGCATTGAATTTATCAATCAATTACTACTTGTTAAAATCAACGGAGCCGTGTTATAATAGTAATAAACAATAACTACTGTTATGTTGGATGATACGTGACGCAGTAAGTCAATAATACCCTATTGTGCCGCTTAATTGCCTGTCTACGACTTTGTGTGTATGTGTGCGATCAATATTTCATAGCTTACAAATATTTAAGTAAATTATATTTTTATAAAAATAATAATAATTATTATCAATAATAAAAAAAATATTAATAATTTAATAAAAATAATTTGATAATCGCGTTAAAATATACATTTAATTAAAATTTCGTATTTTACGATAAATAAATATATAACAACCGATTGCTATCAGTGTTCGTTATTTTATTACGTACTCTATATTTCTCTGTGTTAACATCGAGAATTAATTATGTTTGTTTTTTTTTTAAATAAACTATTGCCGATGTTAACGAAATCAATTAACCGTTCTTACAGAAACAAAATACAAAATTTCTATGATTTAAGTTCGCTACTAGACAGCCATCGTAGCACGTTTCGTTGTGTGAAAGTTATAATCGAATTTAATTGAATTCCATAATAATTAATCTACCCCGATAATGATAAAATCATAGCGAGTTAGAATAATGCTTAGTAATATTAATTCTGAATTTCACACCTTGCAAACCAATAAAATTAACATTATATCTTAAAATAATAGACATTGTTTTGACGTGCGTACAAAAAAATATTCTTGTTATGAAACTCGTGTAAAATAAACTTTGAAAAAAATCTTTTGTCATAAACGAATAACATAACGAAGTGTTGTAAAAAAATATTACAAATAACATCCAGTTAGAGTTATCATTACGAATATCACAGTATTATTAAAATTGAACGGTGTTGATTCTAAATTTTGTTTTGTCTATACACTTTACGTTGAAAACTATTTATGAAAATTTGTCGGTTGCGTATTTCAAAATGATTTTCCAAAAAAAAAAAAACAAAAAATTATTTTTAAATGTGTTTTGTTTAGTTTAATTAAGAAAAAAAAATGAAAAATGTACACATACTATCGTAATAAAATTATTTTATTCACATAATATTATTATTTTTAAGTGTAAAGGAATATATTTTTTATTTTTATAACTGCATCATTACGGGATTATTTTTTTCATATTTGACGTACGAGTGAGTGTATTATACATTATTCATAATATAATTAGGAATTGAAAACGTATTCGTGTTATACGAATAATAAAGTAAATTCTGGTGTGAGTTTTTTTTTAAATTCAAAATTGATTTCATGATATACTCGAAGTTTTCAAAAGCAATATCTAATTAATTTCTGAATAGGTTTTTGAATCAATAATAAAATGGTTTAGGGTGTGGTTTAAACGTTTTTTTTTTTTTAATTAATCAAAGGGAAATTTGTCGTTGATAACCATACGAGTGCGTGCTTATGGTTATTAATTATTATAAAGAAATCATATAAAATAATTTGTATTCGAGTAACTATTTTTATTGTTGGTATATAATAAAAATTAAAGAAGAAAATTATCATTTTAATGTTGTTTGTTTGAAACTTTATGTTTTTCGCGTGTATACATTTAGTTGTATCCAAAAGTTTAATTATACGATATAATATTTGTTATACTTATCATACACTTGTTGTATCTGTTCAAATAGCAGGTTTAGCGTAAAACAATATATATATATATATATATATATACACACTTATGTGTGTGTGTGTGTGTGTATTTACAAAATTATTTCCATTTACCGAAATAATTTCAATTTGCTTATTTTAATTAAAACTGTGTTTTGTTTACAAACATTATACTTATTAATTAATGTCAAAATTTATTTTTCATCATTCAAAACTGAAGTGTAAACAGCGCTCTCATATTTTGCTCGTTCTTTATTTTACAATAATATTAATAATAATAATAATAATAATAATAATAATAATAATAATAATAATAATAATAATAATAATAATAATAATAATAATAATAATAATAAAGGGCCCGTGCAATTTAAATTGAAACTCGATATAAATACATGCATAGTTTTCGTTGAAAAAAAGAAAATGAATTCGAAACAATTTGACGTTCATGTATATATATATATGTATAATTCGAATATCGTAAAAATAGTCACGTATAAACGATGAGTTCTGTTATTCGAAACGAATATGTTAAATGAAAGAAATGAAAGAAAAAAACAATTGGTCTCTGTGTTCGAAATTGAATCGATGAGAAAATCGTGGCCGTGTAGTGTGACGGGAATGAATATATTATGAGAGAGAGAGAGAGAGCTGAAAAAATTTCAATTGATAAATCTCAGCCGAGCGGACGGAATCTTCTGGATACGTATATGAGAAAAAAAAGTGTATTAATAAATTTTTATACTCGATCGCACAATAATACGCGTATAATTAAATTTATGGCAATCCCTTGTATCGTTATATATATATGTACAAAAAAAATTACTACTATTGTATTTTCATTAAAAGAAGAACCCGATGCCCAATATTTCTGCGAAATGATTCCGATAACGGACATTCTCGACATTCTAGGGCACGTGCACGAAATTAAATTACATATAGGTATATACTATAGTATATAATAAATTCGAGAAAAACTCTCCGTTCTCGTGTTCCTTTGAAATTAAATTCGTATTATTATATTCACGTAGCGCTGTTTCTCATAATACATATAATGCACACAATCGTTTGTTACCGTTGAAAAAGTTTTTCGATATTAAATAACGGACTTTACTCTAGATTGGCGATTTTAAACTGTAATATACGCGTATAAATAATACGCGTGTTTATTTGATTTCGTACGGAACATCGCTTTCGGATCCGAACACTTATGTGTCATTCGACATAATATACTTTTGAAAATCAAGTTTCAACGGTGCTTTGAAATATTGTTTGTCGATTAATTTACGAACTGTTCATTTGATCTGTTCAAGTATATTCGTTTAGGTATGAAAACTCGTTGTCGCTCTCAGACTTATTGTAATGCAATTTTAATGTTTTCCGAAACGTTTGTACGTGTCGGTCTGATACGTTTTGCGTTTTCGAATGTATTGCGATTAGGTCACCGCGATGCGTTTTAAGAAATAGCAGATAATAAGCGATAATCGTTGCGTTATATGTGTCAATTGGTTGAAAGGAGAAAACGGGAAATTTCAATGAAAAATCTTATATTGGTTTTTATTTTATTTAAGTTTATTAAATAATTAACGTACAGACTCGAAGGCGGGGGGGGGGGTTTAACGATTATTAATATTATTTTAGTGATATTCACACGTAATACAACTTGAATAATCCGTCGATATACCTAATCAGTTCTGGTGGCAATTCAATAATAACTGACAACAAGACGTTATAATTGTTTTTACGAATACCGTATTTGAGATCCATTTAGAATAGATTTTCAACTGTTAATTTATCACGGTTTTTGCGTTTGTTCGGCAATAACTACTGAATTATCCACAAAAATGTATAATATATGTTTTTTTTCCACCACGGAATCGTATTAAATAATTGTCAAAGTCCGTGTTTTTAGTAGCCCTAGCCTAGTGTTCCTATCTCCTAACGATTTCGTACAATGTAATGATTTAGTAAGACAAAGCAGAAAAATCATTTTTTCACAAGTGACCGGGTATGGTATGTAATCGCGTAAAAACATTCCCACTGCCGGTTAGGTGTGCAATCGGTTTTTTAAGTCAATTTTTGAATTTCGAATACAACAGTTTCTCACACTAATTCGGTCTGAATTCGGCCGAGAAAACATTTTTCCAGACAATTCTGTTATCGAGTCCCGGACCGTCTGCAGATTGACCAAGCGCCAGATCGGACGTCAGACCATGTGACCAATGTGAATGATGTAACGAGCTCAATTGTCCGTTCGACGACGTTCGAATGTACACACACACACACACAGATACGGACAGGACAAAGCCACGACCAAACCTGGACCTCGGTACATCCGCGGTTTGTCCGGAAGTGACGAAAATCACTTGTACCCGTTTCGGAGCAATACGTATAATGAGACGTTGATAATATTATTTAGAATTCGCCGTTGTGTTCAGATTTGCGGAATTTGTCGTCAATAAAATTATATTTCAAATAAAAAACGTTTATTTGAACGGAATCTTTATTATACTAAATAATATAATGTTATAAATATATATATATATTAAATTATACTATAGATTACCTACAAGACAATTTGCTCCGTGAGTGTATGAGAATTTTTTATTTTTATTTCATTTAACCCTATAAACAAATGAATGAGTTTCGTGTATTTTTTTTTTTTTTTTTGCTTTTCCCTCTCCTCGTACCACCAGTTATAATTTTCTCGGTCCCGTCGAGACTATCACCTAACAATATAGCATACTTAATATGACCATATTATATTCTAAGAGGCCGTGCCATATCTCAGATTACGTTATATCTTATTTTATTAAACCGCGATAGTAATCAAACGCGCCACTGTGTTTGTGACGTTATAATTCACAGAATCGTGTGATGGAATGCGAGTTCGAGAGATAAACCGTTGAGCTATTGACGACCACGGCGGTAACGAGCATAAAACCCGGTATTCGGTTTTAGATTCCGCGCGCCAAAACCGATCGTTTCGAATATTATTTATTTATTTTTTTTTGATTTATTGATTTTCGAAAGTGATTCGCGAAGGATTCAAAAGTCGGAATAAAAAAAAAAAAAACAAAGATTATTTCCAAACCCTTCGCGTGCGGCGCGCATTGCGACGAGATTCTCGTGTATTCAATGGACAATTTGTTTGTAAAAGACGTCGTTTTACAACGTTATTTCCAGTCGAAAATTCGTTTACAGAACAAAGAATTAAAAATTAATTCCGTTGTAAAACCAATAGCTACGTAGCTATAGTGTATTAAACGAAAATCCGTACGAAAAATACGGGCGTCCGTAGATTTTACGGAATTAGACAAAAAAAAAAATAAAAATATTATTAATAATAATAATTTATGTTAAATTCAAACTTACGAATTAATCTTAAATATCTTGAATATCTACACCAAATGTTTCGCTCGTTAAAACAATTTTTTTTTTTAATAGGAGTTTTTTTTTCTTAAAAATATAATTTTAATACCATATAAAAGTTATGCCGTCGATTGCCCGAAACGTGTGAGGAATAAAAAAAAAAATGTTGATTCTTTTTCTCGCTCTATTATTTAGCGAACGTGTTTGTATACATTTACGTGTTGTGCTAATAATAATAATACGGTTATTTTTTTTCAGTGCACGTAATACATTTTTTATGTTTTAGTCAGTAAACAATTATCTAGTAATTGTTTTTCACGCGTGGCGTCCAATAATATTATAAACAAATAAATTCGTAAATTTAAAATATCGGTATTGATCAATTGTTGTTTTTATAAATACATTATATATATATATAAAAAAAAACTCGTTCGATGGCGAATAAATCGTACACGAAACCGAAAAAAGAAAAAAAGAAGAACCCGTGTAAATTGTTTCCTCCTCGTACCTAACCGTCAAAAACGCGTGTAAACGTTTACGGAGGACGAGAATAGAGATGGGAACTATTTTTTTTTTTTTTTAAATAAAAATACAATACAAGTATTTCGGAGAAATGTTTTCAAAAGACAACTATTAAACTACTATAGCCGAGGAAATACGTGCATACAAGCAGTGTACATACAAGCGGAGAGGGACGAACAAAATAATATTAAAAAATTGCCACGATCGTTTGTCTCCGAAGTTTATTTCGAGTATTGCGTACGGATTTCAATCGAAAATATCTACCTTATTCAATTCACACCGTGTATCGACGAAAACGTAACGAATTTGAAATTACACAGAAAAAAGAAAAAAATCAATCTCCCCCCATCACCCTTATCCGACGGTTTTGTTGAACCGCGTAATTTTTTTCCGTTCTTCTCTACTAACGATATAAAATTTCGACGAAAAAATAAAAAATAAACAGAAAAGGGAAATGAAAAAAAAAAACCGATATATTTAACAACACGGATCGTGTGTTACCTTTGCTCAAACGTCGCAATGCCGACCCGCGCGTTTTCTCCTTGTCGTTCGCCGGCCGCTGGTATATTATTGTTATTATTATTGCTCGTCGTGCGGACGTCCGCGGTGCTGACGCGCGATTGTCATCCCCGAACGTTTTTCGTTTGTTCGAAAACGACGCCCCGTCGGTGGTGCCCCCCGCAGCCGTTTTATGTTTTTCCTTACCGTGACGGTGACGTGTGCGGCGCTCCACCGGAACACGCGTGTGGGACGGTAAAGTATTGAAGTGAATAAAAACGCGTTTTCGAAATTTTACGCTCGGCCCCCGTTCGCTTTCTTTACCGCGGACGGCCGCCGATACCGCGGACGAGCACGTGATCGACAAAACGGATTGGCCGCCGCGCGCGTGTCCGGAGCCGCGGGATGTTCAAGTCAAACTGAACCCGACCGCGTTCCGGGGGGCGTGTGCGCGCCCATTCGCCTGCGCTGCCGCGTCGTTGGCGACTTGGCGCAAATGAAAAAAAAAAAAAACTTACCGCGCACTCGTCGCCGACAATTCGCGTTTGTTTATTTCGCAGTCGGTCCCGCCGCCGCCGCCGCCGCGCGTTTCCCACCCGACCGCGTGTGATCGTGTCGCGCCGCGCGCGCGCGCGTGTGTGTGTGTACAGTAACCGTTCGGTGTTTCGCCGGGGCGGCGCGGCAAGGGACAAAACTGGAAGGGGACGACGAGGGAGTAATTTAGCACACCGCGCCTTAGGACTTTTAAAGTACACGCGTTTCATCCGTTCGGGGCCCGTTACCTGACAATCGAACCCGTCGTCGTCGACAAAACGCCGCCGGCCGCAAAACCACACTACCCCACCCGCGTACGATTGCGCCGGTTATGTGTCACTGGACGGGAATCGCGGATACGTGTCGTTTCCGTCCCGGCGGCGTACGGGGACATTTGCGTTAAAAAATTCCGTAACGACGCGGGCCCGCAGGACGGGAGACATTCGGCGGGGACTAGTCCCGCCCGACGGTCGTCTGTCACGAGAGCGGTTGGAAACTTCTCTGCGTACGCACGGCCGTTTCGACGGTTTTAAATTTCAACCCGTAGCCGAGGGGACGGCGGGTTTAATGAAATTTTCGTCGGAGGTTTTTTTGTTTTTTTTTTTCGAATACGTTACTCCCCGGCATCGACAGTTCGGAAAACATGCTCGAAACCCGGTACAAAAAAAAAAAAAAAATTTTTATTATATAATTTGTACGGATTCGTAATGACATTATGAAAACTTGTACACCCTTCACCCTTCATCTTAAACCACGTAAAATCGAGTTTTTCTTTGTCGCGGACACACAAACCAAAAAAAAATAAAAATATTTTTTATATATATATTTTGTGTCTAAAAGAGCGTGTTCGTCGTAGCACGTTAAACGACAAAACGCAGTCAACGCACGTTGTAATAATAAAAATTGTGCGGAAATATTTATTTTTTTTTTTGGAAATTTTGTGTGAAATTTAGAAGGAATTTGTGAAACGTCGATGACATTCACGCGTGTTTGCGCGTAATTTACGTATATGTTTTAAATACTCTCTTTTTACATAACGTACACACAACTCAACGAAACGTTAAAGAAAAACAATTGTTTTACGCAAATGACGATATAACGAAATAATTAAATATACACTTTTTGAATGGAATAAAACAGCGTGTTTTGTTTCCATTAGACGTTCGAAAATTTAAAAATAAAGTCTAAAAATGTTATAACGGCCATCTCGTGTTGACGAGCACGAATAGAGATATACACACGAAGAAAAACTGTATAACTTTTTTTTAATATAGCTTACGGGTTAATGGCCGATAATTTTGTTTTTCAACGTAATACACGAACGCGTGACTTATTTACAGTACCAAAAATAATGGATTTACCTACGGTTTTCCACTTTGATTAATTAAATTGTATTAGGCGTGGGATCAATAACGATCAAATTAATATTAACGCGACGATTACATTATTGATCGCATGCGAATGGAAAAAAAAAAATATATTATGTTTTTTTTTTAACAAGCGGACGTTAATTTTTAATACGCAGGACGTGGAGATACGCGGAAATTGACACGGAATGATTGATAATAATTTCGAATTACGTACGTACGTATGTTTTTTTTTTTTTGTTTTTGAACATACACGAAGTGAGGCAAAATGTTTTTTTCGATATTTTTTTACACTTTGAGGAGATAACTTGTAAAACCCGTTGATATTCACTTATATTCTATATATATATATATTTTATAATTACGATGATAAAATGGTAAAAACATAAAATGATTATTATTATTATTTTTTTATTATACGCATACCTCCAATAACTTTAAAAATGCGTTCTCATTACTCCGGTTAGGTCGTGGTTCTGCACGTTTTCAAACGTTGTTAGAACATAAATAAACATAACAACGTGTCGAGCGTAAATCATTTGAACGTTAATTGTGGACAGAGATTTTAGAGTTTTATTTGTATATTTTGAATATATGAAAACAACGATCTATATCGTGTTGTAATCTGTGTAAAAACGACGCGATAATATTGTTTTTATTATTATTATTATTATTATTATATAATTAATGGGAATATTATTAATAGTTTTTGAATAAGTCTGTATTAAATTTTTAAGCGTTTAAAAATTATAAAAGTTCACAGTGTTCAAAACGAATATGTCGAAGATTGTATAGAAGGGGAATTTTTTTTTCCGTATGTTTGGTCTCTTTTTATTTACGTTTTAGGAAAATCCGGGAAACGTGTGCGCCAAATAAAGTACCAACTATAGATTTTAAGTTTAACGTGTCGAGATTATCCGAGCGCTATTTTTATGCGAAAAAAAAAGTGTTCACAGACAAAACAAAACAAATAAACGTAGGTATCATTGTAAAATCAATACATCCTTCGCTTTACTCAGAATCTGAATATACTCTTACGCGTACAGTTTAAATTGTCGTTTCTTTTTTTTTTTTTTTGTTTAAACTAAATATATGTATTTATATATGAACAGGATTTTTAAAACGTTTAACCTACTACGTAACTACAATAAGGTCTTTTTTTCATACAAATATTTACCAATTAAGAAACAATTTCAATATTATTATGTTATGCATAATATAGTCGTTTAATATTTACGGTTACACAAGAAATTAAAGCGACGTGTTTACAATTTGAATAATATCTATGTCAATCTGATAAACAACATTAATATTGAAATGTGTAACGCTAAATTTGTTTACTTATAATATATTGTAAATAAAATTATGTATATTTTCTTGATTGTGTAATAATTTCTTTTTTTGTCATAACATTTCTTATTAATTACTCAATAACGAAATATAATTTTAAATTCTCGAAAAAAAGTTTCAAATAATTATCGAATGTTGAAACGTATAAAATTAACATTAAAGCGTATTTAATATATACATATATATATATATATATATATATATATATATATATACGTAGTAGGATCAAAAAGTTCCCGGAATTTTATTTTAATTTTTTTATATATACAATTCAAACTTAAATTAACTTAATCTCCTTCAAAATATCGTCCTTCGGAACAGACACACTTACTCCAACGAATTTGCAACTGCTCGAAACATCTTTGATATCCCTCTATTGGTATGGCCCTGAGATTAGCCGTCACATTAGCTTTAATGACTTCAATCGTTGCAAAATGTTCACCTTTGAGCCCAAATTTTAGCTTTGGAAATAGCCAGAAGTCACATGGTGCAATATCTGGCGAATACGGGGGTTGGGGAATCGTTGGAATTTTTTTATCAGTTAAAAATTGGTCTTCGGTCAAAATGCGCGGAACAAATTTTGCACAAACACGACGCATTCCTAAACCATCTTTCAAAATGCTTTGAACTGAACCATACGATATTCCTAATGTATTTGCCATATCTTGGATACGTAAACGGCGATCTGATAGTACCAAATTTTGAACTCTTTCGATTGATTCGTCATTTTTTGAAGTTGATGGACGACCACTCCGCTCTTCGTCTTCAAGTGACTCTTGACCATTTTTGAAACGTTTAAACCAGTCATAAACAGCTGTTTTCTTTAATGCTGCACCGCCATAAACAATTCTCAAACATTCAAGCGTTTCTGCAGCAGTTTTTCCAAGTTTAAAGCAAAATTTAATGTTGGCCCGTTGTTCAAATTGCGCCATTTTAACAAAACGCGTAAACTGTCTTTCGTAATGACTCGATAACGGTTAACGCGATACTAATGTAGTTTTAACGATTATACCTAGAGGATAGTAAATTATGTGTACTTTTAATTCCAATAATCATATTTGTGATAAGTAAAATAGTTTTTTTTCTATAAATAAATTCCGGGAACTTCTTGATCCTACTACGTATATATATATAGTTATTAATTAGTGATCTTTTAACGTTAAATAATCCTATTTAATATTTTTATGAAGATTATGCGATATAAGTATGAAATAACAGAATTTATCGAAAACGATTTCACAATATAGCATTTTGATTACATTATAAACGCCACTAACACATTTAACATTATTAAACGGAATACATTTGCGTTCGGTCGCAAAATTAATTATGAAAAACGAATGAAAATAACAGACTCGAAACAATACGATTTTAATTGAACAATTTCAAATAATAATGGTAAAATCCTAAGAAAGCTTCGTAATATAATTGATTAAACACAGACAACGTTTATACGATTGAACTATTTCAACTGGTAATGTTACAATAATCAATTTGTGGTTTTCGTATTTTTAACGAGCGTTTTAACAATCTCAATATTATGCCGTATTTACAATAAATAAAAATAGAAAAAGTATGTGTGACTTAATGAGACTGGGTAAGCAACGACAAAAATAATTGCATTTCATCGATCCAGTTGACTGAGATATTTGTTAACCGTTAGCGTTTAGAATTTTTGAGGCACGCCGATATGAGCAAACACTTTTAACATTAACCGAGAAATATAGCAACGAATAAAACTAAATGTTACCGGAAATAATATTACACAAAATTGTAAAAGAAATATAGAAAATTAATTAATAGTAAATAAATTGCACGTTACGCGATTGGGATTTATATTTTAGCCAATTAAATATGAACTACTTTTTTTTTTGTAAATATTTATAACGTTTTAATTCGCTTTGAAATGTGTATGACCATAGCCGTGCGTAATATGAAATCATACTTACGGATATTCAATAAATATTGCGTGCGATTTTCATTGATCTGTGTTAGAATAAAGGTTTATAAAATTAATAAAACGTTTGTCGCATCTTAACAAATGTAAATTAAATACTTATTATAATAAATTCAACTATTTTCAAATGATTTAGGTATGATTTTTTTTTGTTTTTTATTTGGAAATTTAATTCTGCACAAACGAATAATAAGTTTATTGGTAAAAATTGTTTTATTTCTAAAGAGTTCCGTATACAATTGAGAGTGGATTCGACTTATTTTTTTATTTCACGAATTCTATAATTTAATCCTACTAGGATATAACCAAAAATATTTTCCATACAAAACGGGTTTTCATTAGCTGAATACCAATTGTTCGGAACGTATTTAATGTTTGATATTTTTTATAAATTTATATATATTTTTTTTTTTTTGGGGGAGTTATGGATATTGAACTAAAACCGAATTCAGAATTAAATTTAAAGTCGTAATTATTAATATTATACCGGTTAGAGGAAAATAAAAAGTCATGCGAAATAAACTGTTTAAAATAATATTTTATTTGGGTTTTTTATTTTTCAATAATTTTGCATAACGTACAATTGTCACAAATGTCTGCAACAATAGCTGTGTAGAAGAAACTCCAGTTGACCAAGCGATTAATACGATTAATAATATTAATAATAAAATGAGAAAATATAATTGTTTTCAAATTTCTATAACTTATTAATAATTTGCTATAGATTACGTGAATTTTGTTGTATTTTGTATCGCACGTAGTTTTAATTTACTATTTGCATTACTTTTTCGGGCCTTTGGCCAAAAACGAGTACTATAAATATAACGATATAGAATATTAAATAATTTTAAATTGTAATGTCGCTATGCATACATAAGTCGTTGATATTAAATCGTGCAAAACTACCGATACATTAATAATTTAGAATAAAATAATAATAATAATAATTATAATAATAATAATAATAATAATAACGATTCTTTCAGCTTTAATTTTTACAGTTAAAAATTGAAATGTCACGAAAGAAAATTGAACCACGGCAAGCGCTGTCATTCGTTATAAAAATGACGGCACTTTGTGTAGAGTGACGTTTTATGCGATAAAAATGTATTTTAACTTTTTAAATACGTATGTTATCAAATAATAAAATCTATTTATTAACTGTTATAACTATACATACCAAAATTCCAGTATTCTTTCAGCTCTTGTTTTTTTTTTTTTTTTTTACTTTGTAATAAATATTATTTTTCCATTTCATTTATACGTATAGTTTAACGTATTTCTACTGATCGCTACTGTCAATTTTAATTTCGCGTAATACGTTTTTACCTATTTTATTATTTATTTATTTTTATTCTACTTGAGCCGTTGAGCTCTCGCGTCAAAATTCAAAAGAAAAAAGAAAGAAACGGTCAGATTTTAATTTGACTTCTGAGAATTTTCGGATTCGGTAATACATTATGGCGGAACATATTCTTTTACCGAGTTATATTATGTAAAAGTAACGATACGTTTGAATCGGACGTACGGAAAACACCGTCCATCAACGTGTTATGAAGTCGAAAAATTAGGCAAAATATGACTATATAATATATTTACATAATTCATACAAATTGTGCTGAGCGTTGACGTTAAAATAATTGAAGTCCTACGTACAGTTTAAGAGTAGAAATGGTAAGATTTTAAAAAATATATATATAATCAAACGGAAATAATTAACTTTTTCTTTTTTTACTAAAATATATCGAGTATTAGAACGTATCGCGTGTAATCAAAAGGTACGTAACGCAACCGATACACGCGAAACTTTTGTAACAAAGATTTGTAGATTATTGTGAGATAATTTTCGGAATAGTTCAATGCTATTATTGTATAAAAGAAAAAAAAAACGAGAATTTCGTATAAAAATAACGAATTCAGTTTATGGGGGGATTTTCTGCGTACGCTTATGCGTATTGAATAATCGGGATAGAACGCATCAATACGTGTTCCTCAAAAACCCAAGGGATATGAATTCAAACGTGAAGCGGCATCTTTCGCTATCCATCACAATGCCGTATACTGATCTTGTCATGTTTCCGATAATCTAACTACTCTTTTGGGACATGTAATCCCCCTAATTTCACAAGGCCCTTTTACAGACGGCAACAAAATGCGATACCAGAAGAAAAATAGAAAGTAATAAATTAGAATGTCGATGTCTATATGCGCGTAGTTGATTGAGTGAAGAACGTGACATCAAACGTTAAATTATAGCGAACATTTCACAAGTAAATATTTTTATTTATTTATTTATTTTTTGTACATATTATCGCTGACAAACAAATAATCGTAAAAAATATTAAATTAACAGTTGTTTTTAGAAGAATATTTAAAATACAAGCATGGGATTAACTCACAGTATTCAAAATTACCTGCACATTGGACACGAATTTCATACGTATTTTCATTATTTTTGCACAATAAGAATAAACAATCAACCATATTATTATTATTAATTATAATTATTATTATTATTATTATTATGTTGTATTGGACGTGTTAAGTGTATATTTTCTTCAACGTAAAAAGTTTTATTGAAAATATTCAACGTATGACCTTCGACCTTGATGAAATAATACAGATTACGTATGAACTAATACAGATTGTCTTATGAATTTATAATATATATATTGTATTATTGTGTTTTCGGTAATTTTTCGACGGTCCAGAGCATCGGTATATTGAAGATTTAAAAAATATATGTATTTACACGTTTTTTTTTTCATCAATAACGGAATAATACCGAGCGTGCCGTTCTACAACAAGAGCTACTGAATAAATTGCGCTGTACAATATAATAAAATATATAAACGATAACAAATTTGAAATGATATTTGCATAATACGCTTTGACTGTGTGTACGCGTCAAAGGGAGAAATACATTTTACGCGTTACTAAATTTTGGATGCATGCTGAATGTAAAATATTTGGTGTAGTGAAAATCGAATTAGATTGAAAATTAAATCTTCCGTTATTCATAAATTCAAACCTTCAATGTTATGAGTCAATATAAAAAATAAAGAAAAATCGTTTATCTAAATAAAATAATTATGTGCCGGGTAATAAATGTACACACATCCTACTGGTTATTTGTTCGTAATTATTTCAACGCAATCCGGTTATGATAACTGTAATAGCGTTTCATTTTTAAATCGTTTTGAAACGGCTGAATTGAACGATACAGATATTGGACAACATTTTGGTATTGGTTATGATGGATTATTTATGTATCATAATTATTTCAACGTCAACACGAAACGTTATCGAAAAACGATGGGGCGTTATCATATGTGGAAGTGACATCGAACATAATTTAAGGAAACATTTTATATTTGTGCGAGATCCGTTGATAGAAAAAACGACGTTGATACTTTCAAAATGCAGTTTTGTCACAAAAATAATAGTGTGTTGCGAGTATCAATGTTAAAGGTAATGCATACACGATCTTTTGTTTTTGTAAATTATCACCAAAATCGATATTGTAAATAAACGTTAACTTTTCATCAATTTTGTTTTCTTTCGGAATGCTTATAAACAGTGTCAAATATTAGTTTTGGTTAAGTATAACTTTTAGAAGCAAAAAAAAGATCAATTGTTTGGTACATATATTAAATTAAAAATTTTGCATTTTGTTTTACTTGTTATTTATATGTTACAGTGACCGGTTTACATATACGTAGTTTATTATAATTTTAATTAAATATCTTTGCAACTTCGATCCGTCTATGTATTTTCATAACAACACAATTTATTTGACACATTCGCACGCATTATAACTATGTTAATTACGTTTAAAACAGTGTTGTTCACGTATTTTTATTTATTTTTTTTCATGTTGAATATTGTTATTACAAATAACGGTATTTAGTAAAGATTTATAAAATAATTTTTTAATTGCAATTAGTCGAAACTTTTAAGCGAAAGTTTATTCTTTTAATAAAAATCAGGGAGGACAATCGAAACTTGTAAATTAAAAAAAAAAATAACTCTTCGAATTCAATCGTAATTTCTAAATGTTCCTATTCGAATTCTTTCTTATAAATATTTTGATTTACGCCGAAAGTGACTAAAGCAAAAATGTTAAAGACAGTAATTTTAAGTCAAAAATATATTGTTTTTTTTTTCGCGTTTTGTATACTTACAAAATTGTAAACTCTAAATTATAACAAACCGTTATGTTGTAATTATATTACATGCACATATATCATCGTCAATATTTGTATTTTGTATTACTACCTGTGTAAACTATTCAAATTATTGTTTATTATATCTTTTTATTTAATAGGTACTACGTAAAAATAATATTGTGAAAAACGCTCGTTCGTGCCACAATATCTGGGAATCATACAGAATCGCATAATCATATACAAGCAATGCTTCATAAACTGAAAATCTCATTTTATAATTTAATCAAGAGTAATAATAACATTTATATTGATATACCTTAAACAAATATATAAAAATTCAAACATATTATATTTATTATTTTATATGATACTTTTTAAGTTAAAAAATTAAAAATTGACAACACTCTATTACTTCGATTGATCGGAGTTTAATAATGTGTAGACAAATAAATAAATAAATAAATAAACGAATAATTTAAAGTGTGTTATGATTAATGCGATTTAAAATTAAAACTTTATTTGTGTGTAATGGTTATGCATATATTTTTATAATATATGAAATAGAATTTAGACGCCACTGAAATGATGTATGAATATTATTTAATATTATCTAGTGTTTGCGGATATGATATTTATTTTTTTTTTTTGTAACATATAATGTGTTGATTATTTAAATATTATAATATTAATATATATCAATATCAATATATATAATACTATTTTACATTCCTTAGAATTTAAAAAATAGATTCATAAAATTGTTTACATTTCTTAAATGAGGATGCCTTTAAGAGTTTAAAATAAATACGTAAGAAGTTTAAATTTTTAACAAAACTCTACAAACTATTATCTTATAAAAAAATTGTGCTCTTTCGTGTGCAATATTATATAATGTTTGAATCGTCAACGGCAAGAAACACATGGCTTACACTTTATTAATTACGAGTATATAAAATAAAAATGTACAAACAAGATATAACCATATTTAGATGTATACTATTTATGATAACATAATTATATGTTTTACCATGGAATGAACTGATCGAAAAATATAATATATTTTGTTATTGTAGCCTATAGTTTTCGGATCAGTGTAATATCTGAATAAGAATTACATGATTACTAAAGTATCAGAGTAAAAAAAAAAAAAATTGGTTTCCTAATAAATCACTGATACGTATACATTTAAAGTTCTATTATTAAAATCATGAAACGGAATTTTTCAGTTAGAACTTTATAAAGTTTTGGTACAATTCTTGATGCGTACATATAATTCAACGTAAAACACAAAGCGTAAATTATAAATAATAATAATAATAATAATAATAAAAACATTTTAAATGAAAAATACTTCAAAATGCTATGGGTAACGGCGGACATTCGTTACGAGAAAACAACGAAATGAAAATAATTGTAATGTTTTTATTGAAATTTCGTATCTAAATTATTTTTTAATAAAATATTTGAAGTCAAGCAATTAAATAAAATTCGATAGTTTGTTAGGTAGCCTATTTTTACTAGGTCGTTTTTGTTTCACTATGTTCACGTTGCAAATTTGATGATATCCATTTTAACGTTTAAAAAGTGTATTGGATCCCATTCGAAAACAAACTGAAAACACACGCAACTGTCAATGGGGCGAGCTTAATCCGTATTTGCTTAGTGATAATATGATCTTCTGGGTTCGCCGTTGAATTATCGTAGTTCGTTTATCTTACAATCGCAGTTTCGACGGCTTCAGATATTATTATTTATCGTTGATAATTTATTTATTGTATACGATTTGCTCAAGGTTTACGAAAATGTCAATATTTTTGTAATCAAAAGTAATGATATGCATTATCGTCTCAATATTATATTGCACGGGATTTTATTTATTTAATTTACATTTTTCTCTTTTAAATTTGTATTTCGTTAATTATATTATAATAAACGACGACGACTGCTCGTGATAATCAATAAATAATGATTTACATTGATGAATTACACAACAATATAAGGCGGTTTAAATATATTTATTTTATTAATTCGAGTCGATTTAACGCGAATAATTAGTTTAACAATACACAAGTTTGAACATCATCCGTCCGACAGGCCTGTCCATAATACGTATATACCGTGCCTTCGTCGATATTAACTAATCCGTATCTTATGAGAAATATTTATCCTCCGCCCCTCGCCATTGTAAAATAATAATGATAATGCAATTACTCTGCACAAGTTGTCAGTTTAGATTATTCGTGACAGATGTGGAAACCTTTACATGGCATACAAATGGGATCAATATATATATATATATATACAGCAATAATATACGCAGCAATGTCAGTTTCTAGACCTAACGGTACACGAGCAGTGAATTATACAGAATAAAGCCAACGTGACGTTCTAATCAAACTGATATTAACCGTTAAAGTATAAGGTCGTGTGTGTTGGTTTTTTTTGATGGGGGGAAACATCCGTTAAAGTAGAAATCGCCATAAATAAAATTATTTTCGCCTAATTTTAAAATTACTTTCTAAAGTTTAAAGTATAAACAAAATTTATAAACAACGTGACGTGTTACAAGGGAAATTTATAGTTATTCAAAAAACGTGATAAAAAAAAAAAATGCGAAAAACTTATCACTCGTTCTTCGATAAAACCGAAATGAATGATTTTTTTAAAAATTTGAATTTTCATCGTGGACTATGTACATTGAATTAATTATTCGCGTTCCTTTTTATTTTTTATTTTTTTTTTAACATTTTAATATTTCGTTTATGAAACGCACTAGGTTTTTTTCAAAAAAAAAAAAATTATCTTCACCTTATTTACGCGTTAGATGAGAAAAATAAATAAAAATAAATCTCGAACAAATATTTTATTTATATGAAAATATCAGTATTAAAATGAACATTTCATATTACCAGACATTTCGTAAGTCTTATATTAAAAATATTGAGAGTTCAATAATCAAAACTGTCAGAAAGCAATATATTATAGTTTACACTCTAATAATAATAATAATAATAATAATAAAAAAAAATATATATATGTGTGTGTTTCAAATCTTTGGACTACTTCCTGAATTACCCTGATAATAGAAATGTTGGAAAACGGCCAGAGATGCTTTTCGAATTACTTCAGAATTATACGATGGAAAAGTTTTAGAAATGTCGAATATATTGGAGATGTACGTATTCTTCGTGAAATTTAATGTAGTCTATAAAAGCTATCACGATTTTCCTGATATGTCTTATATGTGTATATATTATGCCAATGTGACTCATTTATGAACAGTGCTTTAAGTCTAAATCTGCATTACATTTTCAATTTTTATCCAAAACTATTAAAATGCATGTCGGATTTATCAAAAAAGTGACCAGTTCGTTACTAGTACGGTTAGGTTATTTAAAAATAATGTTAAATATTATACAAACATATTTCATAGAATTATTGACATTTGTTAATTACACAGTGATAAAATTAAAAATTTTCAAAACGCATCACAATACGTGTCTACTATAGAGTATACGAAAAACATTTATTTATCAACAACGAGAGCGTATGAATTCAATATTTCTTACCGCCGAATCGTATTGAGAAACCAACAAGAACTGCACTGTTATAGACATTGTGTTTAATACGATAGTATTCCAAACGTGTTTATTATGCGAAATATATCCATGGGCTGTTGAAAATTATGTTACTATATACGAGTAAATATAAACAAAACCTTAAGGAGGCGGACGAAGTTTTTGATCTTTTCCCTCTGAATATTCCCTCAACTTTACACAACGTGCATATAACATTCATTTTTTATACACACACACACACACACATATAATACAATTCGATAATACTTTAACTTTTCAAAACATTATTTAATGTATTAAATGTGGTTTATCTTCAAAACATTTCGTTTTACAATATTTATATTAAATGCGGTTGGAGCGTAACCTGTTTTAAGGAGTATTAAATAGGCATCTTATGTCACATTGTGTATTTAGGTAATATCTATGCGTGAAATGTAAATCTCATCTTATAATTCTAATCGAATTCACGCTAATCGTACACTGTTATCACTGGTACTGCGTGTTGGTTCCGTGAATACAAAAATTCTCATACGCTCATGCACAAGTCACCACCACTCATCAGCGAACAAATTATCGGTGTGCATGCACGATAAATACGTGATGCTCCGACCTCCTTAACGTTAATTTACAAATTCAATTCAAAATACTTGCTATTTGATTTAAAAATACATTTCTATCGCATGACAAACACTAACAATTACACCAAATTCACTTTAGAAAAACGACCCAGGCATCCTGTGTACAAGTACATGAAGCATCGTTACATACTCCGTACGTAAAACTCATTTAATAACGTGGCGAGGTTTGACGTCATCTGATCACCACCAACGAAAATCGGTTAACAACCGAGTTGTCTCTTAAAGTGAATAGGGTAAATCGGGGGTTCTTAAAATGTTGAGGTCCATGCCTGATTTTATACTTTTATATGTGAAGTAACGACCCCCATCCCTTTTTTTCCATTCAGTTATTTCTATGGATATACTTGTATATATAAAAAAAACAGAGTTTAAAAATTAAAATTAAAACAAAATAAATAAAAATCGTTGTATTCAAAGTTTCACTCATTAATGTAAATGATGGTATTGTTTATTTTTCATTAATTTTTGCAAATTTTTTTCGCCGATATTTTTACGTTTAGTCGTTCACGTTTTTTTCGTACAATTTTTCAGGGATCCACTAAAATTGTTTCATGCCTCTCCGAAATTGCGCTTCACTAGACTGAGAAGTCTTGAGGTAAATAACTATTATTAAATGTATACTAATATTTTATATATTCCGAGCAAAGTGAAGAATATGCTGTTTTTACAATAATGTCGGGTTATTATTTATTTTAGAATCCGAGTGAAGTGCAGAATATACTGCTTTAAAAGTGATGTGTTTTATTTTTATTTTGTTCCCGAGTGGATTGGAGAACACGTATTGGTTTTACAATAATGTGCTTTTTTACTTTACACATTCTTTTTTTTTTTTTTTTGTTTTGCTTGCGTGAACACTTTTTTTGTGTGTAGAATGGGTGTTCGTAACACGTGCGTTATTTTCCAGTAAATAATTGTATCTATAGTTGGTTTTTTCCATTTATTATTACTTTTTTCCTTATACTTTTCTTAAGCGTAAGGAAAAATGAACGGGAATTTTTAGAAAATGGTTAAAAATACGAAATACGGTAAAATGTTGAATATTTACGTTTTAATCAAGTGCTACTTTTTTGTATCTAAAATGCAATTGTATAACTTAGATGAGGCCCGTATTTAAGGGAGAGGCAGGGTTGGCAATTGTCCCTGTTGGTGAAACTTTGAGGGCGGAAAATTTGTATGAACTTCTTTTTTGTGTTTGGTTATAGTATAATGATTATGATTAATAATTAAGTAAAACAGGTTTTTTTTTAAATACATCCCTGGCTTAGACACACAATAATATTTGAACAGTTTAAAAAAAAAAGTGTTGGCCATAACATTTTTTTCATCCGTGTGTAATTTGAAATTCGAAAAGCTTTACTTTGGAGATTTTCTCCGAAGCAGCTGTTACTAATTGGTAATGGCTTACAATATTGTAATTTCCATATTGCAAAATAAATCATTTTTAGTTTAAATTTTTCTACGATACAGTTGTGAAAACAACAAAATATTATATATATATAATATAATAAATATTTACATTTTAAATGTTTAGTATCGAATCAATGTGTGGCGTATATTATGAAACAATAGTAACAGTTAATTGTATATGAACGAAAAAAGAAAAAGGCTTGACTAATTAGCGATGTAACGTCTATCATTTATGGAAACAATGTCAATCCATCCACGCGACAATTGTCAATTCATCGCCGTAACGAAAACATATATTTGAGAATGGACCTCGAAATCGGTGAAACTGACGACTGAATTACTATTACTCGTTCCAATATTGTAACCGGAGGAGGACAGAGTGGTTTTAACAAATAATATTATATTTTTATATACAAAAAAAAAAATTGAACCATACGAATCATTAAATAAATATACGCGTTTCGTTAGCGTCGTCGTCGTATATATATATATATATATATATATATATATATATATATATATAATATAATATCGCTGTTAGAAAAATAAATAATAATAAATGTAATCCATAAAAATAATTAAAACCACTTGAGTCGGTTTTCTTAACTATTATTTTACTAATAAGATATTCAAATGAAACGCAGTGTCGTTGTTTATATATATATATATATATATATAACACGTTTAATCGGTAATTTGTAATAAGTGTGCTGTGCTTTATTGTTCACATTATATAGGTGTGTGTACGCGTAGTTATTATCGAAATTGATTATAATAAGTATTAAAGGTTTTCACAGCATTTAATGTGTAACGGTTATTGGAACAAAACTAAAACAATCTCGGTTTAATAAATCTGTCGTGAATTATTTTAATTCTATACAAACTGTATAAGATCGTTTTCGGTATAATAATAATAATAATAATAATAATAATAATAATAATAATAATAATAATAATAATAATAATAATAATAATAATAATAATAATAATAATAATAATAATAATAATAATAATAATAATAACAATAATAATAATAATAATAATAATAATAAATATATGCACTTTATACGAGTTGTGAGTAATATGACTACGGTACTTGACTAGCAAAAAAAAAAAAATTAAAATGATGGTCTTATTTCAGTTACTATAAAAAAAATAATTGATTTTTCGCGTGCAGCACACTTTGCATACTAATATAAATCATAAATATTTCAATGAGAACGCGTACGAGATAAATAATAATAATAATATTATTATTATTTTTCATCTGAAAATTGAAAATTGCGGAAAAATAAAAAAGTAGTTTAAAACTTTCGGCCGTCGCCAAGTCGTGAAAAACTTATGTTTATGTATGTAAAACACTGATGAAAGAAGAAAAGATTAGCGATCCGCGTGGCATTGCAATGGATGTGTCACTCAGACTGAATTACTCGATTAAGGATTTTGGAGTTTTGTCATTGCTATGACATTTTTAAGCCTTAAAACCAAGAATAACATCTTTTACGAATTAAATACCTTTAAACCTATAATCGCTATGACAAGTGGTGTGTCCGACTCAAAATATTTGGGTAGTTCTGTACAGTATTAGAGTGGAGAGATAGGATACGAGGAGCGAAAATTTTGTATATTGGTCACTGTACAATCTGTAATACATAGTCTATATATTTTTATTATAATAGAACACTGGTTGCGAACGAACGGACTTCCAAAAATAAATTTTATCAAAAAATGCATAATAATTAGTAACAATGTTGACTAGATTACTATTGTGTTTAATCAATAGTGATAATGATTGCCGGAGCGACAATCGTTGCATATTATTCTGTCGGTCAAATATGATAAGTAATAACACAGAAAATAGAAAAATATTTAATTTTATTGAAATATTAAATAATACAATATAATATTATATACGATTTATATAATAACTAAACCATATCCGGTTAACTTAAAATAATTTTTACATGCGATTTAGAGTTTAAATAAAAATCGCGTAGGCCCGGCCATAATCGGCCAGTAAACACGCCGCTGCGCTATAAATAGCACAAAATTGAAGGACATTTTTTTGAAAATAATTTTTTTCCCCATAATGTTATGATAAAGTTACATATTTGGTGAATATATTTTTAAGTTTACATAACAATTAGTTTCGGAATTACGAAGAAAAAATAACGATAAAAGATTTCGTCGAAATCTCGTTTTTACCGCGTTTTTATGTAATTTTTCGAGAGTTTTTGAATTTTTTTTAAGCTCTTTTGAGAAAAATGATTTCTCTAAAGTACCGACCAGAATCCTTTTGATTGGATTGGATTTTTTTTTTTTTTGGTATACAGACGTGGAAAAAAACACGTATCATTGTAAAACCAATGCATTCCTCACTTTGCTCAGAGTACAAAAAAAAAAAGACACTCATTGTCGTTACACATACATAAATGCGTGGTACTCGGAGTAGGTGAAAATCTCTTTCCAAACAATTCGTAGAAATCATGATCGCGACGATGAACACAAAACGTTTATATTTAATTTTCAAATGTATATATATAAAAAAAAAAAAAATTGATAGAGTTATGGCTTTATTCTATCTCTCTCTTTCTCGTTTTGTTGACTATTCGCGCGATCGACTCATATTTATATATACATATATAAAAAATACGTATCGTATACCACTCATGTCGATTCCTAGAAACGTGAGTTAATATTGTAGTAATCGATAAGTGCAGCTTATATTATAGCAATAATAAATTTTATGGAAATTTTTTCCATTATTTCGCGACGTATTTTTTAATGTTTCAGTTGTATTTTATCATTGTTTATCTAAAACCAATGAGCAATCAAACGCGAAACAATACCGTAACATTTAATACAAGTGGAATATTTATTTATTAATTTTTTTCTCATAAACGAATAAACAAACGTGTATACAACACATTTAATTCGATTTTCTCCCCCGGATGATGTCATTCGCATTTCGTCACTTTTCAAACTCACTGTCCACTGTCCTCGATTGTGTTTTATCACGTTTACGACGCGATAGGTTTTTTTTCTCTTTTTTTTCTTTGCTCGTGCACGTACACGTTCCTTCGACACGTTTTCGTATATTAATATTTCGCAATGTCGCTCACTTGTCCGCAACGTGAACGTGTATTATTTGACATTCGATCCGATATTTACCGAATTGGAAACACTGTTCTCACTGTTAATATGATAATAATAGCATGAGCAGGGTAAACTTCACCGGTGGTGTTACAGTGATCTAGTAAATATATTGATTTTTTTATTGTTTACACTTTAGGCACAATTATCGGTGTTTCTCAACAGTAGTGACAGTACAGTGAAATCCTGTGGGAAAAAAGAAATTTCAGGGGAGTTTTTAGATTTTTTTCGACGTATAACCGCCGCCATCATCAGTTTTCGACTTCCTCCGCGCGGATTTCGCACACTGACAAATATCGGTGGACAATAGACTCGTAGAAACAACGGTGGGAATAGACGCAGCTCGCTGTTTCACCACGTCGAATTCCCCGTCAAAAATCACCAGTGTTCGAATTTCGAATTAATTTTTCTGCTTCTACGCTACAATATTTTATTCAACTGCTACAACACGAAAATGTTTGTTGATTTATTTTCACTTTTACGTGCTGCTATATAATATATTTATATATTTTTTTTCTTAATAAAATGAAAGTTGTTCGTGTTTTTCGATCGCTGTTCTAACGGTTCCGAGTGACGTAATATCGGATACGGGTGGCACGGAACGGAAAAACAAATATTGAAAACTATTTGTGTACAATTTTTTTAGTTGTAGTGGCGAAGAAAAAAATTTTTATAATAAATATAGACACGCTAAATTGCGTATACATAGGCTATATAATACGTCAGTTAGTGATGAGTGGTGGACACTTAACGAGTGCTCGAAACAATATCATTTTTACCTGGAAATTACGATTGATGTATACGAATAACGTATTCCGTAGTGCAGTAACTCTACAGTTTATAATATCGTCCGATTTTTTTTTCCACTCGTGCGGGCGAACGCATACAACAAAACATGTTTGTGTGTTCGAGTGTTTTGAACTTCGAAAATAAATACGTTTTTTAAAATAAGTCCCGTCATCATATTATCGTGACGTGCAATTCCATTGAAATAATTGTAATATTATTTTCGGCTACGAGGACGGCGTTAATTTTTCAATGAAATTGGTTTAGAGTCGAATTTAATTCATCGGCTCAAACCAATCGTTTACTTTACCACACAATTTCGCATGTAATTCGATTTCTTTGCCCACAATCATCAAAACCGATATAATTCTCATGCGCGAGAATTAAAATATATATATATATATATTAACTGGCATTTTGCAGAGAAACGTATGTAGGAAAGTATAAAGTATGCACGATTTTGACGATTGAAGTAAAAAAAGGAAAAAGAAATTTATAAATTTTCAAGAAAAATATCAATTTTTTTTTTTGTAAGAATCTAACAAGTTTATAGCTATGTAGCAAACTCATAGTTTTACAGTTCCCTTTCAATAATTACTATCGTGTTTAAATCTATGAATTTATTTATATATACCAATACACCTGCTGTGGTCGCATAAACATTTTGGAAACACCGCGTCTCTTTCTATTTGATTTTCTTGATCAACGCGACCGTCCAGAGTGGACGACGCACACGACGCGCTCACCGCGGTTTTCGATGAGACGATATGCAATGTTCATTTCTTTTGCGTTGGACTCGCAACGCGCAATTAATAGTAATTAATGGTTAACACAAACGTGTAATTACGATTCCGTATGGGATTTATTTCATAAACATGCGTACGAAAATATTCACACGCGTCGCGAACGAACGGCGTTTAGAAGCGGAACACGAAATAAAACCGCGTATTTATTTTAATTTTTCCCCCCTAGTTTCGAAATCCGGGACGCGTGTAAAAAAGTTTTCTTTCTTCTTTTTCCTACGTTTTGTCGTGCGATTTCTCTCCCCCGCGGCGTCCGTTAGAACCGTTGCACGTATTTCAATTGGCGCACGCCTTACCGCGGCAATTAGATGGGAATTAAAACCGCCGGCGGATTTCGATCGACGAACAACGCCGCTTGTTCTCCTTCATTTCCATTAATAAATAAACCGGCAATTTTCTCTTTTGGCCGCACACGCGGTACAGATAACCGCGTCACTATAGCGTTTTCCGTACGGATTTCAAACGTGTAAAATCAGAGAATTCCGTCTCTGCTCTCGTTTTGTAGATTTGAAATTTGTTCCTGGTCCGCGTGGAATCTCATACGTCCGCCGCGCGGTTCCCACGGCGTATTTGTAACGGTCAAAATAGAATACACCTATTTTGATTTTACACCGCCGGAAATAAATGTGGAACATTTAAGTTTTAACGTGCAAAACGTTTTTCTCTCCGGAAGTTCTACGAAAAACGTAAAATCTATCGCTAACGTTATTTCCTATATTTTTCCGCTCGCGCGTAATATAAAACGAATAATCGTATATCGATAGTGTTGATAAACAAAAAAAAAAAATACGTACATCGAGTAATTCTGGTGTATTACACTAATGGAAAACGTGCCCTAAGTACGTCGTGTATATTATACAGGCGCACGTAATATTCTCCGAGACTCCGAGAGGCGTATCGAGGATGAGAAAATCCGTTGTTTTATAATTTATTTTCCCCCGACGTATAATAAAAGCCGGTCTCCACCGTCGTCGTCGTCCAACACCCCTTTAAAGTTTTTCCAGTCGGAGGCACGGAAAAAAGGAGAAAAAAATAAAGACACGTGGCGGATAATCCGATTGTAACGGATTGCGGGCGTACGCCCCCCCCCCCGCCCCCACTTCGAGTGAAATATTGCGCGTCGGTGCAAGTCGCCCGGGGGGGATAGGAGGAACTCAAATTGGGCAATCTGCGCGGAGGACACGTCTATCGCGACGATCGTAACGACCATAACTTACGCCGTCGATCCTGAAAATGCTTTCTTTATACATTTCTTCACATTTCTCCGGCATGCAATTCTGCGTTCGTTGCCGTATACGTAGGTAATTGACGGATTCCGCGACCCGCTGCACCACCGTCGGAGGATCGTCCGGATCGGATATTTTCAAACAGTAAGAGTCCGCCGTCCGGTCCGAATCCGCGAAGGATTTCGACAATTATTTAAATGCGAGCGACTCTTCGCGAATCCGCGCGCAACAGCCGGGCTCGGGCATATTGGAAATTCTGCATTTCGGAACCGGCGCAATAATAATAATAATAATAATAATATCGAATAGCGATGATTTCTAACGCTATCCTTCCGGCGTAATTTCGTATTCGAATCGAAAATCCGATGCGACCGGGAAAAGCGTTCTTGTTACGGGCGAAAAAAAGAATAGATATACGTCGAAATTCGACTAAAATTGCGTGAGATTTATTTCTATAAAACGTTTTTTCTCTCATTGCAATTGCTTTTATTTTACTCAATAATAAATGTTCGGACTCTATTTATATGTAAATCACATTACCGTAACGTCATTAGCTCGTACTTCATCAAATGTGTGTAGTCACATTTATAGCATTTTTTTTTTTTTTTGATAATTGCCTCTGCCAGACCTCCTTTTGGCTTTTGTGCGTATCGAGAGATATCCGTGTCGATCAGGCGTACGTCTTTTTCCCTCAAGTGGATCATGCCCCATTTTATCACGTTTAACGGTCCTCGCTCAATTGCAGCTCTCGATTGTTTTATGATAACTAAGAGTCCAGGGTAAATTGCCCAAGACTATCAAGGGGTTGTCAGATCGAGTCTTCCGGTTGCATCTCATTCCAATTTCATAGTTTAACTTGTTCTAGGGATTCGTGTACTTGCCGTGAAAATGTTTCGGGATTTTCGTCCTCACGTAATTCCGCGAACATGCGATGTGTTTTCTCTCGTATCTGATTACTAACCGATCCGACCTATTATTAAATCTATTTATTTAAATTTTCATGTTTTGTACATATATATATATATAATACATACCGCGTTAGCTATAAAAGCTTCAGAAGTTTTAGTTAAAAACTACTGGTAATTAGAGATAATTTTATATCTGTTCTTCGAGTCAGTCACACTGAAAATGTACGTCGTTATTTGTCAGACTGATTAACACTCAGTCGTTCGTGGTACATTTGCAGGCTTTCTCTCAGCGAAAAAAAAAGAAAAAAATAGAAAAAAAACGTGCGTTCATTTTTTAAGTGCAAATTATATGTGATGTTCTGATAGACTCAATGATAAAAACAATATAAAATATATTCGCCCGTCGCATTGTCCATAACATGACACATATCAATCTTTTTTTTTTTTCTATTTCGAGATTCCGGAATTAATCGTGCGGTTTAAATATCGCAGAAATAACCGCGATAGAACCTGTCCAATTCCGTTAATACGACCTCAATATTTATGTCAATGTTACGAGTACTTTCGTAACGTGTAAGAAGTGATTTTATAACGCTGTTCCGGAATTTCAAAATACCATTTTCTCAACAAAAAAAAAAAAAAAACACGAAAGTAAATATGAAATTATTCAATTGACTTTATTTTTTTTTTTATAATCTAGTAGATCTACGAGATCGGATGAAAATCGTACAATACCCGTCAGGTCGTACACTTAAATCTGATGTTCAACAGTGATAAAGTATTATTATTATTATTATTATTGTTATTATTATTATTATTGTTATTGTACGAAGCCGAGCGGTCAGGTCACGCCACGACGCGTCTATTCGCGTCAACGGTTTAATCGATTTATCGAAAACCTACTCGTAAACAGTGTGTTAACATATTCGCGGTGTGCGTGTGCGAGCCGGACACTTTATAATAATGATTGGCTTATTTGACAACGGTCCCACACCGTGTAAACGCGTTCCATTAATATACCGTTTTATATTAGTACGGAAACCTGTACTAAATATCGCGGACACAACATTTAGTATAATACTAATATAAATACTAATATCAATACCTATTGAACAGAGCGTGTTGTATTCTAATGGAAAATGACATTACTGAAATCAAACCATTTTTGCCTGCGCAGAATGTATTGTCATGAATTGCATTACCTGTGATCAAGGGCGCCCACAAAAATAACAACCGGGGGGGGGGGCAAATACTTACAAGTCAACAAAGTTCATGAGAAATAACACACGCAATATACATGTTAGAATTTTTTGTGTTATAACACAAAACGCATGACCGAAACGCGTTACACGAAAAATGTTATCATCACCTAATCAATTATTATCATTAGACATTGAAAATGTTTTTCTACCATGGTTGCGGTTCTATTGTAACCCGTTTTAATCAAATACCACTATTTTTTTTCTAACGTGTTCACAATTTTGAAATAACGTTTATCGTGAATAATTATTTTGCGTTGGACGACAAATTGTGATAAATATGTAGATCGATATTCGAAATCACAAACTATTATTATTTATTATTTACATAAACGACTAATGATTTTTTGTTTTTAAAAAGAAATTTATTAAAATACACCTTACACAAATATTGGTTCGAATAGCGTGGGAGAGGGGGGCCCGCTCTTTACGAGCGCCCTTGTGTATGACGTACCGTATGATACGGATTACTTTATTCTATACACGCTACTATTTATACATTATTAATAATAAATAAATAATATTACGCACCGAAGTTCCGAATCGTTTTTTCTTTTTATCGCATTGCTATCAAATTTCCTATAGTTATAACAAACACTCTAAAATCTTTATCCAAATCATGCACTGACACCTGACAACCCACGGATCGTTACTTCAATTCGTTTATTATGTTTTTTTTTTCGAAGACGCAAAATCTCACCGAACCCGTTGGCGAATCCATCCGGATCGTAATAATTATTTTAGAACAGGAGCCCAAGCTCATGTACGCGGAATGCTCATACGCGCCTGGGACGCAGAAACAACGACGGGACGACAATAACTGTACACATAACAGAGTGGCGCATCATAATAATTTATATTATCTGGACGAAGGGTTGTTCCGATGTACGCGGAACATCGGTGTATATTATACAACTGGCGCGATTATAAATCATCGTTGGTCACGTCGATTTAATTGTTAATTATTGACGATAACACGGCAATATAATATTATATTATTACGCGTACGTGTTATAATAATACCTATACGAATATTGCACGCAATAATAATAATAACAATAATAATAATAATAATAATAATAATAATAATAATAATAATAATAATAATAATAATAATAATAATAATATAATATCAGACTTGGGTGGTATTCGGAATACGTGATAGCGGTCAACGTAAACCACACACACACACGGTAAACGCGAACAAGGTTGTTCGTGTTTGCCTGCCACGGCTACACTAAGCAGTCAGTTAGTTTCGGACCGCTATTTATAAGCGTCTACCTCCTCTATATTCTGTCGTAGCGCTATCTAGTGACTACTTTCGTTTCCTGTTTTATCGCAGCCGACTGACGCGCTGTCGGTATACGCGGGTGTTTAGTTGGACGCTGATCAAGCGATCAATCGTACTAGTCTTTCCCATATTTGTTATTATTATTATTTTCGTATTTCTTTGAGATAAAATTAACGTAATGATTCATCTTTCCTTGTTGTACACTCGTTTACACGTTTACTAGTTTATTTTACACTTTTTACTATGTTATTAACTTTTACTGGTTTGCTCACATTCGCTAAGCACTAAACGCTCGATCACGACCGATGATCAGCGCATACCATATGCGATGATTGTCGATCGAGCATTTATTCCAGCCTTAGAGGAATAATATTAGTTCTTTTCTTTTTTCGATATCAAGCCAGATTTATTTATATATTAAATTTTCGTAGTTTAATTTGTTTTTTCTTTTTTTAAACACGAATTTTATTAAAAATTCAACGCGTTCAGTGTATAATATAATACACGTCTATATAAATGTGTGCGTGTTTCAATAAAAATCAATTACGTATTATTTTATATATTACGTTTTACCTACAACAATAATAATAAAGAAAAAAACGAAGACAGCATATTCTGTTTATCCCGACAAACGTCAAGGTTTAAAAAGTTTAAACAATAATATATTACACCAAAGAGACGGTGAACACGATTGTCTGTTTTATTAAAATATTATATCGACTCGTTTTCAACCGTACACATTGCGTATAAACACGAAATCTTTTCTTTTTTTAATATCAGTTTCAATAAATGTAAATCAATAGAGTACATAATATTATAACCGCAATATTTGTTCGTGTTTTAAACAAATTTATATATTTGTTTTACACATAAACTGTGCACGTAAGACGTTTTGCAGTACATAAACTACTTACGTCGACTATACGAAATGTAATAAATAGCAATTTCATACCAGTTTGTGGGTGTATAGTAAAATACGAGTAATAAGTAAAATTTTATTTCCAAATATTGTACTTCCAGAGGGGGGCCATTTTTTATGTCCGTTAAAATGCAAAATATATTTTGAAATTCTTTACAGTTCATAGTATACGAAAATTAAAAACGACCTCCGGAATCGCGTTATATTAAATGAAGGAAATGTACACTTTTATTATAGTAATTATATTATAAATGTAAAATTTATTTAAATTATTAATCACTATAATTTTTTTTAAAAAAAAAAGACCTACCGCAAACGTAAAAAAGCATATTATCCGACTTTTTCGTGAAATAAAATATTATACGTTATAAATAATATTTTTTAAATAATTAGTTTCATTTGGGCATATCAAATTAAAATGCGTCATATATTACAACGATAATTCCTCACTGTCTTAAATGGTAAAAAAAAAGTACGTATTATTACTCAAAAATGTTTTTTTTTTTTATTAACTTTCGTTGATAACACCCGTTCGCATAAATTTCCCCTCGTTTAATGTAAACGCAAATGTCGTTTTCTAATGGTATATATCGTATTTTATAGTTGAATATTAAACATTTAATTATGTTTTGAATGCACAAAATCTTTATTAAACGTACAATGCTGAATAATAATCTATTAAAATACAATTAACAAATTCAACAAATTTCAAATGATAATATTCGGGGTTTTCTTATATAACGGAGCGAGGAAAATTATTAAAATTACATAAACTCTGAGGCGATTTGTTTTTTTTTTTTTTAAATTATTTTTAAGCGTAATAAATTTTGCTCTCCGATAATAATAGTTTACTTTACATACAAGTATAACAATTTAATGATTAGGAATTAAGTTTATAAAAATAATTATGTATTTTCTACTATTCTATACACTATAGTTTAACACTGACCATTATTTTCTCATATTTTAAAAAATCTATACGGTAAGTGTCCGATTATTATTATCTATGATGTATTATTACATACACGGTATTATAAAAAACTGCATATGATTATTATTTTTTTATTATTATTAAAAATAAATAACGTCGAATATTGCTTTTATTTAATACATTTGCGATTTTAGCGTAATAATTACTGGAATACGTTTTACTAATGAGATACGTCGATGTACTCGATGGACACGCCTAGTCAAATTAAAATTGTTATAAAAAAATCTGGACATTGAGCACTTGAATAAATAGAGTCGAATTGACAAAAAAAAAAAAAAAATTAGTATTGCATACCATAAAATGTGTCTGAAACAGAATGACGGGAGAATGACTTCGAAAAATTCCATTTGAAACAGTAATTTATTATTATAAATATATATGTACATTACATATTTTAAATTCAATAACATACAAAATACCAGGTTTCTGGTAAAACAATAAAATGTTTTTTTTATTATTCAAAATATCTGTTTTAAATAATTTGTCTAACTGAGTAAATGTATACTATTAAAAAAAAACCATATATATATATTTATTTTTTGTTGTTGTATAAATGAAATACATATATGTAATGTATTTATTTAATAATAATTGTGATCGCGTATACTTATATTTTCGGTTCAAAGAATTTACTATTTTTTTTTTTATAAAATATAACGTTTCATTTTGTACGAATTTATTAAAAAACTCAGGGCGATATAATTTAATAATATCGTTTTGTCGAAATTTAATAGAGAGAGAGTGAAACAATAGAAAAACGTAATATATACCTACACAAGACTCATTTGAATATTATTCGATTTTTTTTAAAAAACTAAGTTTGAAATAACGCGTTATACATATATATATATATATTTTTGGTTTTTTCTTCTAATAAAACATCACCGACGATTCTTTTTACAAGTATTCTAATGATTGTTTTATATATATATATATATATAATATTATGTAATACGCATTTCTATTTGAATACCAATCTCCGTCGTATACAAATATATTATTCTAGAAGCTCTGCTATTGTAGTTTGTAAAATGTATTTTATATTATTCATAGAAATGGTTCAAAATATAAAGCTATAAGTATGTTCTGTTGAAATAGTTTAAGTTTCATTCGAGTTTTATTCGTATAAATATATGTGTGTGTATTATATACACTTAAAATTTATAATTACAATAATTTCATAAATAGATCGAATTCGATTCTTCAATTTGTATTCAAAGTACCTATATTTATTTCAAAATAAAAATTTTTGACACTGTATACTAAATATATTAATAGTTTTATTTATTTAGACAATTACGTTTCACTAATATTCATAAATATCTATATAGATTGTATAAAATAAATAATACAGTTTATATATATATACGAAAATGGAATTTAAATAAATACGACTGTGCTGTCGAAAGATGTGCGTAATATTTTCAAAATTTCCTAATTTCTTTTAGTCCAATTCCTGCAATTTATTTTTACTGCAAACGTATGATGATATAATATATCATAATACGCACCGTACTCGAATTGTATATGAAATGGGGTTATTGATACCTGATCAGTAAGCGTATATAATGTGTATGCAGTCAATTAAACTTCTTAATTACCATACTGAAGTAATCTTGCCTTTGTCATCTAGTTACGTCTGAGATAACTATTATTCAATTGACAATGCAATAACGCTGTGGAAATATGTGAACACGTTTATATAATATATATGAGAATATCTGGCGAGAATTGCGTGTATGGTCGCTCGCGGAATGTTATCATATTGTGTACATTGTCTTCAGAGATGAACATTTGAAAACCGTTTCGTTTAAAGGAGCGCAATAATCTTTTCGTTTATTCTGTCGTAGTTTTTTGTTTTTTTTTTTAAATTATTTTCTCTTCCTTTCTTTATTTATTTAATATTTTATTGTAAAATTTCATTTTAAGAGAATAAGAGACATTGTTTCGTCGAATCGTAAACGTATTATTTCGCATTTCTTATATAAATCTCTGTTGGAATTGATTTACGGGAATTGCATTTGGGTTGTGTTACCTAACACGATTGGAAACTTGCAATGCCATTTTTGTTGTGGTCGTACTCGTATATATATATATATATATTGTAAGTAATGCGATATTGCTTTAACGTTAACTCGATTTCTCCCCGTGCACTTATACGACGGAGATTATTCACTTTGGTTCCAGTCCAATTTTATTGCGTATATTGAAAGTCTTTATTGCGACTTTGTGTTTAAGAGCTCAACAAAAGTTTAAAGAAACATAATATTATATAAATCCGTAAAAGAAAAAAATCAGAAATCGCATTACGCATATCCTTTCTTACGCTATAAAATAAAATATTTCATACTACTCACTATATATGTAATAGTAATAATTGAATGTGTAAGGATCATTATAATATGTTATATTGTAAACAAGTAAAATCTGTAGTGCCGTACAATTAATTTAATAAATTTATTCAGACGACTAATAATTAAAAATCACTACACAGAACAAGTAATAATAATAATAATAATAATAATAATAATAATAATAATAATAATAATAATAATAATAATAATAATAATAATAATAATAATAATAACGCATTAAATGTAACTCTAATTTATTTTATTTAATACAATGCTTTTTCTATAGTGATTCAGCGTATTCCTTTAAATAAATATAGCTATAATTATATACACATTATACACGATATTGCTTTTAATAGAACAATATTATTTGAATGTAAACAATAGAAAATTGATGAAAAATATTTAAAATAAAAAAAACTTAAATAACGTAATTAATCATTTAAGTGTGAAATATAAAAATATATTATCAAATAAATTCGCAAATACATCAAATAATATTAATATAATTTCATTGAATACTACTAGTTACTAATTAAAAGAATAAATTATAAAATAACGATTTCCGAATAATGACTTTAAAAACAAATTTAATTTTTCTAGATAATTTACAGACTTAATATTTCAGTCGTGATACATTTTAATATTGGTAAAAAAAAAACGGGAAATTGTTAAACGAGATATTTAGCACGTCTCTAAAATAAAATTAAAAAAAACGGCTAGTCCGAATTCAAATTTTGCGAAATACGTTTTAAAAAATAATCGTACTATTTACATTTAGTGTAGATATAATGAATTAGACATTTTAAATACACAATATATAATTTTTATATTCAGTCTTGAATATGTTACATATATTATTGATAACATGTTTTTCTTTTTTTTTTTAAATCACTATATACTCAATTTCTTTGCCGTTTTTCATTTCATTTTTATTCAACTATATTTTTTTTCTATTATAATTTTATCGTAATTTCCATCATTTCTTTTTGATTTTTATTCCTTTGTATTTTTCTTTTCCCGCTTAATATCTGATGATGAATTCTTGTCGAAACCGATAGTACATACATAAACGATTTTAATACAACCACTCTTATATCGTATTTCTTTATTTTTTTCATAATACTCTTTGGTTTGATTCGCATACATTAAATATCGTATTTACACGAATAATGCGATTTACGTATTTTTCATAAACAATTTTCGCATTTCATATGCGCATGTATCCGTGTTTTTTAATATCTATACGAAAACTATTATTGGATATTAAACGTTTAAACGTATCGAAAGTCTACTTTTCTCGTAAATATAACGATTACGGTTATAGTTATCGCTTAGGATAAAATCGGTGACGTGTAATAACTATATATTATTATATATTGTGTTACGATTATAGTTATGTCCCTTTCCGAAATTAAACTGCGTGTGTTGTGTGTTAAAAAAAAATTATTAGATGATATATCAAGTAAAATATAATTATTATTTTTCTTATTCATAACTTTTGCAATACATTTCGATTTCGACAGACAATCATATAATCATGCGTATATAAATATATAGAGGCAAGTAGAGTAAGACTATGTTATAACGATTGCAGTGTGTTTATACACAACGCGCGCGTTTTTAATGTTAAAAGACTGCGATGATATGCTGAAATTTTTCCATTTTAATGTCGTTACAACGAGTATATTCGTATAACGAAATATAATAATAATAATAATAATGCGCTGCCGCCCACTTGTGCTGCAGCTGTTTTGAAGGCTGTTCATCCCGCGTAACGACAATAAAATATACGAAAATAACGGAATATTTATTTAAAAATTTTCAAATGAGACTCCCGTTCTCATTTCATGGTGATTTATATATTACGTTAAAGAGAAATATTTTTATTTTTTTTTAGGCATCGTCGCACTGGATTGTTTGTGTATGAATAATTTGTAATATTATAAATGTGTAACATTTTTTTTTTTTTTGTAAATTGATTATGGACATATACGATTTGAAAGGAAAAATTAACCACTTGACGTATTTACGAGATTGATTTAACGAAACTATTTAAATAAGTCAAATTACGTATGTATGATAAAAAGAACATTTTGATTTGTACAAAACTAATACAATTAACGTTTTATCATATTTTTATATCAAAACAGTCTTTAGCAATTCTTCAATCGAAGACCCAAATTATTTTTAATCTTTATTTCAATTAAATTGAATAAAGTCTTCTCTTAATAAAATTCTATTAATGTTTAATTGATTTTGCGATGTTTCGTATCGAATAATAAATTCTCGGGATCGACGCATGTCTCGTTTATTTGGAAAATCAGTGGAATTATTGAAAAAACGACAATTCCGTCGAAAAAAAAAATAATATGTTTACAACGCTGCTGCTACTGCTGCTGCTGCTTTATCATTTACTCCGAAAAGAAAAAAATTCCTGAAAATGTGCTCAAACAGTTCGATAATTATAATAATAATAATAATAATAATAATAATAATAATAATAATAATAATAATAATAATAATAATAATAATAATAATAATAATAATCATCATCATCACGACAATACCGGCGAAATTCTATAGTAGAGCGCAATCCGTAATAACAGGTTAAATCTTAATCATAACCTGATCCATTAGCCGCGGGTGATAATATCCAAACCCATCGGATACACGTTATAGGTATCTCCTCTTTTGCTTTTTTATTGGTATTACAACACATAATAATATCAATATAGAATCACCCGAGAATTCCGTTAAAATTGAATGGCCGAGGACGGGGATTGTTTATTATATTTTGGATACCCACGTATCCTGCCGTATGCGAGAGGTATTCGTGGCATAGAGGTAATCAGGGCCGGCCCGAGGTATTATAGCGCCTCGGGCAAATTTTTATAAGGCGCCCTTAAAAAATATTCAGTATACTAAATACTATATTTTTACATGTAGGTATTGTTTAAAACGACTTATATTTACTTCAGGTAATAGTAATTTATTTAGCTGGAACGACGATAATCAGTAGCGTAATATTAGTGTGAGGTCATGAGGGAGAGGGAGTATTGTCAGTATTTTTTTTTTCATAAGAACAAATTGTTTTTTAAATACATTTGTGGTGTTCGTTTAATAGATAGAGACAATTAAGAGATACAAAAAAAAAAAAAAAAAATTCTAAACGCGCACCTATCGCCGCGATTATGATTAAATTTTTTACAGTGCCAGATAATTTTGATTATACGAATTCGATCTAAAAAGACTTATAATTTTGTTTTAGAATTCGAACCCATTAATAAAAAAAAAAGGCAGAGATGGGATTCGATAGACGTATCCATCTAATGATTACAACACTGCTTCAGCGAGCGATCCAAAGCGGATCCTATGGGTTTTGTAGTGTCGCTAAGAAAAAAAAACTGCTCCTCCCCCTCTCCCAGACACTGGAACTGAGTTCGGATTGAACCGTTTCCCAGGACCAAAAGGTCGATTAGAAGTATTATCAGGTGCATTGAGACGTGTTTGACGCACAAAAGTGTCGATCTCACAAAAGACAGTGATAAAGATTTTGGAGAGATGCAATCATGGATTAATATTCATCGGTTTTTATTTGACATTTTCATACGGCGGACGGTATTTGTTACATATCATTATGATTTGAAAACACATAATTCTAGGCTTAGGAAACGTTTAAGTCCGTGATCCGGCGCCGGGCTCCCAAAGGCCGTTTCTGCCTTGTCCTTCTGCCGGCGCCGGTTTATCGTTTTATCGACAAGGGGAAGGACACACTCGACGATTGAATTGTTCTGCGCGCCACTGGGCGGTCGTTCCGATTGCTTTCCAATAAAAATAGAAATATTTGTGACATTTTTATTATAATTTTTCCGTTTTCTAAATAAATAATAACTACGAGCGATTTATCACTCGTAATATTTGATTTGTATCGTTTTTATTTAATTTATTATTATTATTATTATTAAAAAAAAAAATCTAATTCGAAATATTATATATATATAAAAAAAAGAAAGAAAACGGGAACGAAATTTCCGCGTTTTGTTTCAATCGCAGTGAGAAATCGAAAGTATATTATATATATATATACGGCCAACGGTACGCGATATTGTGAAATTTTCATTGTCGGTGTGTGTTTAATTTTTTCGCGTACGCGTACGTCTGTGTTCGAATATGTGACGAAGGAGTGGAAAGTGTGGGAGGAGAGGCACGCGTGGGATGTATTTAAACAGTATGGATTTCACGTGTGTGTATACCTACATAACGTTATTATTGTGTTGCGGAAGCGAATACAACGCGTATTTTATGTTTAGACATCGCGTAACCGATGTTAATTTCTTTTTTGTTAATTAAAAAAAAAAAAAAAAAGAAACGAAAATCGCAGTTTAGCATACATTATATATTTATATTTTTTTTTTTCGAAAATCAGTAAACCAATTAAAACGCACTTTTCGTCGCGAGCGAAATTAAAATCACTGTTTCCAATAGGGATTTCTTTTTATAAACGTTTGACTCGATAAAATCGCGCTGTTCAATTGTTATATATTTTATACCGTATTTTAACGGAATTTTTTTGCGTTTTATAAAACTTACGTCAAATGTTCGTCGTTATTAACATATTTATATAATTAATCAATAAAAACATACATTTATGTACGAGTGTGCCCTTGACTCTTATACACTGTCATGCGATGATGATTCACTGATTCGTATGTGTATATAAATAAATATATATATATATATATAGAGAGAGAGAGAGAGATAGAGAGAGAAATAATTACGAAATTTAATAAATCGATTCGCTGCTATGTCGTGTTTATTAAATTCCGATCGTTAATAATATTTTATAATATTTTCTAATCAGATGTAAAGTTTATGCGCGCGCGTATTGGTAATTTTATTTCATTGTACATACAATACGCGCATTATACGACACCGTAACAAAAATGTGAATAAATACGAGTCTGTTGAAAAAAAAAAATAATAATAATACGAAAACGCTTTGTTGTACGCAGTCAGTCCGCGTGAAAGTCAGACGAAAATAAATATATATATTGTTTATATATATATATATATATATAATACGCTATATCGAGCACGCGGGGATTAGAATCATAATGATTTCATATATGGTTTTATCAACTCATGCATATTTAATATTAACCATGTCCTTCAGTACGATATATTATATTTATTATGGCGTATACGAGTAGAAAAAAAAAATAATAATTTAATTCATCGCAAGTTAAATTCTATAAGACAATACGAATACTACTGTACACGATATTGAGAACGGAGAAAAAAAATGTATACAAATGTTACGTTTGTAAAAGGAAACTGTTTGAAAACGTGTGTTAATTAATCGTAATGTTAGGATAATACGCGTGCTATCTTAGAACGACTGAAGTAGCCGGTATTCGGGTTGCACGCAATGGCTGTGGCGAACACGGTGTACAAATGTTCGTGGCTGTGTCTTTGAATTTCCTATTTTTTTCTTTCCCGATACACTGCAGTAATACGTCGTGAATCCTAACGAGAAGTTCTCTGATCTTTTCAACACTAATGATTGGCGACGGTCGGAAAACGTGTATTTTCTCAAAACAATACCGTGTTTCGAACACCGATAAAATGAACGTTTTCGCCGGCATTTAACGAACGGAAAGTATAATGTTATAGTAGGCTCTAAGGCCGATTTCGTCGCGAATTAAACAGTATTTAACGAAATGAAATTATTATCCGTACCAAATACACTGCCCGATACGTGATAAAACAAAAAAAAATGTTACGAAAGATTTCGGGGTAAACGAGTTGGCGCGCGGAGAAGAAATAAAAATGAACGGGCCGCGCGCGCACGCAGGCAAATCACAAATCGTTCGTTCGCCGCGCTCTAGGGGTCCCCGGTACGCGCATATTGCACCTGACAAGCGTCGGTCAATCAACTTTCCGGACACCGTACGGATTCCATCTAAAAAAAAAAGAAAAAAGAAAAAAACCTTGAACTACGCGCGACCACACACGGTGTATGTGCTATAACGATATCAGTCATATTATTTTTGAATTGAGTCGAGTTAAATTTGTTTGTCGTTTCTCTCTCCGACCGTCGAACATTTCGTAAACGAATTTCGTATTTTTCGTACGCGATTCGATCGAGAAAGCGCTTGGGGTGGAATAATAGCAGTTCTCCTAATTCAACAATCGTCGTTTTCCTAATACGCGTACACATTATCCTGCACCGACGCACTATACAAGAGCGATATTATTATTATTATTACGACCAGTGCTGGTCCGGTCTGCACAGTAGGTAATAACCGAACATCGCGCGTATCCGTATTTGCTACACAGCGTTCGTGTGTCAAAAGTGGACACCCGGGACTCTCAATATCACCGCGCGAGTTAAATTTTATCCGGTATACGCAATGAAATCGACTCCCACTCACCGCGGCCTCCTTCCTACGCGTTAACAGCAATTGCTCCCTCGTCACTTCGCAGAGCCGACCGCTTTGATCGGAGAGTTGTCAAAAACGAACGTCAACCGCCGCGACGTACGCGTCTGATGGGTTTTATTGACCGCACAACGGGCGACAAACGATCGAAATCTAGATGTATATCCCGATAAAAACAGCCGTGGATCTAACTGACGTCAACTTCGAAATGATTGTCAATTGGAAACGGACACGGGCGAATGGGCTCCGTTCGTGGGCTCGGTAAAGGACGACAACCTCGTGTTGCAAGATATCACGATCATCGGGACACACGCCAACACGACCTACCACGCGACATGTGGCGCGCACTTAATAAAGTCCGCGTTTTCCACGGCCAGCGTGCAGACTCCTTTGTAAAAATAGGTAAATCGTCGCGGAATGCGACGCGATTGCGGTGGTTCGAAGACCCGAGCCGCTCCTATCAGATGGACTCGGGGGAATCGATTGTTTCATAACCACACTCACATTTCACATTGAATGGCTGGAGAAACGAGACATCCAACTCAAATATTATTGGATTTGTTACCTCAATAATATTAATCACCGTATAATTTATTCTATTCATATTTCGTTCTATTTCCATGTCATCTTGTTTACCATTAGTCTATTGCACGTAATCGCCGCGAATCATACGCCGGATAAATACGAGTGGAAATGGGACGATGGTGCGCCGTCCGTCCACTTCTTTTAGTTAGCGTATTTCGTCTTCACATATTTCGTTTAAAACTGTCCATCGCTCTCGATAGTTTAAAAGTCGACTTTGTTTTTTTTTTCTTTTTAGATTCTAAACGGAGCGGAATCGTTTTGCAATGATGCGACGACGGTTTTTTTATTTTTTCATTCGTCCGTATCAAAAAATTCTATCGAACGGAGCGCTCCGGTCTTTACGGTCGTAGTTCGTTCTCGGTAGTGGATTTGCATTTACGGTCGGTATTTTATACAACATTTTTTTTTTTTTAAAGCGCCTAAAAATAATAATAAAAAAAACTCAAAAAACTATCGAAAAATGACTCGAAAACGCGATCTGACGTCGTAATCGACAGTATTTATTTCTTTTGTAATTCTGAAACCAATGGTTTTCAGTAACACGAAATTATTTGCCGCAATTGCCCAAATATAAAATACAAGTGTTTATATTGTAAAAAAAAAAATCGGACTACGCGTTTATAACGATTAACAGATTTCGAGGTATTTAATTCGTAAACGACGCTTTTATGGCCCGTCTACACTTATATACAAATTCGATCGAATATAAACGAAAAGCTTTTTTTTTCATTTTTTTTTGTTGTTGTCCAAAACACGTTTTGGGTTCGGTGTTAAAAAAAACAGCAGAAAACAACACACACGCACACGTGAAATGATAATAACATTTCCGAATAGTGCGGAGCGCGTAGTGTTGTGTGTGTGTGGAGAGGGTATGGCCTGAATATCACTACCGTGCGGGCGCGCGCATCGCGTTTGTGTGTGTGTGTTAAATGACTCGCCAGTGCGTGCGCGCGTGTAAACGGCCGAGAGGGACTGGTTTTGTACGCGTTTCGTGTGTACAGCCGGCGGTGTGTACCTAACCGCTGTTAGTCCGCTACCAACCGGCCGGCCGCGAGAGTGCGTCTACCAAAACGCACGGCGACGTTTCCTCTATTGTAATAATATTCTCAATCAACAGCGCGCGTTGTTGTCGTTATCTGCTCTCCCTCGTCCCGAGGGGAGGGAAAAATATAAAAACCGCCTTTCGATAATCCGTCGGTCGTCGCGGTCTCCTTTTTCTCGTAACCGTCCGTCCGTTTTGTTAGCAATTTGAACGGCGCGCGTTTTTTCACCCCGAACTCGGCGCGCACCCGCACACGCAACGTAATACGGCCCCGCGGGTCACGCGGTCATGTTGTCATCGACCGTCCGCACCGCACATCATGGACATAAGTCAAGTGAGTCGAACGAACACAACCCGCACGGCGTTTTTACCACAACTGCACGCGCGTCTACGTCGTCCGGGCCTAATAAAAAAAATCTTGTTCTGACCGACGTAAATCGATTAATGTACCCCTCCCCCCTCCCCCGCCAATTCATCGGACGCCGCGTGCGTGTGTGCGATTTAATAATAATAATAATAATAATAACAATAATAATAATAATAATAATAATAATAACAATAATAACAATAATGATTTCGCCGATAAATGTAATTCGGGGGACGACGCGCGTGCGCATTCTGACTGTCTGACACGTTCTGGTTTTTGGGAAACGGGGCGCGCTCGTCGTGTTCGGTGGTATTTCGTCGTACGAACAAGCCGTGCATTCCAGGCCGCCGCCGCAGCCGCCGCCGCCGCAGCCGCAGCCGGAGGAAACACGGTTGGGGCCGTGCGTACACCACACAGGTTTTACGCGATTTCTTCTCGGCCGTCCTCCACGCACCACCGCCGCCGCGTCGTCGCTTACTACGGATTTATTATTTTATATTTCACCTATCCGCCGCTTATTTCCATTACTTTTACCATAAACGAACGCGCGCCGTATATGCCACGTGAACGCTCAAACACATAAACACGCGTTTTACAATTTGTCATTTTCTGTTTTCTACGATCCGGGAAACGGTTTTAACGTTATACCCGAGAGGCCCGAGGCTCGTTAACGAATGCGTTATTATTGTTATTTTTTCTAATTTAACATTTAACTCGAAAAGTTATTATTATTTTTTTTTTTTTAAACTTTACGTTGACTCTTTAATAGAAATATCCGAGTCGAGTTAAATAACTATTCACTCGTGTATAACATTTAAACTGTATTAAATATTATTATGGTATTCACCTAGACATAATATGTGAATTAGTGTTTTTTTATTTTGTAGCCACGAGACTTTATAAGACGATTTTAAGGCCCGACAAGTGTTTGGGAAATTTTATTATTGTTATTATTTTTTTTTCGATAATTAAAAAATTTTTAACTTTTAATCAAGTCGCGTTACTTTTTTGTTTGCAAAATCAACATTTAACTCATGGAGTTAAGAAACAATTTTTGTTTTCGCAACCGGTCTTAGGTTCGTTTACGACGTTTAAACGACCGTCTTCAGTTTTTCGCCATCTCCAGCGAGCCTTTTTAAATATCTTCCTCCCACGCGTGTTGTTCAGTTGACATGTGTACGAGTTACTTGGTCTTCTCCGTGTGGGGTAGTCCTTCTATTATAATGCGATGCGGCGATTCTTCGTCATGACGTGGACTCGGTTCAATACATTCCTCATTCGTAACTCTTTACTGTCCAGTTAGTTTTTCCCGTTCGTCTCCGAAACGTCACGTTTCGAAAGTTTCAAGAGGTATTTTCATCGAAATTTTTTTTTAACTTTTTTTTAAAATTTTCTTATCGGTCTTTCACATTAATTTCCTAACCTAACGTCTATTGGAAATGACCAGGTGTTTTTTTTTTCTACGAGAAATACGAATTTAGCGTAAAAAAAACACACGTTAGAACAAAGAACACGAGTATGAATATTAAACGACGTGAATTTCAAGCCGACGACGAGGGGAACGTGTAGTACAACAACAGTACAATAATTGTATTCGTGCGCTGTGCGGCGGCCACTGCACTATAAGTCCGCACGGACGAGACTTCAGCTCGAGTTTTCGGGGCTTTTACAGTTAACAACGATTTTAGTCACCTCCTCCCTCCCAAAAACGAAAAAAAGAAAACATTAATTAATCAGCGATTCGTTAGGTTAGCTAGCAAATCTGTCGGCACAATATTTTCGCTTAGAAGTCGAGTCTCTTTTCAACGTTTAACAGTGTACCGCCGATACGTGGCCCGCGGTTTTTTCTTTTTCGTCTTCTGTTCGCCGCGTAGTAAAACACACGCTTTTGACGACTTGCCGAACTCGCACTTACTTGCGTACGCCGGTTTTCACACCCGCGTTGTTTGATAAACGACGTATCCCCGGTTTCCCGAACGCGGAAAATCGCTATTCCGCAGTTTATAACAATCGTCGGATTATTTTTGAACAACTGCGATTCGAAAACTGGCGCGCGGAGGCCGCAGACGAAACGGCACCCGCCCACCATATCGTCGGGCGTTTCGTAGCGCAGAAGAAAGCGAGCACAACGCGCGACCGAATATTTTTATTAGGGTCACGCCGTACGCCCGCCGCGATGAAATTTCTACTCGTCTTATTCCGCACGCGTCGCGCCGTAAATAACAACGATATCATTGAGTCATATACGCGCCGTCTCATCGTTTTCTTTCCTCTCCTCAAACCGTTGTTGTTGTTATTATTATTATTATTATTATTATTATTATTATTATTATTATTATTATTAGGTTTACATAGGCGTGCGACGGCACGGAGGTGGTGTGATTGTCTCCCCGGCTGTGATTTTTTTTTTTTTTTGGTCCGCTATTCTTCGAACATTATCGATTTGTTCGAGACGTCTAACGCGAACGGTTATTAGCGTAGTTTTCTTTTATTATTATTATTATTATTATTATTTAGAACGTCTTATATAGTCTATAAGACGCTTTCCTAGCTAAAAAAAAAAAAAAAAAATGTGTTTCACTAACGCATTCGAATATAAATAACTAATTTTTATTTTTTATTTTTTTTTTGTACATTTTAGGTCGTTTTTAAAACTGTTTTGCGATAACCGACAGAAAAATCACGAGTTCCCCGTTGTTATTATTATTTTACGTAATTTTTTTTTTGTTTCGCTTATAATTTAGCATTTGCGCATGAATTTCTGTTTGAAAAACATACATTGCACTGTGAAAAGTTTGAGAGACAAGTGCCTAATAACTCGTATTCAACTCCGCGCGTATTTACCGCCGTTCAAAAATAACACGGATTGTAATATTAATAAAACGATGAGTAAAAAAAAAAAAAAATAAATACACAAAGAATTCAAATAATTCAAACGATTTTAAAGGTTTTTTTTAGATTACAAAGTAAATTGTTTAAGAGGATTTTATTTACAGCATCGACATCCGGGTCCTAACAGTGAGATTAATAATTGAGAAACAACGAGTACCGTGTAATCGCGATTGTGACGTTAATACGTCGTGAACGACTCGTGACGGAATTGTAAAAAGTGTTCGTCTAGTCGGTATTTTATTTTAAACGTTTCATTTCTCGATTTTCTCGGAAGTTTTTTTGTGAACCATTCAAAAGAAACCAAAAAAATCGGAAGAATAACAAAATTATCTCAATCGTTTACAAAAAAGTCCTATAGAGTATTGAAGTTTCCAACGAATGCGTAACTCTTTTTTGATTTCGGGCTATTTATAGCAATTAATAAATCTCGAGCTTATTTTAAGTCACAAAAGATGTAATTATTGTTTTTAAGAGCTGAAAATTTTATAAAACACACGTCCAACGTTATCTAAATTATATTATATCCAAAAATCTTGACAATCTTAAATAAAAATTTTTTTTAATTACCACTTTGAAATTTTTGGATAAAGTGACGTAGCTCTTGCAAAACCGTTTTATCGAATACAATGATTTATCGCGTTGCTTTTAAATTCGTCGTAATAAAAAAAAGCTCTAAAACTTCATATCTACAAGTAATTTACTTAAGCGACATCCACAACCTCGCGGCTCGTTTAATTTTTATTTTACTAAATGGTCGGATAATGTATATCAATATTAAAATATATATATATTATTCAACCAATCAAACAAACTAATTTTCAATGGTTTGTTGAATAGTTGTGGATTTAATATTACTACAATCATTTTTCTAAATAACGCTACATAGAATATTAATAATCGGTTTCACTCGAGGAGATCTTAATCGAGTTATAGAAGGTGGACTGAAATTGTATTAAAAAAAAAAGAAAGACTGTTGTGAAATATGTCTCCTTCTTACACGTATCACCGCCGAAGGAATCGAAATATTCGACCTCAAATCATTTAGTGGATAATTTTTGAGTTCAAATGTTCACTGGGAAGAATACTTACACGCGCTTATGTTGGCTCATAACTTTTTCCTCCTTTTTTTCGACAAACATTTTTAATTCGGCGTAAGCGTCTCGCCCAGCGTCTTTTTTCCAGTCGAGATACGTTACGGACTTATCGCTTTTCCTCGTGGTTTTCGTACTTCGATTGCACCTTCTATGATTATAGTGAAGTGCTGTTCTTCGTCATCATCTGCGGGCTACGAACCGCGGCGACACATCAAATCCCATTGCTTTTTGACATCCATTTCGCGTCTATCGAGTCTCCAACTCGGATTACTCCGCGCGTCCTCGTATTCGTTACTCTTTCCGTCAATCTTAATTTTTCCATTCGTCTCCAACGCCACATTTCAAATGCTCCGAGGGATCTTTTTTTCCATTTTATTAACAGTGTTACGTCGCAGACGTGTATAAAGCTATATTACACTGCGCACAAAAGTTTTTCTAAATGTCTTGGCCAGCCGAATTCTCTGTTTAATTTCACGTACTGTAACGTAATAATGATAATATCGTATTGTTCCGTCGTGAAAACGCTACTACTAATTTAATCTCGAAAATGGCATCGCGCTACTTTTTTTTTTTTTTTATTAAAATCGTGTAATTATTATTTTTAAGAATTTTTGTAAAATCGTTATTTTGCATTGCACACGCGTTTTCGTCGTTTACATACCGATTTCTTTAATGCGTCTGTACTCACCGTAAATAATATTATAATATTTATATAGTAACCACGGACAAGTACTTTTTTTTTGCCGAGGTTATGTATTATTTACAGGTGACATTAACATAATATTTCGTCGATATCATTTAATAATATTTTTTCTTTTTTCAACACGGTTTTTGCGGTTTGAATAATCGAGCGTATTTAATAAGTAACTTTTTTCTCATTCGCGCGAAAAAAATAAATTCGAATTCATTCGCTATGTGTCTAGAGATGTCATTAAATATTTAAATGTATCGAAACGAGGGGGGGGGGTGAAATATATATATATAATATACGTTTTCTCTCGTTTTATCGAGTATACACCGCAACTGGATTATTTATTTTTCCACTAATTTCGTTTAAATGTACTCTTTATTCAAATAGGTATGCGCAATTTAATCCGTTTAAACGTTTATATATTTGCGTGTGGTTTCCTCTTTCTCTCTATATTTATACATATATTCGCGTTCTGTAAACGGTAAATTCATGTCAACCGGATATAATACACACATACAGATATATTTTTTTTAAATTTTTATTATTATCGCGAACAACTCGCTCTCCACCCGTGTGTGTCCGTATTGAACTGTGTCGATTCGACGTTGTAAATTGTTCGAAATCTCTGTCGAACCGCCGAGCAAATATCGCCGTGATTATAGAATCCGGGGCACCGGTAAAACGGATAAGTAATTGGCACCGTGGATTGTGCAGGTGATCGTGCGCATTTTAAAATTTCTCTCTCCCCGCACATTTTCCAATTGTCGGATTTTCTCCCCGAAAACAAGCGTGTCCCCTCGTAGCAGCAACGCGTAAATGTATGTACAAAAATATCGTATATACAAGCCTTATGGTTTCCGATAAGGTCGGTGTGGAATGTGAGCCAATTATTCGGTAAGCCTTTAAACTTCCTTCCGCATAATATTATATAGTACGCGCGTACACCTGAGAGCGCTGCGTCTAAGCCACGCGTGGTTAGGTAAATCGTTGCACGAGTTCAACGTTTATGACACGGTATAGAGACTGTGTACACTGTACACATTAAATTATGAGAAATAATTTTTACGTGCATTTAATTTTCGTAATAATAATCTAACTACGTATTACTATTATAATACTGTTTGTTACTCTACTGTTGTAAAAAATATATGTTTTTTTTTTATATAAATGTCAATTACTAGTCCTAATGCAAGAATAATAAATGTATATATATATATGAAAAAAAAAATCCGTCTACTCCGTTTACACTTATTATTGTATACGTTAGTGATTGTAACGACAAAATCGTCATATTTTCAATTAATATTCATTTTTTTTTTGTTTTTATGCAATACAAATATACGTTTTTTTTTTTTTTTTTTTTTGAGTACACAATACAATATATTGATATCTCTATACGTCGTGGACGCGGGTTATTGCATAAAACGATTTTTCAATTTTTAACGTTTTAATTAACACGTATTCGGAACGCGATAAGTGCGTACATGCAAATTGAAATATTAATTATAAATTTATACAATATTTCCCTTTTTTTTCCTTTGTAGTCGTATTTTTACGATCTCGAAATAATGCGCGTTCAATTATTCGATTTTCGAAATCGTTAAACGAATAGATTCGTTTTTAGAAAATTATAATAGAACTGATCTATCGTATTGTATTTCGTTCACTTCCGTTAATTTTTTTATCAAAAAAAAAAAAAAAAAAAAACGTTGAACGCGTTTATTATTATGCGAGTAATAATAATAATAATAATAATAATAATAATAATAAAACTGTGATGTAACCGTAGTTGTAATATAGTGACTGATTTCAGCTCGACGACTCGTTATGCCACAATTGTGGCAACAATATAAACAAGATAAACAAAAATACGCGCTAAAGATAATTAAGCGTGGTATATATTATAATAAGCTGGTGTAATATAGACATTTACAGAAGTATAAATTGTGTGTAAATCACTGTCTCGCGTGTTGAAAAACATATATTCAACGTATCCATATATACGTGTGCGAATAGATTTTTCTACGCATGCGTACGTTTTAAGTACTTATATAGTCATCGTTTCAAAATGATTTATATTAATCGAACGAAAATGATAAAACGTATATATATATATACGTCTGATAATTACTCTGTCGTTGTAAATAGGTAAATTAATATGAGAATATATTATTACAATGACAATGAATATTATTGTGTGTCTATAATAATAAATGCGATACAATACCGAACCGGTTTGCATTGTTCGTCTTTCGTCCGAAGACGGAATTAAAATTATTCGTAAAAAAATACTTTTGTTAAGGCTCGCAACGTTTTCCATTCTTTTTCTTTTTTGTGCACGTAAAAATATAATACTACGTTTTATAAATACGTAAAAAAAAAAAAAAAAACAATTTTATTTATATTTACCGAGAAGCGTAAAAATTATTCGACGATTATATTTTGAAAAAAAAAAAAAGAAGAAAAATGATAAAATGAGTATACCTCGTTATAATAAAATGAAAATCTCGTCAAAAAAAGAAGAAAAAAAAAATAGTATAGTTCACGTTAGACGATTTTTTTTTATTAACGTAGGTATACAAAATATCGGATTTTAACGAAATCGTCGTACAGTTCAAGGTTATTATGTTTCCGTACAAAACGTATATATTTAATAATAATAATAATAATAATAATAATAAATTCATCGTACGACCGCGTGTTTTGAATATTATTAATGTATCTGAGAAATCAGAGGTGCCAGAACTCAACATTTCAACGCGGTTTCTGATTTTCATATAATATCGCGTACTTACTTGGAATCACGTCGGAACTGTTGTCGTCGTCTCATTTGCTGCTCCAACGTGCGATCGTCGTTGCGTATTTATTTAATTCTCATTAATTCATATTGCGTTTAAATTACAATTTCGGGGCCGATTTTTATGCGATACAAATAATATTATTATTGTCGTGCAATGACTGTTTTCACCACTACATTGCAGGCGGTTAGGTCGGTCAATCGAATACAAACGATTTGTATACGAATAATTCGTGCCGAAGAGTATATTTTATTTTACACGCTATTTTATTTGAAAACCAAATATAAATAATATATATTGAAATCGAATACCGAGACGCGACGGGTTATATAAACTGTACTCCGGTATCGTTTAATTGTGATTTTATTTTTACGACGAATTCGGTGCCTCCTTTTTTTTTTTTTTCTTTTATCTCCTCCATTACTTTTGAAGTAATATCGTCCATCGCACATTTTATCTCGCTTAAAACAATGATATTATTCTATTAAAGTTTTCTTATTACGCGAGTTTCGAAATATTTCAAAGACGTTTGCGTAACTGTTTACGAGATTTCCTTGTTGCGTGCAGTTTTAGTAACATTAATTCTATTCCACGATTTCACACTTTCACAACATTCTCAGCGCGCATTCGTATTTTTATGAATTTCCCGTGTACAATATGAATCGGTTTTTTCCCCCGCGTTTTATTATTTTTTTTTTTATCAAAATCTTTTGACGAGCGTGCGCAATACGCGATTACAAGTATTTTCCCTAACGTCGGAACCGAATAGCGGACGATTTGCCTTATCATCACCGGCCTTACAAACAATATATAGTTACACGTATAAAAAAATAACATTTTTACCGGAGGAGTCCTGTTGCGGTTAGAGTAGTGTTAATTTTTTTTTTACGACGGCTCATATTATTATTATATTGTTATTTCTACAATATCGAGAATATCGGATACCGTAACATTTGAATTAAACATTTAACGACATCAGTGTGTACTACACCCACTCATTCTATGAACGTAATAACGGCGACAGCGTCGCAGGTGCGCGTTATTCGCTGTCTCTCTGAAACTCTATAAATACGTTTAGAAAAACACAATACACAATTATACGGTAACGCTGCGCGGTGAATTTATCGAAAATCACAAAAACGTCAGAAATTACCGACGTTTTCACACCAGACATTTCGTTACAATGACGTAGTTACGTAGATATATATATATATATGTAAAAAAAAAAACCTTAGGAAAAAAAAACCGGCGGAGACGAGTAGTTATTAAATTTGAAAAGTCGATTAATAATAAATATTTTTAGACGGTGAAATTGGATTTTTTTTTTTTTTTTTTTTACGATTAAAATTAGTCTTTAACGGTCGACGCGAATGATTGCGAATAAAATTACTACGAGGTCGATTCGTAGAGTACATTCTGTGCGGTTATACGGCAAAAACAAAGGGAAAAAATTGATCGATATTATTAATTAAAATTATTTCATCACCCTTTAAACGAACTCGGTATGTACTTATATGTGTATATAAAAAAAAAAAAATTGTACCTCTCCTACTATGATTGCCGACGCACAATGGCTTCGAATTTACTAAACGTTCGCGGTGTAATTCGGGAAAAAATTTTTAACGCGGACGCTCCGTAAAAGCGCATTAAAAATTTTCAGTAAATTAAACGAATACATTATACGTATTATGAGTTACCGTAGAACGGAAAACCATTAAACTAACCACATTTTTTTGTAGGGGAGGGGAAAAAGAAAAAAAAAATTTGATTTTTGGCCCGCCGCAGGTGTAAAGTTGATATTGAATTACGAGTACGTAACACCTGTCTTCTTTCCATACACACACACACACTCCACACGTGAATTTGACACACAACACATTTCCGTACCGCTACGCAGCTATGTCGCGTTAATGTTAATATGTTAGAGTACCTGTCATAAAACGTATAAAACGTATATATATATGTGCGTGTACGAGACGAAGCAGCGAGAAGTTAGAATTTAAAAAAAAAATTGTTTTCTACGAAAAGAGAAAAAAAGTTTGATTAACATGACCGTGTTGCTACAAACAGTTACAGTGTTCAGGGGTAAAACAGTTCTACGCCCGCGGAGTATTGCAGTTTTGTGTAAACATCCCACGCATTTCAATTATCAACGATAGCCCGCCTTCTCGTATAATACGCACTTAAATAACGAAAATTTATTACTATATTAATATTTGTCGCATTCACTGTGAGTATATAACGGTTAGTTTGGTCGTCTTAGGCTGGTGTTGCATAATCGGACGATAATAACGTGGAAGTGAAAAATCGTGGGTGAATATCACTGCTGACGTTTGATAATAATTCAATTCATAATAATATTTCAACGAACAAAAAGAGAAAAAAAAAAATAATGAAAAATTGATTTCAAAAAGCGTATGCAAAACGATTTCGATGTAAAAGCGTATTCGTATATATATACATGTATGTGTGTGTGTACGCAAGTCATTTTTTTATTACTGGTTTAGACTCGATGGTAGTGTAACGATAAATTATTGCATTCGAAAAACGCGAACGTACTGATGGTAAACAAGTTTTCTCAAATAAGCTCGCTTGCGATTCTCTTTCGTACATTATAATCCCTCTATTGGGGCCATTGGGAAACATTTGCAAAATTAATTTTCTTTAAAATATATATATATATATGTAGATTGCACGGTATTCCGATCAATCAATCGATTGTTTTTGGTTACACGCAAAGTTTTGTGAATTTTACATTCAAAAAAAAAAGTTTTAAATGAAAAAAAAACATACCCTACTATAAATTTAATAAATTATTCGTCTTTAATTATGAAAATAAAAAAAAAGCTGTTAGATTTATCGGTTTATCGTCGATTACTATATAAGTACGTATAATTATAATTGCTCCATTCGTATATTATGATATCGATTAACTGGTGGTTTTTGAATTAAATTCAATCTTTTTTCATTATAATATATTTTCAGTATATATGGATATGTGTAGACCTTACAGGAATTTAATGTACTTGAAATGCTTGGGGGAGCTTTGAAAAACCGTGTCGACCAATTTAATGTTTGGCCAGCGTTGGCTTACTTGGCTCATAACCATTTCACTTTACCATACTTGTGCTATAATAATAATAATAATAATAATAATAACAATAATAACAATACAGAATGATTTATTTATCAAGAACCAAATCTATATCTCGTGAAATATACATAATTTTTTTTTTTTTTGTTAGCAAAAACTTTTGTGTTCATCTCGTTTTATGTATGTATTTTTTTTCGTAATTTTAATATTTTCATTGTTATTTCTATATATTGTATACATTTTTTATTTTGAAAATCCGATGAGTGTTCTTCGAGTATTATAAGCATTTCAGAGACGCAACGGAGACGCTTTATGAGAATATTTTGATGACCTATAGTTAAATATCCATTCCGCAATTAAGGTTGGCCGTATGTAAATCACTATCCAATATCTATCGTCAAATATGAATTTATTATTGCAATAAAGATACGGTGTATTACACCGTTTTCACCAAATTACGACGCAAAAAGCGATTCCTATGATCGAATTATTATTATTATTTTTTTTTTATGTAAACGGAATACTGAAAATAAAAATTGAAAGAACATTTTTATTTATTTATTTTAGTTCCAGTACAAAGAAATACGAATTGCGGAAAAAGTTTACAATTCGTATAAGTAATGAGGGGTAGGGGAGATAATATTTTTTTTCAAAAATGGTTTATAAATAATTTATGAAATGATTTCATAATAAATAAAAAAAAAAAAACAAAAAGCTCCGAAATAAAATTCGTTTGACCTAACCTTTGTCTGGACCAGATATTGTTTTCAAATCCCTTTCATGTCATCACCTATATATTGTCGTGTAATAATCGTATTCGCGTTTTTCGCGATTTTAAATAAATCGTGTTTGTGTATATTGAAAAAAAAACAACTACGACGTTGTTTTCATACAACACCAATAATATACATGTATTATATATATATATCGTATTTATCTAAATAATTGGAGTTACAATCGCGCGGATTGATGAGAATATTAATGACAATTTTGAAACTAACGCGTACATTATTTTATTGTGGGAAAATATGCGTAAAGTAAATTTATGTTTTGTCGAAAAAAAAAAAAATAACATAAAGTTGAGTTTTATGAATATTCAACTTAAGCAAATGTTTGCGAAACGTATATGATAAAACATTAAAAAAATGCGAGAACACCGAGCGTTCTCTTTTAAATGTAAAATATATATAACTAAAGTTTTAAAATGATTCAATGTCGAAAAATATGATATTTAGTACAACGTAATTAGATTCCGTTGGTAAAATGTTATATAAGTTTTTTTTAAAAATTTTTTCCCTATATAACGTATATTTAATATTGTATTCAGTAATAATTTTAATTAATAAAAAATAACAATTTCATTTATATATTTTCGAGTTAAAAAAGAAAAAAATGTATACGTATTATACACGGTCCTATTTTTAATATGACTTTCGGCAACAATAACAACGTACAACGGGAAAATTCGTGAGAGCAATAGCCAATGAAAGCATTTTCCTGTTTTAAAACATTAACGGAATTCTTTTTTTTTTTTTACACACATTACACAAGACCTCCGGATGCGTTACGATTCACCCGACATACGGGCACCTCGGCAACCTGTACATGTTATTCTCTCATTATATACCAAGTTTCGATCGTTTTCGTTCGATATTATTCTAATATTGTTGCCGTAACAACACGGAGAATACGATTCTGTCTCTCCCGCCGCCCGTGAGATGATGGTGCGAAGTGTAATTCGTTTTTTGCGAGCCGATGGAAATAGCGCAGCTGAAATTCATCGTCGGTCATGTGCTGTTCACGGCAGTACAGCGATGAGTGACGACGGTTCGGCACGCGGATTGGTGTAGACAATTTGAAAACGGACGCACAGATGTGCATAATGAAGGGCGTGAATAAATCGATCGTGACGGGCGCAGCAGAACTTGTTTTCAGACACGATTCTGTGTAGAAATACTTGGGGAGAGATTTCGGAAAATCTTATCGAAAGACCCCGATATCGGTAAAAAAAAACGGGCCCGTTTTCTCGAACAAATCGATCAGAACTCGGCGAAAACGGAAAATTGAACGAAAACCGGCGGCGTATTATAAGAGGATAAATAAAATGCGCGTGCGACATGCGGAAACGTGGCGAATCGTAACGCGTCGGTAGTCGGTTTTTAGATAGCCCTCGTATTTATTATGAATTCGGTATAGAGATAATATAATATAGATGAAAAACGTATTTAATTCAACCGAGGAGAATATTTGAAACGAATGCGCGGGAACCGCGTACAAACATTCGGCGTACAACTCGTTTCCCAATATGCGGTGATATAATAAATCTAATGTTATTTTTTCCCTCGTCTGATTTATCGAATTCTGCGGGGTTTTCTGTTTTGTGTCTTCTAACACACAGGTGTCTGACAAACTGTGTTGTATATGAGTCGTATAGATTTCCAATATATCTTTTAAATTCCCGTCTAACAGATGTCATGGGATGTGTGCCGTTTTCTAGTACAAGTGTTGAACACGACACGCGGCCTTCACAGATAATTTGAATCGGCGTTTTTCTCTCTCCGTCTCTACGATAGACGCGCCCGCGTACCGGCGCGTTATCGTTCGAAAAATAATATAAACGCCGAACGCGAATTATATTTTTAAATTTCGTGTTATTTGTTTTATCGAGATTAATTTTTATTTATTTATTTTTTTGAAAATCTAACGATAAACAACGCGCGCGCGTGCGCGTGTATTTCGCGTTACGATGATTATATTATAAACTATGGTAATGGGAAATACTTTTACGGTTTTATTCGGTCGACAATGGAAAACGAAACTTTTAGACTTTTGTCACACCGACACGAGCAAGAAACGTATATTGGTTTGACGACGACGAAGTAGGTTTTCTTTTTTCGTTTTGTCCGCTAATACCTTTTACACGATTCGAAGAGTTGCGCTCGTTTCTAATATCGAATACTAAAGTCAATTGGTTTTGTTTTTTTGTTTTTTTTTTAAATCTCTGCTAATAAACTCTTTTTACGAATTCGTAAACTTTTTTTGTTTTTTTTTAACGTCCTACGTACTTGAATATCAGCTGTGTGCCCATATTAATTTATAATCATTTTCCAAAACGCATTGTTCCATAACAATAACAACGGGCTTACACACGTTCGTTTCGGATTCTCGTTATATTATGCAGTTGGTTTCATCTCGTTCGTGTGTATCCCGTTAATAAATTTCCGTTGTTTGCCGACGATCTTGAAGCGTGCCGTTAATTTCCATGGCCGTAATCTGATGCAAAACGGACGAATTTTTGTATAATATTATGTGCTCGGATTTTAAACGTGATGTGAAATTACGCGGAGGGGGGAAAAACGCTATATTGATGAGACTGTTTGAAAGATTTAGTTTTAGCAAATAATTGTTCTTTGTTCAACGATCGCGTAGTTATTATATATACTCGTATATACATGAAAAAAATTATGCTCAGCGAAATTGTTTGTATTTATTTTCAAATCCGAATTTTTATAATAAATCTCTCGTGAATCCGTTCTGTTCTAGGACATAACAGCGTGTAGTCTGGTGAATGTTTCTTCTGCCGAGCACTCGATTGGAAAAATTGAAAATTTTCAAAAACAGTTCCCCCCCCCCCGAGATTTACGTCACATAAAATACGTTTACCGATTACACATCCGAACCTAATCGCGGCCGTCTTTTCATACGGTTATATAAATACGTCGATTATTATTATTATTATTATTTTATATTACATTCTCGTGTACAAAATCCTTAACGATAGTCTCGAATTACTTTTCAAAATAAATTTCCTCGTTCCATCTTCTTGGCTCTGCCCGCGAATAAACACAGATTATTCATATCGCGAATACCACAGCCATAATTATGGTATAAAACACATGCACCGTTCAAACGGATGTTGCGTTGTCATTGTAACTTAAATAATTTTAATTTCGAATAGTCTATAATAATATATCTTTAATGCGCGCACTAATTTACGATTTATAATTATACCATAATCGTATATCAATTTTTAAACACTTGTTTTTTCCTCTCTCTCTCTCTCTCTTTCTAACTTGTTTATTACGTTTATATATTATTCAACAGATCCGTATAGTTTTTTTTTTTTATTAATTATTAAAGCGTTCATTATGTTTTAAGTATTAATCATCGCACTGTTGTTTCTCGGGACGTTATTTCGATTAAGTAAATAAATAAATCGGAATTATAAAACGATGTTTTATAGTCGTGTAATTATTATAACTAATTTTTTTTACATCGCAATAGCAGTAGTTTGCGTCTTCGTACAATATTATTACTCGAACCCCGTTGGACGCAAAACGCATCGTTCCATCACCGAAGTCGCCAATACAGTATTACGCCTATGTTCGACACACGAGGTCAATTACGATTATTATGAAAATAATAATAATAATAATAATAAAATGTATTTTACGATATTCTTTAAACTGTACTGACCGAATTCATAACTGATAACGCGTCGAGGAAATATTATTTATTATACATCCAGTGATTTGTCGTAAAACGAATATGCCCATTCACATAATCACGTGCACACATACATTATTATTATTGTTGTTGTTATTATTATTATTATTATTATTATTATTATCATCATTATCATCATCATTGTGGCGTATATCAAAACGAATAGTTCTATATGCATAATGCGTTGTGTGCGTGATGTGTATTTCGATAGAAAACCGCATTGCGAAATTGAAGTCTGTATCGTCGAATGAAAATCCGAATGTGATTTCAACAATGAATATGACGAAAACGACGTCGTGTATACAATATTATTACATTACGCAGGGTACACCTTGTGTATCTGTGTAAGGTACTGTACACGGAGATTTTTTTTCACGAATATAAAATGGAACTTTGGAAAAATGAAAGAATTTCAGTTTTTTCATATTTTACGGAATATTTTAAATATATATGATCCTTTTAAAGTTAAAAATTTTGTAAAAAAAATAATATTGGAATGTACATTAGCAAATTAATTTTTTCATTATTATCGAGCCGCACTTTAATATAATACTTTATATATATATATATCTTCAATAAACGGAATTCCATTAAATTATAGTAGTTATTCTAAGTATTTACCAATTATTTTTAACGTTTAAATGGTTAGCGTATATATATATATATAGTGAACATAAATGTATACTAAAATTTGTAGAAAAATAAACATTACGAGAATACGTTGGAAATGATGTAATTAAATTCGCTGTGGTTTCAAATGGAGGCCAGAAATAATGACGTCAAGGAATATCGGGAATGTAATATCCGACAAAATTCGGGACTTAATACCGTGCAGAACATACTAAACAATTTATTAATATCCTTAAATACAGTTATATCTGTAGTTCAAGAAAGTAAACTCATACTGTATCTGTACATGTATAGCAAATGGAAAAAAAAGAAGGAATTACGTAAGTAATGAAGCCAAGAGTATATTGATTTTTACCGAAAATAATTTCGAAGACGGCGAACACGAGAAAAGCGAATCTTAGTAAACGAGACCGAGGAAAACGGGCCAAACAAAATTCTCTACATAAAAGTTAATAAATCCGTTATGTTGTACTTATATTAGTAAAATAAAAATATTATAATAAATGTGTTTACAATATTGTTGGAAATATTAAAAATCACAATTTTATCGTACGAACACTGTATCGATCTTGTTTTCGGTTTTATGTAGTTTGAATTATTAAAAAAGTAAATGAAAAATACCAGTGAAAACAGTATGCAAAGAAACGCCCGGTTATTATTATAATTTTTTTTTGATTTCGTCGAAATTTTATTTTAACATTTTCTCGTAATCATTAATTTAAACTCCGTGTACTATATTATACGACGTAAATTACATGTAAACGCATTCGTGCGACAAACGTGACGTTACATAAAATGTCGCCGGTTTCGCAATATATTATTATTAATTTTTTTTTTTTATTAAATATCGTCGTCGAACGTTTTTTTTTCTCCCGTTTCGCGTCTAGTTGGTTCGGTAAACACCGCACATACACACTCGGGGGTTGGGGGGCAAAAAAATTAAATTTTTAATTTCGTCCGCCGCGAATCGATCGTTTTGTCGGACGGTCGTTACAAAATTATTACTCGGTTGTCTGTCGGTTTTGCATATAAATACACAGCCATAGTTATGGTTGAACAATAATATTAATAATTGTGTGTGTGTGTATGTATGCGTGTAGAAAAAAGAAATGTAAATAGGCTTTTAAATGCGTATATGAGGATCAATTTCAAATGATATTTGTTCGGCGCAAAAAATAATAATTCTCGCAACGTCCATCGTTAAATTCGGTTTTTTTTTTATCTCGAAATTAAGTTGAAAACGTTTGGTTTTTAAATATTACGTTATAGCTGAAATAATAATAATAACGTTTAAAATATTTTCGTTCGGTATTATTTTCAGTAATTAACTTTAACGATGCCGCGCGCGTATTGCACTAATTGTACGCACGTGTTTGCTACTGTTAATTTAACGATATATATTCAATAGTTTGAAATATTTAATATTAGTTTTTGACGTTTACATAAATTCGTATACCGAATTCGTGTTATCTTCTTCTTTAGTCACCAACCCCGATTTCGGTTTTACAACGTTCTTCCATACTGTCTCAACTCTTATTTGTCAATCTCTTTTGCAGTTCACCGTAGCTTTTCAGTCCGACATCTGTAATAAATCTATCGATTATTATCGTTGTTCTACGATGGTCCTGTACTTCGTTTGCCTTCAATTTGTCCTTTTGTCATGTATTTTCTTCTCACGTCTCGAAATATGACCAATTAGTCTCCATTTTCTTCGATTTAATTTAATAAATTCCCGGTTTCGCCCATTTCATTAAATACACATTGGTCCAGCAGACTCTTAGCGACCACAACATTCGCGTTGTATACATTAAAAAAAAAAAAAAAAATGCGAGATGCTTTTTATAATCATACCTTACTACAAATATGTCGTTTTTGTTACACGAACGTAATAAATTTTATGGAATTTTATTTCCCATTTATATTTATATTGAAATTCGATTTAAACGTTATAGAAAAAAAGAAAAGGAAAAAACACAAGTGAAAATCGTATACAGCGATCGGACTAAAATGCAATAGAGTATATAAAATACGTATATACATATTGTTGTAATTCACGTTTTAGAATGGAACACCGTAAATTTGAAACGTGCTGGGGTATAGTTTTTCGGGACAAAAGTCACTACACGAAGAAAAGTTTGTTTTTTCTACCATCTACACGACAATAAGTATACGGCGTAAGTCCGACGGGAAGCTGAATAAGTATAAAGTAATCTGTGTTTTAAAAGGTGAATAATACATTTTTTTGACTATCGAATTTTATTGTTGTAACAACAGTACGCGATCATCCGAGAAATCTCGAAGGCCGGTAATCGATATGCGAACGTATTTTGTCGTACGACCGAGAACATATTATTATTATTATTATTATTATTATTATTATTATTATTATTATTATTATTATTATTATTGTTATTATTATTACGATAAACGTGTACAATTTTTATTGATTTATTTATATTTCTGTTGGAAATTTTAAATACAATTTGATAACAAACGTTTCTGTATCAAGTTCGGGGAGTTTTTCTCGAAAGAGAAATTAAAAACGGATACAAAGTATACATATATATATAGATGTGCTTTTGCGATTTTTAATTGTATTTTTATTTCTATTAAATACAAAAAAAAATGCACGTGTATGACAAATTAAAAACAAAAAAAAAAAAATGTTGATATATAGATAAGTAAATTATATCGAATATTTTTATAATACACAGACGTATGAGTTACAATAATACAGAACGAATTAACAACAGGTTTTTTTTTTAGAATTCCTATTAAGAATGTCATCGCGATGATGTAATGTCTTCTTTTTTTCTTTTCATAACAACAGTTCGCAGAAATTAATTCCTTATTCGCGATAACTTGGAAAAAATAAATAAATAAAATACACCAAATCTGATTAATACACTCGTTTATATTAAAATATAATAATTTTTTAATTTTCTCTATATGTATTCAAGTGTTCAATTGTATTTTTTACTTTGGTCGTAATATTTTCTTTTTCAGTACTCGTCTTTCGAACTTCTAATCGAAATCGGCAGTAAATTTAATACGACAACCCTTAAATTTATTTTGTTATATTTATTTATGTAACGTTAATTCATAATTTTATATTGTAATATTATCATTACGTATAAAACGCGCATAATAAATTATTATTATTATTATTATACGGGTCTTATATGTTGTAGATTTTCGTGAAAGACTATAATTTCTCTAGTAACCAAACTAGAGAAATTATAGCCTTTCACGAAAATCCTATAAGCTCTTTGCGAAGAGTTAGCGCGTTTCGAATTTTTTCCCCCTATTTTTGCGCATTATTTTACGATTTCTTTCTCGTTTCGTTGTTGTTTTATCATTTTATAATTCTTTTTTTCGTTCCACGTTCATCCAATAATAATAATAATAATAATAATAATAATAATAATAATAATAATAATAATAATAATAATGTAATAATGACACGAAATAAGAAAGCAATGGGAGTTGACTGGAGTCATCTCAACAACCGGAATAATTCCAAAATATTTACACGATTTAATTCGCGGAACTCGCGAGTACAATAATTTATTTTAATGTAAATTCTGTAGAACACTGCAAGAATCGTCGAAAAAGTATGTAAAATTAATATATGCGACGTGAGATGAGGGTGTAATTTATTTTTAAAATTAAAATTAAAAAAAAATCACCGTTGCGGACGTCGTTTAAATGACGTATTGCTGTTTAGATAAAGATTTCCGAATTTCGTTATTTTACTTATTTCATTTATATTTCGATAAATCGTCGTCACATCCGTTAAAACGTTTTCTGAGCGGAGCTTCGGTGTATCTAATATTATTGTTGTAACAAACGGAGAGCATTTTTCATGAAAACAATTTACACGTTGTCGAATAATTTAAAACGATAATAAGGAATAATGATAAGGAATGAAAAAAAAAACTGTGACTGATGTTCTTGAAGTCTTTTTTTTTTGCAATACAGGCAAAGGTTTATCGTATAAAATTAATTGATTTATATGACTCGAAAATGAGCTCAACATTTGATAATCGCTTTAGATCGCCCGAAAATCGAAACACATTTTTTTCTCCGTATGTATAACGCAAGGACGGTTGTTTTCGAAATTTCGGCGCGAAATTCTCTCTCTCTTATTTTTTTTAACAAAATAAAATTGTTCGGTTCATTTTTCTCACGTCTCGTTCAAAAAAATTATCGTGAAAATTCGAAAAACGCTCGAGCGACATTTGTTACCGGAATACGGCTGTACGAGGTCAGAACCCAAAGTAGTGCAAAGCGAAAAGAAACCAACGACTTTGTCCGCTTCGCCCGACACATTCTAAAACAGTGATTCCCAACTCAACTCAAAACCGTGGAGCACTTTTACAAATTGTCGGTACTGCCACGGACCACTGCTCGTTATAATCCTCTAATATATATGTATTATATGTAATATTTAGGGATTATAAGCAGTGGTCCGTGGCAGTAACGAATATTTGTAAAAGCGTTCCACGGCTAAACGGTCGAAAAACAGACTTCTCTTCGTGTAGTAATGACTTTTGTCCCAAAAAAAACTATACCCGCACGTTATAAATTTACGGTGTATAATGCCGTTCCGTTCTAAATCGTAAATCGCAATATGTATTTTATCACTGTATTGCATTTTAGTCCGATGGCTGTACACGATTTTCACTTTTCTTTTTTCATAACATTTAAATCGAATTTCAATATCAATTTAAATGGGAAATAAAATATATTACGTTCGTGTAATAAATATATATATAAAACATTAAACGAAAATTTCACTTCTCCCTACGTTTGTTAGTTACACGCGTTGTTTGTTCCCTTCGTGTTAAAAATTTTCTTTTTTCGAATAAAAAAATTGATGTACCCAAGTCTAAAACTTTTACACCGCGGACCACCTACAGGGATAAGTCCGTCGCTTTTGGGAACCGCTGTGCCAAAAACAAACGAATAAATGTACTTCCCCGAGCGGTATTCGAATAGTGCAGGGGTGTCCACGTTTTTCTATTCGAGGGCCGCATAAAACATCAAAAGCTCTTGGCGCGCCAAAATGTACGAAAAAAATATAATTTTTAATTTTATAAAAATATACGTAAATATTTAAAAAAATAATTCTTACGATATATTTAAATGTACTTGGTATTAATAATAATTTTTTTTTTTTTGTTTACTAACGAGAAGTATGAAATTGATGTTTTTCTGCTAATATTCTCTCGAATTGAGGTTCCGATTTTAAGAATTTTAAATATTATTAGATAAAGTGAATGATTATTATAATGAGTTCGCCGCGGACGTAGGATTTCTGTGTCTGAACTGAACAGACGTTGTCTATTGATTTCATCGATGCGGTTAATCTCTATAATAACCGTTTAAACGCAATCGTTCAGTACGGTAAATCATGATACAGCCGATACAGGTGATCGTGTCAATCGACGCGTGTGCGCCATAACGCTTTCGAGTATTACCGTAGGACAACACGGAAACGATACTCGTGGGGTTTACGAAAATTTCGGAGGCCCGGCCCGGGAGTCGGCATCGAATTTTCGAAGACTCCGCATTTGGAGCGTCATATTTCGGCATGAAACGATAATGTTCTAATGGTAAAACATTCGCCAGTTGCTACGAAATGACCAAATGTCGCAGGAAGTCGTATCACCACCAATACAACGATCCCTTTCACATTGCCACGTTGAAACAAATAACCCGTATTGTTTTCAAATCATAAATACACGCGTAGTCATAAATTATACAGTATAAAAACGTCTTCCGCCATCGAAATATGACAACAGCTGTTTTTTTTTTTTACAACCGTCAAGGCACCGCCGTGTTCGGTGTACAGGTGAACGTGGCCATTACACGTACTTTTAGATTGTTCACACCGTCCTTTCAGTGGTGGCCGGTTTAATACTTCTTCGCGGGCCGTAGTTCGGATACCCTTGGGATATTGTATAAAATACGGTAGTGTGCTCGATCGGACTAGACGCGAACATCGTGTTCGGTCCATTCGTATCCTGTTCCGTCGTACACACACACACAGTGTTTTGTACCGCACTCGCAGCGTAAACCGGGCGAATTATTATATACGCGGGCCGCTCTCTCGCCAGCCCGTGGAATCCGTTTAACGTTGAGCGGTCAGGCACGCGCCTGTACCGAGCGGGGTGGCTGTGGAGTTGTGAAGAAATGTCGCGTTGTCGTCTCGTCCGTGAACGCGCACCGTGGAACATCGTCATCGCGGTGCTGTTATTGTCTTTTCCCATCGAGTGTAGAGGAGATAAAAATATATATTTATGTATAAATTCTCTCGGCAAAACCGGGGCCGGTGCGCGTGCGTGTACGTAGTAGTAGTAGTAGTAATACGGACGCGAACGAATAAAAACGTTTTTTTTTTTTTTTTTTTATTCCAATTGAGCGTCGTGTTTTCCGGATCGGTTTGAAATACGGGAATTTATCATCGATCGGCAACGAACGAGAGGAAAGAAGAAAAAATTCCACGCATAACTGCCTTGCGCGCCCGTTTATCGCGACGACGATATACGGCGTTCCACGTATTATTATTATTATTTTTTTTTTACACGACTCTCGTTGGTCGTCGCCGCCGCTGCCCCGGCGTCTCGTTTCAATCGATCGCGCGGCCGAAAAGCCAACGCGGTGCCGTTTAGTGCACACGTAAAACGATCCGAGAAGTCGTCCAACTTATTAAAAACTTAAAAATATATATATATATATATTTACGAAAATTCGAACGGTGAAATTTAACGAAAAAAAATTAGTTTTTCAACACGAGCCAGAGATTATGTGCGAGATTATTCCGAACGAATTTTCAAACGTGTACGACTATCGATTTATTTCTTTGGCTCCTCTCCCCCCCCCCTCCCACCGCAAGCACAATATAATGTACGAAAACGTTCTTTTTATTTTTCATTTCATAATATTCCGCTTACGCGTTATCGGCGTGTTTAAAACATTTTCCCTCGTGAATCGCTTGTTGCGCGGCAAACTTCCTAATTTTCTTATTCATTTTCCTATAATACTAATAAAAAAATTACATTACCCACGTATTTCGATTGTGCAAGAGAGACATTTAAATACTATATATATATATATATACCGCCGGGCTTTAGAATACGTTTTACGCTTTCACTTGACCGCGTTTTAAAATTTGAAAAAAAACGTTTGTTACTCGAGCGCAATTTGTCGGATTAAAAAAAAAAAAAAAAAAATTCTACACGTATAATATAGCTACGAAAAATAAGGGACGGTTGCAAAAATATCGAATTTTTGAAGGAAAAAAATACCGTATATTATGTTGCGTTAACGACTTTAAGAGAAAAAATAATAATAATAATAATAATTGTAACGAAAATTATTCTTGTATTTGCCGACACATTTTAAAATGGCTCGTAATAAAAAAAAATATTAAAATTATTGCTTCCTGCACATTTATAATGTCGCGCGTAAAATTCGATGTGAAACCATATCAGCGGTTTCAAAATGTCGCATGTGGTCCTAACGGCGGATTCGAGTGGTGGCACGGGTGATAGAGCGATCGCCCTCTCCTCCTTTGTGTAGTGATTTTCTTGGATTCCTGCATTTACAAAATCTCGACAAAAATCTGGAAAAATACTTAAATAAAGACGGTAATACTGATGTAATGGAACGTTAGGGAATGTTTTTCTTTCACGACCGCAGTCCATATTGCTCGGTCGACGACCGTTTTTACATCCAGTTCGCCCGATTCCAACGGACGAACACTCAGATATAGGTGTCACGTATGTAGGTTGCATTACAACTCAAATGATAGCTATAAATATGATAAATTCTGTCTCGATAAACGACGAAATATTTATAAAAATTCATACTGACACTCTTTTAAAGTGTTCAATAAAATTTTTTTAGAAATTCGCACCCCGGCCCCTTTTATATGACCTCCACAGATCCGCCACTGGGTGGTCCGCGGTATCAGTATTTCATTTTCATAACACACTTTTTGAAATTCAAATATGGATTTTAAATTAAAAACTATATAGAATAAACAACGTTGTACCACGTGATGCAAGGAGTGAAATTTTGTTTTGCGTTTGCTTTAAGAACAACGTGTATTATCGTTCCGGGGATGCCACGACATATGGATTGAGAGGACACACATTAATTCTCTACTAAATTATAGTCCGGTGTCAATTAATACGTTTTTGATATTTTTCTTCGTTACTCTTTAACTGCGCCTCATATTACTTATTTCCCGTAGTCTCTTAAACGGCAAACGATATAATGTTAAGACCGATTTTTCAAAAGTCGCGTTAAATTGGGAACCATTGGTGTACAAGCGTGCGGACATTTCCGTCGGTCCGTCATATTTGATATAACGCGCGGGCGATCGTGTCATATAATCGAATTTGTCTGTATTGGATTTTCGTTAAAACTCTGTCAACATTTACATTTTTCAACGTATACACGTGTGTGTGCTCGTCGACGTACGTTGTGCGAGAAACGTTGTAAATTGTAATCCGATACCGTTTCTCGTTGATTTTAAATGGTGGGGTGGAGGAGAGGGGAAAAAAAACAATAGTATAATATATACGAAATAAAACCCGTCGAATGTCGAATTTATTCTTTTTCGTTTTTTAGGGACCAGCTGAAATCGCATTATCATAATAGCGTGTACACAGTCGGGCGCGTACTCAGGATTATTGTTTGGCGCGAGAGCTTACACATTTTCTTGCTCGGCTGCTCGGCCTCCTTACGTATAATTCCTACTAAAACTGATCTGCCTATTTAAGAAGTTTAAGAGAACAATGAATAAAATATATATATATATACATACCTACGCACAATACATCGATAATCTTTTTTAGTTTACTTATTTTTATATAAAATATTTATTTATAAATTATTGAAACACAAAGCGCGTGCGAATTTGTTACTGTTTTTTATTTTATTATCTCGTGTTGGAATTTATGTTAATGTTGCAAAACAAGTACGAAATATCAATACGGAATATGGTTACAAAACAATTTAAATATATAATTGAGCGCATTTTTGTTCTCGCAATGATTGTGAAAATAAATTTATGTCTTTATTCGTTACGCTCGATAAAAGTGATGATTTGCTGGCCCGTTTACACGTGATTGTCCTATTGCGTTCCCGACGAGGTGAGTTTTGTTTCGCCGTAACGTGTGCTAAACGATCTCACAACTGTACTTTTACTTACGCTTAACGTCGCGCAAACGTTTCCAAAAGTATGAATAATAAATGATGTATTTTATTTAAATCGCATAGAATTATCAAATATTGCGTTTGTCGGGGTGAAATGTATTCTGAATTATTCCACACCACAACGTTGGAATTCGGCCTTTGCCACAGTAGTAATATCACATCATTTTCACATAATAATCGAAAAGATTTTTTTTTTTTAATACACGATGTTTACACAGTCGTTAGTTTGTCGGCTGATTGTTTTCGGTCGGTATAAAAGACATTTGATACTTGTAAAATGGGTTTTTAGATTTAACGAATCGATCCGTTGTACTCGTACACAAATTGAACGCCTTTAATACGTATTTTCTACCGGAGAAAATCGCATCGTTTAGTTTGGTGATTTATATATATAGTCTGGATAGAGACGTAGTAAAGTCTAAATTATTTGTTGTTAATTTACTGAATTCATCGCAGTCAGCTGTAAATCTAAGTTGGCGGAAGATTGGCGTATTACGCCGTTGGTTTTCTATTCGACCAACTGTACAGTAAAATGATCCGCTGTTTGCGAGAATTTTACGCTTATTGCGGTAACGTGTAAATAAAGACAATAATTTTTTTGATAGAAAACGTATCGGCCTATAATGAAACGGCGCAGATCGGAAATTGTAAACGTTTATAATTTATAACACGCGTAATGTTAGCGCGCGTCTTTGCCCTATCTTGAGCAATGGTGTATTTTAACGAGGACACAGAGGCTCCTCTCATCTTATAAATTAAATAATAATTTATATTTTACGAATGCAAAATCAGTGTTTGTTAATACACATTCGTAATTATTACAAATTATTAATACGAGTAAAATAGGAAAAAAATGATTTCAAAAGTTTAAAAATATGAATTAAATTGAATTTCGATTATGCCTTCATTTTATCGTTAATTTCGAATTTTGTTGTTTTTTTTTTTTTAATAGAAACGTGATTACGAGTATCCATTTTAAATGTTTTTGGAGCTCACCTCCTTCATTACACGTTTCTAAATACACACTTGTTTCTGAGGGAAATAATCTTATTATTTGTTCCATTCGTTTTCACACCGGTGTTCGCACAAAGTATACACGAAAAAGTGTTTGTAAGAAGGTGAACACACACGCCGTCTCGAATTCGCCTTTAAACGTTTAAAAACGCGAGGAAATAGTAATGTAAATATACAGTTTTTCGAAACGTTTACATATAATTAACGCGGTCTCAACGCGAAAAAAAATCCTTTTTTACAATTCGCTAAATATATTTTTATACGTGTGTTTCGCGCGTTTATTATTCGTAAATTCACATAACGTCCTCGTTTTATGAAAACGTCGATTTCGGTCAATGGGAGACGGGGTTCATATTATATCAATAATATGCGGATAGAACGCCGAGAGAAGAGATTACACTTATTGCGCGTTTCTGTTTGAGACGTTTATAATTTATCTATTCGTGACGGCAGTAATGCGCGTTGCTCGATGAAAATTATCGTGAAAATATAATATGAATATACCAATTATCTAAATGCGTGACGTAGTTATCGACGAATTAACAACGGATTTATTCTACCAATAAATATACACCATTTGTTATATTATTTAAATAAATATTTTATAGATAAACAAAAAGTAAAAAAAAAATGAACGAATGACCTATTATACAGTTTAGGGTTATAATTTTGAACTTTATCGTTAATAACATAAAATTAACATCAATTTAAACGTGTATATATATATATACACACAAGATTAAAATATTCACATTAATATTTACATATTTATATGAAAAAATTTAACGCATTAACGACGGTGATTTTTTTCGTTTTATAGATTGACGAAGAAATAATCAGATTGAAAAATGAACTATCGAGAACGAAGGGCGCGCTGTCCCATCAAATACACAAACGGCATCAGCTGGTGGCCGAGCTGTCGGTGAAATTCGACGAGAAGAACGACCGACTGAAAGAGTTCCAACGCTCGAATTTCATCGATCTGGGCCGAGTGCTGCGATCGTTGTACGTGTTCGAGTCGAGGCTGCGGAAAGAACAGCAACAAATCAGACGGCTGCTGGGAGAGAGAGACTCGTTGATCAGGCAACAGCAAGTGGAAATAGCGAAACTGAGGCAGACTCTGGCGGCACGTTGTTGTCACAATAAGAACAATGAAAAGCGCGACGACGTCGAGATTTCCACCGCGAAACCCGACCTCATCACGTGCATCTCGTCGACGCAGACGCGTTGCGAGACGAGAAACAACAACGACGACGGCTGCTGCAGCAGCATCGTCAGCAGCAGCAATCGGTCCAGCGCGGAAAAGCACGAGGAGAGTTTACCGCATCCGTCGAAAACGGAGGGGACGAGGAAAAACGCGTTGCCGGTCGACATACGTACGAAAAACAATACCAACAACAACAACAACATCAATTTCAACAAGAACGTGTACAGCAAAACCGTCACGGACTTGTCCCTGAACGACATATCGTCGTTTCCCAACCCGACGCCCAACAACAATCTATTCGTCGTGTCTAATTCGATTTTCTCGAGGAACGAGTTCGCCTACAACGAAGTGTCCAAAGAGGTAATAGCGTAATAGTCCCTCTATTTACTCTACGACGGTTTTATTGAATCCTGTCGGGATTCAGCCGCGATTCGACACTGTTGCCGATAAAACGATAAATTATTATTAACACGCCATATTGACCACGTTGAAATATTTTCAGGTCAGTACAGTGCCCGAGCACGGAGTAGTCTATCGTTTTACCGCCTCTTCTTCTCTCCGTCACTTTCTCTCGAACAACCGTATAGAAATAACGTTTTTTTTTTTTTTTTTTTTTTTCTTTAAATTAAATAATAATAATAAAAATTTTACATAATATTTCATTTGAAAATTACGTTTTTCCACACAATAACGTGAAGTATAACAAAATATTTTTTTTCCCGCGTGTCAAAAAGACGCATTACTGTTAATATATTTTTAACGCGCATTGCGGTGCGTCTCTAAGAATGTGTCATGTAAAACGAATTGCCAAATTATAACAACACGAATTTCTAATTACGCATAATTTATATTTTATTTTTTTTTTTTGACGAAAATCCGAATGTGGTTTGTCTCGTAGATTCTGTCGCGCGTAATAATAAAATATATTTTTACGAACAGAAAAATATGTAGAAAAACATGACGAAGTGTTGTGGATGTCTTTTGAGTGTGTATTACTCGGATAAATGTTTTTAGAGTTTTGTTATTACTGAGAAATTTGAAAGCAATGGGGGGGGGGAGGATTGCATTCGCGATAAAACGATTCTGAGCGGTTAATCTTCGGCGTAATACTGTGTTTATTAATATAGAATAATTCCGAGACTACAGGACTATGGGTTTTGAACAAACGAAAACAATTAATAAATAAAAATAAATTGCACTTTGCCGATAAATTTGAAATGTTTTTTTGTATAAAAGAAAATATTATGATCAACGATTTTCGAGATTTTACGCAGTTTAAATAACGGTCTTACAGTGTACCATAGCTTCGAAATCGAGAATTACCACTTTTACGAATTAAATACTTTCATATAATATTACGTATTCGGCGAAGACCTAATAAGGTTGTATGACCATTAGTTTTTTTAAATTACGAAGCAATAACGCGATAATCGGTTTCGACGAAATGCCGTTTTCCTACGTAATTTTTCTACAGTTTTCGGGTTTTATTTTTTAACAGCATTTGATGGAAACGGCATCTTTAAAGCGCCGGAATCGATGTAATTTTATTAAACAAACTACGACTGTAAAGCACACACATCATACACGTAATTGTAAAACGCCAATACGTTCCGCTCAGGATCTAAAAGAAAAAACGCGTTTCTAGTTAAAAACACACACCCCACCCCCCACTCGTTTTGAATCGTTTTCTTATTATTATTATTATTTTTTTCAACAGACGATTACGTCGGTGAAACAAAACGGGAAGGTGATCACGTCAGCGCTGAAAAAACCGGACAAATACCACCCGTCGCCGAAAAGCGTGCACTTCGGGAAGACGACTCACATCCCGGAACCGGACGAGGACGGTCAGACGGACATCGTGAAAACGGTGGAGACGCTTTTGTTGCGGTGCGGCGGCGATTCGTGTACCGAATCGGAAAACGACACGTCCAGCACGGCGTCGACGGAAACGTCGCCGAGCGTGTCGCAGATGGTCAGGAAGTTCGAGAGCATTTGCACGACGTCCGGCAACGGCGACGCAGCGAACAACGGTGCCGGCGGCGGTAACAACAAGTCGGGTTCGCCGGCGTGCGACAACAGCAACGGTCTGCAGCACGACGGCAGTTACGTGACCGTGGAACAGCACGAGGAGGAGGAGGAGGAGGAGCGGAAAGCGACCCGCGCCGGACCGGCGGAACCGGTCGCAGCGGAACCGTCGGGCGCGTCGTCGTCCTTGTCCTCGTCGTCGTCGTCGTCGTCGTCGTCCTCGTCGCCGTCGCCGTCGTCCCTCGGCGACCTGGACCCCAGGAACAATTTCGAGGAATTCCGGTTCGAGGACGACAGCGACCTGGACAAGGAGTACAGGCCCGAGGCGGACGGGCTCGAGTGTCCTGGCCGGATCGTCTCGTCGTCCGCGGCCGTGTCGGCCGCGGACGATTGCGGCGGCACCGGACGGATCAACTACGAGTCGTTCTTGGAGGTGACCGGGTTGAGCCAGAAGTCGATCATTACCGTGCAATCGTCCAACAGGAACGTGTACGGCACGCACAGAAACGTTCAGAAGCCCAAGGACGTGAAGAGCAGGAATCGAGCCAAGTCCTCCGCGTCGTTCGACTTCAAAACCAACGCCGGTGCCGCCGCGTATCCGTCGTCCACCGTCAAATACTGGACGGAACCTTATCTCTAACGGCCATTCACACATAATATACAGTTACCTATATAGACGAAATTTATTACAATTTTATTCGTATATATATATATATACGCACACCGCATATTTACAATAAATACATAAATATTATCGAATTATTATTATTATTATTATTGCGTTTATAAGATTTATTTTTATTGTTATTACTATTATTATTTTTAATATAATGGACTATTATTTTATAGAAATTATTATTATTATTATATAATATTTTTTTACAGTCCTAAGAACGTTTAGATTGCCTCTATTTCGATTTTCGCCGTGTCTTCTTACGGTTCTTTTCAGCTCCCTATACCAGTGCTTCTCAACCTTTTTTGTTATAGGGCCTCCTAAATTTAATGCAAAACTGTCAAGACCCCCCTCTCAATCAAAATCATTAATTATTTTTGCTTGATGATATACTAAATTTACGCGCACTATTTCACACAAATAAATTATTAAAATGTAAAGGAAATTAATGTTTTTTAATATATTTTCAATGAAATAAATATTTCAAGGCCCCCAAGTCATATAGCCACGGTCCCCAGGTTGAGAAGCACTGCCCTATACGATGTTGTTCCGGTGTCTTCCATTGCACAGAACGGCGTCTTGAACATTCCGTTCTTCGTGTTTTACTCTTCCTTCAATAATATCGTAACTATCCACTGGGGCTACAAGTGTATTTTTCTTCTCGTTCTAAACGCCGTTCCATACTACACCACTCGGGCGTGTTTAACCGTATCTCAAACTGTCTTACAACATAGTGACGTCCGTAAGACCGACAGTAACGCCCTTTTTTTCTTTTTTTTTTTTTCTGAAAAACGTCCCGAGTTTAAAACAAAACACGGAACACGACAGATCATTGAAAGTGGACATAATGATCCGCGGAGTTATTTGTATGGCAAAAATTAAAATAAACACCGATTTTCGAAAACTAATTAGAATCGAATTATATATAAATAATATACGAGTCCGGAACGGTGGAGTTTAAAATGAAAATATTATCAAAAACGCTATGCGTGACGCGCGAGACTGTTTGAAATTAGAACAAAAGTCCTAAAACGAAAACTATCTTCTTCGAGCGTTATGTTTTCCAATAGCTTTTTTTTCTTTTTCACCGTGCTCATTGTTTGATTATCATTATATAAACGCGTTCAGATTTCATTTAAAGTAATGTTACGTCATTAATATTTTTATTATTATTTTTCTTTTTTCTTTTCTGTAACAATAAATGCGAAATGTGTTATTGAAATGAAAATGTTTAAATTAAAATTCTTTTTACGGTTACGCCTATTATTAAACTACGTATACGAGTGTACAGGGTGATCCGTCGACTGTTTTATGAACTATCTAATATATATTTTATATTATGACTTCTGACAGTATATCGTTAAATGGTTTGTCCTTATGTCGGAGAAGTAGAGTAGTAAACTACACGCGATAGATATTAAATATATGTATACTTGTTTTTATTCTAAAACGCAGAAAAACATTGACGAGTCAAAAGTTCAATTTACGGTTTTAGGTTGATTTATGGGTTAAGAGGATGTCGCACCACCTATAATTCATGAATAAATCTCATTGTGTGGGAGACACATTTTCTCGAATGTTATCTATAGTAGGATTCCTAAATGTTTACAATACATAGATAAGGACTTTAAATATTGTCATTTAACGTAAATGCAATTTAAATTACACCATTGTGAACGTTTGATTTCTTTTTTTAGTTTTTAATTTTTTTTTTTTTAAATATTATTGAGCAATGTACGCAAACATTTTTTTTTGATATTTTAGGATGTTTTGGTGTGAAAGACACATTTCATTAATATTTAGTATGAGACGTGTTTAAAATAACGATTTTCTATCTTTTTTCATTTAATAAAGAATATGCTTATATAAATATAGGCGTATAAGAAAATAAATTTGGCATTCACTCCCTCCTCCGTAATCACAATAGTAACAAATTCGATAATAAAGTTCTAAATATCCACTAAAAAAAATCAGAAAAACAAAACGGAGTCGCGTTACACTTTGCACGTTGTAATCCGTCAACGAAATTAATAATATTATAATAAATTTTAACTACATATATTTTTTGTTTTACAGACATTTATTGTTCGACATAAAAATATAATAATTTTTGTCGGTTAAATTCGTTAGAACTTTACAGTAATGTATGTGTAGATGTTTTGTGTTTATATGCAACAGAAGTGAGTTTTGTCGTTATTATAGTCCAGTATTTTAACGTTGTTAAATACTTAAAATACACAAACGCACCAGCTACTATGTATTAATATTATGTGTTCCTCATGGACGAGTTTCACACGGAACCGTTTCAACGACTACTCGTATCAATTAAAATATTACGTATAACGAACACGCCAACACTTTTATCCTACTCACATTTTCTAAATAATAACAGTAGATACTCAATTATTTTATTTTGGGGCGATAAAAGTAAGTACACGCTGTGTTTTAATTGAAGTATCAATAATATACTTGTTCCACGCGAAAAAAAGAGCTGTTGTCCCCGAGTCGATGATAAGTGATCTGTGGTTAATCAATTACGATAAATACTTGCAATCGCTAAGAGTTTTAGTACAGCTATTTAGAATTCGCACTGTTTTCGAAAACCGAAATTTATTTGTTTAGTATGATATCCGATTTACCTTTTGGATTTATCATAGGATTACGCACGCAGATAAATCGTGAACGTAAAATAAAAATTCCAATTTTGATATAAATTAATGTACGAATTTAACTGTAAGAGGTTTAGGATTTTGTTCAATAATACTCGGTTGGTTCGAATCCGAATCAAACGGAGAAAAAAAAAGAAGAAAATTATTGAACGTCTCTGCCTTTTTCGAATACGCTTCGAGGACGTTTTTGTGATTTTATTATATTATTTACGAACCAATGCATCATTCAAATCGATTAAAATATTATAACATTGAAGTATTATATTTTAGGCGCGAGTATTATAACAGTATTTCATAAATTATTAAACGATTTACAAATTTCGTGTCGCGAATTTTCTCCTTTTAAAACGTTTTATCGCGTGCACACGTTTCGAATGGAATTTAATAAACAATATTGAGAAAATTAATAAAACATTTATTAATAGTTTCTACGCGTGTACTATGCATTTTTAATAATTCTAAGCACATTCCAAGTATAAAAAAATATCGTTTGAAATAAATAAGAAAATCTAGCAATACAAATATATTGTCCTCGTGTTCAAATTAATATTTTTGTGCTGCCATCTAGCGCAATTTATACCCGTGTATGGCGTATAATTTTCCACCGAAATGAGGCGTTTTCATTAAAATATAAAACCATCTAAGATTAGGGGCACTGATCTGATTTTTTTTTTACAACGTTTTCATATTTATTTCGTAATTAATATTATTCTAAATATAATAATCGTAGTATATATACATATAACATATTATTTCTTTCCGGGTCTGAATGTTAGATTTTTTTTTCACTCACATACAAATAATAAGAATTACAAAAATATTCTCATTTTATACTCTTTCGTCCATATGCGGATTAAACTATAACACAACGATCGTCGTTTTATTTAGTGTAAAAAAAAATCATTAATAATAAACGAATATATTAAAAATAGGTTATTGAATAATAATAATAATAATAATAATAATAATAATAATAATAAAAATACTATGCTTTGACCATAGTTTTTGTATGTTTTTTTTTATTACGCCGCAATAATTCGACATACAGACTATTCGTTTATAATATACATTAATATATTTAAATATATATATATATATAAATAGTGACAATAAAATATATTACAATTGTATATAAATTAATAAAGAACACTAAAATTATTACAAAAGCTAGTACAAACGTCGTGTACTTGAAACGCAGCTAGTTTACTTGTACAATAATTAAAATCTACTAAATTTATCTTTAAAGATTTTCAAAATCAATAATATTTTATCGAACATTAAAAAAAAAAAAAAAAATTGTGTCGTTTGTTTATTACACAATGTTTAACACAATGGGTAACAAAAAAAATAAAAAATTAAACAAGTGTCCATTTATTACCCTGATTAAGCGTTGAATATTAATCTAATTTAATATATATATATATGTTTTTTTTTATATAAATACAAATTACAATAGTTTCGAATAATATTATATCGGACGGTATGCGAGTTATAAATTCATATATATATAATATATATAAACGAATCATCATCGTTTATTAGAAAACTTAAACGACTAAAATCACCGTGACTTTGACTCGAATAATAATAATAATAATAATAATAATAATAATAATAATAATAATACCTAATAAGAACGTTTCGCGTTACCGTTTTGTACTTTACCGGACATTAGAATTACGGTAACAGCACGTCACGTCCTTCGTGAAAACATACGGTTAAATTGTTATTATTATCGTGTTAAACGTTTACAAATATCGTAAAAAAAAAAAAAAAAATCATAAAACATTTTTTCGTAGTACAAGCGGCGTGTGACTTAATACCTATTACGTGACGTGCAAATAATATTATGTACGATCGAGACGTGTCAACATCGGAAACGCTATTATACGCTATTATTATTATTATTATTCGTAAAAATTTAAAAAATTTATTTATTCACAACATATCGAACGTATTGTGCACGACGTGTGTAAACGGCAATATTAGCGCGTATAACATTTCAACGACATACCTATTTTACGCGCATAAATATATGGTGAATGTAATTTAAGAAGAGTATGGAACAACAACTCCGAACAAATCCGATACGAATGACGATTTATTTTTTTATTTTTTTGAAAATCCGTTTAGAGTTTAACGCGTTCGTATCGCACGTAGTCGAAGCCACACCTGCAGTACCGAGACCGTCGCAGAATTGAAATGTTTCAAAAGTCGAATCGCTCGTATCGCCGCCAAACGGATAGTTCAGTGGATTTTTCGGATTAAAAGCCATAGAAGAATATTAACGTTTCCGTTTTCGACGCGTATTCATACATTTCTCGACCGAACGCGTGTCGTTTTCGTGAAATGAACTGTTAAACTTAAATTCGACCCCGTAGCAAATAAAGCGTTACACATTGTATACATAAAAAAAAACAAACGAAATATCACTCGGTGCGGTGTTAATTACCAACGTGGTAATTGCAGTATACAAAACCGCGGTTACGCGATAATTGTTCTTATAGACAAACATATTCTCGCCATTTTTTTATTGCCTGTACGTATTATTTATCGTTATTATTATTATTATTATTTTATTTTTTGAGTTAAATAATATTTGCAAAAAAAAACAACAAAAAAAAATCGAATAATAAACCAATAAGACGCAATAAATATATAGAAAATAATTGCGTTAATTATATAAAAAAAGAAATTAACGATTATTATTATTATTATTATCGGTTACCCTACGGTAACCATATACCACAAAGTATACCGCGGTGGCGGTCCATAGCGTTTTCTTCGGGTATCAAGCACGGCCCTTTTTACGGGTTTAACGCCATATGAATTCTCGTATTTCGATTTTTTTTTTTTCAACTTTCGTATCACGGCGATGATATTTTTACAATCGAAATAATTGGTTTTCCGTCGGCTTGCGAGTATTTTCGTTTTTAATCTGTTTTTTTTTTTCCCCCAATCGTCTTGTCCGCCGTCGTTCACGGGCCGCTGCGCTTTCGGCCGGGACGCAGTATTCCCAGTAGGCCCGACATTGTAGGCCTACGCCACGGTCATCCGTACGTCGGGTCGACCGTGAGCGATATCCGCTGTCCGCGGTCCACCCAGTTTTTCAGCCGTCCCCTGAGCTCTTCTAGCGATTTCGACTTGGCCTTGTTGATGCGCTTGTACTTGACGTCCTTGGGTTTGGTCACCGACCGGTGATTGCTGCTCATCACCCGGTTGTAAGTGGTCGCCGTCACGTTTTCTCCTCCCCGGCCGTCCGTCTCGCGACCGTCTTCCGACGTCGGCGGACTCTGGCCGTCCACGATCGCACCGCCGCCACCGCGTTCTGCACACGCAGCCGCCGCCGCCGCCGCCGATGACTGTTGTCGCTCGGACGCGTCCTCCTGGCTGTTGCCCGACTCGTCTTCTTCCATGATCACCGCGCTGTCGCTGTCGTCCACGTTGCCGTCGTCCGAAGTCGGTCCGCCGTCGCCGCCGCCGATGCTGACACTCCTGCTCCTGACGCCGCCGCAGTCTCCGGCGCCCGTCGCGATCACTCCGAAGTCCGCCAGCCTCGCGTGAAGGCACCGTATTGCGCGCTGCTGTCTCTCGATCACGCACTCGCGTTGGTCCAGCAGCTCGTTGATGACCCGCTGCTTCCGGGTCAACCGGGACTCGAACAGCAACAGGTCCGAAGTCAACGACTCCAACCGGCTACCGTATTCCGAACTCAACTTCACCAGCCGCTCTTCCTGCAACAACGCGTTTTATACGTTAACTACGTTCGCTAAACCGCCCGCCTCCTATAAACTAACCTACCTCACCAATAACACAGTTGGTGCCTAAACGACAGTGTCGCGCAATAACACACGTGTGCGTCACTATTACAGCGCGATTCGACGTCATTCGATCCGGTATTAAACCGCTCGTATGTCCAGAACACGATCCGGCGAGAGAATCTGTGAGAGGGAAAAAGCGGATAAATGGAATCGGTGAGGTGATACGAAAGTGGCCGGCGTGAGCGCGTATGAGAAATCGTGATTCACGGAGATGGTGGGGTGCCTGCTCCCATGTGGTTGAGCGAACGAAGAAGGAGAACAATTTCATGTGTTATCCGTTCAAGTGTATGGACGAATAATAAAAATGATCGGATCTCACGTTACCGCGGAAAGGGAACAAGTCAATTTTTATTAGTTTTATTAGCATTCATGTACATGTACATTGTTTTACAAAGGGCAAATATTTACAACGTTCGCTGTGAAACAGGACTATTGGCTTTTGATATTATTCGTTTAAAAATAGAGTTGTGGAAATAATTTTTTTCATTTTTTTTTTTTTTTGCAACCGGAGAAAAAAAAATGTACTCGTCTCTATATCGGCCGTTATACAGCGTCCGCGCGTTACACTACAAATGTATTATTATTATATTATCGACCGCCGTATAAGAACAAAAAAAAAAAAAAAAAAGTGTCAGTTTCCGCAATCGGTAAAAACTGTTACGAAACCGCGGTGTAGTCAGAATACACTACGAGAACGAATTTCTTACGGTCGGACGACGACGACGACGACGACGAGGACGGGAACGTTTTGCGAGGCTCCGCTCTATGTGTAATAATTACGCGCGCGGCGACCCGGTCGTTTCGGCGCGGCGAGTAAATATTATTGTTACGAGATTCGCGACCGCGATGATCTTTCCGTACAACGATTGCCGTCGGTCTCGTCGTCGTTAACCGCACTGTTCTCTCGTGACGTTATGTAACAATAATAACGTTCGAAACGGCCAGATAATAATCGTACTTGAAAGCGCGCGGAGTGGACGGGAACGGACAAACCGACCGGATGCCGCGTCTCGCAGTCAAATAACATACGAATTATTATTAGATCATATCGTATTTGCGACGCAGACGACACCGTCGCCGCGGGGCGGAGGTTTTTGAGCAGAAAGAAAAAAGTAGAAAATAACAACGCGACGGGATAACGAGGACGTGCGTAACCGTAACCGTAAACGTACGTTACGGTATGCGGTCGATGTTAATATAATGCGAGAAAATTGAATTCAAAATTACTACGATTTCGTCTCGGAAACGCGTTTTATGACATTCAAATGTCCAAACACGCATACATTCGCCGCCGTGTTATATCACGTACGCGCGCGCGCGTGTATAACGAATTCTCTTTACTGCTCGGACTGTATTTATAAAACGTTTTGTGCTCGTGCACGTCGCGGCGCAGCGTTTTCACGGGGGTAAAAAAATAATACGATAACGCGACGGAGATACGAACGCCGTACGCCTTGTGTAAGCCTAGATTTTATAATATATTTTAATTTGATATAAAATATGAAAAAAGGAATAAGTGTCGTGACGAGTGTCGCGCGAAAGAGATGCTGTAGCAGACACAACGCGTAATCTACGTCTCCGTAGATTTAATTCCCGTTACGCCGATCGTGACTTCCACAACGCGGTCGCAGTTTACGAATTATTATTCCGTCGTCTCGGCAACAATAAGCGTGTAAGTATTATAAACGCGTTTCGGAAAGCAAAACAAAAACCACGTACTTTTTTCCCCCTTAATAAAACGCGCGGTTTTATTCTTAACGAGTTTATACTCCGCCGCACGATCGGTGTTTATAACGTCATTTTGATTTCGATCGCGATTTACAATCCGACGCGCGGATACGTTAGGGCGAATAATTGACAATAATTTTTCCGCGACTCGTGTAATTAAATATCGATTCGATTCCGGTATAGTAAGTAAATAATATTGTGTAAAATTATAACGTTCGACGGATTTCAGTGGCGTCCGTCTACACGGATTTTTTTTTAAAATTATACCACAACGACATTTACTTTTTTCTAAAATAAAAAACATATTATTGAATACACGATGACACTCATCAACTGTTATCCACCAATTTTAGTCGGCGTTGAACGGCTAACGAATTTTCAATCGCTGTTAAATAACGTTTACTGCACAGTACCACGAGGTTGTATCATACCAACGACAACAACTGTAACGGTATTTATTTTCGCCATTCCGCTACTATCTAAATAGGTATAATTTCGCTTTCGAATTAATATTTTGTTATAATAAAATATTCCGTTTTCTCCGTGCAAAACCAATAGCCGATTGTATGACAATATGATTGTTGTGTCTTGGTGGTTAAAGAAAAAAAAAGTAGGCCTCCTATCGCCGTATGGTGACGGACGCTCCAAACAGAATTTCGGCTTTTACGACGATGACGATTTTGGGGAAAATGCGCGTTTTTAGAATGTCCTCAACACACGGAAACATATTGGAAATTGCTTATTATGAAATCTGTATGGTTTTTTTTTTTTTTTTGAACAGTTTCGCTTGTTAATTTCCGACAATTGATTTACAGGGAAATTCAGAAATTACAATTGGCCAGAAAACAACGGTTTTAAAATCGCAAAACTTCGAAAAATTACGGGAGGTTTTTTTCTCTTGCGCAGTTTTCTCGAACGCATACAAATTATATATGGAACAAAAATGCTCGGGCGGAATAGTCGAAATTATAGAATTGGAAAATAACGAGTTATTATATAAATCTAATTCGATATATCGAGGATAGAACGTGATCTAAGCTGGTCGATCGTGTGAAACGCCTCGGCAATCGAAATTATGTCGACTGCTATAATAAAACACACTGAATTTCCTTCTTTAAAACTATACTCGTTCTGCAGGTCGTTACAAATTATCCATAAAGAACGGTACGAATCCGATAGACATCTTGTTACGACGACATTAATTGTCGGTACGATTATTATATACTCGTGTATATATATATATAAAAGAAGAAGTAATTTATGGTCATATATTATATAATAGGTAAGTTAAAATAAAAATACAAGAAGCGAATCCGAAACGATCACGTGGTAATAACGTTTAAACGAAACTCCTTAAAGGCCATTATTGGCCGACGATTTGGTATTTTAAAATTATGTACACATTTTTTTATTATTATTACAACGTAATATTTCATATTCGTTTAGTAAATTATTTTCAAAATTTTTTTTTTTTTTTTTTTGTAAGTAATTTTTATATAATATTTTATGAATCATTAACGTTTTTATTGTACGACTAACGCGGACGAATACGTTTATAAACAATTTAAATTTTCGTTTACAAATTTAAAAAAAAAAAATATATATAAACACTCGTTTCACAGTCGCGGCAGTCGGACGCGTTCCACTCTGAAGACGGAACCCGCGACGGTTCGGAAACCGTTCAGACCACAATCGGCAGCAAAAACACGATGATGATGATGATGATAATAATAATAATAATGATGATGATGACGATGATGCGAGTTCGGTCCATGGAAGTAAATCAATAATTCGCCGCCGTTGGTATTTGAAACTAATTTTACTGACAACGCCGCGATTCATGGGATGATTGCTGAACCGAGCCAACGCGCGAAACTTTCGAAACGTATTTTGATTTTATGTAAAACGACACGTCGAATGTATTTTGTATATTTTGTTTTGCCTTAAACGTCTGCGCAATTCGGAATACGAGAAACGCCAGTGATCCCGAACGCGAGAACAATATTATAAAATATTATTGTGGATCGACGGTAATATAACAGCGGCACAACACACCCGGCCATAGCATCGCGTCGATTTTCGCATAACGGCGGCGCGTGCGCGATTTATACACACGCGTAACGGACGACCTCGGAACCGCACACGATTTTCTACACGAGAGTGTCCACGGTAATAATAATATATATATATATAAATATATTATTATTATTATTATTATTATAATAAATTATAATAATTTCTGGCGGCCGCCTTGAACTTGTCGCGTTGGAGGTTAATCGCCGTTGGTCGACTATTGTAATACGTCGCGGTGGCGCGCATTTCACTCGCGACAGGTACGACCGACGGTAAAATTATGTTCGGTTCTTGTGTTTTTTTTTGTTTCACTGTTGTTTTACGCACAATGGCCCGTGGCGACAAAAATACGGTTTATATACAGTAAGAGATGAATCGTTTTTTTTATTCTTCGCGAACATTGCGAAAATTAAACAAATATTAAATGTCTCACATTATATTATTACAACCGATTCTGAATAGAAATTATTTATGCAACGACGAATTCCATAATAGTCATATTATTTACCGTTAGACTTGAATAAGATTGTACTTTTGTGATGCGTAGCGTTATTAATTTTGACGACCGGCAACCGCCCTTGTGTTCTGCCACTGTAAACCGACTAGGGGAAATAATTGAAATTCAAACGAACGGGAAAAGGAATAATAAAAAAAAATTTCACTTAAATTTCTCTAAGCGTAAATATATATTTTTACTAATGTATTCATTCCATTTGTCACGTCAATCAATAAATATTGTACTTATTAGAATACTTTATTTTTCGTAATTTTTTCTTGTTGTTGTTTTAGTTCGTATCCGTTCAATATCAACCGCCCCTCTGAATTTTTAATAATAAGAGTATTTCTATCCGAAACCCGTCCGTTATTAATTACATTGCACTTTTTAAAGGCGCTGAAGCCGCGAGTCAGTCGACTTTTTATTACATTAATATTGTGTACCGGCGGTTTTTCGTCCGAATTCATTAATGGCAAAACGTTAATTGTTGTTCGGAAAACGACTGAAAAGTTTTCAAAAAAAAAAATTTTCAAAGTTTCCGTACGACTCAACGGAAGACCAACTACTAACTACTATTGACCTTAATTCGTCGCTTGGATTTAAGCCAGTACAATTTGCTAAACCGTGAAAGCGAGTTGTCGTTTTATCGATTTATAATCGTGTTCGGGCACATTGGTCGTTTGGAATTATTAAAAACGCTAATAGACTTAGTGCGGTGAAATTCGCATTGGACGGGCTTTGACAAAACGAAAGAAAATTATTTTTTTTTACGGTGCCGTAAAAAAAACCTCCGAACAAATCGTTTTTAACGAATTTTTTGACGATTTCGTGTTATGTGTAAACGTCGCGATAGTATTATGGGAGGACTCTTCTATTTTACATTCCTATGATTTTCATCGAAATAATATTATTGCTTCGCGGGAAAAAGAACTCTGATGGTTACAGTCATAACATTTAGACATCGAATTTTCACACACACACACGAAATAAACAACAATATATTGCCTATACAATAGCATTTTTAAATATACTTAATACTTAAAGTTAAAAAATATAATTTTTTTTTTTTTTTAATCTCATAACTCCTTAAGAATTTGAAAAACAGCTCTGTTTTATGATAATTCATTTTGTGTATGAACATTTTGGTGTCTTGAGTACAATACTGTGGCCTTCAGCTGGATTCTTTTCTCCGTGGAACGTTTTTATCGTAAACACTTTAGTTTTTTAAATTATTATTATTACTATTTTTGCATATGACGTAATTTCGGCTGGCTTAAGATTTTTGAAAACATATTCTGTATAAACATCGATTCGCGCGAACTGACAATACAAAAAAAAAAAACAGCAATCGTTTCAACGGCTATATGAAGTTATTAAAAAATATTAATAAAAAAAAAAAAAATACGACGACATATTTTACATTGTAGCGTTTTCTCGTCGTTTTTAATAATAATCACCGCGACGTACAGTTCCACCTACTTTAGACACGTGATTTTTCTATAACAAAATCGGCGGGACATTTGTAACGAGCCAATCGAAATGCGTTAAAAACATCTTTTTTTTTCCGTAAAAAATTTGCGATAGATTTCTCCAGTTCACGCGTTTCGACGGCGTTAAAAACGACTTTTTAAAGACTTTTACGTATATTTTTTTTTCTTTTTAAGTTTTAGCGTATTCCATTCGTGCGCGACCGCTTAGCCGTAAGACAATACATAAAAAATATGCGCGTGTACGCCCGGTAATGACCCGGTTTCGACGATTTCATTAGACCGACCTAACGACGTGACTTTTTTTATATTGATTTATCGATATACGAATTAATCGGCCACGAGTCGAAAACAGTTTATCATATAAACGCGGGATTTTTCATATTTTTTTTGTTCTTTTCGAAACCAGTTATTTCGAAACGCGGATTGTTGGCGCGTGCGCGAAAATCGTACGTACGTGGGACGATAAACGGATTATCTGAAATGCCGATTTCATCATTTGTCTGTCATCGTCGTGCCAATATTCGCGTAAATCATTGTCGTTTTTTCACAAATCGAATCCTGCGTGGAACAGCAGCTGTTATTCGGTTGGAAAAAAAGAAAACCGTATACTTTCTCCCCCATCCACGGATTACTACAACCGGCGGTGTAGCCAGGATTATGCAATGAGGGTGTTTTAAGTATGAATTTAAACTACGGGTTTCTTACATTTTTTGTTGGGTTTGTTGCTCGACGATTGTATTCCTAATGAACCATACAAAGACCCAGTTCAGTGTAAAAACGTAAAAAAAAAAAGCGATGGATGAGGGGGACTTAAATACAGGGGGGGCTGTACTCTCCACTGGTCACAACGACACTCTTTTTGCCGAATATACCTGAACTTTAGCTTTTTTCCTCCATAACAGGGCCTGGTGCGTCTGAAACCGGCACCTGTCCCTCAGCTGCTTTATCACGGTCCGAGCCTCCTCGATGGTCTGCACGTCGTCGTCGTTGTGCTGTTTCAGCTCTTCGGTCGGCGACTCGTCCGCGGACGGTCGACTTTCCGCTATTTCCACCATATTTTCCGTTCCCTCGACGACGCCCATTTTTCTGTGCGAACAAAAAAAAAAACCCCCGTATACTTGAATAATTCGTTTGCAATATAAATTTACCATACGTTCACGATGGTCTGCATAATAAGTCGAGGTGCGTTATGTAGAACCGAAACGGATTAATTGGAAGAAAAAAAATTAATAAAAAGAATTTTCGTTTTGTACGGTTTTCAGAATCAATAGAGAACCTTCGCAGAAAAAAAAATCTTTGTTATAAACGCATATATATAAAAAACTTATGATTTTTGATTTCTATCTTTTTGATTATTTATTTTTACATATCCTTTTGATTTTTGTTTTTAATTTTAATTTTATAAATTCCTCTCTGTTTTCACTACTTCTTTTTTATATAAAAAACGTTTGAATTACTCCGAACGCGGACCGGCCAAACTGTTTTGACATTTCTATTTAACGCGCTTCGGCGTTATGAATCATGTCGATAAAAACAGTAAATGTCATAACGTCTCGTTAATTTTTCATTATATTATTATTAATAATAATTATTATTATTATTATTTTTTTTTTTATAACACAACCGTTTTATTTCCATAATATGTGTCATGTATCGAATTGAACGCGGGGGGGAAACTGGTATGTATCCCGATTGTCGATGCTGCAGCACACGGTTCTTTGACGATATGGCGCAACACGAAATATTATATTAGTTACGTTGTATTATGGAATTGCGTATAACTTAATATAAATATATATGTTTTAACCGAAAACCGAAGTGAGGTTTACTGGCTTTGTGGCGCAATGCGGTTGTTAAACGACACACGCGCGCACACACACTGTTGTATTACACTGTTTGCGAGACATTTTACCGAAATCAAAACTGTAATGCAGTCATCGATCAACGAGGAGATTTTTCGCAATAGCTGTATTGTCGGTCGTGTGGCGGTTGGGTTATACACTCTACTGCGGTGTAACGAGATTGAATATTTTTCCTCGGTTTTAAAACAGTTGTAACGGATCGAACGAGCGCAAATGGTCAAAATAGCGTAATAAATTTTTTTTAATTTTTGAAACGGAACCGCGGACGATTAGATTTTATTTTAAATTGCGAGATAAACGGAAAACTCTTTATCCGATTAAAACGCTGTTTATACATACGCCTGTCCCGTGCACGCGTCTCTCGAGTGGTTCGCGCGTTTTCCAATCATCGGTCGAACACGATTCGAAACCTAAACGGGTCGTCTGTATAGGTTTCTGTTCGAATAGAAACGATCGAATCAACATTTCGACTAAGAAAAAATTAAATACGTAATCGACTGTTGAACGTGTTAAAAAAAAAAAAAAACAAAAACTGATTGTTTAAATAGGGAATTCGAGAGACGAATATTTGCAGAACCGATTCACCGCGAAACGATGACGAAAAGTTTAAAAACAATAATTGAACGAACCCGGGACAAACCGTCCATAAATTATACGCATTTGTGTGTAGCTTCGCGACTATTTCGATTTTAACGTTATAAAATATTGCGGGCCGAGAGCGTGAAATATAATAAAAATAATAATAATAATAAACAGTATATTATTCATATTTATCGAGCGGAACGAGACAATTTTATGTATAATTTTTTTACCTTTTGAAACGTACGCATACCCTTGAATTTATGTAACAATACGTAATATTGTATTTAATTTTTTTTTTCTTCTCTTTTTAATCCGCAACGCCGACACGCAGCAACACTAACCAATGGAGTGTAGAATTACGAATCCGTAAACCCACGGTTTTTTCGTTGTTTTTTTTTCACTTTTCGCTCGCATGCACTGGCGGCCAGTCTTTCCGGCATTGTATTAGAGGAAACATTTTTTTTTTTTGTGTCGTACTCACGACGTCGGTTTCCGACGGCGTAAAAAAACGTATACACGAAAAAAAAAACTGACTGCGACGCCGATGATTTTTAATCGAATTCCCGGCGCGGCGTGGCGGTAACGACGCATTGCGCTTATTATTATCGTTATTATTTATGTGTGTATATATTTTTTTTGTCGATTTTTTTTTCGTATACCGAAGGTAACCGAAACACAGAGTGTATAGGCACATTCTAATGGTGCACAAAAACGGAATACAGAAAGGAAGAGAAAAAAAAAACCGTCCCGTCTTCGTGGTATAATAACGCGTACAAAACAAGAATTCTTTTCTCAAAGCGTTACGACGACGAATTACTTGGTGATCTTTTTTTTTCTCCTTCTTCTTCTTTTTACGTTTCCACGTTATTTTTCATATTGGACGATCGCCGTCATCTCGTCCACACGCGCACGCATAATTGACGGAGAATTTTTCATTGTCGTCGTTTCAAGGTCGCCGTATTACATAAAAAACAGACACAATTGCCGCAGCTCGTGTATATCATTTATATTGTGTTTGTCCTCGGTAAACTCAAAAATTACCGGACCGCATTCGAATGAAATTTTCACAGTCACGACGAATGCGTTTACGTGATCGTACAAATCTCCCGCCGAGTGTTATTTAAGTGCTATTTCGGCACTTTATTGTTCCCGTCAGACAGATGAAACCCGCAAAAAAAAACAAAAAAAAAAAAATCGCGTGTGGTTTCGCGACAACTAAAGTTCCCGATAAATTCCATTTTACGTTAATACGCGAAAAATGCCCGCCATACGAACCGTCGTGTTCACACACAGTCACGAAAACATTGAAAATTATTACATAAGAACGGACAATAATGCGTGGCTGTCTGATAAATGAGTTTCACCCGTTAATGCGGAATTAGCATGTCTTCCGAACTCTAGGAGATCCCAGAATAAAACTTGACTGTTCACCCTGCGCGTCCCTGCAGGGTAATCTGACTCGTTTTGCTTTTTCAGTTCGGACTGCACGTACAGTTTTCTCTAGAAATGTTTTTCACTGGACAGCGGTACAGTATGGGAAAATATCTCAAAAAAGTGTACGAGGGGTTTTGTAGTTTGAAATCTATAACCGTTTGGCTTTATAACGTCATGCATTATCGTTTATAAATTATTATCAAATATCGGATACGCGTTAAAAATCCGCAACGCAAGGCAAATGTATTCTTAAAACGGAGGCGGGGAAAAAATCGCAAAATACGGTGTAAAGAACAAAAAAAAAAAATTTTACTCTTTTATTCGTGATTTAACGAAACGAACTCGCGGCTCTTGTAGTCGGCTAAAAGTGTACAATAAACCGTACGAATTCAACGGCTTCCGAGCCGTAATTTTAGTATTGAAACTCGAAAGATTCGAACGAGAGGTAAGTACGATGACAGGATCAGGACAATTTGCAGGAACAAGACTATATACTTTTATATATGCACGCATATACTTGTATATATATGTACGCAAGTACTTTCTAGCAAATACACCGCATATTCAGGGACAACAAGGATGGAAATCGATGTTATCGCGTGTAAATGGGTGTATAAGAACGAAAAAACGATAGACACGCGATGTAAAGCCACGCGTATATAATTTCAATAGCGAATTTGTAAAAACTTGGAGCTCTTACCTATATACAACGGACTTTATTTATTTGAACGTTGTGCGCGCGATCGCAGTGGTTCGAAGAATTCTCGAAACGAAATATATACACTTTGGCGTACCTACGGAGTCCGTTTCGCTTGAAAAAGTTCACTAATAATTATTGTAGTATAATACGTACGCAGTTCATTGAATTCGTCAATTATTATTCTTTACTTTTTTTTTTACGTTAATTAAACGTTAAATCTTTTTTTTTTTTTTATATAAATTCCTCTCTGTTTTCACTACTTTTTTTTTTATATAATCACGGAACAAATACACCGCCAAATAATATCGATATTATGTTGTACTATTATTTTTCGTCGACGAATTCATCGATTATTTATATGCCATCGTTGTTCGTCTTTACTTGATTCTGTTGATAATAGCGCGCGAGAGACACTTCGCTCGATCCATCTAATACAGACTTAACACCGGATTTTGTCGATTTTCAAACGTTCTTTTGACGAGACATGACGACCGAACTCGGTGTGGTCGACGATCGGAGTACCGGAATAAAACGATTACGGTTCTATAATGAAACGGAAGACTTGTTTTCGCTCGTTCCCGCTTTTCGTAGGCCCAAGGCACAACGCAGTGCCAAACGGTTGTGTGGTTTTGACGTTCTCCTTACCATTCTCGAAACGGACTGCGTGTGCGTCGATCACGAATTCGGTCTAAAATTCACCGCGCGTTCGTTTGGCGGTACCTACTTATAAATAATAATAATAATCGTGGTACGTGTACGTTTCCCGCAACGACTGCGAGTGGACCGAAGTAAAAAAAATAAATAAAAAACCGGCCGAAATAATAATAATAATAATAATAAAAAATTTAGGTCAAAACGGACACGCCGTGCCGCGGACCGGACGACCAGTTCTCCACTCATAACGACGCAATGCCGCGGCTCCACGACGTATAATACTATACGACCTATTATTATTATTATTTTTAATTTATGTAAATTGCGAGAAAACCACCGGGCACGTATGCGTATTTTCGACGATTTTCTGAAATACAAAACGAACGAGGGAAAATACTATTAAAATATATTATAACACCACACGTATTATATAGAAAGAGGCGTGTTTAGTAACATTTTTACACCGGTGAGATTGGCCGTATTTTTTTATTTTTTTTCTCCAATAATTCCGGGCGAGTGCTGCAGGGGAACGCGTAGTATTTTTAAACGTTTATAACGTCGAAAACGAAAACGAAGAGTTTCTCAATGAGATATATAATTATTTAACTATAATGGAGTTATGAATAACACTATTAACACTGTTCCGATTTTGATGAACGGCGACAATAGGTTGTCTAAACTCTAAACTCTGCAGTGATCCAACACCACCCACCGGTACCGCGCGTATACTCGCAAAAAGCGAATAATTATTATTATTTGTCTGATCAACGACGTTTTATATTTTTATGTTTCTATTTCGACACTCCGATTTAATAATAGTATAACAAGAAAAAAAAATCGCAATCACTCCTAGAATACGTCATAGAAATTACGGATGTTAGTGATAATTACATTTTCTTTTTTAAACATTATGTACAATTCATTATTTCATAGAGAGCATATATATATATATATATAACGTATCGTGATGGAAACGTCTACAAAAAATAAGTGTGCGTTCGTATAGGAGAATAAAACAGTACTGGACGCATTACCTGTATAAAGTAAAAAAAAAAAAAATATACACACTTTTTTTGGGGTTCGCGTCAAAGGTAGAATAAAAATTATATACTATCTCAACTAAAATTCTATTTGAATTATCAGTGGTCAGTGATTACTCGAGAATCAGAGCAATTTTATTTCGGACGAAAAATAAAAATTCATTAAATAAATTAAAAATGACAAATGATTGATATTCGATTATAAGAAAAATCGACAGAAAGCGCTCAGCGCGATTGCGGCAACCCAGTAAAAATTGTCAAACATATTGTCCAGAAATGTCTCTGAGAAAGTTTTCAAGAAACGCGTGAATCCTATATGGGATGATATACTTACAGAGTACCCTGAAGCAATTGCATCGTGGATATAATCACTGGACATAGAACTTTAAATCCAAATAATTTATAAAGACTATTATTATTATTATTATTATTATTATTATTATTATTATATTGTCATATTACCAAATCAAATCAAACGCTGGGTTGCAGGAAAACAGCTATGTAAACAATCGACACAATAAACTATCGGTTCTGTATATCATTACTTTATAGAACATATTACGTTGCACGAAAAAATTGTAAGTAGTATATTTAATAAGATTATAACCACTTACTTGATAAATGGTGTATGCGTTTTAATGTTATCGAAGATCAGATATTTTACGTTATCGTGATTTGTATATGGGGTCGGATAATATTAAAATTACAGTAAATATGAAAATAATAAATTGATAGTATTTCGTGATAACGAAATGATGAAGGAAATAAACAGTCATAGAATAATCAGTGCTGTAAATTTTACAGAACCGAAACGGGATCTATAATTTATCGGCTATTTATTTTACAGAACGGTTATTAATTTTACAGGATTGATAACAAGTTTCTGTAAATTTTCGTGCATACCCAACACTAAACTAATAACGTTGTTTTATGACAATTATATATATATATATATATATATATATATAATTGTATTATTAACTAATTTAATGTTTTATAATAAACAAATTATGTAATAAATTTTCATTTTATGCGTAAAAATTAAAAAAATAAATAACTTTAGTCATTTAATCGTATTATAGTTGAAGAATTGATAATTTGTACAGTTTTAAACATACACTAATTAAGACGATAAAATAGTGTGTACAAATTTTGAAATATTAGAGAGAAATTTAGAATCTTTATAAAGAGAAATAATAAAATTGTGTTACTAAATGGTCTCGAGGGAAAAACTATACGTATCAAGGTCTTTCGAACCAATATATGTTAGATTATACGTATGAGCACTGTAATCCGTATTATAGTAATAATAGTATTATAACGTCGCGCATATTACGCCGTTGCAGTGAAATATCCGCCGCGGTGTTCTAATAACGCACGTATTAGTATTATTATTATTTTATACGGCTGCCGGCGATCACACGATTTTCCGCCTTCCGCGATTCAACTCATAATATTATATTATTAGCATACACTCGTACCGGCTGTCAGTAAATTATGTAAATATTCTATATACGATTCGACCTATAAAAAAATGTTATCAGTGTTATTGTGTTACGAGAGAGCTGTGTACGTGCGCATGGCCGAGAGATCGAACTGGAAAGGACGCGCAAGAATTCGTGAAAATTAAGTTTAAATTCCGCTCGAATTATCGCAGTGTACATATTATATAGTTACAAACTACATTCTAACGAGGAAAGTACGACGATGCCGTCAATATATTGAAATAGCTATAAAATATTGCGTATGTGAACACAACTTTTAACACGGGCCATCCTTTTACGAAGGGTTTGTCGACAAATCTCAGCGCGCGGCGCTAAAAAGTCTCAGTTTATTATAAAAGACGAATCAACAAAATGACGTTTTCAAAGTCACTGTGTTCCTGAACGGTGGCGTGTCCAGATCAAAATATTTGGATAGGCCCAAATTATTATATTATGTATAATAACTAAACCACGTCTGATATATTTTACTAAATTAATCTTTACGTGCGATTAAAAGTTCAAATTAAAAATTGGGTACAGTCGGCTTAACCCAATAAACGCGCCACTGGAGTTAATTTCATTTTACTTTATTCATATATATATACGCGATTTTTGTTTAACTATTGGGAAGAGAATATGCGTAAAAACTGTGGTTACATTTTTAATCGCGTAGAAAAAAATTAAAGAGCCTGAATACGATTTCTCGCACACAAAGTCGTTTTTAAAGGAATAGCAATGTGAGTGTGGAACAAGTTTTCATGCCCACTCAACAATTAGCACGTTTGGGAGAATGCGTCTTGAAAGCGCTCTAATTTTTCATATAAATATGGCGTAAGTACTCAGAAAAAAAAATTGAAATTTGTATTTCGTAATGGAATACGTGTCTGTTTTGAATCATCTTATTTAATGCTTTATAAATTTATTATTTTAGTTACAACCATACGAATTTTTAGACAAATAAATCGGGGGATTGCCCTCCGTGCGAAATGTGGTATTTTAATAGGCACATCTGTTTATCTCATCCTTGAAAAAATATCCAGTTAGATATGCATTAATAAGACAAAATACTCGTTTGTTATGAAAATAATGTTGTATTAGAAAAAAATATCTCGTGATTTTAATAATATTAACCGTTTTTTTTGTTGCAAATATATCGGGTTTCCGCAATTAGTTTATATACGTATTTTAATATCTGAATCCAAGATCATTAATCGATCGCAAAATTTTATAATAAATATAATTTGTTTTTTTATCCCGTAGTGTGTTGTGTCTCAGAACGAGTTTTATTGTGTGTGTGTGTGTGTCATCAGTCGTTAAAAATGTCCAAAAACTATTCAACGCCGGTGTATGTGTGTTTTAAAGAAATCGTTTATAAACGAAATGACGACAAAAACTGTGCGTCGAGAATCGTTTTCATAAAAGCGTTTATTTTTTTAAATAAAATTGCTTTTCAACCGTGGAAATTTATCACTGTTAAATTAATTCACACGACTGTTTAATTGAAATTCAATCCACCCAAACTTACAGTAACTACAGAAGATCGTAAGAGTTATATTTTTTTTCATATATATAAATATTTTAAAATAATATATTTAAAAAATGGTTTCCAATCGTCCCAGTTACACGTTACATACGAGTATTTATATTTCGAAATAATTTATCGCGTCGGCCAAAGTGAAATATCGAATGCCGAATGTCGATTTACGTTCACGTTCAAACTGCTGTAGTCTAATAACTTGGACGGCTAATTCGTATTTAGGAAATTAACGTAATATGTATTAGAAAATGATGATTCCGTTTTTCTTCTTCTCAGACACGAGAGATTTTCGTCAAAAATAAATTAATAAAAAAAAAACACGAGAAAACGTTCTTAAAATAAAAAAATAAATACCGTAGTGTATTATTTTACAGCGGAAAAACGACATAAAAAAAATAAAATATTGTGGAAGTATAAGATGTATTCTCACGTAACAAAATCTTAACGATACTTTAAAGACGCAAAAAAGTAAAAAAAAAAAACACATAACCATAATAAATATAACAACAACTGAATTATATTACACGTCGTACGGTACGATGGAAATTTAGAGGAAACAACGTTATGTGTGTGTGTGTTTTTTTTCATTCGTATTTTCGCGAATAATAATAATAATAATATGTAAAACAGCTCGTGGATTGAAATCAGAACACGATATTAAATATATTTAACGTTTGTACGAATTGTGGATATTTAGAATACAAAAAAAAAAAATAAAAAATTTACATTTAAAAACGGCGCAAACAGCGTGGAATGCAAAAATAAAAATAAAAAAATTCTTGTGTTTATTTCGGTAAAACGCGTTTTGGCCTAGATTTCGCGTTATTAGCGCGCGCGAGAAATCACGTCACGTGGAAAACCGAGTGATGACGAGAAATCTCACGGGGAGAATATGACAGTGCCGATTGTGTCCGAGTAATATACGCGTTATTACATTTTATTATTATTATTATTATTATTATTATTATTATTATTATTATATTATTATTATTATTATTATTATTATTATTATTATTATTATTATTATATTATTATACAGTGTGAAACAGTTAACGACATCGTTCGAGTAAATAATGTAAACACAAAAACGGATTGGAAATTGTAGTCGTACGGAGGAGAAAGAAAACGCGGCGAGAGGACGTACTGTTTTCTTCTATAACGCTCAATAAATAATATTCAATAGTAACACAAGACACGGTAGATACAAGGACACAGGTAGCAATTTATATTATATACGTGTTATTATTATTATTATTATTATTATTATTATTATTATTATTATTATTATTATTATTATTATTATTATTATTGTTGTTGTTGTTGTTGTTGTTACAGTGCCCAATAAATTTGGAGAACACGTGCAGTACGGTAGAGTGTTCGACTCGTGACATTTTATTGACAAAATAACCCTCTCGAGTCTATACTTCTTCACAGCTTACCGGTTCATTAAACACCGTCGTCGCTGCCTTCAACAGGTCTCTCTATTATATTAAGTCAACTCGTAGGTCACATTCTGCTCTATTGCTTTCATATTTCTTTGGCAATTGCATCATCTGGTCCTGGATCCTTTTCGGTTTATTTTTTCCACGAGTACTTTTTTTATTTCCATTATTATTCGCCCATCCGCTCTTCAAGCGTGTCCAAACCACTATAGCCGGCTTATTCCCGATAAACGCTACAACGTTCGGTCTGTTGTACGATTTCTATAGTTCTCTCGTTTTTTCCTTCTGTTTTGTTTCTCGGTCGAAGCGTGGTCCAAATGCGTTCCGGAGTTATTTTTCGTTTCGTATAATGTAGTATTAACTCTCTCCCGTCACCTATTGTTAATGACCGTTGCGCGTACGCCACTGTTGGTTGCTAGTAGCTGTGGTGTCTTTGATAGTAATTTTTGATTATTTTAGTAGTTTAATTATACTATAATAACATCTGTTCCCCGTGTCATCTCTTCAAATCTCGAATTTAACGCGTGTTAGCGCCGAAACTGGCACAAAAAGAAACACTCCGCTATTTTTAGTCTGTATATTAAAACGTAATTGTCAAATGCCGCGTATTAAGCATACCGCGCGTTCTACGCGTAGTCGAGTCTGCAGTGATTAGAACTGCGCATTCGGAACACATCAGTTTCGCGTACGACTCTAAGAATGTTTCAAAAATGTACCGTCGTATTGCGTTTAACGCACCGAAATTTCTCTATATTTTCATTTCTTCATTTTTAAAAAAAAAATAGATTTTCGTTTTCTTTGGACGCGGCTGACTGTCGCGCATCTCCAATACCGTTATTATCACAGTGGCGCAATACGTGGCGGCGAATTAAAGGGATTTTTCAGCCATTGCCAAAATATTCAAAAATCGTGTTTTACGCGTACACACTATGCGAAAAATAAGAATTTTCCGTTGTAAAAAACGCGTATAATAATCCTCACTACCAGTACCGGGGGAAAAAAAAAAAAATTAAAAAATTAATTCCGCACGTTTATTTTATAAATATATTATAATAATATAAATACCGACGGTCGTTATAATGGTCGAGTCCGTTCGCGTTTCGCCGCGGCTGCTGAAAACCGCGTCGTGAACCGTTACGAACCGCATCGCGCGTATTCCCCTTCACTTGTAAATTATTATTATTTACCGATTTCGTATAACGAAATAGTAGGTCGACGACGGGCCCCCCAAACAAAGAAACGAAATAATAATATTTATTTTCCGTACGCGTATAATTCGCACGCATTTATATATTTATTTTATATATATATATGTATATATAATTTTCGTCTATTCGCTCGGTTTAATTTTACTCCGAAGGAACGGAGAAATCACGAGAAATATCGGCCGAGGAATTTTTTCCTATATATCCGTCCCGTCCCGCACACAGTGAACGCGCGGTTTTTACGATATTCCATTTCGCATACGTATATTATATAAAGCGTTTATATTGTAACGTATCGTATGTGTGTGTTTTTCAGTAGAAACTTTATACACGCATATAATTAAAGTGAACGTACATTACATGTTCCCGATGAATTATTCGAATCCGATCGATTAATATGACGACAAACTATTTACACCGATGTTTCAAAAACATATGGGGAAAAAAAGCAATACCGTTGTCACACGGGTTGTTTTATGTTCGCGTTCATTATTATTCACGGCGGCGGTGTTCCTCCTAGGCGATTTTTGAATGAACGAAAAACAGTAATACCAATATGACAAGGAGGAAAAGCACTGAACACCGCGGACTTTTGCAATAAAAAACGGTCGCTTTGAACGCGTAGCAATAATAATAATAATAACGATAATAACGTGTCTTTTTTTTCTCGCCAAAATTTTCACCGAGTATAACGCGTTTTTTCACAAAAAAAATTCTTGAGAGTCGACGGTATACCGTGTGCTGTGACAGAGGTTATTGTTCGCAAACCGTGCGCGGTTCCCGAATGAATCGTGTGAGCCGGTCGAAGAAGCGTTCAAATCGATATAACAGCGCGATGATCTGGCAATAACGAAGTCAATCAATTATTATCCTATCGATTTATTCGAAATGTAAAAAAGTTTTGATTTTCTTTTCCCCCGTCAATTGCGCATTTTGCGCACGACAAACAAATACTGCGTGTTTACGCACGGGATTTTGTCGTTTATAATTTGGAAATATTGTGGTGACGCGCGAATGAAAAGAGGTCTGAGTATCACTGTCCTGGTGTGCGGGAACACCATTTTTTCGATAAAGACTCATCAACGCCTGTTGTCCCGCGTGTACTGCGTACGTCGTACGCGTTTCGCGGACGGCCGAGAATACGGAAAGTTTTCGGTTTTTGTTTTCTGTATTTTTCATTCGCTCGGCTCGTCGCCCGCAATCGACTAAAAACACAAACAGCCGTTTTCGTTTCATTGGCGCGACCGGGTATAAATAACGGTTAGCGCGGACCGTCGGGTATTACGTTTAAATATTGTGACGAGACGTATTAAAGTTTCAAACGAGCGTGTGCGCGCGTCGTAGTTACTAAATAATTATATAAACGAAAGTTTTCGCATAGAAAAGAAACCCCACCCCCCTTCGAATACTGTGTCTCGGCCGTTCACTACGTTCGTACCGTAAATATAAATACGAAAATATTATTTTATTGCGCCGGTCGTCGTCGTCGTTTTTGTGCCGCGAGAACACAACATAATATTATATATACGAGTATTTATATGGATAGACGACGTCCTTTGGCGGACGGAGGCCGCTTTCTATAAAATATAATTCCGTGTAATTCGAAGCGAACCACGGCAGGAAACCCGATGTTTGAATAATAATTACGTTCGGATGTGTTTTGTGTGCGTGTGTACTACACACAAGCCATAAATCGATTGCATATTTATTATATTATTATTATTATTATTTTCTATTCCGGTGTTCTATTCCTGGGGCGGCAACGTCGAAGGTTTTCTGTACCGTGTTTATACTTCGCGAACGACGGTCGTGAAAAAATATATTCTACGCGATAATCATATTATATTACTGGGGAACGGTGGACATATACATGTACGAAAGCAATCGAAATACAAAAAAAAAAAATATATATATATGTATAATGTACAAATATCGAAATATAATATTGGGATAAAATTTTGTGTAATTCATCTAAAAGCGTAAGTTTTTTTTTTTTTTTGTAAATCCCGCGTGATTTTTTTAAACGCTCGAGTGAATCAATGATATTAGGCGTTAAAATTATATTTGAAAAAGGCGTTTTTTTTTTTTTTTTTTTGAAAAAGAACGTTGCTTGTACGGATTAAGGCGATAAATCCAAATCATAAATATTTTCCGTTTCAAAGGCGACGCGTCTGCGTAACGCGTATACGAATCGTGACGAAACAAGCGGAATAAATATTTTTTAACGAGTACGTATCGCGTGTATGTATATATAATTTTAGACGTTTTAATTCGGATGAAATCATCGCGTATAATAATATATGAATACGTTCGTCAAAAACGTATTATTACAGTAGCGTACGCGCGACGTTTAGCAAAACGAGTGGTTTTATATGTATAAAGAGAAAGAATAATAAAATCGCGCGGGCAATTCGCAACACGTATCGCGTTGAAATTTCACCGTATACATAATTATAAAATAAATTATTATAAACGCGCGCTAACGAGTTTCAATTAAAACAGTTTTTTTTTTCATATACATACTGCAGCGGAGATCGGCGGTGGACCGTCGTAATTTATGTACGTTTTATACGGACGAGACATTTTTTTTTCTCTTTTCCAACGGGAGCATATTACAATTTTTTTATTCTGTTCTCTTCTGCACAACAATTTCCACAAAATTATATAACGCGTTTCCGATAAGTATGTCCGCGAACACGTTGAATTATCTCGTATACTGTACGGTCGTTTTTATTTTCCCCGAGTTAATAGTATCGTTTTGTGTAATTTTTTTTTTTTTTTTCAATACGACGTTTTCATTTTGTTTTTTCACGCGTTTCGAACGGAGCGAGCGCGAATTCATATATAATACGTTTACGTTGAAAATTAATATAAATATTAATTATTATAACTAAATTATGGCAAATTATATCAATAAATAATTCGTTGTGTTCTTTTTTTTTGTTTTGTATCGATCGTAGACTAGGAAAAAAGAATAAAACGATAATTTTTCACGTTTCTTTTTTCAAGTGAAAACGAATGAATTAGAAATACATATTTTCGTTCTCGATTCGGTCGTCGTAAAATCTTCTGATTATTATTAGGATAATGTAATATAGTGGTCGGCGAATTAGAAGAAAAAAAACGATTTTTTTTTGCACTACGTGGAAACGCGTTTAGTTTCGAGTCGATAAAAAAAAAGAAAAAGAAATTTATAAAAATGTTTCGACCCGGTTTGTGCCAACGTGAATAATAATATAGCGCTTATATGTCCGTTTTTATATTATTAAAACTTACAGGCCGCGCTTTCGCAATCGGGGACAATTACGCTGCAATTACGTACACACGCTATTACTTGTATACCATTTTATATAATAAAAAAAAACAAAAAATTATTATTATAGTCTACACACTTTATAATTGTCGACGTGACATAATCTTATTTTCGTTTTTTTTCCGTCTGCTCGCGTACATTATCGAACGTAGTAAAAATACGAATTTTTCGGATAGCGCAGTTTTATCGCGTTTATCGAAACTATAATTTTTTTTCCGCGTCTATAGTCGCCGCGTTATGAAATTTATTTTTAGTCTTCATGTGTACATAATTTAGGCGAATTCGTATTTTTTCCGTTTTATTTCAATGTAAAACTTTATTTACACCTCTTCTATAACAGAATTCCGATTACATTGGTCATACCGAATTTATTATCGTTTTTCTAATACGCACAGTAGCAGTTCGTTCGATACAAATCGTACGTCTTACCCGACGATTTCTAACGCGAAACAAAATATTTTTAATACACAAAATATTTCTGCCGCGCGAATTTTATCTTTTTGACGAGAGTTTTTCCTCTTCTTTTTTTTTGTGCCATACACACTTGGCGTTTTTTCCGAAAAAAAAAAGTACCTGTCTTAAGGAATTAGTATGTTTCTCGGACTTGACGATAAACGCAATATAGAAAATCTTAATGATAATAACGTAAGAGTCTATTGCGTTTCAGCGTGACGTGCCGGCGCTATCGCCGGTTGTTTTCGGTGGATTTCGTCGATCGCAATATAATACAATACAGGTATATATAAAATAGTGACATACTGTACTCGATTGCCAAAACGGATTTCGTATAAAATACTATTTATTTTCATTGTGTTTGCAGTAGTCTGAGCGTGTCTGCAGTATAATTTTCTTCGGTCCAGTCTCGGTTATTTATTATTCTCTTCTCTGTAGCTTTAAACAGCTACAAGAGGGCTGCAAGTAACATTGCAGCAGCTCTCTCTCTCTCTCCAGCACAGTGTCGTCGTACACGCATTATATTACACACGTGTAATACGCGCGAATACACGTAATGGCGGTGTGATATAAATGAGAGAAATAAGTTTAAAAAAATCGGTGTATACAAGGCGAGAAGTGGCTTGAGAAATCCGCAGTAACGGGAAATTTCGTTTTCTCGTTATTTTTTTCTCTCTCTCCATATTTCGTTTAGTTGAATATTTTGGACGTACAAATAATAATGTCTGTTTACAATACATGGTGGCGTCGCCAGTTAGAGTTTTAACGACATTTTTCTTTTCTTTAACACCACCGTGTATAATATTATATTATATTATTTTATTTTCGCCGTAACACGAAACGGTGTTTTGTTCACAGCGAAACTAGAACGTTCAGTATTTTATATATATATATATATCAGCTCTCAGTCCGAACGACAGCGTTTATTTGAAAATTTTATGAAAAATGTCTTCTTAACGTATGTACAGGGTCGTAGCCATGGTAAGGGCCAAACAAAGGGTTTCAGCCGTTCTCCCTGAATACAATCTGAATAGTTTTTTTTTATTTAGACGATCTCGTGAGAAATATATGTGAAACTCAAATTCAACATAACGGCTAAACTTTTTGGAAAAGCAATACAGACATTTTAACACTTTAACATTGCGATTTGAAGGATAAAACCCGATTGAAATCTATCAGATATTGAAAAATGGTGCGCCCTTCTCTCACGGGATAATACGTGTACGCAGCACATTGATTAATGTTTATGTAACAAACTTAGTGTTAAAAAAAGAATTACGTATAAACAATAAAAAAGTCAGAGAAGCACTTTGACACTAATGGTAGGATAACAGAAAAGAAAAAAACATCATTGTAAAACCGATATACTCATCGTTCCACTCAGAATCTAAAATAAGTAGCCGCCAACACGCGAAAAGTATTTCTGACAACGGTCTTGCGTACGTATATCGTTTTTTTCTTTACGATTTTATTGATATCGTATATTATTATAAATACGCGGACTCTTCACAATTATTCGTCGTCAATTATCAATGTCAAGGTGTTTATTATTTTTCGTTTCACTGCGCGGTGTTCGGTACCAATTACATATTATTATTATTATTATAATACGGAAGAACGTATTCGGGTTGATGTATAGACTTTCTGTTCGACGTCAAACGTGAAATTGCCGGCGTTTTAACGGTGTTTTTAATAATCTCGTAACAACAGGCTACTCTTTTAATATTGTCGTAATAACAAAAAGAGATAAAAAAGGGAGGTGTTTTCTTTTTTTATAATCACACAGTTGTCTGCAATCGTCACGCGAATAATAATAATAATAATAATATTATTATTACGTTAAACCGGGACGAGAAATGATGTACGGCGCGTGAATTTCGCGCTAAGTTAAGAGTTCTTTTTTTTCATCTCGCCACAATGTCAGAAATTATTTTCGTCGATTCGTATTGTTAAATCCGTAAAACAGTCCGTGTGGCGTGTGTACGTGTGAATATAATTGCAATGAATAATTAATTATTCGTACTCAATAACGTCCCGACATAGCGTTTTAGATTTTTTTTTTTTTAAATCGCGCGTGCTCAAATGTTTCTCGAAACGAAACCACGTCGTTTTCGGTACTCCATAAACGGTACCGGCCGATTTTCGTACGACGTTCAAGTATAAATTCGTAGAGCAGAAAACGTGTATTGTCGGAGGTGGAAAAAAACGGAATTTAGTAAAAAAAAATTGTATTTATTATGAGAAATTTAAAGATAAAATATTGTATTTTGCGCTTAGTAAATATAAACGTTTTTTTTATGCCTTACTCTAACGATTTAAAAAATGTCGATTGCAAAAAGTTGGCATCGGACCACACGAAAAAGGTTCGTCTTGTACTACTGAGCACGAGAGCGTGCGCATCAGCCATTATATAATTTCGATCGTAGCACGCAATATCGGCCCCTTTTTAATACGAGTCTGCTATAATAGATGTCTTTTACAAACATTTCTTTCTTTTTTTTTTTTTTTGTTCACAATAAAAAATAGACCCGATAACGTAATATCGATTTATTACGGACAATTTGAATTATTCGACGTGGAATTCACCGAAAACGATATTTTATATGGATTAGCGAATCATTATATCCGTAGTTTTAGAGTTTTTTTTTTTTTTAAACTAATATGAATGTAAAACGTGGAACGAATTAATATAAAAAATAAACAAATAAAAAACAGTAAATAAATTCCATGTTTTAAAAACGCACCGTCGCGAACACATTTTCTCTACGCACCGTGTGCAGTGTACGTGGTAGCAGCTGGTAGTGGTGGTGTTATACAGCAATGTTTGTTTTACATAAACCGAGGAATAAAAAAATATTTAAAAAATGAATAAAAATATGTACGGGAAAAAGTAAATCTACACAATTAACGATTATATTGACTATTATAAGTGCTAAGTCGTAAGTCACACAAGTCTATGCGATTATATAATGAATATAATGAATTGCTTTTGATTGCCGTAGTTCGCAACGAACGTTTGTTTGCTGCGAAGTGGAAATTGTATTTGAAAATGCGTTAGTGTAAGAGATGTAGCGGACATGCTAAATCAGTGTAATACCGTGAAAATGTATGAACACGATGGGCCAAATGAGCGAGGATTATTACATAGGCCAATTAATGGAAAATTGAACACTTTTATCTCGCACAAAATCGTATCTCTTTTTATTAGTTTTACACGTAATGACATTTATACTTAAAGAATAAACATTTATTTAATAAAATATGTAAACGATATTGAATATTAAAGTCAAGAGTGTAAATCCTGTATTCGCCGTTGACAAAATATACGTTTTCGTAGTACGCGAAAGAAAAACAATTTCTATATAGTATTGGATTGCTGAAAAGAATACAATATCAATTACGAATTTACGAACTACAAAGCTACTAATGCCATTTAATACTTGAGCACTTTTTCGAGGAGATCGCTTTTGACTGCAATATTGTGTTTATCGAGATCCATTGAATTACATATTTTTCTACACTGTCAATTAACGTACGAGTGTTTCCGCGATACCTGTTAAAGTACTACGAGTTAATGTTTTCGCGCGTTTTTATTTTTAAAACAATTACGTTCGCACGACACTCGGCTTGTTTTATCATACGAGTTTGTGTAAGTGAAATGAAGTGCTGGGAATGTATTGCGGCGTATAGCGCAATTATAGCGAATCGATAAAAGAAAAAACAGCAAACGTGTGTTTTGTGGCACGTCGTCTAATATTTCGTTTCGTCTATGAAACCGGAGTTTCCGTAATTTTCATTATCTCAAAATCACTACTATTGACAAAACAATATTATTGGATTTGGTGTCGCAATATTCTCCCGTTTAAACGCGAAGTTAAATCGCCGTAAGATTAGTAAAATATCGTTTGACGAACGCTTTAGCTGCCTGGAGATTATTTTGTTTGTTTGTCTTGAAACTCTTTTTGAAATTTTTTCTTCTTCTGTGATTCTAAGCACGAAACAATTAAATACTAAACCGCAAACGATTTTACATCTCCTGCGGGCGCACAATACACTCGGTGTACATTATCTCGGCAGCCCGCGAACTATGAAATTTTCAACCGATTCAACGTGTTTTACACGCGATTCGAATACGTTAACGAACGACGCGATTATAGCCGTTCGCTTGCAACATCTCTCTGTACAGTCGATCGCAGGTATCGGCATACGACGTTTTTTTTTTTTATATCTATTCTACGTGTATTACACATTATTGTTTTCTATCGGTACGCGCCAAAAACCGGTCTCGAGACCGGCTGCAGCAGCGGCCGCGGCGGCGGACAAACGGGGAATATAACAGTACACGCGTATAGTGTATAAAATATTTTGTCGTTTTCCTCGTAAAAACAAATGTATGAATATAAAAGAAAAAAAAACGGAGAATAATGGAAAGTCTCGGAGAAACTTGCTGCTCGGCACACACTCGTGTCGGAGGGGAAAATTATAATAATAACCGCAACAATCCCGGCGCAAAAACACGTATTGTGTGCAGCCGGACGACTACGCGCACGGTACGATATCTCGTTTTCGTAACGCGCCGAAAGCGGTTACGACAATAAATAAATAAAAAGTACATTACAGTCAGTCTCTAATCGCGTAAGTTTTCCCCTCTTCCCTCTCATATACTTGTAATTATTATTATTATTATTATTATTATTCGTCGCGAAATGTCATCGATCTCGTCGTCCGCGCCGCGCGATACATAAGTAGTTTTGTCGACATTCCAAAAAAAAAAAAAAACGGAAAGAAAACCGGACAAAATGTTTCAAACCCGAGACAGAAGACGCGCGCGTATTGCTGTGTGGTGTGTGTGATGTACGCGAATCATACAAAATCGAACTGTACTCGGTTATCTAATGGCAAATACTAATAATAATAATAATAATATATTATGTCCGAGGAAGTTAGAAAACCGGACGACGATTGGAACGGTATAGGCGCGCGCGCGCGCGCGAGAGAGAGAAATGATTATTATTATTTTTTTTGAAGTTTCTCGCGTTTCATAACACCGCGTGTCGTATATTTATGATACTGTACGAATTTTCGTACACACATGTTCGCACGACGCGATTATTTTTATTATTGTTTGTCACTAGCGCACGCGTGTACTCTCACCTCGATTTATGTATAAACGACTTTACGGAAACTCGACTCGTTTCTTTTCTACGGAATGTGTGAAATAACGTTTTTTTTCTTTCGTTTTCTTGTGTTTTACCCGTATTCCGCTCAGGCGGACGTAGACCCAACGGCCGTCGTGTAATAAAATATACGAGACCGCGCCTTATAATACGGCGTTGTACTCTTAAAAGCGACGATTGTCCATAAAAATCTATGTATGTATCATACTCATACAATTTTGCTCGGTGCGAAAATTTAGTCGATTCTTTTTCTTTTTTACAGAAAATACGCTCGGAATTTTCGCGGCGGCGCAGTGGTCAGCTGCTGCTGGACAATCGATTTTCCACTTGTATTGAATAAACAAAAATTTTTTCGTTCTTTTCACGAACCAGGGGAATACAAATAATTTTTTATAACACATTTTTTTTTTTTCATAATTCTAATGTTTTTCATACAGTCTCTATTATCACATTTGTCATATTTAAACCTTTTGATTTCGATTGGGATGCAGTTCTTGAACTATGTATTTTTACGACAATTCCGTACGGATCGTATTTTAAAATCTGGCGAAAGTCTTAATAATACCATTTCCTTGCTTCGTCGGACATTTTCTTTTCTTTTCGCCCGATAGAAAAACGTCGTATTGCGAACACGATGTCGGACATTATAAACGTCATCAACTGTGTTTTACGTACGTAAGGAATATTCGGGTGTTGGAGTTTCCATTGTACGACATCGTTCTAGAAATTCGTCGCTCTCGGAGCAGGAAAGCTTTACGAGGCACTTTTTTACCATTTCACATTTTCGCCCTCAGCACTCCATAGTGGCGGTATAAGATCGTATTGCGTTTATCTTTTAGAAATGTTTCTTTTTTTCTTATTTCATAATATACGTTTCAAAAATACCGTAAGGAACAAAACGTCATTATTTTGTAAAGTAAAAATGCGTATATTATCGATTTACTATTTGTTACGCGTTAAAAAAGAAAAAAAAAAACATAATTTTACCATTGTGTTCGCGTGATTCAAATTCACACACACACATCTCATTTTTTTCAATCGACACGATTGGTTGACGAAATCTTAGAGTAGTCCGTTATTGTGATTTCAAGTTCCGTTCCTAATAACAACGAAAGCGCATAAAAAAATAATTACTACTATTTTTTCGAAACGAAGTATTGCCATTTGAAAATTCAGAAGTATATACATTTATTTGTTCGGGGTGTAAGAGTGTAAAAAAAAAAAAAAACAACTCGATAAAATTTATCAAAAATCATTCCTACATAGTCGTCGGTTTATGATAAATAAATTAGCAAAAAAAAAAAAAAAAAAAAAAAAATCATTCCGTACGTGTACAGAATAAAATATGTACTTATACGACGGCGTATATTATATAACACACTGCGACGGCTGAGACGTAGAGACGGATAGCGTCCGGCTATCCGATGAGAACGGCGATTCGCGCCATCTCTCAGGCTGGTCACTGGGGTGTAAAATTTCACAGCGGTCATTTGCGGAACGCGCACGGTCCTCGCTTTTTTTTTTTTATATATATGTATACAAACATTTTTCTTTTCTTCGTCTTTGGTTCGACGCCAACACACCGTGAAACGACTGTTTCAGATAATATATACGAGTATATAAATATATATTTATACATTTAATAAAGAACCGATGACGTGCAGTCCGTTGTCGTTTGTCTCCGCGCGAATCGACAACACACTACGATAGTACATGGTGATCGCGGTGAACAAAGACACGAGAAGAGGGGAAAAAAAACAACGATAATAACGAGACAAAGTAAAAACCGTTGTAATTGCCGAGTAAAAAATATACGCGAATTCGCGATTTTCCGCAACGCGAATTTTGCCGACAACAATAATGTGCATGCGCAGGGCCGGTGATTTAGTAGGGTTGTGGGCGCCCTGGGCCTCAACATTTGTGCTGGCCCCCCCCCCATTTTTTATTTCAAGTGAAGCAACCGATGTATTAATTTCACAAGCATTTTTATTTCTATTACGTTCGAATTAAAAAAAACTAGGCAACAGTGAATTAAATTTAAAACAAGTTAGTTTAGTTTAGTTAAAATAATAGTTTAATAATACGCGACAATTGACAGTGTTGTATGACTTATATATTTATAAAAAATTATATTACACATAATATCGCATTATATATTATTTTTATTTATAAATGTACTTTTCGTGATTTTAATGCAGCAAATTTGTCAATTATTTCTGTAAAATCCAATGGCCTAAGCAAATCACTCTCGATACTTAAGATTGCAAGACTTGATTTTAATCAATTTCATTTTCGATCAAATGATCGTTCTCCGCTACAGTTCGATACCATCAACACTAAATACATACGTAGCGACATTTCAATTTTCGGGAAAGTACAATGCGAAAATCATGCGATAAACAAAAGGAATAAATGTTCGACGACACAAAATTAAAACGGTCCAATCTCATCTGTTCACATGCGACACGACGAACGATTTCTCCCGTGGTGAGAATGTTTGTATTTAAACGCAGTAGTTTAATATTTATGTTTCTGAACGTCCGTTTTTAAAAAAGCGCGTTCGGATGCGTTCAATTTGAGCGTAGTGTAAAACTACTTTTATATTAAGAATATGATTAAATAATTATTATCAACTAATAAGAAAATGCATTAAGTACTAACCTGAATGCCATATAATTTGATATTGCTATTACAAAATATTGTTTCCGCGTAATCGCACTGAAATACAAATGGAATAATATCCATAGATAATTATATTATGAGACTAACCCACTGCGATAGATTGGAAATATAATACGAGTATAATAAAATTTAAACATGACTTTATACAAATTGTAATGTAATTCGTTATCGGATGACTTGTCAAATTTAATTTATTGTTTATTGTCTATATATAAAAATATTTGAAAAAGCGTTTGTAATTTTTTTGTTAAAAGAGTGGGTACAAAAAGTTTTGTGGAGGCCCCTGATTTGTGGGGACCCTGGTGCCGGGGCCCTTTGGGCTCCCCTCTCAAATCCGGCCCTGTGCATACGTAATACCCGAAGACGGTGATAAATGAAATGGAGAAAAGGTTCCTAGAAGCATTTGCTATGTGATGCTGGAGACACGTGGAGGGAACCAGATGGACAGAAAAACTAATGCCGAGGTGCTAACTCAGGTTGGACGAGTACGAAATATAATATAATTGCAATAACGAAAAGACGACGGGAAATGATGTTCTACGCCGTGGGGAACAGAACTGTATCACATAATAATCGAAGAAACCGTAGAAAGAAGGAGAACCGCAGGAAGACCAAGAAATTCTCGAAACTGAATGAGGATTAACGTTTACGTTGAACTAAAACGGCTGGCAGAGAATCGGAAAGACTAAATATTGTTATAAATCAACCATACCGTTGAACGCTAAAAAAAAGAATGAAAAAAGTTCGCCGAAGATTACACGTAAGTATAGTTCCGTGGCAGAAAAACAACTGCGGGGTAAAATCACAATTTTCGTCGGTCCTTCACTGTTTTTGCACTTTTTAACGAACAAAAAACAAAACGAATCGGATAAGAACGTATGAGGTAAACACACGATGGAAAAAAAAATTAAAAAAAAATGGTTCGCGTGAATTTCCTCCGCAATTGGTTTCAAAATTACAATAAGATTCGACACGTTTTCTTCGCGTTTAATTTCGTATGACAAAAGATTTAATGAAAAAAAAAAAAAAAAAATACCAATTAAAAACATACGTCTTCGTGTACAGAATACTACGCGATTCGTTCGCTTTTTCCAATTAAAATCCCGTCTGTTTTCAAATAAAATCATACGTAGCCGAACAGCAGCAGGTTTCGTAAACGGAAAGTTTACCGAAATTTGTAACTATCGTGCATGGTGTCGGTGTTACGATATGTCGTCTTATTTCAATGACTTTAGTGCGGTTCCGGTGTAATCGATTACAATTTTCAACGTAAAATTGCTTTTAAAAACGTTCTGCGAATGCAAATTTAAAGAACACGTTAACGCTGCGGTTACAGAAAATTGTCTTTTTTCCCTCTGCGAATAATAAATATTTAAATAATTCGATAACTCTACGATTGAACGTACTGCGGATATTTTGAAAATAACGCCACGGCTCGACGGGAATGTTTCATCGCTGGACCAAACAACTTTTTCGACCTCACATTCTTCAATCGGTCGTAATCGATTCCCTACAGTCTGTGTGTGTGTGTTTTTTTTAATGTATTGTTGCACAGTAAAATATTACATTCACAGTGACAGAGAAGTGACTTTAAACCGAGCGAATACGATTTTTCACTCCACTTATACGAGTAATAATAATAATAATAATATTTTAAACCGCTCTGATTTGTAGTCGAATGGAAGTACTTATATAGGCATTGAAAATTGTGTTTGCCTCGATTATGCAATACCCACGAAAAATGTAATATAAATATTCAGTTTTAAAACGTAATACGCCCACGATACAGTGTCCTTTGATAATGTGCAGATCATAATTGTATTATTGTAGTAGGCACTGTTAAAATTCCATCAACGCATAATATAATTTAAATTCATTGGTTGAAAATGTGTTTAAAAAAAAAAAGTTTTTTTTTTTACTATCAAATTGTAAAGTCCGTTCAATATGTTCACTTAATGAATCCCAGAAAATAAGCAACTCCATTACCGTTTTTTCCTCTTACGCATACACCGACGCCGGTTTTCCTACATAGTTTTATAACCCTATACGGACTATTTGGACGAGATTTTTTTTTATTTTTAGCATTTGGCATACGTTGATATAAATATTGAAAATTTCACGTATATATATTTTTTTTTTTTTTTTGAAAATACAAAAACGAACAATACGCGTTTACGAGTAAGTAGGTATACATCGTGTTCATATTTATTCGCTTTTAATCTAATCGCTCGAGTTGGCCCCGGGAATATTGCATCGTTTTTTTTTCTTCTTTTTTTTTAGGACATCGTATAAATGGAATACAAATTTTCATTCTCTCCGAACGAAACGCACATATATATACATAAATCAATGTTTACACTCTCATTTCGTGCAAAACATGACCTAGTACACGCCTAATATAATTACAAGATCGTGATTTATATATTTCGTTTCATCATCTCGCGAGTGACCGGGGGGTAGGGGGCAGTGGTATAACCTATTTCTTTTGTAATACACTAACACCACGCAATTATAATACACGTTTATATTGTGTTAACGATTATACGTTATTTTTGTACGCAATACAATGTTTTAAAACATCCGCGTGCAAATATATGCGTATATAGTTTAATTTGTAAATTATTATTATTATTATTATTATTATTATTATTATTATTATTATTATTATTATTATTATTATTAATTGTCCAAACCCGTAAAGAAAATAACGGCACGAAACTTCAACCCACATTTTAAGACCATCGCCGTTTTTCTGGTCCGTTTGTGTTCGTATAATAATAACAGGAATAATAATAAAAAAAGAAAAACATTCGATACGCCGAATTTTGTCATCCGTTTAACACGGTCATTTAACTCGCTGTGGAAATGACGACAAAAAAAAATAAAACGCCCGTTTTTCGACGAGACCGAATTAAAAAAAAAAATAATAATAATAATAAGAAAAATCGTTTTACGAGAGAAAAAAAAGCGCGCGAAGAAGAGAGAGAAAAGACGCGATCGTTCCACGAACCGTGGTTTATATAAAAATCGTTTGATCGTAAATTTCATTTTTAAGTCTCATACTCTGTTATACGATAATGATATTAAACGTCTATATATATATATATATAATAGGCACACACACAAGTAATATAAAGAAAAAAGTAACGGGCGATGATCTGTTTGTCAGATGATCTGCGATTATATTATATAGGTTATATAGATTCGTTTTTTTATGCCTCGCGCTTGTAAATCCGCAGTTATACGCAGTGTCGGTTTTTGATTAACCGGCACTGCGTACTACTACCAGAGAAATGTAATGTAAAAACAATAAAATCGTTAAACGTTCCCCGTTATTAACCCGAATCCAAGTGCACGTTTTCTTTTTTTCTTTTGCTTTAAACTCATCGCCCGCACCGTTATAATATTATATGGAGGGAACAATACGTATTTCGTTCGAACACCAGGGACAGGGCAAAAAAGAATAGAATACAAACGATACACGGCGTTTAATAACAACACGAAAACAATGTATGTTTATACTCGGAGCGTGTAACTAAAATTTTACAAAATCCACACACGATAACCTCGCGCTATAAAAATCCTCGTTGAATTCTATAACATTGTTTCCACTTATCGGTTCAAGTGTGTAATAACGTTATGCGATACGAAATCAACGTAACCTCATAATAACCAGTGTGACCTATAACCATTAAGGGTACGTTAAAAAGTGCCAACATAATATACGCACGTATTATATTATAACGTATATAACGGATTCGACCTACAGGCGACGACGACGACAATAACGATTTTCGCGCAAAACGCCTGTGCGTAATAAATATTATAGAAATAAATCGCGTTTGTTATAATTGATTTTCTTTTGTACGTGCGACGAGAACTTTTTGTTTCTGTAAATGGCGTGTTGCACGTTTTCGACAAAAAGAAACAAAAATTAATCGGATGTCGTGGAAAAAATAATAATAATAATAGTATTACATCGGCAATCGCGGCCTCCGCAGCAGTAGCAGCGGTATCGAAGGTTTTCGACAACACGTGAAAAGCATTGATTAATGTAACAAAAAAAAAAAATGAAAAAAATTAGAAGAAAAAAGAATTGTCAAAGCCCGTTGTGTCGTGTAAAACGTCGTACACGATATTATTGTTGTTGGAAACAAAAATATTATTATCCCGGCCGTTTCCGACCAATTCACCGCCGGGTCTGAACGATAGATAATACCAGTCGTTACGCATTGTTATACTACACCTCTGAACTGTTCTATATTGTAAAAATCGTCGTGTATTATTTTACGCGTTATAATAATAATAATAATTATTATTATTATTCGTTTGCGAAACAAACGGGAAAACGCGTTTTACGAGGATTTTGTAATAATACATTTATTCTCACGTCGCCCGGTTGTTTCCTATATGTGCGACGGTATAAAGCAGAATGAAATACACGTTTTTTCTCCATTAAACTGTTTTTTTTAACTGATTCGAGTCGTTTTTAAACATTGTAAAGCAAAAAAAAAAAAAAAATTTTTTTATTTCTCCGGTTATTGTGGAACTCGACGTCGACGCGGATTTTAATATTAATATGGAAATTCGTTTTCGTCGCAATAACAACACGTCTTTTCCTCGTCTTGTTACGTCCGCGTATATTGTATCCAACCGACGCCGATGATTTTACTCCAAGTATCAATCGATTTGTTAGGGAATACGCTTGACAATAAGCGTCGCGAATATAGATTTCTCCAAAAATAATCAAATCCGAATTTGTATTTCATTTGTTCGCAACGAGTCAACTCGTGATAATATTATACCAATATAAAACGGTTAAAAACGGTTACTGGGCGGACGGAATGCGTCTTTTGTCACACAGTTTTCGTTTAAACGATGTCGACGTTGACCGGTGCGACAATCAGACAGGGATTGAGTAGTCGGGTGGGGCGTGTAAACGGTCAACAGCGTTGTTGGCTTAAAATGATATTTTCTATAATTCCTATAGTCTATTTGTACATTTTTTGTTTGTTTTGTATTTAGTATACCAAATGTTTCATTATAATATATTCATACCGCTATACAATAATTAATATTTATTTATTTTCGATTTTCCGTAACGTTTCAGTATTTTTCACTTTAAATTTGTCAAGAGTATAATTTGAATAAATTTACATATTATGGCATTTAATCGAATGGTGACCTAACCTTCTAGAGGTCTACTTGACCAGAGTTTGGTGGCAATTCCACCGTAATAACACGTTGACCAGTCCATTATTTTGATTACCTGTTGGCCAACTGCCGCAGAAAAACAGACGTAAAACGTATATAATAACGACAACATAATTATTATGTCGTTTAACGTATCGACCCGGCGGTGACACTAATCCCGTTCTAATATTCCGCAACAGATCCGTCGGAAACGTACGGTTAACGGTTATTGAGAATCGCCAAAAGTGGCGTTTTTACTGGCCATATTTCTATACGTTTCTCATCACCACTTCACTTGTTGTCACTATACAACCAAATGTCTCCGTAACATTTTACGGCGAGCAGATGTTGAGTTATAGAAAAACTTTAATGCCCTCGGATTGTTAACGATACGAATTTATGGTGAAAATACGTGATAAATGTCGATATTCATTATCGGATAGTAAAGAAACTCTTGTACGGCTTTGCGTATACTCGCGCGTTAATAAAAATCAAAATCGTTGTTTTATTAAAGAAAAATCACTGAATTCTAGTCGTATTGAAATGAAAAAAAAAAAAAATTTCCGAACACATAATATACATATAGGTGCGTAATTATTATTCGTTCGTGGAACTAAATTGTTGGTTTGGATTTTAATCCGTTGCTAAACATGCGTTGGACGACAGCGCATTATTGTTTTCAATGTTAGTAATACAATTGTAAAATTAAGTAATTTTTTTTTTTTATTATGTCTGGATTTAAAAAAATCTCCAAATGATAATAATATATACGTTTATATATATATTTTTTTTACAATTAAAAATTCGTTTTAAAACACAATTTTACAGTTGGAAATTTAACAATACGAATTTTAATATTTGCAGAATATGATGTATTATCGATGTATCCGTTGTGGTGATAATATAAAAATATGGTCAACGAGAACGTCGCTTTTGGGGCCGGCCATACTGTGACGTCGTTTGTGCCTTAAGGATTCTTGTATGGCGTACGGTCAAACGCTATACCACCGGGGAGGGACTCGTTTTGGCCTCGAAAATCAGATCAATTACCTCCTCTCTCACTATCCGTACACGATATTATTATTATTATTATTATTTGTACGTTATATATATATAGATACTACTAATCGGGTTAGAAGCAGCTGCTGTTGGTAATACGCGATAAAATACATAATATTATTAAGTACGACGGATATTGTCGTGTGCACGTATATTATTATTATTATTAAATATATTAATATTGTCGGTATACTGTGTTACACACAATACCACCGGGGTTACGAAAATCGATACACGAAACTATATAATATATGTGTGTGTGTGTATATAATATTGTCGTCGTTGTGGTATTGTTATGTAATCCGCGAGGAGACACCGCGGGAATCGTGTGAATAATAAAATAATAATAATAATAATAATAATAATTAATTAATAATAATAATCATTAATAATATGATATTGTTGTCGTATATACCGCACACGCATTTACGGCTAACCGCTCATATAACACATCGAATATTATGTTATTATGCGAGTAATGTCTACAACACTTTTTCCTAATATTGGAATATAAATTATTATATCGATTTACTCGTTATACAGGTAGGGGGCGAGAACATAGGATCTTTTTCCCTTCAGAAGAAAAAAAAACATTTTGAAAAAATTAAGATTAATAAACAAAATAATAATAATAATAATGATTTTTCAATTTCAGTTAGCCTTTAACTTTGTCCGTGTTTCGCGAAATAAAAATTTACACGAATAACAGCATCTGATAAATCTCATAGAATAAACCGAATATCGTATGATTTAAATGCATAAATTAAAAGCTACCCGACTTGATGTAACGCCGCACTACTGAAACCCCCCGCATTGGGTCGGAAACTGTAGAAACTTTTAGAGATTTTTCGCACGATCCGCGTATACGAATGCTAGTGGCGCCGAACGGTGTTTTTCCACGTAACATGGAAATGCGATTAGGAATCGCGGTTTGGGCGTTCGCGAACGCGAATCCCTGTAGGATCGCCGCGAACGTTTGTACTGTTTTTTTTTTTTTTTAAATACGTCATATAAATATATAATATTTGAATCACGCGAGTTCCTCGAGATTTCTTTTTCATTCGCGGAATACGCAATAATTATCGTTTTTTTTTTTTACGAATTCGCGAATTCGTTTGGCCCGCACACCGAGGTTATCGTCGACGTGGTCGGCGACCAGTTATATTTCTCTAAGAGGAACCGGCGCTTTCGTCCGGAAGGACAATAACGTAATAATTCAACGAAACCCCGCGTAGCACGCGTCTCTGGCGGTGACACGTCGAAGAGTTTTCAATTCAATCTGTGCAATATTATCACGTAGAAAATGTACGAATACGCGGGGCCCGGTAGGTGCCGGGGAATCGGGCGTGAATAGGAAACTAATGGTCAAATAGCGAATTATTACGGAACAACGCATGACGTTTGGTATATATTTTACCGTTGTAAACGATTTCCCCCTTATGCGAATAAAACAAGAAAAATTCGTTTACGTATTATTGTAACTTTTCTGTGGGTGGGGCAAACACTCGGGACAAACGCGCCGATCATATATATATATATATACTTACGCTTGTGCGACGATCTGTAAAACGTATTGCCGCGTGTGTAGTAGTTAGTAGTTACGGCCGCGGGCTTGTGGAGAGCGCGAGGCCGCGAACGCGATACGTTTTACGCCGCCGAGCGTTCAAAACCGTCTTATATGCGGGCGTATAGCGATTTCCGGCGCGCCGCCGTCGTATATAATATTACTCGTATATCGATCGCGCGTAAAAAAAAAAACCCCCCCGGCTGCCGGCCGCGTCAGTGTAGCGCGTGCAGGTTATATAGGTGTACAACGGACCGTCGGTGAGCAAGGAACGCGTGGGGCGGGGTGAAAAACGACAGTTTGGACTGTCGGCGATCGCTTACTTTTCGCTCGGCGGTGCCGTCGGACGACGTTCCAGGGGGGCAAAAAAAAGTATACGCGACGAGGAGAGGAAAACGAAAAAAACACGGGGAATGGCGCGTCGACCGCAGTGCGTTTGCGTCCGGTCTACATCGTCTACTAACGGGTTATACGCGTGCACGCACCGTCACGCCGCCGCCCCGCCTCATACGAACGGACGACCGTCTCTTCGCCAGCCGCCGTTGTCGTTGTTGCGGCGGCGGCGGCGGCCGGTTGAGCGCGCGACGACGTGTGTGTGTGTGTGTGTGGGGGGGAGGGCCGCCCGTTGAACTCTCTGTACGAACCGGAAAAATAAAATGCGCCGTATGTTCTCGGCGTGAACGCGAAAATCGAACGGGGGGGAGGAGGGCCCGCGTCAGCCAGCAGGCGAACAACAACGCGCGTAATTAGGGTTCCCGGTGAATTTTCCCGTTTCTATTTGAACGAATCGAAAAAACGCGTGTGATCCTAGTGCCGATTGTTTATACGTCAACGATTGTCGTCGCGGGAGTTTTCAACGATTAAAACCGCGCGGAACAGACGGAATTCCGTGATAAAAAAAAAAAAAGAGAGAAAAACGTAGAACGAAATACGGCGGAATCTCACTCGTCCGTTCTGCCGGAAAACCATCGATAAAACGCGAGCTCGCGGCGGAAAATTCAAAAGTCATCGGACGATCGACACGATAATATAAATACGAAAGATCGTGAATAAGTGAAGAAGGTCGCTTTGACATTTTTTTTTTTTTTATTTCGACGTTTTCGTTACTCGCGCCGGTCGTGAAGCAGTTATGAGTAGATATATAAAAAAAAAAAAACGATAATAATAATAAAATATCATGACAAATACCGGAGTAGTTTAGAAGTTAAACGTATAAGAGACTAACCAATGTTTTCCCCGCGAAAATATCAGCATTACATTTCGACGATAATCTCCGCCATTGACGTGTGCAATAACAGAATCGTTGTGTTTTGTAAAACCGTGCGTTTTGTTGAGAACATCAGTGAATCTCCTCGATTTAATAATAATTACGCCTACTGTTGTTCCTCCTCGTCAAATCGTCAAATCGTCAACCGCAGTGTACGATTTGTCGCCGCCAAACGGTTTCTAACGGATAAACGTTTTATTATCGTCGTCGTGTACGGTTATTAGTTATAACTTATAGCTAACTCAACGGTCCAATCACCTGAGTACTTATATAGTACCGGCAATTGAATTGGATGTAATATTGTAAACGTTTGTATTTTCGATTTTCGTATTGGACCGGAAACAAAAATATACTACACTTGTCGCGTGGCTATGAAAAAGTATATATATAAGAGTCTAGGGATGCGTTGGAAAAGTATTTGAGCATTTTTGGTAAATAACGTTACACGGTTTATCAGTTTTACTTAAAATTTGACGAGCCGATTATTCGTCCACAATGTGTGTTGTTCGGACTGGCACAAACAACAATTCGTAGAACCGAGTAAACTGGTTAACCAAACCAACGTCTCGAACGTCATCGAGATGATCATTCAGAATTTTTATTCTACTTACCCGTTAAAAATCGTTTTAATCGTATTAATCCTAGAAACAAAATTGCGAACAAATTCGTAATAAATTTTAACGTTAATATATATATATATATATAATTATAAAAAAAATCCTTATGGGGCAAAACGTGATGAATTAAAGGATTTGTTTATTACGGTTACGTCTACGAAAATAAAACGCAAAACGTACCATTGGGGAGATAGAGTGGAAAAAAACTCGAAGCAAAACAATCTTGCACTGAAAATCTAACGCGCAGAATGGAAAGAAAATCGCTATTGGAAATGTGCGTCGGGCATTAAGTGCTTTCAAAAACGGGTCCACTCTTTCCGGATAAAAACAGTTATCGTTCACCGGCGGCGGCGGCGGCGGCGGTCGTCGTCGTGTATCGACTGGCGCGCTCTGACGGAGCGTAACGGGAACGCCGTTAGCGCGCTAGGAGATGGCGACGACACCGGCGAGAAGAAGACGGCACGAGACGACCGCAGGAGTACGATGAAGTCCGGCGAGAGAGCGTTGCGCGTATTCTCTCCACGTCCCGCCGTACGCCGGGGACACACTGTGTCGAAGGGATTCAGTGGCGTGTCCAGGGGAAGAGGAGCACACGGGCCTTCATTAATTATATATCATTATTACTCGCATATTTTCCTGACACTCATTTTCTCCATGGCGACACTGACCAGTCCGGTTTATTCATACGCACGTCTAACACGTTTGTTGAAAACTTTTTTAGGTACACATAACATTATAGAATCATTCCGCGATTTTTCAATTCAACATTTTTCATTTATATACGTATATACATAGCCTCGATCTTATACGGATTTTTACGAAACAGGAAGAGGGGGATTTTATATTATATTAAATATAATATAAAATTATATTTAATTTAATTAAATGTAATTCTGAAAAAAAATGTATAAGCGTTGGAATCGTATTTGTTTTATATACATAAAATGAAAAATCGTGTGTTGCGTTTTAACAGAATTTATTTCGAAGACGAGCGCGGCGGGGACCTCTAAAATTATTCTTATACAGTGCAAAATGTTTATATCGTTCTTTTTTTTTTAAAAAAAAAATATATTATTATTACGTGTAAAATGATAATTATGTGTGAAAAGTGATCTATAAAATAAGTTTGTTCAATTTGTAAAGTAAAAAAAAATATAAACAACAGCTCATAAATGATTCGCGGTAAATAATTGATTTTATATTGTTATAAAATTCGACTTTTTAAGTTTATGTCGTTTTGATTTTATTAATTCTCTAGTCCTCAACTGTAAACAATATTGGACACAATGGTTGTGCAGAAAATCCAGTACCCAAAAGAGTAACCACGATGACTTCAAACCGTACATGTCTTTGAATTATTTTATATATATATATATAATTAAATTTGTATTTAACACATAATTAAATATTATAATATTATTAATTGATGAAATTTATTTATTAACGCATTGATATTGTCCCTGTCGTCGAAAATCATGGTTACGCCTTTGTGCACGTCACACAACACTACAGCAGGGACGTATAAATAATACATAAAGTAGATGGCTGGCTTTGTGAAAGGGACGGAGGAGGGGACAGATTAGAAGTTTGTAAGAACGTCAAAATCCCTACACAAATCGGTGTAGTATTACGACACTGGAAAAATGTTTTCAAATATGTAATATTGTGTTTTCCGTGAAATTTTTGTACGCGGAACAAAAGTTTTCAGTTTACGCGCGTCCTAACCTTATTATTATTATTATTATTGTTATTGTTATTATTAGGCGTATTTTCGCTATGTGTTTTTGGGGTAAACTCGGTTTCTGACATCGTTCGCTGGATAATAGTTTAAAAGTTACATTTTCGCCTAACAACGTTTTACACACCGTTCGGTAAATATTTGTTGTAATTGGGCGCAGTGATAATATAATATATATGCTGATAATATACGATTTCAAAAGTACCTGTAAGGTATTTATTTCGGAATGAAATATTTGAATACGAATAGTTTATATTAATTATAAAGTCGCTATTTTAAACTTGACTGTATACAATCTCTCATCAAGCGACTATTCTAGAGTTTCAATGACCAAAACGGAATGTTGGTATTACAAAATGTTATAGATATATACGATGAGTGAATACTGAAATTATATTATAATAGGACACGGAATCCAGCTACAGATTATTATCGGAGACTACATACAATATTATACGCATAGACGCGGCAATTTTCATTTACATTTTTCACGTAAGCGTGAACGACACGACAAATTGTTTTCGTTTTGTTTATTGGCCGTTTAGTCTGCTGCAATGAGAGCGTATTGTAAAATCGATACGATAAAAATTCCGATTGTTTTGGGAATGAAAAGTGTGTCGGAAACTGTTTCTACGCCAAATTGTTTGCCGATTTCGTCAGCCGGATTTTCGGCAATTATTATCGAACAACAAAATGAACACGCGTTAAACGGTATGGCCAAAACAGTGTGAGTACGCACGCACATTGGACGATTTTTTTTTTTGGTCGTGTCTCGTAAATCGTATCGCCGGCTTTGCGTGGCGGGCACGGGGATATACTTTTGTACGTTTAAATAAAAAACTCTTGCCAGTCACAAATCGCGTACGTAATTTCACGGTCATTGCGGGCCAGTAAACAGAACAACTGTGTATAAACGTTTTATTTTCTATAACATATTATACAGAAACGTACTCTATTTTTTTTTTTCAATAAAAAATCCCGTGTTCCGGAAATTGGATGCGTACGTTTTACCGATGTTTCGGTAGATTTTTTTTTTGTTTTTTAATCAAATATTATATGGATATAGTAGAAGCGCGGACGCGATATTCATAAAATCGCCCGACGTACGCTTATAACAACATTTGAACGCTATTATGCGTTATTTTCGAAAAAAAAAAATCAAAGTTACAATTGCGGATTTATCTGATTTATAATATTTAATAATAATAATAATAATAATAATAAAAAAGTGTTCTCGACACGTGAGTGTACACGTGCGTATTGTGATGTGTGGTGCACGTACGATATGAACCCAGAACAGCCGGCAAAATAACGCGCGGGAAAATGATTGAAAAAAAATGTAGAAAACGTCCAAATATAAACGCGTTTCTGTCGTCGATAATTGAAAAATAAAAAAAAAATTACATAACGCCTGTTTGGATTTCAAAATAAAATGTCTAATTAACAAAATAAAATGAATTCTAAAATTCGTAGCGCAGGTTTCCGATTATTATAGTAGAAAAAAAAACTTAAAATTATTAAAAAATATGTATAAAATAAATAAATATACACATATATACATATATATATATCAAAATGTTTATTTTACATGTATATATGTATATATTTATTTATTTTATATATATTTTTTATTTATTATCACGAGTATTAAGTTATAATTTTTTATTTCTATCTTTTCGATTATTTATTTTTACATATCCTTTTGATTTTTATTTCTAATCCTAATTTTGTAAATTCCTCTTTGTTTTCACTACTTTGTTATTTAAAATTATTGTTTGGAATAGAAAAGTTATGGCATTTTTGTCGGATCCTTTTTATTCGAATATATAATATATATATATTTATATGCGAACAGGTTATAAAGATGTAGTCGAAAATCGATTATTGTTATTTCTTCGCAATTACGAAATCAATGGGGTCATACGTAAACCAGAAATATTCGATTTTGTATTATATCAGAGAAAGAATTTTTTCAAAAAATTTCTTTAAATTTTCGGCCGTGTTGATAAATTCCGACGTATGTAGAAAAAAGAGATTTTCGAGAGTTGAAAATTTAACGGACCAATTTTTTTTTTTTTAGTAAATATAACAGAATACGAAAATTCTCTTTCCGACATTCTCTACAGTAAAGAATACTACAGAATGTCAACGTGTTGTCAGATTTACAAACAGACAATTTTGAGTAGCCGTAATTCTGTCGGGGCTACAATTAATAATAAATTAGCTGATGTATCGAATGTTAAAATTTCAAAAAACCAAATAGTCTTTATGAAGAAAAAGCGTGTGTGCCGTTTAAACGGGACTCTACACGATTTCTACTGTCGTAGAATATTTAAATACAAAACAAAAATAATAGTCCGCGAGATGCGATTTTCGTACCGTATTGAGATTTTTTCTTTGTCTCTTTCTAACCGTCGTAACATCATGCGTTATAACTATAAATAATATTATTATTATCGAACCGTTTGACGTTTCGTGGGGCAAAAAAAGAAAAGAAAATCGTGCGCGCGTGTGTACGCTATTCTGTCGCGTGTAACCGAATGCACGACGACGCGAAAGCGTGTTTTTCTTTATATATATATATATATATATAGAAAAAAAAAGAAGAATTAAATTAAAATAAAAAACAAAAAAATTCCGTTACACGTCGTCCGTATAACCGCGCCGTTGTTTAAAACGATCACCGTTCGACGTGCAAACCTCGTATATACGATTTTTTAACCCGGCATTCAAAGCCCGGACCGACAATCGTCGTCGTATATATTGTCTCTCTCCGTTCGTTCATCTCGTCAACGTTTATACACTGTAAATACCGTATTTCTCTCTTTTTTTTTAATATATTATAAGTTACGCTTCTGTGAATAACGCACAAGACGACCGCTGTGTACGCTACCGGCGGTGTATTCCGTTTTAAATTCCGAAGCTGCAGTCGGTCTGCCTCCAAACGTCGTTTATTTATTTTTCTTTCTGTGCGCAAATTTGTTCGCACTAAAACGAACATATACACGTTATTGTCGCATCCTTACGGCCAATATAAGACAACCCTCTTAAACACTGTTATCGAATTGTAATAAAAATATTAATTATTGACATAGTGATTTTAAAAGAGTTAATGAAAAATTAAAATTTGAAAATACAAAAATTATCCGAGATATATTTATATTGTTTTACTATTCATCGCACATTTACAACAACCACGACATTGTAATTGAATGTTTAATGCGCCAAAATAAAATAAAATCAACGTAATGATTCGTCTTTACTCGTTGTACACTCGTTTACTAGTTTAAACTTTTTTACTATTTTATTAACTTTTACTGGTTTTCTTACATTCACACGTTTCTTGGACAGACCGAGTTTGCCGTCAGCTAAGCATTAAACGCTCTATAACGACCGATGATCAGCACACACCATATGCGATAATTGTCGGTCGATCACTTATTCCACGCCTTTTACACGATGTAAAGGGACGGGGGTGCTGTGATAGCGAAGCATAATCATAACATAATTGGACCAACTTACATGTCGACATTTGTCTGATAGCTGTACCGTAAACGCACACTGATTCGTGTGCCTATTTTGAACAGTACTACTGTGTTCGAATCGAAAATACCATTTTCATGGCACGGTTAAACCAATGTGAAAATTCGGTATTCGTTTTTGTCAAAACCACGGCGTTATATTCGCATCGTACCTTGGAACCATCATTAACTGATGATTTAAAACGACGTCTGCGCCTGAAATGCTACACTCGGGTTGATTTCCCCGTTTTCAATGGGAACGATTTTTTTTCTTTTTCAACGCGTCGTGTATTTAATTTTATTTCAAAACTTCAAACGCACACGTTTAGACATTGTTAATATTGACGAAATCGTAATAATAATTGAAATGGTAATATAACTTATACGAGTAAATGTAAATACAAATATGATAACTTAAAAGTACCGGCGTTAAGTGGTTTTTTTTTGAACTTTATAATATTTGATTTGATTTGGCGAGTTTTGAGGGCAATTTATTCGCTCGTGATAAAAACGGAACGCATTATATACGCGATACCCGAGTAATTTTCAGTGTGTCAAGTTTTTTCGAATTTTAATTTTGAATAAAGAAAAGAAACGTCGCGGTAAAAATACGACTTACAATAAAAGTTTTCTCGCAAATTGTTTTACGGGTAACGATTACAACGGAATATATTATATCATGAACTCCGTGACGTGTCAAAAGTTTGGAAATTTCATTTCATTTCGGCAATGTTTCTCCGCGCCTTTACATATACCTACGTCGAAAAATGTAAACTGTTTTTGTAATAATAATAATAATAATATTATTATTATTATTTTTATTATTATTATTATTATTATTATTATTATATAATCGTATGTATTATATTTATTCATTTATTTTTTTTTCGAACGCTATCGTTTATCATACACGCGTATTTTAATGAAAACAATTTTTTTTTTAAATAAAAATATTTTGTAATGATAATAAAAACTTTACAACAATAAATGTAACTGACGACAAAACGATATACCTATAGATACGCATAAAGTGCGAACGAAACCGCAACTCTGTAATTGTCATCGGAGGACCGCGTGTGTGTATAATATTATATATTTTAACACCTTTCCAACGTTTATTAAAAAAATGAATTCACGTGAAACCGCAACGCTGGACATGTTAATTCCATGTAGTTAACATTAAAATATTAAAAAATAAAATATAATAAATTAGTGTTAATTTTCACGAAACGAATTAAACCGGTCAGGGATTAGAAATTAGTCGAATACGAGTACGTGAAAATCGCTCAAGTTATAATTCATTTAAAAAAAAAAAAACGAGAACTGTGTAATAATAATAATAATAATAATATGATTTATTCAATAGTCTATTGAATGTAGTAATATTGTCCATTAGCGCACTGTGAAACCGCGATACTGCGACACTGAGATAGTCGTTACACTGTTATATTACATAATTTTAATGAAAGCACGTTTAAAACGGGGATAAGAAAACTTAAACAATTCTAAAAAAAAAAAAAACGGTTGTCATTCATCTCTCGTTCCATTGTCACGCTATAATCTCGTCAGATGTAAAAGTATTTTTGAAAATATATTCGTGTAAAATAAACGCCGTTAATTATTAGAGACATAAATCGTGGAAAATCTAACAATTCGGGTTATACAGCACGTCGATACGTAATGCGACCACCGATTGAGTTACCGACTGAATTAATTTCTAAAGTTTTAATTTTTTTTTGGCTTTCACAGTCTTCCCCGAACAGACGTAAAATTAAATTTTGTGTATTTTTCGTGTCGTTATTATAAAAAACGTTTTTTTCTTTTTACATTTTAGCGATTCGTAAAAAATTTGCGTCTAACAATTTATCCGATATCGATTAATAATGACAGAATTAAAAGAAAATCATCGCAGACAAAGCTCTTACTTTTTTCCACGTACTTACACGATACTCATAGTCGAGTGTATTGAAATATCGATTTTCAGCTTCGTGCGGGTCAAAAATTATAATAATATTTCGTGTCATTACAATATTATAGGGTGTATTGTTAAAAGCGTTGAATGGACTTTATTATTACGACTACGAGGAGTTACGAAGAGACTACGAAGTTTTTTACTGTGTTTAAATTGTTATTCTATTCCGTTACAACACGAATTGAAATTGATTAACAATACACCGGATTTCGTACAAGTGTAGAATTTCTGATAATTGATTCAAGCAAATGATGAGTACTCGTGGTTTCGAGAGGAAATATCTGAATCCAACAAGAACGTGCGATGATAAGATAACAGTGTAATGTTATGTAGAGTACGATTGTCGGTTCGGAAGGCGTTTCAGGTGAAATCAGGGTCGTGACAGTGTGCTATGCATCCCGCTATCTCTTACATTATTCAATTAGCTCGAATCGTTTTGGGAAAAATCGCAAGAGACGTGGTGAATATTCAACGAAAAATGGAAATAAGCGGAGAATCGGCGATGTCGGTATAGTGCCGACGAAATCGCAATTATCGGAGAGAGAGAGAGAGAGTGACTGGGGAGGAATTCGTTCAAACAATCGCGAGTTTACTTGAAGGCCAATATGTAAATGTGTGTTAATGAAAATCGAACAAATAGTAGTACATGCGATGATGTCGAGGGACAATAGACATTCCGATTGTTCCAGCCGTAGTTAATTTGAATTTCAAAACAGCGGACAGGTGTTATACACACGTACCCGGGAATAAACATTAACAAGAAGTATGACCGAGTGGGAAACAGTACGGAGTAAAGGGCTTTTAGAATTACATTTGCTATCGTCGACGTCAAAGATACACGCCCGTGACTCGTGTTTTATTTATATTATATCAAAATCGTTTATTCGAATTGTAATCGAAACACGCATTGTTTCAATTCGATTCGTTCGACTCGCGCGCGAAATTATCGCACTTGTACACGGAGGGGTTTCTTTTTATGGCGCGCTTCTGTATAAACTACTCGTGTCGTTGCTGTATTGTGCCGACCGCACACGGGATATTATATAGACATTCGAATGGGAATAACAAGTAGTCGAAATTGAACAGAAAAAGAATGAATAAAATATATACGCCGTGTCCACCACTCTCTTTCTCCCGTCGTGATAATATCGACCGGTCGGCAACAGTTACCACACCGGAGTGTAGTAAGACACAGGCGGCGGCGGCGGCGGATCGTATCTCTTAACGACGGATAAAGCGATTTGTGAAAAAATACCGAGCGAAGATTCTTTTTTTTTTTTCCCCCCCATAAAAAGAACATTTACGCCGGCCAAAGTTTGCGCCAATACTTTGCCTGTGCGCGCGTCCAGGAAATGTTTCGTTTCTATCCGAAACACTATCGACTCCTCGCGCACGTAAAACTGAATATTTTAACAATCCGAACGCGTTCGCAACACGTAATTTACCCACACACGCGCGTATAAACACATAATACATGCGGTTACGGTTCGAGCGGGAAAATCGTCGCTTTCCGAGCCGTGTGGATAGTTCGCAGTGTCAAGTGACGTAAAACAAAAAAAAAAGAAAAGAAAAAAAAGCGTATTAAAATTTTGACTTTTTGTAAAGAACTGATAAGAAAAAAAAAAAAAAATTATATACGAAATTGAAGCGAATATTTTTCTATAGGCGTTATCCGCTATTGTAAATTTTTTTCAATTCACGCGACCGGTCTAAATTAATTTTTTTATTTAGTACGATACGCGTATTGAAAATAAACGATATATTTCAATAAAAATATCGCGTAAAGTTGACACGATTATTTGTAACAAAAAAAAAGCTAAAATAATAATTTATTATTATATCGTATGAAGAGTGCTTTTTTTTTTGGATAACCGCGCGTCGACGTTGGTTAATTTGATACGCGAGGAACGTTTCGACATTCGAAATTCGTTCTGAAAAAACAACAAAAATTTCGTTTTTTTTTTTCTTATTCATTTCAACCGTGATCGAAAATCCAATTTCACAATAATACGTGTATCCAATGGAAAGCTTATGGCTTTAGCGGAAAATGTCCCCGGGTCAGGTATTCCGGAACAGAAAACCTGCTGCCGAGTTCTATTAGAAATTTAATAGACGTTTAAACAGATTGTTTAAACAGATCGATAATAATAATAATTTTTCATTGTTATTTTTCAACTCGTACATGTGTCACATGTTAGCGGATCCACGATATGAGGAGGCTCCGTCTTGTCTAGACGGTTCGGTATGTTGACTCTCGTGAGTGAGTACACACATATATTATATTGAAAACTATAAGCTCGTAGTTAATAATAATAATAATAATAATAATAAAAAAGGGTTGTGTTGACTCAATGATATATCCGTATCGCGTTTTGCGCGTTGTTTTTCAATATAACATGAAGACGAGGGAGTTAACTCCGTGTGTATTTCTTATTCGTTCCTTGTACGTATTACCGAATTACTTATCGTAAGCGAATATTATCATGATTCACGACGTTTGACGTGACGAGTTGCAGAGCGTCGTCGTTTCGAATTTTTTTTTTTGTTTTTCCACCACAATTGAACGCGTTATGACTTTTTTTTTTCGTCTGCGAATGTTATTCGACGTATTCGTTTTATTGCGAAATAAGTTTTTAAACATTTTCCGTCCTTTTAGCACGTAGTCGCGCCGTGCATGCGCATTAATACGTTTCGTAATATTTTCGTTTTCATCGGTTTGAGAATTCCAACTCGTTCCACATATTATTATTATTATTAATACAATATTTACACATAATTCTGACGGAACGTTTTTTTATTGTCGGGCGCCGAATTTTATCGGTTAAATTTTTATTAAAATAAATAACGAAGAGTCCCCCGCCCCCTTCCCGGGCGTTCTGCCAGTCGGTATGCGTATCGTATGACAACGTTCAACGTAAAATACGTTTCAAACGAAATGGCGCGTTTTGGACGTTTTGTTTTTCGTCTTCGTAATACGAATAATTTCTCGCGTGAAAAATACGATACGATCGATGTCGCGAACATTTTTCGACTTCAGACGTGATGTCAGTGCGGCATAACTTTAATTATGGCAATCGAGTTAAACGCGTGTAATCGGTCAATGTAAACGGCCGGGGTTCGTTTTTGAATGAAAATAATTTAACGAGGCTTTTTCAACAACGGCGACACAGTGTGAAATTATAATTCAACGTTTTCGTTTGCGATTCCTGTGCGTTAACGAAACACAAACGTCCGTCGAAACGTTTTCGAATTAGACGCGATGGCGCACGGGACGAAAACCTCGTACGCACTTCTTGAAAATTAATTAAAACTCCCCAAAAAAATTCTGAGTAAATATTTGTAATGCAATCGTTCGACGACACGAAATTTAAACATTCCCTTTGTCAAGAAAACCAATCGTGAATTGACTTCGTTGTAGCTGTTGTGACTCGTAAGCATACACATTATCGTGTCTCTCGTTACGTGAGATCGAACGTCTCGTGCGTTAGTTTTTCAATCGGGCCTACACTAAAACAATTAATTTCTTTTTTTTTCGTGCTTTGATGTCGAAAGTTTCAATTTCAATTTTAAACGCGCTGTTATTATTCGTAACGGCATCTGCGGCAGTAACTGCTCTTTTCGTATAGTGATCATTTGCAACGCTCCTACTCGACCAAGTAAAAGGACAAAAAACACCATTTGTTTTGTGTGCCGTATTGTATTTTTAACGTTACGGCATAAAAAAAAAAAAAGTCTTCTAAACCGCCAAATCACAATTTACTTAATACTTCGTATACGCCATAGTAATACGTATGTAGAGACAGTGCTCACAAATATACGTTCTTATTCGAAAATATTTAACCTAACATAAATTATAATTGATATTTGCCACGTTTGTAGGTACACGAACGAGAACGTTATCATTAGGAAAAATGTCGTGTCATTGAAAATAAAATAACGTCAAAAAGAAAAGTATTGTAATATCGATTGAAAGAAAAGCGTTTTATATTATTCGTTATATGAATTCAATCATTATAATACGCTTTTGTTACGAATTAATAATAATAATAATATAATTATCGTTAATTTTTAGGAAAAAACAAAATGCGTTTGCAAGAAATAAAAAAAAACTGCACGTTATTTCGATATGTTTTAATTGAAATACGTTTTATGAGTCGAATGAAATAAAATAATAATACTAATTAACTCTAGCCATATACAATATGGTCGGCATTTCGAGCGGATTATATTGGAAAGCTATTGTGGATACACAGTGTTCATAAAATTAATACGATTTTACTGACAACATAATATAATGTACACTATAATACGTTGTATACAGACGACTGATTGAAATAAAAAAAAACTGATTGTTTCTCTCTCCCTCTCATAAATCAATCGCCATTGACGTCATCACATTTTTTTTTTACCAATTATTATACAGACTTGTTTTTAATTCAATTTCTTTTTTCAATTACGACGATTAATATGTGAATGCAAATCTATCCGTTTTATCCAGTTTACCGTTTTGTTTGTGACGCGTATTAGCATAAAAATCCAACAATCAAATCAGTTTAACGCGTATTAATTTTAATAAATGAATAGCGGTTCTTTTTTTTTTCAATTTTTTTTTCCCGAATAAAAGTGTTTCAATATGTATCATTTAATCTCGTGTCAGGGATTGAAATCCGATATAAAGCTCTTGTTTAAATTATGTAGTATTCTAATCGTAACACGATCGAGGCTCGCCCCTCGTCGATTAGACTAAAAATAATTTAAGGATTCTCATCGACTTTGTTTCCACCGTGATTAACGTAAGGCGTTCACATATAAGACATTGTATGAATAAAAGTCTGATTTGGATAGTTTAATAAATCCCTCAATCGCGTTTCGATCAGGAAAAAAAAAGCAATACACATAAATGTCAATTGTTGTATCAGTTGGATATGAAATGTGTAAATTTTTTTTTTTACCGATTTATCACTAACCAGCCAGCCAATTGGTACGACGGTTTGCCCATAACTATTATAGTGTTTACAAATATTTATTATTAAAAATTAGTAGACATTTCTAACAATAAATAAAGTGATAAATTGATTGTTCGTAATATCGTTTCGACGGCAGCGCGTTATTTTCTTGTTACGATTTACCCGATACGTTCTCGGTTTCGTTGAAAATTAAATTTTCAAAATTTATTATCGTTTTATCATCGATTACATATTATAACGCCGTCAAGTCAAAACGGTATAGTATGCTTCTTGTGCAATTGCGTTGCACACATAAATGTTTTGAAATTTTCGTTGACTCTGGTAAAGTGTAAATATATACTCACTGTAATTCGAGTATGCTTCGAATTTGTCGGAATAGCGTAAAAAACGTAATCCGAGGCTTAATTTCACGCGACTTGTGATTTAGACTTCGTTTAAATTTTAATAATTCGCAGGGAATAATAATAGAATTATTGCGAACATAATAAACGCATCAAACGTCTTGTATGTGCGAGTGAGAGTGTAGCCATCGGTCTCTTAAATAATATTGTTTAAGTGCCGCACAATAAAGACGTTCTGTTTCGAAATTACGATTTAAGATGTTTTAATGTAATTTGTTTTCTGCGCGGAACGCGTTCAACTGAAAAAAGTGTTAATAAATAAAGTTGTATCGAATTCGTCGATGTCATAAAAAAAGTCGTCGTAAGCCCAAAACGATTACGTCGACAATTTTTTGCAATTTTCCTTTTTGCTATTTCGAATTGCGCTTTCCGGGGAAATCACTGCCAGTATCACGACTACTGAGTGTGCAAAGTGATGGTCTCTAAGTCTCAATAAGTCTACTGAATCGTGATCCGCGTTATTACGAATAGTCGTTATTGTTATACGTGTTATATTTTATTAAACGAACAATTTATATGACATAACTACGTATTAATATACGACAATTTCTAACACGTGGGTCTCCGGTAATCGCGGAACCGAATACCTAACCGCTGCAGGAAAAATCGAAAAACACGTCAAAATAAAGTATCGGACTCTCGAGAGCAATGCATGTCGAGATTATCCAAACACCTTTAAGACAAGTGTTTATACAGACGAAATAAAACATTTTAATAAAAAAAAAATACACACATACACGTTATTGGTAAACCAATACGTTTTCCGTTTCATCCGCGGAATCTGAAAACAAAATAAATATTGTTAGGGAGGAAAAAAAAACGAAAAATATACGCGAACGCGTGTTTGCGCGCGTTCTCGATTAGCAAAACACAATACAACGCGCGTGTGTGTGTTTGTGCGTCCAAAACCAACGTCGAATTGAATAGATTTTCGATCGTCTCCGCGTCTTTACAAATATACGTTTAGTACACTTATGCACGAGTTTCGCATTTACTTTTGTCACAATGCATCCGCGTCGTGTTCTTAAAGATAAATGCTTTGAATATATTTTTGAAATAGACTTTCAAACGCGACGACGGACCATATACGTTTACACGTCCTTTGAGGAGATCACATCTTTTGTGCGTGAACCTAACCCGTGTGCACGACATAAATCACGCATCAGGACCGCGAATATGAAAAAAAAGAAAGTATTTAAATCCATTTTAGCGTACGATTCCGTAGCGTTCGATCGAATTTTCGCGATTTATTGTACGCTTTTCTTTTTTTCCTTTTATGTTTGCTACTTAACTGCGCGTTTTAAAACTAAATCCTTTACTTTACCTTCGTTTAGTGTATACATATTTGTCTTTCTCTCTCTCTATATATATATATACACATATTATACGTAATTTAGATTAATTGAAAATCCGTTTGTTCATTGACATTGTAATGTTACGCGACAAACGTGTAAGTGCCGTCTAAACAATACTTACGACAATATTTATGCAAAACCGAACGTTGTAAACCACTAGACCGGTGTGCCTGCTGTAACAAGCGACGAACAAACAATGTAATATTATACGTACGCGAATGTACATTGACTAATATTGAAATAATTGTCGGGCGAGGTTTGGCCAATAACAATCGCGTTTAACGGATGCTGGAACGTGATCTGTTTCAAGGCGTATCGAATAGACATTTTATATTGCACGTATACATATTTAAGTCATATCTGTGTCTGTGTGCGAGACGTAAATCTCGTCTTATCGATGTAGTACAGTTGTCGCCGGCGGCACTTCGTGTTTGTTCCGCGAATAAAAAAATTCTCACGGATCACCAACAACGAACAGAAGAGGTGTTTCCGTTTTATTATTATTATTACTACTACTACTACTATTTATTACTCCATTAACAATTATTAAAAGGGAAAGAAAAGATTAAAGAGACGTCGTAAATTGCGATTTTTGATTTTAAAACCGCATTCGAAATTAAAACACCATTTTCGTCTGAAACAAATAAAAAACGTTTTTCATTTCGAAATTGAATTTCGGTTTTATGGGACTGACATTTAGAAAATTAGACTTACATTTACTTACAAAACCTAGAAACGAAATTGATGAATTGATTTATGCCTTTGGATTTCATATTGAATTCAAATTTTCTTTCCCGTTATCGGTCTACACGTATGCGATGTCCCCGCCGGCTCCCCCAATCGATTTCTGTCGCGATAGAATAGTGTGAAAACAGAAAATTCTTGTAAATATTGGTTTTGTACACCAGAGGAGGGTTGACGATTTGAAAATTAATCCAGAACGCGTGTTGGTCTCCCTCCATAAGCCTGAAAAAATCCCCGTTTCGTTCTGATTTACGGATTCGACTGAAATACGGATTCGTGTTATCATTCCAGTGTGCAGCACTCTATGTATATATACAATTGTTTTTCTTTGCCCACTCGATTTCGGCGGAGTATTCGTTACCCGTTCGTCGCGATCGTCATGGCGGGTATAAACAACGGGATAACAATCCGTTTCCAAAAGCCGACTGTATCAGCTGATCTCAGTCTATCTCAGTCGTTCTCTACGTACGACGTTTTAAATGCTATTCCTCCTCCTCCAGACACACGGCCGAGCGCAATAGCGAATTTTCCGGCGAGAATTTTCGATTAACTTAACGTAACGTACGATTAAAAACGGGTAGCATAAAACTGTCGGGGGAAGGGGAAGAAACAATTCCAAACCCGATGGAAAAACGAACCGACGAGGAAATTATTGTGAATCACACGGATTTATCGAAATCAACGGTCGGCACGCGCGCAAAGATTTTATAATAATAATAATAATAATAATAATAATTATTATTAATTTATTTAATAATAATAAGGCGCGTACTTCAATCCCGCGAGTGTAAATTAATTAAATTTAATTAAATCGTATTTTTCCGTCGAATTTCCGGCTTCTATCGCAGCAGTGTTGCTGGTGGTTAATTATTGTATTAAATCAGATGCGAATGGTTCGGCGCGAATATTTAAAATGAATTATGTCGTGAACGGAAATATGAGGTAAAAATGTTACGAGCATACACTCCTGAGGAGAATAAATAACTTTGAATTTCATACCCCTCTTAAGACTCCATGTTTTATAAGAATATTTATATATATATAATAATTTTTTCACCGTATACCGTTTGAATGATTTAAAAAGCAGAATAATAAAAAACGGCGGTTTTTCGTACGAATAATAAACTGTTATTTACGCATATATATATTATAATAATTACGTTTTGAATTTATTGCAAATACATCGTGAAAATTTTAAACGCTCTAAATAATAAATATATATTTATAAAAGCGAATTAATTAATATATACCGTGGCAAATTATTTTGTACGCGCAACAAGAAAATTCGAATTATAATTATTATTATATTGTTTGAAGTTTGTAACGTTTACGAATTATATACTTGTTAAAATACGAACATTTTCGTATATCGTATATATTACATTTCGTATATATCGCGCTATAATGACAAAAAAATAAATAAATATATTTATGATTGTTATTTCAATTAAATCAATTGAAATCACGCATAATCAATTAAATCATACAATTTAATAGCAAAACCGAAATTAATTTGAAAAAAAGAAAGGGAAATCTTAAAACGTATAATTACAGTGTTATTATCACTAATATTTTAACCAAAAACCAATGAATCACATCAGTATCACCATAATGTCTTTCTTGGTGTTTTCGAATTAATGCATAAAAGTGTATACCGATTAATTGCACGCGGTCGATTCACCTATGTAACGTATTCTTCGATTTGAGTAGATCACTTGATCGTGTGTTGCTAGAATTGTATAATTTATTCTAAATTTCTCGCCGACGATAAATAATCGTATTCGAAAAAAGGAAACTCCTCGGTTTATTCCATATAGTTTTTTTTTTTTATTTAAACTCGAAATTTCGAACTATTCCTATTTTTTTTTTTTTTTTTTTTAAAGGTATATCTTAACTCGATCTTCCTTTTTTCTTTTATTAAATCGACGATACACGCACCGTCCAACTCACACTCGATCTAATCCAACGTGACTTTGTAAATATATTAAACGCTTAACTTTGTGATAGAATTTCAGTTGTCGAATATAAATATTGTGAATATCCTAAACGGACGGTACGTAAACACATTTCAGAAGTTTATTTATTTTAAAAATTGTCAACAGACAATTTTTTAACAGAAAAATATGGAAAGCGTTGCGTGGAAAAAATGAACAAACTGTGCTATTGAACATTTGCACTTACACTCTTTTGTAAAAGGGAAAATATGTTGAAACAACCTCGTCTTCGTGATCTGTATCGATTTCGAAAACTACCGATACGAATATAATATTGAAATTTTTGTTTCTGTACGTTACGAGTTATGTGTGTTGGCGTTTTTTTTTCTTCTTCTCGATCAACTAAAACTATAATTTTTATACTAGTCTACTTACTTGCGACGCGATCGCGAATGAACTTTTATTCCAATCACATTTCTTAATCACGTATTATCGTTTAACTATTTTTATACGGTATTCTGTCTGTTCTACACGATAATATACGCGTATATATTATGATATTGAAACGCGATATTGTTTCAAAAAAATACGTAATAACAGTGAGACGTACGAGTATTTATTTTATTATTTTTTTTCGTTACACGTAATAACACCATTCGTCGTTATTGTACTGCAGTCGATATCGATACGATTATTTGAATTTTCAAAATTAAGTAATCATTTTTTTTTCCCTCCGTCTAATTTTACGGGTAAGTCGTGAATTGTTTGCTCGCGGAAACTTTGGTTGCGCTAAAAGTATGATGTTTACTTTGGAAAACTTATGAAGTCTCTGGTCGATTGGTCGTGGTTGGCAGGTGTCGTTTTAAAATTACCCCAGTGAGATACCGATGCGAACATTATTTTTCGAAAACTTTTATCTCGCCGCAACGTTAAAACGTCCAAGGTGAAATTAATGATAAATTATACATTTATATAAAACACGTTTCCAATCGGAGTTCTCGCGATTATTCCCGCCGATGAGCACCGTCAGTAAAGAAATGGTTTTTAATATCGATTTTTTTTTTCTTTTGGAAATTGCACTTTTCTTTAATTATTTAATGTTAAACCTACAACGGACTTTTGAAGCGTGACGGAATATTTCATTCGGTTTTTAAGCGAATCTAACGTCAAGAGCAGGCGCGCATAAATTCCCCGCGAGAGGAGTTTAATGCATACAGATTTCGTTTGAAACGCATTTTACGTATTTTTTAAACTGTTATACACTCGACAGCTCTCAGAGGGGGAGGACACCGAACTCAGTACTTATTAGTATTGAACACAGTGGGGGAAGGTTTGAGCTTCTCCTCTTCCTTATCTACGCTCTTGGTCTGACGCTCATCAGCATATTCATTGTCATAGCGATCATATTTAAATGTACGCGTGTGGGGTGGTACGCGCAAAATTTTCGCAATCCATACGTCCGATATTGTCCGATAATTAAAATCCTTATTTTGTTCGACGGTGTAAAACGAAAATAATTTCCGTTTGCCTTTTTCAAGCGTTCGTGAATTATTCGCGTGTATAGGAAATGTTCAGAAAAATTTAATTCGTTTCGGAATATTACGAGAAATGAAAAATAGCCGGTGTTGTCATTTGACAATATAATTATAAGACTCGAAAAAATCACTCGGATAAAAAAAAAAAAAAAACGAACGCACACAAAGCGTTATAAACATTTTTCACATTTTCATTATAAAACCGGAGAAAAAAAAATGTACCGAAAAAATTAAGTGTTTCTTGTTTCGGAAAAATAAAAATCCCAGCGTATACAATATATTCTCCTTCCGGGCGGTATATATTTCTTTTTCTTTTTTTTTCTACGTTTAAATAAACGAATTAATATATATTTGTTACGTTACCGTAACAGTGTATTACGATTAATTTTCCGTAATAAACGATATTACGAAAACCGCGGCACGTGATGTATTTACGAAGCGTTCTCCTCCCTCCCGGTCAAAACGCGCCGAGTACCTTATTCGCAGCGAAACCGATAAAAATTTATTTCGTTATAATAAGTGTTGTTCGATTTTCGACGCGTTTCGACACCCCGTTACAAATGTATTTCGACAATTTCCGATAGACATCACGTACGAATATCACTCGGGTGACGGCCAATATCAATCCATTAGCGGCGATTTTATCGTTTCGTTTTCAATTTTTCACTTTCTTCGAGAATCTGAATGGCGTGTGTCGGTCGTGTCGTGTCGTCGCCTCGGTGAAAATGTCGAGAATATAATACCGTATAGTTAAATGAATATAAATATTTGCGCCACGTGCGCGCGCGTTCGAAAACACATTTATTCGACGAGGTCCATAAATATTTATCGTCTATTCGTCATTGTCAGCCGGATCGGGCGCACAGCGCAGCGGTGGTCAGCGTTGTTTTTTCGACCGTGCAAAAGCAGCCAGACGGAGACGCGCATCGAAATAACCAATCCGTGGGCACTCGACGCCTTTTCTGAGCGTCGCGTTTAGTGCGAGAGAACGCTTCACGAGGCAAACGCATTTGATAAAAAAATAACAAAAACAAAAAAAAGAACATCGACTTCCAATACTGCGCCCTTTAAACTCGATTCAAAGATGCGAGCAGTAAGATGAAAAGTCTTACAAAAGGTCTGGCGGAAGTACATTTCGACATGGATATATGATCTTATGGCTGGGAGTCGTTCTGAAAATTCGTCCGACACCGAGAATGTTATACCATGTCGATTTCACGATCGAAATCATAATGAATCTACTGATCACAGCGGCGGTTATAAAAGAGGCGGAAGATGGATCGCCCACCTTTAGAATTTGATATTTTTAAATTTAGTAATTGCTGCTCCAACAGCACCGACTTTGGTGCTCATCTGACGGCGAACATGGTCGGTCGAAAAAACGTGCGGCGAATGCGAGTAAACCAGTAAAAGTTAATAAAATAGTAAAAAGTGTATAATAAACGAGTAAAAATGTAAACGAGTGTCCGATATATGAATCGTTATGTTAATTTTATTTCAACGAAATACACGAAATAATAATAATAAAAATAATAAATAAAACAAACGCGCGTACGATTGATCGCTCGGTCAATGTCAAACTAAACACCAGCGTATACCGACATAGCGCGTCAGTCGACCGCGATAAAACCGAAAACGAGAGTAGTCACCAGATCGCGCTACGACACAACATAGAAAAGGTAGCAGCAAGACGCATATAAATAGCGATCCGAAACCGACGGATCGATCAGTGTAGTCGCGGTTGACAAAATGCGAACAACCTCGTTTGCCCGCTGTGTGTGTGTGTGTGGTAAGTGGTGTGGTGTGTAAAATGCAAACGAGTAAATGTGAATCGGTAAACGTTGATTAAATAGTAAGCGAGTGTACAACGAGGCAAAATGAATTCTTACGTTCATTTCATTGAAATACACGAATTAATATTTTTATCAATAATAATAAAAAAAGAATATATAATAGATATTACCTACGATCGTACGATCGGCCAGAGTCATTTTAAACAACCGTGTCTACCGACATATTCTGTCAACCGACGCAAATATAACGGGGAAAAAAAGTAGCCAACAGACAGCGTTACGACACAACAGGAATGACGTCGCAGGAGACGGCATAAGTATAAATATCGGTCCGAATCCGACGTTTTAATTTGAAACATCGACTACAGGATTTCACGAATTACTTACTTCACGGGGACGTGTTATCTAATATTTTTAAAAACCATTAAATAAATTCCTTTTTTCGTCGAAAACCACATAAGAGATTTCTTTCTTTTTTCGCCGTAAACGTGAATTACGACGACAGCATCCGTAACGCGTGACGTCATAATATTACGTAAATACATATTATAATAACTTTAGTGCAATTGGTTTAATATATACTCACTCGGAAAACTACCGAAATGCATGTTACGTGAATAATTAAATATAAAACATAATTTAATTTTGTTTCCAATATATATATATATATATTATATATATTTCATTATGTTTAACGACGAGGCTTTTATTATTGGCCGTAAAAAACTTTTTTACGAATAACTTCATTAATTCATTTCGAATCGATAACGCTTTATGTTTTATACGTTTTTAAAGAAAAAATCGGATGAAAAAAATAAATAAAAATCCCGTATAGTCCTTGAGACGTGCGATTCTCTCTCGCGCCGTTATTTGCCGCGATTATTGTGTAATACTAATTGTTTCTTCGGTAAACCGAGCACTAAACGTTTCAATTGTAGAAAAGTTTGAATTTCGGTATTGAAGTATATTTGTAATGTACTTGCTTACGCTTTATATGTTCAGATCATTTCGTTACATAAATAGTTTCTATTGATTTTCGTAATACACTTCTCTATTGTATAATCAGCGATACAGTTTGTTGTGTTTTGATTTTAAATGATTCATTCTTGTTTGTACACACGATTCTCGTTTTACATAACGCGTAATTTATTATTTTTATCGATTTGAAATATAAAAATAATGTAGTTCAACACCGCTATTGTCAGATTATGTTTAGATCACTATCTTATTCAGTATTGAATTTCAAATAAATAAATATTTGGCCACTGTCGATCGATTCAATTGGCCTGAAATACAATAACAAAATGTTGAACTTTAATTATCGCGTAACACGTTTTGTCAACATCCAGAAATAAATTCCATTCAAAAATGTATATTGTTAATTAAAAATATTACAAATTTCATTTATTTATATGATTTACATGAATATTAAAGACTAAAGCACAATAATTACAAATTTACTGAAATTAACAACTAATGTAGGTAGATATATAATTGATTTTAAAACACATCTTTTTTTTTCATAAATAATTTCTTACACGAAACTTTTCGACCTCTAAGTGCCCTGCATGAATTATCGATTATACTTATTAACCTCATGGCATTAAACACAAATTGAGCTGTATCTTATTAGTTTTAACTTAAACTAGTCACTGGAGTTTTGACGACGGATATTTTTTTCACTCGAGTAAAACATCTTTTTTTTCTTTTTTGCGTACATGTTTATTTTACAAATTGTAAACCGGATAGTTTTATTTCCGCGTTTTCACGAAATCATTCAACGAATATTTATATAGACCGTTTTCGATATTATATTCCTACTCGTAATACCTTTTGGCTCCAACAAATATAATATATAATTTCGATTAAATGACAATAACCTACGATTTTTATACGCTACCTTATTGAACCGACATTTGAATAAATGAAAATGCTTTTTAATTTTTAATTTTCAATATTCAGTTTATGTATAATTATTTAAAAAACGGTTTCACGTAGATAAATAGGAGTCTTTTTTGTTTGTAATTTAATAGAAACGGTTATAACACCGTATCTAATAAATTATTAATTATTATATATCTGATTTAGATATTATAGATAATGATAATAGTTAATTCGGCGAGTGTAATAATTGAAAAATTATAAAAATAAATTAAAATTTTGAAAGAATACACAAAGATTGTATGAAATGAAAATTTAAATAGCATTCGAAAACACGAAAAACCAGATGAATTTTATTTACTAAAAAAAATTCTAAAAAAGTATCTATATAAATGATGTGAAATTCGTCTTATTTTCCCTTATTATTTTAATTTTTTTTTTTAACTCGGTTTCTCGTATATAGTTGTGTTTTACGTGTTTGGCCTCAGCGATCAGCATCGCTCACATGTGTTTGTTACAAAATAATAGATCTACATTTAGAGAGTCCGTGCGGGATCGATGTATGTGTTAAAATCTAAATGTTTCCCTTTTTTTTTTTAATTTACATAAATGATACGTGTACATATTATTACAGTAGGTTAAGAACATTTAAATACTGGGGTTACATTTTTACGATAAATCGACTTTATGAAAGTGCATTTTACAATACTTCTCGACTTCGCCACGTTTTAAATTCAAACGTTCATTTCTCCTCTGGTGAAATACGTGTATTTATCGGTTTTTCAGAAATCGAAAGATTTGCGAATTTTTTAATTGAAATCATAATGTGTTACCGTTTATAAATCGAAAGTCGATATAACGGTAAATAATGTCGGATAATAGTTATGAATAAATGTATTAAATGGAATATGCAAACAAAAAATATATATATATTATTATTTATTAGATATAGTGGGATTCATGACAAGAAAGAGATTCACTCCGTTTGCACTGATTGTATTTATAATAAAACATATATTTTGTCCAAAGATTTTATTCACTATATTGTTGTTGTTTGTATTATTATTATTATTATTGTCGATAGCGTAAACATAGAGAATTATTAAAAACTTCCTGCTTCTCGATCGACGTAAAAAAGGTGCTCTGGCAAAGCCAGACAGTAAATTATTATTCTGTAAAAAGCTTATGAACATTTTGCAGTTTATGAAACTGTTTTGTTAAGAGCCAAATATTTGATTAATTTTTATCGAAAAATAGAAACACAATACGAATGATGCGGAAAATAAAAGAGAAGAAATTTTAACATATATATTGACTAAAGGTTTTTATTCGTGTAAATGCTGAAATTTGGAGACTTTGCATTCGTAGACGAAAACGGTTAGGCGCACACAGTATTCTGTTGAATATACTACAAAATTTCGGGGTTTACATTTTTCGTCTTTAAAATTCACTATTGCAAACGTACAAAACGTGTTCTAAAGCAGTTAGTGCTAGAAATACATTTTGCGAGACCGTATAAGTTATTAACACGTTTATAGTGTTCTTCTCTCTTCAGAATGTCCGCGATAAACGAACGTTTTTAGTTCACAATATATATTCGCCAAAACGACTGCTTATTCCAAAAACGATTCAAAGTGCACTAAATTTGATAGTTATGAAATTGATAGCACTCTTTGTGTAGTTTGTTTTGAAAAAATATAACTTATTCATGAAGATATACGTTTGGCCCAAAGGTTTTTGTTGTTCTTTTATTTTATTCTGTCAGTACTATAAGTTGCACAGTCATGCATCAGATACAAAGACGTTTCACATCAAATGTAAAAAAAAAAAATTATAATATTTTACGAAAAGACTTTTAATTTTTAATTTTGTTAAATTTCAGAATTTCCGAGACGAATAAAACCGAAATAAAAATACAATGATAAATCTTTTCGACAATATTGTATAGGAAAATGTCGAATATGAATGAAATGTGAAATATACGAGTACCTACGAGTAAAAAGAAATCGCGCGGCTTTTAGAGTAGTATATACATTTTATATATATATATTTTTTTTATTAGTATTATTTTTGCTTTTTTTCGCTTTTCCTATAAAATAGAAAACGTCAACGCGCCTGTGATAAATGTGTATAGTTTTGTACGTTTGGTGGTAGGTATTTCGTACGATTATATAAGTTTGGCGACAGTTTTTTTTTTACGACTCGTGGCTGCGGGTCGATAACAGACCAGTGCTTTAATAGTACTTTATTCGGTTTTTTTTTTCATTCTTTCTTTTAATGCGATGCTAAAGGGAGAGAGAGAGAGAGAGAGAGAGAAAAATCGACCAAAGAATCACAAACACCGTATAACATAATTTGCCGAGAAGAAATAGTGATAACGAGGACGAGAATTTTTAAAACATTCATAACTCCGTTGACTCGTACCTATCGTAGAAAAAAACCGAAATAAAAAAAGACGTTTTGTATTAAGTATTTCCGACGAGATAATGAAAAAAAAAATCATTTTCCTACAACATTATCCACAAAATGTCCCGTGCAGGTGATTTTTGAACATCTCCTGTCTGGCAGGAGACCTATTAGGAGATTTATAAACGAGTAGATTATGATGCTTTTACTATTTTTATACGACTTCAATTTTAAATGTAATACTTTTGTACACCGCATTTTGTAATGGTCGTATTAAAAAAAAAAATTTTTTTTTTCAATTTTTTTTTTTTTTGACGATTTTTTATTTTATCGACGATTGCAGATAATAGACGTACGTTTCCCCGTAAGCGTGATAAATTCGATAATTTGTCTCTCTTTTATAAAATTTGAAAATATATTATTTTTTTTCCTGTTTTTCGGTTCGTTTTTTTAGGTGAATAACGTCGGTCAATGCCGAAGAAACGGCATTCGCGCGTCGTTAATCCGCGAATCCTACCGTTTTCATTTCATTTATTCGCAATAAATTTCAATACGAACGTGTTTGCATTATACGCTTTCGATTATAATATGTGCCGTTCTATTGGCGTGCCGCGTTTATTTACGGAAGGAAAAAACAGAGAGAGAAAAAACTTTGGACACCGGGAAGGGGGTCGGCGAGTGTGTAAACGATTTGAAAACAAACGTGTCTGTTTGTAGTTTCTGTGATGTAACGTGCGCGCTAGACACGGAATGCTCACGTCGAGAAATGCGTTTCGAATATTTCTACGGATTTTTTTATTTATTTAATTTACGATCGACTGAAGATTAAAAAAATAAACGTTGTATTAAACTATGTTGGATTTCCGCGTATGCACCGCCACAATCGGTGAAAATACGCGATATTTTTCGACGGTGTAAATAGTGCCGTGTTTCAACGAGATATGTGTGGACGGTATCACAGGAGGCGCCTTTGGACACATATACACTTATTATTAAGGGTTATAGGAGTTTGTACGTTATTTTTTTTTTTTAATATTAATCATTCAAAACACAGAAATTTGTTTCATAGTGTTAAGAGCTCAGAGAGAATTGTTTTCTCTCCAATATATTTAACTGTTTTTCCACGCGTATTTTGTTGCATTTGAATTTTAAATGATAGCGTCTCACTAAATCAAATATATACATATATACGTAGATATTTGTTTTATTTAATTTATTACTAAAAAAAAAAAAAAAAATCTAATTCTAAATAATATTATATAAAATTGTTTATATCGAGGGGATGACGCTTTTGCGTTTTACTTTAAGCTCCCCAATCCCTTATGCCAAAGAGAAATCAAAAGGCTATCATTTTATTTTTATTTTTTGATATTTGTTAATAATAAATTCGTAAAATTCATCGAAAATTAATATGCGTCTCCGGCGAGTGTATATTTTACAATGTACGTACAGATATGTTAACGCGTACATTTCTTCGGTACTCCCACATTGAAATTTTATCGTTTTAATATGTAATGGTTTTGTATACGAGTACGTATTTGCAAAATGACTCTGGTTTCGAGCCAATAACTAACAAAAAAAAAAAAAAACGTTGTGTGCTGTGGAAATTTTTCTATAGCATTCGTCCCGAAGTTATAGGGTTTACAATTTTTTTTCTTACATTTTATTTCATTGTTTTCGATGTTCACTCTGCGCTTAAATCGGATAAACGCTTCTTTGATTTCATTTAATTCAAACTTTATTTAATATAGGATTAAACAAAAAACAAAAAAACAATGAAAGGAACGCAAATGAAAATGACGGCAGTAAAGATTGGCCAACACCATATGCGCGTACTTGGCTTTGCAGAGGATTACGATTGTCCTAGGAATATCTTTGGAAAATATAGGAAGAGCCGCACGAGCAGCCAATAAAATGATAAGACAATATTAGAGATGACACGAGCTCTAACGTTTGGAGAAAAGTTTATTTCGATACCTAGGAGCTGTAATACCTGAACATTGAAAACTACTGGTCAACGAATAACATAAAGACATTTGTCCTGTGTAAGTACCAAAAATAAATAACTTTCTCAAAGTAAGACTACGGGATAATATTTTGACCTACGCTTGCGTTCGGGTGCAGAAAGCATATTATATCGGTATTATCGAAAAAATACGTTCTGAAATATAATATTGCGGGAGTATAAAATAACATGTGGACCGATTTCGTGAATACTAGACAGAAACGAGGAGCGGAAAATTTCATAATTTTTACTTTGTTATTCGTGTTTTAGAATTTGCTAAAATAGCGACGAGACGAGTCGATGAACGATTTCGATTTCATTTATATACATCACGACGAGTTCGTGCACTCCGGTACTGCGGCGGCGGTAATATTCGTATGTGTATGATATCGTTTATACTGATTTTCAATCCACTTCAAGGAAGAAAATGACGAAATGTTAACGAGTGGACGCGTGATTTTGAATCCTTTGTGAATAATTCATGCGTTCCACGGTATTATGTAATAACAATAAAATATAAAACTTTTATTTTCGCAGTGCGAGTAGAAAATCTTTTTGGCGAAGCTCAAAATTAATGCGTATTACTATAGGAGTTTAATTTTTCGCGTTTTTATTTACACAACGAGTTTCACCACGCAAGTCGATACCAATTCGAAAAAACTATGGTTTACAAGAAAATTCGTAGAAATGTTTTTTTTTTTACTCGCACACCGTGTTTGAATTTTTAAATGATATTTGTCATCGGCTTATACGGAATCAACGTGAGATATTTCAAAATACGTATGATATATTATACATGGCGTCTTAGATTATTCAGTTTTATTAACGGATAACAATTTTATTTTTTGACATTTTTTTTTTTTTCATCACGCGTCCAGCTAATATATGTGTTATACGAATGACGAATTCATACCGATTTCGATGGTCTCTATTTGTACACTCGCGATAATATTTATTATAATCAATACGTTTTAACGGTTTAATATTTTCCCAAACAAAAAGTGTGCAATGGTTCCAATAACGGACAGCTGTACTCATTTTGTTACGTTATACGTTATTTATGAGTTACATTGTTTTTGGTCTTCTGAATTGACGTTTTTATTTATTTATTTTTCTCTTCGCGAATATTTATTTGCAATCACCGGCCCCGAGTCCGACACGGTTTTATAGCGTCGCTGTACTACCGCGTGAGACAAAATGCCATCAGATTTTATAAACGCTACAACCTCGGGGAGTGCTGTAGATTGTCGCCGAGAGGGCACTCGAGATTTTTAGCCTTGGTCAGATCTCTTCATTGCACTCTATCTCACACAATGATCTATAGCGTGTACCCTCTGGCAAGTCGGCATGTCACTCGTGAGTTTCGACCGAGTGCGTCAGGCCAGCGGCTGCTGTAACATCTAATCGCAATGTACCGCAGTAATAATAATAATAATAATAAAACTACAACTATTTCTTCCATTCATAATAACAATGATTGGGTTCGGCCATCACTTATCTGTCCGTGGTGACACGCGACAATCGTTATTGTAAATAAGAAAGAGATGACATTTAAATTTGATTTCGATCTGCAAATGTTCGAATCCACTAAACAATCGGAAATTTTTGTGACTTTTGGTTTTCCATTACAAACTCGAACGGTTAAACACAATAAGAATACGCGGGTTGTCAAAAAAAAAAAAAAAAAAAAACAAAAACAAAAATATAGGAATTATAATATATTATAATTTCTATATTGTATTCATTCGAATACAAGTGATATGATATGTGTAACTGGCTGTTGAGCCCGGTTTGAATTCGTAATAAAACGGTAAGTAATAAATATTGAAATTATATCGTGTTTGATAAATTTTAAGAGATCGCAAAGCGTTAATTTCAGTTCAAAAATTCAAATAATTCTTCGATATAATATAAGACTGACATTTTAATCGAGTTAAATATAACGAAAAACGTCAAAACTTGCCCAACAAATATTTTAATTAGTTAATGTGCATATTACGTATCGTTGTTCATCATTTATCACGGGCGTGCACTCGACTAGATTGGCTTGATCATCTTTGAAAGCTGGTTGAGTTTAGCCTCGTTTGGTTTATATAATTTTTTTTTATTTTTTACGCGTCCGGTTCGTGTTTATTTATCGGTTTTATAGGTAATAAATTATGTAAATAATCAACTTTTTACGTATTGCAGATATAAGCGATTTGTTAAATGCTTTTATTCGATTAATAAATAATATAAACGGCCAAATGAACCAATTTTATTCAACGCGAACGAATTCAATTTCTTTTAAGTGGACGTTCCGAACACTGTGTCGTCATCGTTAAACAAATGAGAAATACAACAAAAAGCGGACTTAGACGAATAGAATAAATATTGTTGGCGTTTATATTTATAAATAAATTTGATTATTTTACACGGTTCATTTGTGTTTCAAACAATAATAATAATATATAATTAGTGGCGTTATTACGTGATATTACACGTTATAAATATAAGGCGTAGCCAAAGCAGCCGTTTTTGTAAACACTTCTGCGAGAGAGACGTAGTCCGAAATAAAGTATTACAAAAAGTAAAAACGCTTTTTTCCCCCAACAGCCTCTTACCTTGTATATTCGTAGAACGAAAGTGTTAATAGTATTTTTTTTCTTTCCATAAGAGCTGACGTATTTTTCGAATTCCACAACTATTGTGGGGCTTATGTAACAAACTAAAACGATAAAACATCGACTTCCGCGGTGTTTTCTTTTCAGTTTCTGTAATAATCCAATTTGATACGATCGACGACAGAACAGAAAAATAATTGCCAAAAAAAAAAAAAAAAAATTGAACAGGAGGGATTGTTTGTGATTTTTGTGTATCCAATAAAATTACGCGAGTGACGTGCTGACTTCACAAAATTTCGTTATAACAGTGGTGACGCTATCGACTTACTGTATTTTGTTTTTGTCTCGAACAACATATTTGTACGTACAACGCTGTTGGGCAAAAGAAATGTATTAACTGTTGATTCGCTATTTCCGATAGTTTTTATAAAATATAGAAATTATCAAAAAAAAAAAAAAAAAAATGCGCAAAACGTTGATTGTGCATTCCATATTTTGGTCTACAACGCTCAATTCAAAGTATTCATTTCTTTTTACAAATAATTTATTTTATAATATTGCAACGAAAACACATTCAGTGGATAAATGAAGGGAATTAAATGGAAATCATATTAGATTTTACATCGATTTATTACATTCAATTACTGTGCGTATATTTCACGTATAATTAAAAAAAAAAAAAAAAACCACTCATTTCCATTGGTATACATTAAACGATTTTGAAAGGAATTTTATTCGGGACAAGAAATAATAACAAGTGTACCGCTGTTGGACTTGAGGATGTTTCAATCATCTTAACATTTATTAATAAATCTAAAAACATTGTACACACATACGTACGAACATACAATTTTTATATATTCGCGGATTTTTTTTTTTTAATTATTATTATTTACCGACTACATCATACACAATATAAATACGCATAAATATAAACATATAATATTATACACTAGAGGTTCCCAAACCGAGTGAACATGTTTCACATGACGAATATGAGCTGAAAATTAATTATTATTATTATTATTATTATTATTTAATAAAATATCGAGGACAATTAAAGTGTTAAAAACGTGTTTTAACTATCGTTAAAATTACAATCATTTATAATGGAGTCCTGTTCGAAATACCAAAACAACATTCCACTAAAGCCGTTAGAGACGTTACATTCTATTAACGATTCTTCATGTTACGATATGGTCGGATTTTCGGTTGCCAGTAAAAATACTAATACAGAGATTTTCTGTAACGAATTTCAACTGTCAGACTCCTCGCGTCTCATATTAACAAACGCCGACACGATTATCGAGAACGCCGGAAAACAAACAAGCTCTTAGTGTTCAACTAAATAGTTAAATAGTAATTAAAATAAATCGAATTCCTTCACCAAACGAATCGTACAATACAATAATTACCGTATAAAATTATTTCCATTCGTATTGAACTTACACCGTATTGATATTTTATTTATAAGAGAACAAAAACGATTTGGGCGGATGACCTAGATTTGAAAGTGTTCAAAAGCGCAGAGCACCTATAAAATGTTTGTGAACATCTGCATTTCGTATGTATTGCAATGTGTAAAATAAATACACTTATATTTGTCGCGAAAGTGGGTCAGAATACGGAAAAACGAAAATAAGGAGAAAAAACACGTCGACGAGCCATGGGGCGTAGCAAACGGTTTGCGGTTTTGAGATCAGGTCGAGGTGAAAAAAGTTCGTTTAATATGAATATATTCGCATTTTAAATATAACAAATTATTACGCGATACGCGCGTATGATTCGTTCGCGTTTTTACTAAAAGAGACGAATTCGGAGCGTTTTTTTTTCTCCTCGAAAACAAGACTGTACTCGCTCGAAAATAATACCGCCGACGCCGCCGTGTGTCATGTGTTCAGATGTCACGTGACTGGATAACGATTAAGTGTTTGTGTAACGTCATTCGTTCGGAAAAACATGCGAGAAATAGCCGTTGAACGACAAATCGCGTTGTCGAATCTCAATGGACGAGTGAACATTTTAAAATGCTATCAGTGGATACTTGTATCGATAGTTTCGTAACGATACGCTACTGAAAAAATTGAAAATTTCCAAACGTGCGATTGACACTTTGAGCGCGTTTATTTTTAAATGTGCCAATACTCCATGAAAAACGAACAGAGCACGTAACGCTCAAAAGTCGAGCGAGAGTTGTTTTCGTACAAATTTTCGGAATTCCAGTCAAAGACGGTAAAGAGTGTGTGTGGACTCGTATTGGAGTCGTGATTTCAGTTGAGATTTCAGTCGCCGTTGAGGTAACCGGAATAAAACTGTAAATGAATTTCATCACTTATGTACGCAGACGAAGGCCGACGTCACAATGGTCTCGTAGAATTTATTATCGTATCGTCCGATACGATTTTCTTTAAAAATCCATTATAAATTATTCGACGCGTAATATTGAAAATCGTAATTTAACGTTATGAAAAATATGAGACAGCAAATGTGTGTATATATATATATATATATATATATAATGTTCAGCGAACAACATCATTAATTGTTTTAAACATTAAAATATATATTATTTTTATGTCGTTCGCAGTAATCACGTATAGGATCTGCCAACAAACGATACATTTAATTAATAAATGTAATAACATCGACTGCTTGTGTAACATTATTGTGCATTTTACAAATACGTTTGTTAATTACGTATTATTTAAATAGTGATTCGAACGAATGACACACATTTGTTATGTATAAAATATTTTTATATAAATAAATAAATAAATATATATATATATAAAGTGATAATTTTTTCACTAAATAATTAAGTGATACGACGAAGACGTCGCTTCATTTTTTTTTTTTTCGAGGTTTCTTGGATGGTACTTAAATATGCACACATTTTGTGAAATTTTTAACACTTTAAGTGCGCGCACGCGTGATAAAACTCGCATTATTTTTATTTGGCAACACTTTTTTTTTTTTAATATCGTATTCATATTGAAAGATTTCCCCCCCCCCCGAGTCATTTTGACTTTTACCATTAGGTCGTAAACTTAAAATCGACTGAATAACGGTAATTTCACTTATCAAAAACAATAAGCAAAATATTAATTTTGAAATTAATTAACGGACATCGCGAAATACGTATAGTTTTGATTTAATCTCTCGTGTTAATTCAATTTAATTTAATTTAATTAATTCAAATGTTATCCCTGTTATGTTTCTAACTATTATTGTAGCATCGAATGATGATTACATTTGATAACGTATTGACGTAATGACGGCGCCGAATTTTATTAATACTCGTATTGATATCGAAAATCACACAAAAACGAAATACAACCAGTGCTGTACGTGTCCGACTTTAAGAGAAGACTAAATCGAAGCGGCGACTCCAAATGCATTTTTCATGCGACTCGAATCGTGTTTAGACGACATAACTCCGAACAATTCGTCGGATGAATTTGTCTGATAAATCATTGTATGCAATATTAGTATTTTTATTATTCGTTATAGAAAGTCGATGGTCGTGCGTCAAAATGTAATGAATTGTAATATGGGAAAAAAAATTAAACTACTCGAAAACACAACCAAACGCAACATCATAATTAAAAAAAAAAAAAACGTTTTTTTTTTTTTTTTAATAATAATTTAAATTACTGTTGTTCAGTTCGAATTTTAGTGATTTTTTTTTTCTACTTTATAAAATATCGGTGGGGGAGGGGACATTTAAAAGAAATATGCGAGTTATTGTATGGGGCGCATGCGCGTTCACCTAATGAGTTTGAACATTGCGCAAAATGCGCATTTGAGTACCCTCCAGGCCGAAATGTTTGACGACACTCGAATAAATGATCACACACTGCATGCGTGTATAAATACAAAGCCGGTCATTAACGATTAGATAAGTTCAAAAGTTTTAACGGACTCGAGTTTTCAATTTTACTCGCTTTCGCGATATTATTCATTCCGACTGATTCGGTGTTCATCTTCTCGTCGTCAATGGGATTTTATCAAGAAAAAAAAAACAAGAAGAAGAAGAAGAAGAAGAAGAAGAAGTATTACGTTTGAGAGGAACGCGAACCAACGGGGGGGGGGGATGCGTTGAATAGACATTGGGATATCATATCGTCGATAATTGTTATATGTATACAAACGACACTATTAAAGTGAACCCGTATTAGTTTTGTAACACAAAAACGGGGGTTGGAATTCGTTGTCTCGGCCAGTCGCGTCGAACTAGTCGAACGGATTCGGGCGGCCGGCCCGGTAGTCTCGGCGGTACTAGGAGATCTTTTTCTCGGTACGACGACGTTCTCAGATTTGGTTCGCGTTGCAACACGTTGTGGTCACGGTCGTGGTGGTCGTCGAGTTTTCCCAGACGATGCCGCTGTTAGCGGGCGGCGTGTCGGAACCGCGACCGCGCCGGTCCGCACCGTTCTCGTCGCGGTCGACGCGCGACGCGAACCCGTCGTGGTCGCCGTTACCGTCGTGTCCGCTGGCACCACCGCGGTAACGATGGCGGTGGTGATGGTGATGACAACGTCGGTTGCGCTGTGACCGTTTGACGAACCGGTCGGACGAGCCGGCCAATTGTCTGCACTCGAACGTCGTGGCCCCGTTGCAAGTGGCCTCGCTGTCGTCGATCGCCGCGTGACCGCCGGCGTCGCCACCGCCACCGCCGGCGTCGCCACCGCCGCCGCCACCGCCACCGCCGCCGCCGCCGCCGCGGCCGTCCGCCGGGTGCCAGCCGCACAGTCGCACGCCACGCGGGAAGAACAGTTTGAAGAACAGCCGTTTGAACTTCTCGCCGAATATCACGTAAATGACAAAGTTCACGGACGAGTTGATCGTGACCAACAGGTTGCTGACTTTGACCAGCTGGTCCACGGTGATGCCGTAGAACGCCTCGGCCACGTTCGATATGAGCGCCCACACGTTGCACAACAGGAACACGACGACCACGCACAGCAACATGGTGGCCAGCCCGATCTCCTTCTTCTGCAACCGCGACAACCGCTGCCGTTCCCTGTTCGCCAGTCTCACCTGCAACACCCGCGCACGGGGTATTCGTTTTTTTTATGTCACCAAAGTAATTTGAAAAAAAATAAATAAAAATATGGTAAAACGTGATTTTACGGCGAACCGCGGCCGGGGGGGGGGGGTGCGTTTGTGTTGTTCACGTGTGTGTTACTCGGGTAAAGATTTCAGCAATTTTCGTCATTATTTTCGGGTAACACGCGAAATTTGAAAGGAACGCGATAGATCCGCATTCCTCACGAATTCCGCAGTGCGGAGTTTCGAAGAAACATTTATTATAATAATAATTAATATTGTTATTATTAACACAATGCGTACTGAATACGCATTAAATATAAAAATTATTTTGTTTTAACCGCGAGAACACGTCATTTTAAGGACAAAACGTTTAGTTTTATTCGTGTTAAAAAAAAAAAAAAACTATCGAAAAAAAAAACAAAAACGATTTTTTTTTTAACGTTAAAAATACGTAGAGAACGTTGATATAATAGAATCCGTTTAACAAAACACTGTTGAACGGATGTTTATTTTTTAATACGGCATATAAACGTAAGTTTAGAAATTTTCTGTAAATATTTTTTTCATATTTAGCGTTTTTTTTCTTTTTTCATTGTACACATTGAATGTCATTCGCCGGGTTCACAACAATTTTACACCGCGGTAAATGATGTTACTTTCAATACGAATATATGAACACCCCCGTTTGCCGGTAACTCTTTCGCCGGAGTGTGTTTCGTCTGAATTCCCATTACTCGTTTGTTCAGAACACACCGACAATGAAACACTCTCAATTAAATAATTAAAAACAATTCGGGGCCAAAAGAATAATACGTTTCAGTCGGGCAGCATTTGTTTTAACTGTTTGAATATCAACGTTAATCAAGGGATATTGTGTGTTCTATGTGTCCTAACTGAATTACGATTTGCATGAATTTCACTATTTCATTGAAGTGTTACGCACGACGATTCGTATACGATCGCGGACGTTGATTCAATTATAATAATATGACGTGCAGTTCCTTCACTAAATAAATTTCGTTTCGTTTATAACGTTGTATGCGCCCGACGTGTTATTTCGATTTTTGGTTTCGTAAAGTACAATTGTCGCGTTCGAACGGTATTGCGCGATGTCGAAAATCCATTTGTTCTCGAACGATCATAGTAATGTAAAACCGACAACAGATTATCGAGAGAACGTGGACGACGCGTTCGGCACGAAATTATTATGAGAACTACGAGTGCGTTTATTAAGCGTTTCGACCGTTATCCAATGTAATATGGCGTCAAAAATATTCAACGAGATTTTTTACTGTGTAAACGGCTTTTCGTCTCGAATAATGCAATACGAGTGCGGGGGGAATATTCTCTTGCGACTTGGTCGGACCGCGCGAGAGCCGCCGCCCGAAGAATCGTAACAATCCATTGAATTCGATATTGAATAACGGCGGCAAATGTACCGAAATCGGTTTTCAAGAATATCGCGGGCACAAAGGAGATGCGCGATTATTATTAACCACAACCACTCTCGACTTAATGAACATCGCCATAACTCGGTACGCGCGTCTATTGTGTGTGTCATAATCCGCAAGTTGTTACAACTTCTCTCGAGGGCCCCGAGCTAGTGTAAAATTTACTATCCCGGTTCAACAGCACCGAGCGAACGTAATATGATCATGAAGTTCCACTGCTATAAGCGCGTCGAGAAATTATACACAAAAGCAATGCTTATTACCATCGCGCAGAATCGATAATATTATTACAATTATTACCTACCTGCCGACAAATTCAATTGTCCCAACACTCATAAATCGCAACGTTTCGTAATAAGCGCTAAATAAATTGCAAAAAAAAAAAAAAAAAATTTGGTCTGAATACAAAAAAGTACTATTAATTTTTCTAAAACCGATTTCGAATTCGAAATCGAAGTTTTAAACCGAAAATTCTCACTCGCGATATAAATTAAAAGCGTCTGTAGTATTCGTACAACGCCCGTTACGAAATCCGCCAAGTGCTATTTTCGTACGACATTTAATAACGTATTATTATATAACGTATTTAATAGCGTATTATATTCGCCTTTTATTAATACTAAAACGATCACATCACGCCGGTATTGTAATTTCCTTTTCAATGATAATATTTAATATGCACGTTACGGCATATAGTTTATTGCAACGTTTACGCCGAGACTCGACGAGACACAGAAATCGCTGACATATGAACACGAATACGAAAAAAACAGGCTAAAAAGTGTAACATTATGTGGATGTAAGGACTGGATTATAAATAAAGGAAAAAAAGGATGCGTCGAAGGATGTAGAAGTGTTGTGTTGAAGATAAATACAAAGGATAAGTTAGACTGTAAGAAGAAAAAATGAGGACACATTTTGAATTGAATAGAAGAGAAATGAATAAAAATAATAGATACGCTAAAGAAAAGGAGATGACATATGATGGGGCACACAGTGTGGTAAGGTGAAGAATTACACGACTTAATGACTGAAGGGATGGTCGAGGGGATAAGTGATCGAGCGGACGGCTCAGAACGAGCTACATCGGCCAAATAATAAATGATGCGGGAATCACTACTTCCTACAAAAGACTCAGGAACCCAGCAAACAACAGGGAAACGTGGGCAATAACATTTGATGTAAATAAATTTTTTATAAACCAATCTCCGGATTGAAAAAATAAATTGTACACGGTGCCTACGGGAATACTGTTCAAAACGGTTTCCGTTGAAGATGAAACCGATCTTATGACGACGCTGCAATATTATTTAATGGACACTTTTCTACTGTTCCTTATGAAAACATTTCTACCGGATACAATAATTGATTACCTTACGGATTTACCTCGTATTGACAAAGTTTTTAAGACCTTTTTATCGTCGCAACGTGCCTGTAGTGAAATCTCCTGTCACCTGTAGGACCGCTACCCCGTAGACATCGTACGGTTTCGGTACTAGCAGTTAAAATTAATGCCCGTCACAAAGTGAACGGTTTACGTGTAAATTAGTGTCTGTTTCGTTATATGTCAAAATCGGTGTAACCCGGTGTCAAATTAGACCATAAATTGGCTTCATTTCGGAAAAAATGAGACCAAGCTGAATTTTCGCACACGCCTTCGTTGCGTCATTATAAACAACATGTCAAAACTTTCCATCGGTATCGTGTGAGCTTCAACGGTTATCGAATGTCAAAAGTCGCCAAAATGACCTTTTTCACGAATATCTCAATTTGTACTAGTTGTACGATAAAAAGTCGCGAATAAAAATTATAGAGAAGAAAATTGTATACAAAAAAAAGATTTTACGCTTTTTATGTAAAAGCTAACGGTTTTGCACTATAAGGCGCAACACAATGTGTTGAAATACTTTTCAAAAAATATGGTTTTTGTTAAAAACTAATGATCTATTCGTAAATACCACGATTCTACAATTTTTTTTTTTATCAAACATTTTATCGTAAAATCAACAACAATCGGGATATTTAGGAAAAGGTCATTTGTTTTTAATAAAAATCCTATTTTTCTGAAAAGTTGACACATTGTAGGCCGTATATCGCGAAAACCATAGCTCGTACATAATAAAGAGATTAAAATATTTTTTGTAGAAAATTTTTCTCTATGTAATTTTCATTTTCGTAAAACCAATAAAAATTAATATGTTCACGAAAAAGAATATTATATTAGCGACTTTGACTTTCAATAACCTTTGAGGCACATATGATATCGTTGAAGACTTTTGACACGTTATTCATAATGACGTAATAAAGGTGTGTGCAAGAATTAAACTTGGCACTTATATGGATTTTCGATTTCATATAACGCGTTAAAATTGTGCACACGACGTCTGTTATGAACTGTACGGAGTTTATTTTTTTTAAACGAGTGTAAAATTGTGGTAATATTCATATCAATATGGGTCGTTATTCACGCGTAAACAACACATTTGTCAATTCGATCGAAAATCGCGTTTTATTGACGGTGTGCTTAAAAAACCGCGGAAGTTGTCGTTCCATATTTGAGTAATTAATGAACGTATATAAATCTAATTAACAACGTTTATTCAGTTCAAATAAATTCTTTTAACGATCGTCGAGAATTGTTTAGAAGTTATCTAAATTCGTTTTTCCTTCTTTTTTTTTTTTACAGATACGTGTAATCGAGCGCATTTGTGTCGATAAAGATACGTAGTATGGCAAGCAAAATTAACAATTTGTGTGAGTAATTATTGAAACGGTAATACTTATAACTGGCTATAGGCCGGGATCGGAACTCTTTTATCGAAAACGTGTTATTACTGTGAGTTGACGGGGGAAAAATAAATGAAAATACGCGAATACGTGAATATGTTTTATTAAAAAGCGTAAAAAATAAACGAAAAAAGTAAAAAAAAAAAAAGGAAAACGTATGGAATTCCTTTAAAAGCGACTTCGATATTAAAATCTCGTAAGAAATAATACACTTTTTTTAAATAAAAAAAATTACAAATAAATATATAGAACAAGAGTCAGCTTGAGAAATAATTTATTATATTCAAAATGAAGATTTTGTTATAAGACTGATTACAATACAAAGTCGATTCCAAGTATAGCGAAAAAGAAATATATATAATAGCAGCCATTGTCCTATTGTTACATAGCTTATATATGTATTGTAATACGATATCATTGCCATTGATATGCGATTTTGGACGAGAATTGGCGTACGCAGTAAAAATGAGCGAGGTTTTGTGAAAATCTAAAGTTTAAACTTTTCCAAAGAATATTTTACGAGTACCGAGAAGAAAAATATCCTTTCTAAAGTATATAACGTCTGTGTTTAGTTGTCGGACCGTATTAAATGATTTCATATCTTTTATCGTTATCATCGTTATTGCCACTAAAACCGGCGACTTCAGAAAAAAAAAAAAAATCGTGTAAAGGAATTATGAACTGACTAGCCCTGCAATATCGCGTTGGTCGGAAGAAATTGAAATTTATTATTGCGCGATAAACGGATGATATTTATTTTTTTTTGACATCAGAAACATCGCGTTTTGCCGTGTACGTTTTGCAAAAAACAATCCGAAAATCCAAAATGTTTATACATATATTAAAAATACGCGTGACGATTCCGCGCTGTATAGTTTAGTAATTCCTCCCCCGGGCCTTTTTACTAAAAACATATAAATATCTTTATGACACGCAAAGTGGTACACGTGTATTCTGTGTGTGTGTGTGTTCATATGCACGTTTCACGGTTATTATTTCGCCACGTGATACGTTCGGCGCGTAAAAAGCTCGCGCGATTCGGGTGTACACTCGCCGATTCGTTTCACGACGAGAAATATTATTCGAACAACGAAAAAATAAATAAAACGAGAACAACGGGTAACAGGCACGGCGGCAAAGGTTAGATGACGTCGCGCGATACTGTGCGGAGAGAGACGAGAAAACTATTATAACATAACGAATTGGCGCCTTATTATAGTGTATTTTACTCGACCGCGAATGAAATAATTATTATTCGTCGAGATACACGTTCGTCGCTCATTGCGTTTTATCAACAAACACTCGTTTAAAACACCCCGTTCAAAATGTCAGTTGTGTGTAGTATTTTTCTCAAAAAGAAAACGTTATTATGACATATATATATATATATAATATAGTTATAACACTATTTGCGTGTTATGCGACAAAAAAAAAAAATGGTTTTTTGTTTTCGGTACGCGTTTTCTCACGGGCGTCATGTACGACATATCGTAATACGTTCAATAACAATACGTTTTCAATACGAAAATAAATTTGTTTTATTCAAAAAGAAAAGGAAAAACTTTTTATATTTTCATTCTACCACTTATATCGTATATCGAACTCGAATCAATTAGGTGCGTAATACGTTTTTTTTTTTTTTTTTTTTATAAATTTTTCATTGTACCAACAGTAATTGCAGTAATTCACGTGCAAAATATACAGAATAGCGTACATTATTAAATCGACGTGCAATTCGTTTGGAAACGCGGAGATCGTTTCGACTGTGCGCGCTTGTAGAACGAAAATAAAAGCTAATTGTTTGAAATAATATTCACGCCGGACTGGAAGAGAATACGGTTTTAATACCATAAATAGTTTACGGTATTTACTGGATATAATGTGGCTTTTTAAGTGTGTGTGTTTTTTTGTTTTTTTTTTTGGCAGAATGAATAATCGTCGTGTTGTGTTATACGCTATTAGATTTTAGAGCTTTAATTTCCTTCCCTCCTCATCGCCGGTTTTGGCAATAAAACGTCGAAAAAGTGGCAGTTGCGCTGAATTGTATTGCAATTGTTGGATGAATTAATAAAAAAATTGAATGTTTTATGATTTCATTATACCTCGTCGTCGTTACGTCTTCAACAGACAAAAAATATAAAATCGTTTTGTGAATGCTTTGCTGAATTGTGTTTTTGTTGTGGCGAAACGTTCAAAAATCAAATAATTTTAATCGTAAATTATTCTCGAAATAATTATAAGAAATTAATGCGACAAAAGTTATAACTCGCGTCATATTTGAAACTGATATTGGGTGCACGAAAAAAAAACATGCTGTTGATATTAGCTCAATCGCAGAGTAACTTATCGTACTGAAATTTTAGAAATTCATTATAATTATTAATTTAAAAATACTGATAAGTCATTGTATTCGTAAAATAATCCTGTTCTAGTTAAGTTTAACGAGTATTAGTTATATATAATGTCTGAAGTTGTATTATATATTTTGATTTCCTTAAAAAATACAAAAATTCACCGTGTCAAATACTTGACAATTTATAACAGGGCCTGTTTTTAGGATTGTTTTCAATAATAACGCATATTAGAAAATTACTAGGAAAATACGCCAATTAGGAAAATTAATAGTGTCTGAACACGAAAACGTGCAGATAAAACAAAATCATATATTCCTTCATAATTCCATTTTGTTTGTTATGTGTAAAATAAGAACACTACGATATTCACCATGCGAATAACAATAATAATACATTTTCAACGTTCATTATGATTCGTTTTTGGAAGATATTATTATTTTTCTTTTGAAAAAAATATATTTCTATATAATATATATTCAATATCATAAAAACGTAAAAAAAACCTTTATACAATTATTTTTCCGGAATCTGTTAACAAATAAAAAAGAAAAACGTATATTTTTTGTATATGACTATTCATGACGTACAGTGTGTATTTATTATTATTATTATTATTTTTTTTTTTTAGTTATCAACACAATTTGGGAAAATAATTTTATAAATGTTATTTTGAGTTTTGATGTGTTGTGGTGTGTACGCTGCATTATATATATTTTATTATACATTTGGAATACGACATTAGAAAATTGACAAAAATGCTTTCAACGGTAGTAACGAATTTATATTTCTTTTAACGCAAAAAAAATATGGTTTATAACGTCTAGAATGGCTGCGTGGCTCGAGTTCTATTTGGCGCCCGAGACGACGCTACTACACAGCTATAATGTAATCATTCTATATTTTATACATTTCGCGTCAACTGAAAAACTGTTTTAATTTAATAAGACTTTAACTAAAAATTACGGTGATACGAACAAAATGAATATAATAATATATAACATGCATTGGATGAATATAAATACTAATATATTATAGATTTAGTAATATCATAAAAGTATGTTTTCTTTGAATTATGTTCTCTGCATTATTACGACATTATTGTGTTTAACTGAAATAGTCCAGACCGTCGTGAAACTATAACATTACCGATTACACATTTTAACCGCATACATGTGTTTCGGTTGAACTCAAACTTGTACGTATTCATTAATAAACAACGCGAAACGACTAAAATAATTAGTTGGATTTCAATAAAATATGAACGTGATTCTTTTCGACTGTAAACACGTTCATCAATAAAATGAGATTAAAAACAATAATTAAAATTAATCACGGTGCGCTGATTTGTATTATTTTACGTTTTTAAATAAAACAATACGGCGTTTACGTATTGTTTGCCGTAACAACGATACTAATAATTTGGAATATTATTATGAGAATTTAATTTATTTTTATGGTAGTCATTAAAGAAAACAGAGTTCCTCTCATAAATATGCAATAAGATAACCAAGTGATTGATCTGGTACAATACAGGTATAAATATATGGAAAACACAATTATATAGTGACTGCAGATGTTCAGTGGAAATAAAATAGAGAATTAGTCATGGAAAAGAGAGCGTTCATTTGAAAAAAAAACAGCTACTCACTTACAAGAGTGTCAGCTTAAAGGCGAGAAAGAACTTTGTCAAAAGCTGTGTATGTTGTTCTTTGCTATATGGTTATTATGGACATTAACAATAAAACATAAAAGAAGACTAGAACGACTAATAGTGGACCAAGTGGACTTGGAAAAGAATATTTTGTTTTAGTTGGACTAAAATGTGAATAATGCAGAAATTCTACAAATAAATAGGAGAGAAGAGAGTACATTGTTAACTGTAACAAGAACTAAAGAGGAAAACCGATAGAACACTTAATAAGATACAACCCTTTTATAACTAGCACAGTAGGATGGAAGAATAAATTGCCGTACAGGAAGAGGAAGGTCGAGGAAGAGCTTATAAGGGAGATTATTGGAACGTGTGGATGTATCGAGAGAGTATCACCGTATTATGAAGACATTAGAACGAGTATTTTCGCTACAACAAAGCATTGTCTTTAGAAGAAGAAAGTGTCTGGTATATAATAATCAATGTAAATATATTTTTTTTTAAATAATTTATTTAATATAAAAACATATATATATATACATGTAATATGTATATACAAAATATACGTAAAAAGAAATATATGAAAATAACCACAACGCTGTTGGAGCGTTGTGAGATGAATGTCGATTTAATTTTAAGGTTATACACAGGTACATTAGATTATATTATGAGGGTGCGTATTATGCTCGCCAGATTGCCCGGAAATATATGGAATTGTGACCGTACGCGTATATAGTCGTTTGTCAGATCTAAAATATAAAATGCGTATGATGAAAACTGTTGACGTTAAACTGTTTGTTAAGACGGTTGTTTATGTGATAAAAGCGATTCTGCGATGAAATACATATAATATGTCGTTTTATCGTATTTTATAAGAGATCGGAAAACAATTCGTTTTTTTAAAACGGCATAAACGCATTGCAACGCGCCTCTTTCGTCGCCGAAACGTTGGTCGATTACTTTTATATACCTATTTCTCCCGAGTTACGGAGCAGCCGGGTGTAGCTGTTTCCTATTACACTAACTGGCCATCCGAACCGAGTCATTGGATAAATAAAGTTTTCTAATTTAGATTTAACAGGTCCTATGTGACCTGCACGTGTCTCCCTGCATAATAGCATACGCGATTTTCGCAACTAATGGTTTATTCGAACACGGACAAATAAATAAAAAGTATATAAATACACTGTCATTGGAGTAATGTTAACGGACAGTTTCTTTGCGCGGTTGAAGCGAAGCACGAGTCCCACCTAGCGGTTTATTGTAAAATTGATTGATAAAATATAACGGCACTGTTAATCGCGGGGTTTTAATTAATAAGTAAAAATATTTAATACAAAATATGCTGATCTATGAAGACGCACATCATGATCTCGTGCTCACGTAAACTTGTTTTGCCTATTTGGGTGATACGCGCATAAAAGCATTTCAATGAAATGTTGTATATAGTTACGATATATATAAAAAATTATTACATAATGAATGATTAATAAATGTTGAATATATTCTATTATTGTACCACACGACACAAATACACGTCAATACGAATATTAAAAGTTGTTGATATTAAAAAAAAAAAAAGAAAAATTCCCTCGCCTTTTAAATATATTATAACATTTTAAATATCGCGATTCAATGCACGAGCGTGAAAAAATATTATTTTTAACGTAAAAACGAGTAACGAGCGTGTAACACTATTCATTTTCGGAAAATATTTTTTTGTCGCACCCGGTGCGAAAAGTTCCATGAAAAATGCAAACCTCGAAAACGCTATTATCTATTTTTCCTCGTGTAAATATTAAACGAACAATCGAATCGATAGCGTTCAAATATGCACGTCGAGTAACTCGTGCATTGTATTGGAAAATGCGTTTTTTTTATTTTTTTCGTCGAGGAAACGAAAAACGAAAAAAAAAAAGAATAAAGCAACACGGCGATACCGTATAAATTTTACTAGGTGTGGAAATGACTGTGTGACGCGAGTGTATCATACATTACGTCGTTACATTGGCCTGAAACCATAACAAATATTCTATAACTATTATCGCACACGTAACTACATTGTTATTCGCCGTTAAGTAAATATAAAATTTTATTATTTTTACCGCGCGCGTGATAACAAAAATATTGCGAGTGAATATCCCACGACCCACACACAGATCGAAATTCAATTTGGTTAAAATAATTTAAAACGTTTTTCAAATCGCGAAAGTTCGGTTGTTTGTTTTTTCTTTTCTACCCCGGACTGAATGAATTCGATTGCGAACTCGACGTATGTGTGAATACGGTTTTTATTGCGTATTAATAAGGCTCCGAACAGTTGTAGGAATTTTTTTTTCTGCCCGTCCTTCCGATTTACAACACAGACACCAATAAACTGTACGGACGAATTTTTTTAAACATATTTTTTACATATTCTATTTCGATATCGGAGAAAAGAAAAATCGCACATTTTTTTCAATAATACGTGTTTAAAAAGATTTTCTTTGCCGAAGACGACGTGTGAGATATGATTATAAATCCGACAACGTACAATTTGTTTATCGCGCGTTCTTTATGTCGAATAACTAACGGTTGTAAATTTTTACTGCGTTTATTAGTTTACATATAGTTTTTCGTTTATTGTATTTGATTTTCGCTTATTTTAACGCATATTTTTTGTATTCATTTTTGTACGTTTTTATGTATTATTTCGTTGTCGTTAGTTTTAGCTTCTATATATAACTTACATGAGCTCTATAATTATTAATTTACGAAAAGTAATAATATTTTTGGAAATTAATATTATTATTATTATTCGATTAAAAATTATTTAATTTATTGTGTGTATGCGGTGTGTTCGATCGAGGAGGCGCTAGGAAATTGCCAATTCAAAATGCCGTCAAACGCGAGATTAAAAATGATGTTTTCCGGGGATACGAAGAGAATCGACGCGTGTACTTTTTTTTTCTATTCTTTTCCACAATACCATTTGTCTTTTTGCTTTCAATGTGTATTCAAAGACATGCATACGCTCCCGAAAAGTTTTTTATATGTATATAATATATATATTATGTATTTAAACACATATATCGTGACACGGAAATAAAGGGTAACGGTGACGCGTTTGCCCGGAAAATCGTTAAACGACAGTTTAGACGTGGGATCTTCCGACGTGTCATTCACTGGAAATAATCACTAAACCCTTGCGAACTTCAAAAATTCAAATGCACGTTTTTGATATCGCGTAGATTTTACGTTCCGACAATGTGCGGGGCGCATTGTGAAATAAAATCGGGTTTTACACGCGAGAACGTAATATAATACGGCACTCGCGATACAATCGGTCAAAAATGATATTCGGAAACGCACTTTTCTCGTAAGCCAATGTTATTATTGCACGTCGGAAATTTTAGTAAAGTGCGCCGATGGCCCTTGTCAGTGACGTATTTAGGATTTTTTCGTCACTTTAATGGCGATTTAATTACGTCTGTTTTACTAATCTTCCGAACATATATTTAAATACGAAATTTTTATAAAACGATACAATGAGTTTTATTGATATTGCAATCAATTCAACTAACATTGTTAATGATGCTATACGACATGGTTTACAATGAATTCATAGTTTACTCCTCGATTTCGGCTCGCTGAATTCTCGAATTTATATTCCACGTTGATGGTTAGATCTGATCTTACGTAAAATGTTCCTAGATCATTAAGACGACCACTTGTCGTCCTATAGACGACATATCTGAACACTCTATAATAGGCCACTAAAAAAAAAAATCATATATTTGAGGAACATTTGAAAGCTGGACAGCATGAAATCTAAAATCTTTCTCAGCGCTATGCGTATTGACGAATGACTTATACAAAATATTATTCTACATTATGTTTATTGAATTGTCAGTTTATGTATAAACATTCATGCGAAACAATAATTTAAAAAAACTGTAAACTATTAACTAAAATAAATTTACAAATAATAATAAAATACTTTGATTTAAACGAATTGTAATTTTTTTTTGATGAAAATTCGATGTATATTTCAAAGTTTATTTTAACATAAAAATTAAATCCTGGAGTAACCCAAACACGTCGAAATATATTACAATTATTGTAATAAATGAACGTTGATTATTTCTTTAGTTGATCGGTTTGCTATTATGTTTCTCGCAGTAAGGCAGTGCAAATATTTAAAATTTGAAAACAGTCAGTTGAACCCTGTCCAAAAGTTGTCGATAACAAATTTGATTTAAACAGGCTTTTATCTATACGTTTTTGTAGAAGAAGTTTTTTTTTCTTTTATAATAGGAGACACGAATAGAAGAACGTATAGGCTCATATATAGTTATTCAACACCGTATTCGCAGAAATATAAAAATTGATTTTCACAATACGTACCTGACTATACTAACCTATAGAAAAGTGATTAACGAATTGTAATATATTTTTTTTTTCGGAATTATAACTCCGTCGACTTTTCGTCTAGTTTTTACGTGTTAATTTGCGGTACAAAACACAACGTTTTCGCTCAATTTCAGTACAATATCGAACAACCATTCGACCCATGACATTAGTCATAACTCATAAATGTATTGCTGTCATTTATTTTCAATCGGAAACAAATTTAAATCTGCCCAGCGCAAAAAAAAAAAATCGAGTGATATATTATTACGTACATGACGTGCGGTTATAATATTAACACGGAATCGTAATTTTTAAACTAAATAATATTACAAACAGTTAAATCGATTCGTTCGAATATTTAATATTATATAGACTCGAAAGCGGATTGGTGTGTAGGAAAATCGAGAAATTTCACCGTTATTTTTGCGTGCGATTAATATACTTTTTTTTTCAATAACATGTCAATACCCACGTAATTTATAATTAAGAAAAAGAACTGCAAAACTGAACGTTTCTCAGTAGTTTTCTAATCTGGTGGACATGTAACCCTCAGCTATTATTATATATACCGTCGGTCCATAACAATTTTTTGATATATACGTTATAAGTATATAAAACTAAAAATTACGAGTAAAATTGTATTGCGATTATGGTAGACAATAAAATACGAATTATTAATGTTTATTTCTCAGAATAATAGCGTGAAACCAAAAAAAAAAAAAAAAATTAAACGATACTTTTATATATAAATTATATAATAGCTAATAAAGAAACAAACAACGCGTTAATAGTATTAATTTATGCTAATTTTGTATTGTATGCATGTATTATATCTATATTACTTTCTATCGGACAGTTTAATCTCATTAAATTTTGACAACGGCAAAGAAATTGTAACAATATGGACACACGAGTTTTCGTTGCCGAAACGCGTACGATTAAATTATTCACAAATATTTTCGTAATTAATATATTTGTGTCATCATTTTTATTTATTAATTTTTTTTTTTTTTTTTTTGCAATATAATTTTCGTAAATTATTCGATTTAAAGTAATGCGTAATAAAATTGTTTTAAAGTATTTTTTTTCTCAAAGTTTGTGCCGAATATTTTGTATCGACGAAGTGTATGCCCGAATAGCATTTTATGTACGGACGCTGTTTTAAATCATCATTAAATGATGGTTTAAGGTACGGCGCAAATCTAGTTTATAGCACCGTGTTTTTAACAAAACTGAATAACGAATTTTTACACGGGTTTAACCGTGCCATGAAAACGTTATTCTCGATTCGAACACAGTAGTACTATTCAAAATAGGCACACGAATCAGTGTGCGTTTAAAATACAGTTATCAGTTAAATGTCGACTTGTAAATTGGTCCAATTAAGGTATGGTTGTGCTCCGTTTTCGCAGCATCCTACCCCTTTGCACATCACGTCAACACCATTTTAGCGTCATTGAAATACGCGAAATAATATTATTATATAATAAATATAATATATCGTAGTATATAATATCTCATATAATAATATTGTATCATTGATCTCTACGAAAATTAACGTATATCGTTTGAAATGATCCAACACGAGTCTAGGAAATATATTTTAACGTCAACGCATTGGAGAATATAATGACAGTGGCGAATGTAAAAAAGGATGGCGATAGGTTAAGTCTCTCTTGAAATTTGATATTTTTAAACATAGTATATTTCTGACTTTACAGTCCCGCCGACTTGTAATTTGGTCCAATTACGTTATAGTCATGCCATCCCGCTTTTGAACAACATGATAGGGCTGGAATTAGTGTTCGACCGACGATCAGCGCGTACAGTTCGTGATCGGTCGTCATCGAGCTTTCACGTTGGTTATCACGTTGACCACACCACGCCTTTACCGCGCAGTCCAATGGTTTCGAGTCGCTATTTATTGGCAACTATTTGCTTTTCCTTTTTCTACATCTGCATTTCGTCTCAATGGATTATCAAATACATTTTCTTTGTTATTATTTTTCAATGCGGATATTTCATTGGCAGAGGGATTTGACTTTATTATCGCTTCGCTCCCCCCTTGAACATCTTGTACAATCGCCACTGCTCTGAACTGAACATAGCACTCAAACGTTTTGTCTGATCCGTTTAATTTCCGTTGGTGCGATTACACATTTTCAACACGGTTCGTTTTCGGAAGCACCGACATAGAATTATATGGTATTTTTTTTCAAATATTGAATTAAAATTTGAACCGAAACACTTGAATTGAACTACAGCGGTTCTCAATTAACGGTTCATAAACCGTGTATAAACTGTTAAACCGTCACGATTATCGTATAAACCGACAATTGAACGGCAATAATGTTACTCGGGTGGTTTGTTAACTTAATGAATATATTAGAATACAATGTATAATATACTCGTATGTTTAAGGTTGTGTTAGATTTTGAGTTCTTGAAAAATTCGAGAATTATCTCTGTCCAAATCCAGCATATCGAGAATTTTATCTTTTTTTTTTTTTTTTTTAATTTCGCTTAAGGATACTGGGAGAATCGAAAATCTTATCGAATAAAATTTTAACTATAGATATACGGATTAATTGCTACGTTACGTGAACGTTACAAACAAGTCGTGTCACATTGATCCGAGCACTCTTTTTCTCGAAACGGTATGCGCAGACAAAATAAATAAAATGAAAAAACAACATCATCGTGTAAATCCAATATATTTTTCGTTCTTCATTCGGAATCTAATATACGTGAACACGTCCGTTGTTTTTTTTTTTTTTTTTTTGTTGGAATAAATACTTTTTTTTTAAAGATTTATAAAATCGAGTATAATAATTGTAGAGAGTTCAATGGCTCGGCGTTGTCGTCTGAACGATATCGATTTAAAATTAAATTTAATAGAACAAATTCTATTTTTTTTTCACAAGCATTATAAATTTGCTGCAAAAACGTGGCCAAAAAAAAAACTTATTAGTTTTTTCGATAATACGTTTTATGGTTGTATGTAAAACTTTTGCCGTATTGCGTACAATCAAATAATAAAAATAATTTTTCTAGGTGTTTCAGAATACCATTAACGCAAGCGTCCCAACAGCACTTTGTAGCGCAAAGTTATTCAATTACTGCAGCGCGGAGTAGAATAGCTATAAACTTTTTGGTAGTATTTCTAGAAGAAAACACCTCAAATATCCGAGTCGTATACCGACCGCACGGTGTGATATTATATGGCGCAGAAACAAGTTAGTTATCACTGTTTGATACGCACCAACGGTGGACCGCGTGCCCGTGTAATTTTTTTACGCTCATTGCGTGGGAATTTCAAATAAAACAGCGTTATAAAGTTTTTATATCTTTCTTCGTCATTTTTTTCAACGTTGTTCTCTGAAAATCATATCCATTATTAATCGTTTATTTTCTTTCTTCCGAGGTACAGAAGTGTGTATTGATAACGTGGGACCACACCACTACAGTATTTCGACGGGTTATCGAATAAAAATAGACGTTTAAACAGATGTGGAATAAAAATCGAAAGTCACTCACTTTCGTTACACTTTGATTGAATTATGTTTGATTCATTTCATACATATTAATTTAGAAGCTACACGCACGTCGGTTTGAAATTGTTTTGTAATAATTTTTCATTTCTTTCCCGCCGAAAGTTTTTTGAAAAGTTCTTCTCGCATTATATCAAGCATTTAAGAGTTCTTCATTTATAACTTCATTGTTCTCTGCACCTCACGTCATGACGGTGTTCAAAGCGACCACCACTGCTGGCTGAGGTACAACATTTTTGATCATCTTCTTGTCGGTCTTTCTTGAACGCGATGACTTACATCAACTATTTCATCATCATCATCATCAGCCGAGATGAGTCGAGTGTTTTCATTCAACGAGCCAAAAAGCCAGTTGTTCACGTCAACATTACTCAACGCGATATTAGATATACACAGTTTTTAGTCAATTTTCTAGTAGTGAATTCAAGATTCACCTCGATCCGCGTATCGGTTATTATAAAAGCCGAGTTTTCACGGGGGACGGGGGATTTTCTCTTAGCGATTTCGCTTGGTTCTTTTTACAAAAATTCATCCACGTCGTCATCCGTCAATACTGTCGGAATACTCAGTTACGTTGAATTATTAAAACGATAATCCAAATATAAAATTAAAGACAATTCGCGTGTAATCGCGACATTACGGTCGGAGCGTTTACATTTTTATACGCAATTTTGATATTTTTCATTATACTATTGACGAGCCGATTCTCGAGGAAGCGTTTCGCATTTATTATATTTTACAATAATTTTTCAAAAGTTTGGCCGAAGGGTTACACATCGTGGAGCATGTAGTCATTTTTCACGTATGGCCGTGACAAGTCGTACACACTTTTCGTAAACACTTGTATGCTCTCGTATATCGTCGTACTTTGTGTGACTATTTTCGCCCCGCGGGTTTGTATTAAATTTCTATTTTAATATCGCCAGCGTGTCAGCGTGTGTGTGTGTAAAATTTCACGCGAATAAATATTAAAACAAAAAAAAAAAAGACAGTAAAAATCGAGTCTTATTTTCGTGTAAAAAAAATAAATTCTTTCGGTAAATATTTGCATCACACAATCCGTCGATAATATTTTACAAACACACATCAATTTATAATATTATGGATTTTTCTGACGTGATATCTTGTATATTACAATCGTTATAACCAGTTCAGAAATTAAATCTCCTACGTTTAATATATGTATTATTTTTTCAATCTAGATTTTTATCCATATATTAATATTCTAAAAATGTCATTAGGATTTTTCTTTTCTTGCCCGATATACTGTATTATTGTTATTTTTTTTTATATTTAATTTTTTGATAAAGAAAACCGTTGCGATCGTTAACTATTCTATTCTGTTAATAATATTAAAAAAAAAATTATTATTATCATTCGCAGTACTTTTTAACTTTACTGGAATTTAGGTGAGCCTGCAGGAGAGGCGGAAATATAATATTTTACATCGTGAAACGCGTTATACGACGAATAGGACGAGCTGTAAAATCGATTCTATTCGATGACAAAATTACATTATGATATCGATTGATACAATATAAATAGCGTGTTTGTCAATATTATGAGATGAGACGATTTTGCGCAGTATATATCACACTGATGTACACGGACATTAATCAAACTCTTATGTAAACTTACAAGATATGATCATATTGATTACGTAGAAGAAAAAAAATACAAGAATCGATGCGAATAAAATTTCATAGAATAGAGATTATTTCGATTATTCTCGCAAAGCAAACGGAATAAATTATCAAACGCATAGAGGAGATAATTACGTTATTCAATATTATAAATTGTTTTCGGTTTTTATATTAAATTTATCTATAGAGTCCGTTCGTCATCGTCGAGAATAATTTAATTTATATTTTTAATATGGCAGGTGAAAAAAAAACAATTTTTACTATATTAATAATAATTGTGAAAAATTTAATATTGCGTAATTTAGTTATAGTCGATTATCCGTATAATACATATTATTTATCCGAGAAATTGCGCGATAACGTGTCCGTTTCATTATCGACATCACAACACCTTCTCTCGATCGGTAGAAATATCGTTCAGTTGAAATAAAATAATACGTTTATCGTATATACGGCGAAAATATCCAATTTCCTAATTACGCGTATAGACTGTGTTGTATATAAACTGGTCGAGTTATATTATTACTGTTATGGACATTTTATGCTAATTATCTCGACGTGACCAGTTTACTAATAACAAAAGTCGATAATATGCTCTATTGAATTTTATTACTTCAATCCTCTTGCAGTTACTATATTATATTGATTTTCACCGAATAAATGCGTGTGCACAAAAACGAATAATTCGTAACGTTCTGAGTCTAACGATGACAATAGTAATAATAATAATAATAATAATAATAATAATATAAACCGAACTATATACTTATGAAGTTTTATATTAATTACAATAGTTTATCACATTCATGTTTTTTATACTCCCATTCGACGAAATTGATTTTATTAAATTGGTGGTATTTTTTTTCCTATTCTTTCAAAATGCCTACATAAAATATATAATATTATATACTGTGTGCTGTATTATAGAATACACAGTTTACATAATATTATATAAACAAACTCGCTATCACGTTTGGAAGTACAAAAGTTTTGTGATTCCCCGGCACAGTAATATTGCTTTATTTTTTTGTATTGCTCCAACGAAACCAATAGACGCACGTATACATTTGAAATATTTCAACAACGTATACGTATTAGATTTTTCAATGCCGAGTTTATCACAATATATACGCTCAATGTGCATAATATGAAATAATATTTTCGTTTTTGTATAAATTAATAAATAATCTACTCTTAAATTTAAATTCAATTTTATTTTATCTGAATTTTTAACGTAATCTTGCCGGGTATTTTTTTATAATATATACAATATTACAAAAAAAAAAAAAAAAAAAATAGATACAATTTGTATATTTCTTTTTTAAAGAAGTTTCCTTGGCGCATTTTATGGGAGCATTCTTGTTTTGAATAACGTGATATAGATAATCTAAAAAACAAAAAAGATTTATCGTATAATATTCTGGTAAACTAAAGTTTTGAAATATTTATAAAAATTGTGGCCGTGGCGCTAAAGTGCTATTCCGGTGATTAAAATACAAACACCATTTAACCTGAGGTTAAAAAGTAAGTAAAATATATGCATTAATGTATGTGCAATATAAAAAAATTAAAAACAGCGCCTTATATCCTCGAATATGTTGCGGTATAATATATATTATTAAAAGTTTATTCAATTTTCAACGAGACATTGGAATTTCGAACGATATAACAATTGTCTGCCACTAAGTATATACTTTGGTATGAAAACATTATACGCGGGAATTGTGGAGTATTATAGCAAATGTGGTCAATAATGCGTTATAAAAGTGATATACGGTGGTAATAAAATGCATACATAGCCTCCGAAAGAAGCACTTATATTCAAAAACTCGTATTTTACGATTAACAATAAGAAACATGATTAGTTTGAAGTATATTTTATGTGAATTTTCGCTCGAGTTTCAAATATTTTCCCTTATTTTCATTGTATGACGACAAAAAGTAATTAAATAAAATATTACTCGTAAGAACGCAATCGTTTCGTTATTTTAAGCCGTAGTCGTCACTTTTAACAGCTCTAACGACTATATACTCGTTGTTACCTAACTGCTACAAATTGACGATTTATAATATTACTAAACTAAAACAATATTTACTTCGCATCGATATAAAAAGTTGTTTAAAATATGCGATAAAAAAATAAATCTTCGAAACGACTTGAGAAGAGAAAAAATGGCAAATATTATTGAATACATTCATTTTGAAACAAAATGAATTTTGTTATACCAATGTATAACAAACTGTATTCAATAGTATACATATTTATTTTTCAGTTTATAAAAACAATATATCCTACTAATTTACTTTTATAATTAATTTTCGTTTAAATTGCCAGAAACGTTTTTAATCTCAAACTATTAACTTTAAACGTTTATACGAAAGAAATCATATATTTGAGAGAACATCGAGTTATTAAAATACGAACTGCAGTATTACTAAAAACTGTCAAAAATATTTGAATTATAGTAAACACATTGTATTTTATATATCGATTTACGTCGATAACGTCCCTCGATAATTTAAAATTACACTAATGCACGTGTACAATAAAATTATATAAAAAAAATGTTTTTTAAATTTATATAAATTGTTAAATTAGAGGTAAGCATAATGTTGTAAAAATATAGGAAAACCGATTATGCGCGAAAAATATATTATGTCAAAGAAAATACGGATAATCTGATATTATACGCCTTATATAACTCCTGTTATGTCGGCGCATAATGACAAAAGTCGAAAAGGCAATGTGGTAGAAATAAAACCAAAATATTACCAATAATTGGTAAACAATTAGTAATTATTATAAATAATTCAATTTGTAATACGAAATTTTTGAAAATAAGTAGCTTACTCTTTTCAAATTTGTATGTATTTTTTTTTCTATAGTTTGTTTCTTGATGGTATAGAATTCTCAAAAAGTTTAATCGGATAAAATAAAATAATTGTTTACAGAGAGAGAGAGAAAGAGAGAGAGAGAGAGAGAAATGTCTGCCATCGAAGGTTCATTAATAATAGTAATAATAATAATAGCGTATCACTTTTAGAAGTGGTTTTCGTCACTAATTCAATATTGTTTCAGCGTCAATTTCGTTGCCTTTAATTCTAATATTTTATAAATTCAACATCCTAACGAGTGGTTACATTAATTCGGATTATAGAAATTCTGAGTGGCTTAATGTTTTTCGCAGAGGTTATTTTTAGTGCTTTGGAACACTGAAGGGATCGCTTATTTATTATAAATCATTCATCCGAATGAATTGACTGGATAGATCAATTCTTGATAAATCGCGTAATTTTAACGGTGAATATATAATATTAGTGATGTGATGGCGCGAGAAACTTTGTTTCGAATATACATTATATCTCTTATAATAGTTTATCCAAAAAGTATTTTTGATAATATAAGATAGCTATATTACTTTAGAGCAATATGTATACATATATATATATATAAATATATATAATAAAATTAATTTTTTTAAATTGACTAAAACAAATGTGACATTTTATATTGAAAATTTCCAATAATATGCATGATTAATGTTAAATATTTAATTGACTATTACACTCTTAACTCGCTGATAATACCTAAATATCTGAATTATAAATGAACTACGATATTTTTTCACCACAATACTAAAAATTATATAAATTGTTATGTTTAACATTTCGTTTATTATAATTGATTAATCCTCATTTAATATGTTTACCATCTCGTCTCAAAGTAATTGACCTAGTAAATTTATAAAAAACACGTCTCGCTCCCTCCATAAAAAAAATAATAATAAAATCCGTAGGGACGCGTAATCTTTTTGTTGCTAATGTGACTTAATCTCGCGCGACGATCCAAATCCACTCACCTGATTGTATATGGCCGCGTTGAGTACGGCCAGAGACCCGAACGGTATGAAGTACATTATGACCAGATACATCCAGTGTATGTAAATGGATATGTAGTCCTTGTTGTTGCGCAGCTCGCTGGGATACACCTGGTACACGTACTGTTGGTACTCGGCGTGCATACACTTTTGCACTCGGACCTCCCAGAATCGGGTGATGTTGTACAGCACGGAGAACACGATGATGACCACGACGTAGGCCCGGGCCCGGCCGTACGTGCACAGTGAACGGGCCTGTAGCGGATGGCAGACGGCCACAAACCGTTCCAGGGTGACGGTGAGCGTCAAGTACACGGACACGGTCTGCGAGATCATGGCTATGGGGTAGACGACGGGCGCGATCAGCGGGTACACCTTGAAGTAATAGACGAACAGATGGCTGGTGGTCGGGTAGATGATGGGCAACCCGAACAGGATGATGGACGTGATGATCAGCACCGTGTCGCATCTGGCCAGACCGATTAGCAGATAATTGATGGACGACTTCATCTGCGGTCTGGACAGTATGATCATCGAGATGACGTTGCCGAGGATGCCGAACACGCCGATCACGTTCAGGAACACGCCGTACGCGATGAATTCGAACAGCAGGTTGTAGTCGTCTTCGACCGCGGCTTCATCGCCACCCGCTCCGTCATCGCCGCTACCGACAACGCCGCTTCCCGCTCCGCCGCCGCTACCGCCACCGCTGCCGCCACCGACTTCGAACACCGGACAGAACACCACGGACTCGTTGTAATGCGACGAGTTACCGGTCGTCCCGTTGCTGGCCGCCAGCGACGAGTTCATCGTGTGATGATCGGTTGTTGATTATCTCGCTGTTCTAGTGGCGAACGGATACGGGAGCACCGGCCGTCCAAAAGCATCGACGATACATATTGTTAACTGGGGGGAAAAAAAAAAAGAAAATAGTTTCAAATATAAATAAATCCAGTTTTAGTAAAGTAAAGGGAGAGTGTTTTTGTTTTTTTTTTTTGTGTGCTTTTTTTTCGCAAACAACGAATACATTAACACGCGGTCTGTAGAGAAAACACGCTGAGAACGCGAGCGTTTCTGCGACTTAACAGCGCTTAATACGTATTGAAAAACCGTATAAGCCGATCCGATCTGACGTCCGCGAAAACGTACGTTTTAAAAATACTTTAAATTTTTAATATTTTACATTTTGAATGTATTGGTTTTACAATGTGTTTTTTATATCTAAAATCTATAATATAATCTATCGTTTTTTTTAACTTATAGAAAGAGTGCTCTGATCTTTACAGTCATAGTTTGTTTCCGGCAGTGAATTGCATCTCTAGTTGGTACTCCGGAGAGGTCCTACTTTCGATTTTCTCAAAAATGCCAAAAGAGAAAAAAATATATTCAAAATACAAAACCTATCGGAAAATTATCTATTAAAACGGGATTTTTTCGAAATCGATTGTCGTTATTTCTTGGTAATTTTACAACTTATAGAAACTTCAAATATTCACCAAATAGATGAATTTTATATTATATTACAAAGGAAAACAAATTTCTTTCCATTTCGGGCTATTTTGATAGCGATCACAGATTTAGAGGTAATTTTAATTCATAAAAGAGATGATTTTTGGTTTTAAGGCTTAACAATTTAATACAATTTGCCAGACGTATGTCTTACTTATTAACCTTATTCAAAAAAAAATCTTGAAAAACGTTTCTCACAATTTCAAATTTTTGCAAAAAAGTTTATTTGATTTCTCTTTTTTTTTTTTGGTGGAAACCAATGCGGTCCTAGAGTGTTGAAATTTTTTTCCAAATGTGTAACATACATATATTGTGGTCCGGCTTCGCAATAGTAACTGTATAAACGGGAACATTTTAAACGATAACACATTGTTTGTACACTCGCCTGTATGTAGTATGTAGTCATTAAATTATAATCTCAATGGCGTACATTACCATTAGATTCGTATTTTTTCCGGAAACAGAATGGTCTCGAGCGTAAGAACATTTTGAGAAAAGAAAAAAAAATTATAAAACGTATACAATACATTATATACGTATATCGCAGTGGTCTGTACACACCAGTAAATAATAAGTATGAGCTCTCGGAGGTTACTTTTGTTACTGTACCGGAATACAAACGTATAATATTATATTTATAATTCATTCGCCGCCGCGGCTGTATGTTATATGAATAAGGGAATAGTGTATAATATATATGTATATATATAAACGAAGGACATTTTCAATTCTACATTGTAAAATCGAGTTGAATAATAATGTAGATAAAAATTATTATTATTATTATTGCAAACGTCGTACATGACGTTGTTTGAAATTGATTACATAATCGTATCATATGTGCGCGTGTATGCGATACGAAAATATCACGCGAATAAATTTAATTTACAAATTTTAACGGGAATACGATTTGGAAAATCGTTTTTTTTTTTTTTTTTTTTAAGTAGGTACTACAAACATTTTTTTACTGTCCGTATTAAAATATTAAATATTTTCGTAAGACATTTTTTTTTCGCTTCGCGCCAATATACGTACGTTAAGCTAAAAACAAACATCTATATGTAAAATTCTCGAAAATGGTTTACGCGCACATATTATACTACGATTATATCAAATGGAATTTTCAATGAGAGCAAATATTTATATACGGCTCGCTACAAAGCTACAACGCTGCACAGTTCCTTCACCGAAACTACGTTTGTCGAAATCGATAAAAACAAATTTAATTGCGACAGAAATTACAGTGAATTGGCAAACGCGGTTTAGTCGTAAGACAAATGAAAACGCGTGTCGAAAAGAAAAAAGAAAACGAATATTAAATCGATAACGTCATACTTTGTTTTTACCGCAATTGAAACGTAATTTTTTTGTTTCGAGAACATAAACTTTAAATTAATTATTATTCTCTTTCGAAAGTCAAATTAATTTGTATATTATATTTTTTCAGTGTGAACATATTATATATATATATATATTAAAATAAATCATATTCATTTATAATTTTTAATATTCGTCGATTTGCCGTTGGTATTCATTTTTTTTTTTATACTGTAATTTAATTACTTTTATAACATAATGACAAAATATCATTTTATATTTTACGATTTACGCGATTATATAGTTTTTATGTATATATATATACTCGGTTATATTTTAAACTTAATTTAATTTAATAACGCGAACTTAAAAATATTATCATAAAAACGTGTACACCGTACGTATAGTAATATTATTATAATATAGATATACCAAAGTAAATTGTCTTTTCGTCATTTCGTAAACCGCAATGTTACCTACGTTTATTATGTAATCACGCGTTATTCGTTACATTGAATGACATGCATGTGTTACTAATAAAACGCGAGTCGACCGTAAATTAAATATTTATCGTTAAATGGCGATGAAAAAGTTTTTAATACTTTTCTTTTATTATTATTATAAAAATTTTATTAGACTATTTTATTATTATTATTCGTAAATCGGGAGATTTTCTTCGTAAAATGGCCTACAGTCTAACTTCATCATTGTCTTTGATTAGTAAATTAATTAACTATTTTTGTGTATCGATACGTAAAAATGCGTTGAAATAATCTTTTAATATTTATTTACACGTCAACTCTTTTTTTTTTCGTAATTGAAGACTTCTGATTTTCGTGGCCCCGTTTAATGTGTCCCAGTTGTGTTTGTCCGGATAGCGTAAATTCATTTTCCCAACCGATCTTTGATTATTATTTATCGTCGACACGTTTGTTGAACGTTCCTCTTAAAAACAAAAAAAGGAAATATTCGACTGTCAATACGGATATCGACGGTATACTCGCGAATCGCATTATATCGTTCATTACGCCTAAACAAAAGATTTCACTGCGAAAACGCACTATAATTTATTACTTTTTTTTTTTTTTTTATCCAACGTATTGTTGTCGAGAATTGTATTTACCACGATGAAGATAAATAGAAACGAAAAGGGGAAAAAAAAAGAATTTTGGCGGAAGAGATTCGACATTTTTATTTCTGAACGACAGATGATGTGCATTACGTATATATTTGGCGATGTCGTAAGCAGAAACTTATTTTTCAATTGAGAAAAAAAGACAAAAAGTCTGGTGCGGACTGCGCATCAGATCAGACCAGGTTGTATACTGATGGGTAAAAGACGCGTCAATTGAAGAAAAAAACACACACACAAACAAATGATATATCGGTCGAACGGAAAACTTTACAGTTTTGATTATTCCCGCACAGTGCGGATAATGCGAAACGATTTGTATTACATAGTATATTATTGTGCGTTAAGCTAACACGAATAACTAATGACCGCGTTACAAAGCCTAAACGCAATCGTCATCAGGTATTTGTGTCGTAAATTGTTAGCGCTGCGGCGGTGTGCGCGTGTTACTGTAGGTCTTTTTTGGACTGTCGCTAGTGGAATGCAAAACTAATTTGTATAGCTTCCCCGACATATTTGTTTATGAACAGAGAAAATAAAGTAAACGCATTTCGGCACACTTGTATTTATTTACAAACAATAAGTTATGGAGAAGAGCAAGTCCAAAGTGTATGACGAATTCGTGCCAAAGTGGATATTCGTGTGGCTTACAATAGGTGTGTAAGGTACCGGAGATGGTGACAATCAGTTTTCGGCTCGGCTTTTACGGACGCGTTAGAAAAGAAATTTTTTTTTGTCGAAAACCAACTTTTCGTTTGAATTCAAAGTCAAAATCATTCACGCGCTACTCAGAAACCGCCGATTAACAGTACAATTCGTACGCTCTATCACATTAACACGCGTCTATATACGGTTATCGTTCGTTTTTTTTCTTTTTTTATACCAATACGCAATAATCTGAATAAAAATCCGTCGATCGATTGTTGTTTGTTCGCCATGACGACGTTTTTCGTGTTTTGTCGCAATTTTTTTTACCCCTAAAAACAATTCGCGTTTTGTTCAAATATTTGTTTTAAAATTGACCGTTTACATTGAAAAATAGACAAATTTTCACCAGTCAATATATATATATATATACCATATAGTAATGTAATTAGAATATTATATAAAAAGAATTTATTATATTAATGATTTTTATTATTACGCCGTTATGTTTTCTGTTGTTATACTATTGCCGGAGATTCGACATTTAATTGAATTTTTTCGGTTTTACGTGGTGTACGCAGCAACGTCGTAAGTGGCGTGTTTCCTTCACGCGTAAAGAAAGAAAAAAAAACATACACTTCAAAACTCCATTAAGACGTTATCAAAGCCTGTGTATATGTATATGGACATCAGCAGCTGTATAGACGCATTATATAATTGTATAAAAAAAAAAACCATTATTATAATTTTATTATGATATCGATTACGCACGAAACGCGTGTATACACATAGCTCAAAGACCAACGACGTTATAATGATTCTCATTACCGCTTGAAATTTAGATCCATACTCGAAATATAATAATACAGTTGAAACGAAAATCCGAGTTTTTTTTTTTTTTTTTTTGCTGTTCGTTTTCTCTAATAATCTACGACGATCCTTTATCATATAAACCCTGTCTTCGCTGACTCCTTTACGCTACCGTGGATTTGATTGCATTTATATAGTGTCCAAAAGCAGATTAACCGGGATCTTCCCGCATAGATAACAATCTAAATCCTCAAAATTGGATGACTCCTGCGCCATTGAAAAAACAAGACTTCCAGTAGGCTGAGAGCCATTTTTAATATATCGTAGAAAATACGAGAAAAAAAGACCTATAATATAATCGGCCGCTACTGATCGATCAAAACATTTTTTTTTCGCGGTAATATCGTGATTATTTTTAATTCAATTGCAAAAATAAATGTACATACATGTTCGTAAACGCGATATTAGACCGACAATGCGATTGTCATAAGAATAAAAATGATTTATCAGAGAAATATTTATACGTTTTAAGCTCAGAATTCGTGAATAATATATTATAATAATACCCAATTGATTACTGTTGAAATAACGCGATTAAAAATTATTTTTGGACATTTGGTATAAGTTATAACAGATTTTATTACGGCTCATCACACAATGTCGTTGAAAATATTCTATTGTCGATACAGTTTAACGTTTTGGAATTGTTAATAATCTTTTTGTTATACAATTGTGGCAGGTGAAGCGAATTGAGTATCTGACGAGCGACGCGTGGGCGTCGTCACTATTATCCGCGCGTATTTTTTTTTTTTTTTTTAATTAAAATATCACTTTTTGCTGGCAAATATTTCGGTCCAAAAATCAAACGGACAATGAAATAATTAATTTCCGTAAAATCTAGTTCCGGACGAGTTAAAATACAGATAACCGACAGTATATATTGTGCCGTCGTTTACCACTTATGGTTGTCACCACGAAATAATAAAGCGATGAGTTCGTATACACTCAAGTGTTATTGAATTAAGAGAGAGAGAGAGAGAGAGAGAAATGAATTATGCATTAATGTGGAGAGAGAATTAAAAGTCACTTAGGTAAGTTTTTGTAATAACAATATATATATATATATATATACACACACGTTTGCGCGAATTTGTATTTGAGTACATGTGATATTTAATTTTTATTTTCAAATGAGTATATATTTTTATTTCACAAGAGGTATAACTTGAATTTATTCACGATTTATATATGAATTTAAAACGTGTGTCGTATTAATATGAAATAATAAATATTTTTTTTTTACCGAAAACAAATATGCATACACATTGCAGTAATACGTACGAATAGTTTTCAAAAAATTCGAAAAACAACAGTGAGTATACACTTTTACAAATGCAAAACACTATTGTATTGATAATATTGTTATTAAAATATCGGTTGTGTCTGTTTTTAGAAGAAAAAAAACCAATTTGAAAAAAGCGTTAATTAACAATTTACAGTGTATAAAAAACACTAATAAAACAAAAAATGGAAAAACAACAGTTATGTAATTTTTTGAAACAAGTAACATTTTTTTAGTTTTGTCAATAATATTAATAATAATAAAAATCATTTTTACTGAAAATTTGTTCGTGTTTTATTTATACACGTATAATGTAGGTGTTGTTTAATATTATTTGCAGAATTTGATTATTACAATAGAAAATAATGTATGAACTTAAAAATTCACAATATATATATATATATATATATTTATTTAAAACCCGGAGTTGTAAAGAATTTGTTGGTATAATATTGTCTAGAATGCGTAGGAACGCAGTAGGTTGTTTTGTAATTTCCATCACAAAGAGCTGTCTGGTCAGGTACCGAACAAAGTTTGGTTCACTAAACAGGTGTGTTTGTTCGTCCTCTTCAAATTTTGACCTATACATATATATATATATAACGTTAGAACGTGAAATTTCGAATTCAAATTTCAAATCTATTTAAATTCATTATTTTTACCAATAAATAAATAATACGACACATGGAAATTAAAAAAAAAGGGGGAAAAAAGTTATTCGATGGTAATCTAATGTGTTCGCAAATTGAGAAAACCTTCATGTTTATTGCATTTTTTCCATTATTACTTTTTCGTTATTCTTTGAATTATTATTATTTTTTTTTAAACTAATGACTATGTTATATTATGATATGTAATTAATATTAGATTAAATACTAAAAAAAAAAAATACAATACATTATGTTTAGAATGTTACATCATTCTTTTACCTCTATTTATATATTATAATACTGTAATAAAACGAAGTGACATAGACACTAAGTATTATTATTATTATTATTATTATATTTATAGAAAATGACGTCAATAAATAAATGCACTTCCAGTCGTCTATTACGTTTTTCGTGATTCATATATATATAGTTTTTTTTTTTACAAACAATTATTTACCCTTCAAGTCACATATTTTCAACGATAGCATGTACGTGTAGTCTGACACATTTTCAATCTATCGTGACCTAAAAGCCCGTACCCTATCACTCTTATTTCTCCGTACGATTTTCTACAATTTCCAATATTTTAAGTCGGTTTTATATTTTTTATACACCGTATAGAATCCGTCATTAAAATATATTCCGTGGGAGTTTTAAAAATACAGCGATCGTTTCCGGGAAATGTCATTTCCGACGTTTCGGAAAATCGTTACAAGTGGCATTACAAATAATATTACATACGCAAAACATACATACATATATAAAAGCTAATGTGTGTATAACGTATTACGTATTAGTGTTGTAGTACACGTGTAGTGATGAAGTGTAACTAGTTATATTAAAAAAAATAATAATAATAATAATTATTTCGAAAAATATTTCCACGATAGAAAACGCTCGTGTATTGTATACGAGGATTAACGTTATTGTTTCTAATATAAGTCTAAAAACTGTCGGAATTTAACGAACACGACGCAGTAGAAATAATTGAAAGATGTCGGACCAACCGGTGTGGGGGGGGGAGAGATTTTTCTTAAATAAAACTGGAGTTGAAAAAAAAATAATAATAATAGCACATCTCGTATTTTCGAAACAATACTTTATTGTGTTTCGCTTTCGCAAAGACATAAATACGAATTAATTCATTAATAATCGTAACCATCAATATAATAATAATAATAATAATACGGGTTAATGAATGCTGAGAAAACGGGTTATTGTAATTAATTGATTTCGTATAACTATAACTACTATAATGTATTACAAGCGTCAACACTGGACCCACTAATTTAGTTTGAAAACTTTGTTTTAGAAAGAAACGTGAAAAATAAATATGCAATATTCAGTTATTTAATAATTAATTTACTGGTCACCGAATTGTCATTGCGTGTACGCTCGTCAACACAAAGAATAAACTAAACATTAATTTATTGTACTTACGTATATGCACGTAATATATACTGTAATATTAACGGTTTTTCGTTTTAAATTTAAGATCGAACGAATCTAATGAAAAGACGCATTCGCTCATTACGAAATGACGTCAAAATGAACAATTTTGGATAAATATATATATATACGAGTATACGTATATAAGTGACGTTAACTATAAGCAGCTGTGTGGACACGCGATTGTTATGCTATAAATTACGTTGGTACTTAGCCGTTTTGTAGAGGTTTTCAACGTCGTTGCAGAAGTCATACACAGGAGACGCGTCGCTATAAAAGTAACACAGAGTGAGTAGTATCCTGCAATATGTGGTGTACGTGCCGGTGGATCTTCCATTACACTAACTCAGTAGCTGATGATGGACTGTGAGGGGGGTCTACTGTTGTAGACGCACTCGACGGATACGCCAGCAAACACACACACACATTTTATACACGAGTATTCGAACAGTTTATTTATATTTTATTTTTTATCGATTTTTATAAATTATTATAATGCGTGTACACCGCGGTTACACTATACTTTCGTTTTGTATAATAATAATAATAATAATAATAATAATAATATAAGACCGTGTTTACAACGATTTCAGTCCGAATAAAGAGAAGAAAAAAATATACATTAGCCCTAGCTCGCACGTTTTATTCGAAAAGATAAACCAATTCAATAAAAAAAATCCAAATCGTTCGGAAATTTCGAATATAAAAAAAAAAAAAAAAAAAAAAATGATCGTTTTGTTACCTCCTGTATCGTCTGCAATATATAGACGTCGATTTTTTTAGTAATTGGCAGCTAAAAACCTCGTTAAAATAATGCCAGAACTCCACCGCGTATCTCAACGGTATAAAAATGAATATTTTTTTTTTCATTTTAAAAGTACGCTTTCGCGCGATTTATTATTATTATTATTATTATAAAATATATTATGGTATTCGATTACGTATATAGAAATAAATTCATTTCACAATAAATTATGCAATATATATATATATATTGAGATTTTCTGACATAAAAACAAGATAAAAAAACGTAATGAGAAATCGTACACTTTACGTTGACAGCGTGTCAGAGCTGTATAAAAGCATAAAGTGCGATTATTATCGATTAATTTTCTATGAAAACAACGGAAGAACATTTGTCAATCGTAAGTAGAGTAAAGAATTCAATAAACTCTGCCGTACATTGGGCATGGCGGGTGTGAGTTTGACGAACATAGAAAACAAACTTAATCGAGTTTCAATTGTTATCTAATCGAATTGAATAAAGCGTATTGAAAAAAAAAGTTCTACGGCCTATCATCACTAATCACTTTACTCGGTTTTTAACTTTTTATTTGACCTCGTTGAGAGAGGAGAACGTTCAACATTGGCCAAATCCGTTATAAATCTATTAATTCATAAATCGATATATTTTTATGAATGACACTCCGCAGTATTACTGTAGTAAATTTTTTTAACGACTTTCATAATTATTTTCTAAATTAGAATAAATTGCGCAATACTTTTCTTTATTAATAATAATAATTATTATTATTATATATTTTAACGCAACGTTATTATTACTAAATAATATTTGGTTAACGCGTTAAGAGATATTATAATAAACGAACATTAATCCGACATACACATATTGCAGGTCAAACGGGCAAACTGAATTATCCGTTTTGTTTTTCACTTAAAATCGACAAAAACAAAAAATTTTTTTATTTTAAACGCTTTATGTCAGCACACATTATACAATACGTGTTCTTATATTTTATAAATAATTGTATAACGATTATGTTCCAGCACACGCGTCGTTGGTATAATAAAATGTTCGTTTTCGGATCGTAATTGTCTACACCAAATCGTACAAATCACGTTCGATACGTACTGTATATGACGTTTGTTCGGTGATGTTTGAAACAATATGTTACTGGAAAAGGTCCCCGCGTTGCCTACCGTCGCGCAGTGCATACGCTCATGGATTTAAAAACAAAGTGCTTATGTGAAACAACTCGAGAGCTACGCGGGTCAAACACAATTTTAAAGACAAATTTTATTCCGCGCACTGCAGAGCGCAATCGATTGAACGTTATAAAACGCAATTCCGTGGAATACGAACGGAACACTTGACACGCGGACTCGCGACGAGAATGTAAATGCTCAAAAGTCAAACGTCGCGTGGGCGAAAACACGACGTTATAAGAAAAAACGTAATCGAGAATTTCCCAGAGATTCAACGCGATTTACGAAATTTAAGCACGCCTCAAACGTATTTCATTACGGCACAGAAAATGTGTTCGCGAAGGACGTTACAATTTAAATATTGTTTTAATATACGGCGATACGTCGTCGTTGCACATTAATTTTCGCCCCGCATTAATTAATTTACAGACGAAAAAATTTAATTATTTTTTAAACAAAGCAAAACTCTCGAAATTATTCTCTTTACGATCTGCTGCTGTTTTGTACAGTGCGAGCGCGTACAGCGATTAGGCGGTTTTCGTAACCGAGCCAACGGTTTAGAGCGCATTGCTTCTCAAACTTTTTATTTTTCTTCTTAATGTGGCCCGCGAATTCGATATAAAACTCTTGTACGTCCCGTAACGCGTAGAACTTATTTTTATTCTTAACTACCTTATATATATATATTTATAAACTAAAATTGAATCGTGTTGAACACGTATTTGAGAACACAGATTGAAAAAAAAAAACATTTTCTAATATCTTTTGGGTGCGGAGGGAGTGTTATAATAATTTCATAAACATTTGAGATATACACAAATCAGTAATAATTATGCGAGACGACAGTATAAGTTATAAAAATTAACGTGGACCGTACAATATTTCTGCACGATAATTCGATACGACATCGTTAATGTCTCCGTAAACGTCTGTGTTTGTTATTATTATTTGTAGTCGTGAAAATGAAATCACACCGAGTCGTGTGTCGACGCAAAAGAAATATTTTTGTGGTATATAAGACAACATTTGAAATCGATATTCTCGTTACGTCGCGGTGTAAAAACGGAATTCCGTTATTTATTTTTCGGAGAGAATTTCGCGGTTCCAAGAACCGAGTGTGGAGCGTGTGTAATTTTATTATTATTATTATTATTATTATTTTTGTCGAAACCATTATTTCGAAATTGGCAAAACGAATAATTCACGGCACCGCCGTTCGCGAATCGCTGGTATGTACACCGTATTAATTGAAACGCGTGTAAGACATTCGTTAAACGGATGTCTCGCGGTTTTAACATTTGAAATGTGTCCCCCGCGTGATGGCTCGCGCGTTCGGACGCGGTAGAAACGAACTTAATATCAACACAGTTACGACCGACCACACTCGAACGCAGTTCGAATTAATCGCGTTATGAGAATGTGTTATCAAAACAACGATTTCATGATATTCATTACGATTGGAATGAGACTGGTGGTAGTAATTTGACATAAAAAAAGAAGAAGAAGAAACGGACGACGACTATCATTCGCATATACTATATATATAAATGCGTGTGCGCAAACAGTCGCCAGTATAATTATCGCCGGCGAAACACTAATTTGTTTTAGCGCGACGGTTTTATTTCGTTTCTTTTTTTTTTTTGTCTTCGCCCCTCCGCGCCCCAACCCCCGGCCCGTGTAAATAAAGTAAAATGTTTCGCAGTGCACGCCGGTGGTACACTATTTTAAAGTCCTACGGGGGGTATCCGAGTGAAACGGAAATTAGAGTAATTTAATCCGCGACGTAGTGTTGGGCGGGGGCTGAAGGTTTTCTGGCTTAATCGTCTCACATAAGATTTAACCCCGCGTCCGAAAACAACAACGGAAAAAACGACGACAACTCCTTCGGCGGCACACACACACGTCTCTGCCCGCAGTGTTTGTGTGTCGTCGACTCGCCCCGAGACAAAACCACGGCTGTTAATCTTAATTGCGAAGAAGGAGACCGACGGAGTAGGAGAATTATTTAGTTTGTTTTACTTTTACTGTCGGTTTCAGTCGTACGCACTCGCGGGGCGCTTTGCTCCCTCGCTCGTTCCCGACGACGACCCGTTTCCGCGGCGCGGTAGACCAACACGCGTCTTCATCGTTTGAACTTTTCGTCCGAGAACAAATCCGAAACGAATCAAGTTAGCTCTATACGCGCATAAACGATGAAATTAGCGCGAGACATAACAACCGATACGATATTTTTCGCACGCGCGTCATAATAATAATAATAATAATAATAATATCTCGAATATCGCGTCCATTACGTCGATTCCTCCGCCGTCAAATATTATTTGACGAGTCGAAAAATATCGACCAATTTTTATTTTTTTTCAACGAATAAAACGTATCGGAATTTTCGAGTTGACAGACGTTCTCATTCGACCTGCGTGTATACAATCTCTGCCAACGTTTCGACACCTGTAATCGGCCATAAGACTTTACACGCGTACGGTAGAAGCCGTTTTTTATTAGGAACGCTTTCGGACCACCGAAGAACGTGTCGATCAATCCGATTGTTCCTACTGGGCAATTTGTCGTTGTATTTATTAAACTTTATTCGTGTACGACGTACCGATTGTCCGCGTTTTTCTAATAAGCGGCGTCTGCTGTACATTAAACATCGCGATAAAGCCACCGGGACGCTGTCCGGGATAAGCCGTTTTTTTTTCTCCGATTCTTATAGTTGAACGCCATTTGAAAACGTCAATATATTTTATCGGCAACGTTTCTGTAATTTCCCTGATGCCTTTGTCATCTCGTAAATTCGCTTTTTAAGGATTGCACAGTATGGCGCGTAGTCGTCAACAAAAACCGCTCCTGTTATATATTCTCTCTACCATCAAATCCGTTTTCGATGTGTTCAGTATTTGCCTGGTGCGCGGCATGATTGAAACATCGGCTATTTCTCGGATTATCCTGTTCTCAATAAAATTACCCATTCCGTTTACGAAAATACGTTCAGACAGTTTATGTGAATTGGCGTAATAGAACTGATACGCCGATTGGTGGTAATTGTTTACTTTTGCACGGGTTTCAACAACGCTATTACGTGTGCTTTCCTCCGTCATTTTGGTATTCTTCCTTTTTTCGTTACGACGAACAATCTCATTGGTTTACGTCCAAAATGTTTGATTTGTTTATTTTAAGCACGTCTCATTCTTGACCAGCCGCTTTCTTGTTTCTCGAGTTTTTAATTGTATTTTCCATTTTTTTCTTTTTTTTCTAATGGTCAAGTTTAGGCGCGTGTATGTTCCTTTCATCAATCCAAGTGTCTTTTAAACTCTCTTTTTTTTCTACTCTTCATCTGTACGTTTTGTCTTTCCACTCTGCAATAAGGTATTGTTAATAAAGCCACTTCGTTTGCTGTCTCACGTACGCACGCATCCATTACTTTTTTCACAGTAACGTGTCCTAATGGAGCACAAAGACTTGTTGCTATTCCGTGTCATATCCAATTATTTTACTACCGTATGTGTAGTGCTGTGCATTATATTAGATTTTTTTTTTGTCCATCTAAAATATCAATAACTATATGTCAAGAAAAATAAGCAAACGATTAGTATTAACTAATTGTTATGTAGATAAATAGCGCTTATTTATAGTGATTTCGCTAAATACGAACGCCGGTAAGAAATATTTTTTTTATTTAACTCGTATAGTTTTTTTCAAAAATCAAATTTTAAATTACTGTTTTTTTTCTCCATCAAACAAATCATGTTTACAGAAGGGGATGTAAATTTATTTAAATAAGGTTTTTTTCTTCTTCTAATACCAGTTAGAAAAGTATAACTTTAAATAATGTTACTTTTTACATGTTGATTTAATTCATATATATATATATTTTTTTTTTTTGTAAAATTAATTTAACAATTAGATAAGTAAACGTTTTGTTAATCAAATCGTTTACGAGAAACGTGTATTTCTTTAACGATTTCGCCGTATATATATGTATAATTATGTAAATATATTAAAATATAAATACAGCACTACTGTGGACATACGCAATTAATATGGTTAACTCGAATGTTTATACCGATATTACGTGATAAATGTGGCGAGCAAAAAAAAAAAAAAAAAAAAATATATATATATATATTATATACGAGTATGTTACATACACTAATAATATTATGTTTTCGCTTCAGAGTTGCTTTCTAATTAAAAACGAAACAAAATGCTACTCCCATTTATTTATTTTTTAATTCGAATAATATAAAAACGTTTTAAATTAAAAACGACTATTATAGTGTGCATGTCAAAGTTACGTTACAGAATAAAATACATTTTGTTCAGCTTTACCTATAACAATAAATTATCGAGTCTACTCGTGTATGTATATACCTTTGTTTAACCTCAAACTTATATACTCTCTGATATACCATCGATAAAAAAAATAAATCAAATTCAAAACAAAAGTTTTTAAGTCTAATGAACGTTTTCGTAAATTATTATATTACGGTTTGTTCACATAAATACAATTCTGTCGGTTATGGTATTTATATATACAGTGTCTGCCTTAACGTTTATAGTTAATAATATTTTACAGGAACCGCCGCGCGGTATAAATCGAGATAAAAGTTAAATTATACGCACAAATAATATTTATTATTTAAAAACTATTAATTTATACAACTCGCACGAGTATGATGGCGCGAAAAGTTTATACACGAAAACCTTGTTATTGCATTCGAAACGAATAAAAAGAACCACGCCAAATATTATTCAAAAATCTACCCCAATCGTATCGTATTTGTTCACTTCGTTCTTAATGCTATTTTCGCAATGGATTATAACATTTGAAAATCAAACAACGCGAATCTAATGAGAATTCGTATTTCACACCTATACATTTTGCAATAAAATAAACGCAATTTGAAAATCGACACACTATTCCTATTAACTATTTATTATCGCGTATATATTTATATTTTGTCTTCTTATACCTTTCTTGACTCGAACAAAAAAAACAATGTGTAGTTAAATTTCTATTTTTTTTTTTTTTCATAACGCTCGCGATTTAATAGAGGACCAAAATATTTACGCTTGATTGTGATCAAAATTCTTATTTGCACTGTAAATATAACAGATTTTTTTCTGTATCGCTGTATGTTAAATAGCGTGGTTTTTATTATTTTATATTTACGCGAAACGTCTACCCGTATTTGTTTGAAAAAATAATGACTTTTTCAAAATCGCGTTTATTACCGCGGAAAAGCAATCGGTTTAGCGCGTGAGCGGAAAAAAGAATAAAATAAATAATAATTTAACGTTATTATTTTTCCTATTAAAAATATATAATACGGTGCCGAAAGCGAATTTGATTTCAACAATTATTCGTTCCGGTTAATATTGTTTTAGTCGGGGGATTCATTACTACACGCGCATGAATGTATGTATTTACGTGATATAATATCGAATCAACCGGATACGATATTGTTTAAATATTGTTGAAAGAACGGGACTGGTCGGGCGTTTAATTATATTGTATTCGAGAATGGTAAAATTAACGAATTAATAGAATTTATTATACGTTTTATAACGCGAAATCAGGCGTATATTGTTTGGAAAACAATCATTTATACCGTGCATAATATCGTGTCTAATGACCTAATAATATAAGTCTCGTCGTTATTGTCTTTGAAATTATGTCGCGGTAATTCGTACAGCGGTTTTTCGAAAATCGTAAAATAAAATATTACATTTCGCGCTGAGTTCAACTGTGAAGACCAATAAAAATACTACAACCGATCGAACGGTTATTAAACAATTAATAATAATAAATGAAAAAATTATCGTTATATTTCGTAGCCTTTCCATATCGATCTCCAAGAAACGTTTTCACTGCAATGGGATATATTTCATTCAATAAAATGTATTAATTTATTTTAAATTAAAACTGTGTGTAAATATCGGAAATCCGTTAAGACGCTGACAATAATGCTATACAATATTCGTCCGGAGACGAGATTGCATTGATGTCCGCAAACACAAATCGAAACGTAAGATTTTGTTTTTTTTTCTTGTAAATAATTTCGAGTGAACTTAAAAAAAAAAAGAAAAGAATATTAAACAGTTGAGGATAAATAAAATTTCAGATTTTCCGCTGTGTTATAAAAAAAAAACCGATTATCACTCGGACTCTAATTCCGAAAATATAATGTCGTCATGTTCGTCTGTTGTTCGTCGACAATGTACACGCTTGAAAATGCTTGACGGTATATCTAAACTCGAAACACGTCTATCCACGAAGATTGTCATCATGTTCGACGATTTTTTTTTCGCCTCTTTCCCTCCCCGAACTTAATACATTGTATTACATTTCTCGCCGTATAAATCAAAAAAAAAAAAATAATTTTTTTCCCATAAAACGTTATTATTCGGGCGTTTTAGCAATAGCGGACGCGGTGTGGCCGCGCCGAGAAAAATATCGCCGGTTACATTATATTTCCGATCGAGTGCTAATTCGATCGGCGCGGAAACAATTAAATTTTTAAAACGCGAAGAAATAAATGAAACTATAATGTAATTTGAGTTTACTATAATTTGAGTTTACTCAGTGAAAAGAGAATTGATATCTGTAGATCGCGCGCGAATGTCGAATGGAACGTCATTAATCAATCCGCCGGCACGGTATCCGTCGCGTTAAATCCTTTGGCGCCAAATTCTTTATTTTCATAAATAATTCACGGGCGCGACATTATTAAAATACGCTCGAGAGGTGTCCCCGCCGTTCGTAACGAACGTGCGCAATATTGTGTACGTCGTTATTACCGTTATTCGTTATTTAATAATGTGCGAATGTACGTCGAAGCCATAGGAAATGTTTATGAGCTGTTGTATTGAACGCGATTTTTTTTTTTTTTTTTCATAACTTCTGTAGGTTTTGACAGAAATTCGTTCGTCGGGAGTAGTGTTAAACGGAACAGTAGTACAACAACAAGTAAATAAAAATCAATAATAAAATTTCGTAGAGAAAATTATGAAAAACACGATAAAAAAAAAAAAATCCCGTAGTGTTTAAAAAATAAACATATAGTGAATTGAAGAAAAAAAAATTTAAAAGTTAAAAAATTAATATTAATTTGTATTTCTTTTTTACGTATAATTATTAATTATTTTATTTTTTCCTCGTATTTTTCTATATTATTTTATTAACAACAATACGATTATGAACGGGGACTTGGATTCTATATACAACACATGCTAATCATTATTATTATTATTATTATTATTATCGAATACGGAATAAAAATTGTAAGCTGCACGTTTATTTTGAGCGTTGCGTATTCTTGCGTACTCAAAGCGTTTTAGATTTTTCGCGCTATTCTCCCGATTATTTCGACGTTATTATTATTATTATTATTTTTTCTTCTCCTTATTCATTGCTTTCGACGCTAATACGCATTTAATTTAAATTCTTTTGTGTTTTTATAAATCCTCGTAGCCGTACGAGAGTAAGAGAAATACTCGCATTGCGCGAGTTTCAATGAAAGTTTCTTATTGTATTCTATTTTTAAATTATCGCGGTGTCACGTCGCAGTAGTGTTCTCGGATCGTTAACGCAATTTTTTTTTTTTTTGTACTATTTTTTTTACTGTTTTTCAGGGCGTATCGATCGATTTTCAGTCATATTACAGCGCAAATTGCAATAGTTTTTTTTTTTTTTTTTCTGTACGCCGTAAAATCCGATTATGCGACGATTGTGTTCATATTAATAACAATCGTCCGTATGCGAATTGTAATTTTTTTTATATTATGAACGCTGTTTTGGGAAAATCGTGGACGCAGTTATTTTAACCGGTCTGTATAACATGAAATGTAGGGATGTGGGGGAAGGAATTTTCGTTGTTATCGGGGATTCGTGTACGTTTTGTTTTCACTTTATGCTCGGCGATCAGAGCGTGCGATATGCGTCCCACGTCGGTCGTTTTGCCGAGGTTTTCAATTTAACATATATATACGAGTATGTGACGTCGGGGTCACAAAAGAAATCAAAATCGGTAACTATAACGCACGAGAAGACGACACATCTCGTCGCGCGGACCCCAATTTAAAACTGTCCCCACTGCCGTCGTATTTTGACAGTTACAAATAAACGTAGTTGTATGCGCACGTATACAAAGCGACGACCGCACCAGCGGTTTCATTCTATTCCACGGCCTGAAACGGACGTTTAAATTATAATACGCTTATACCTATGTGATATTATAAAAACGTCTAAAAATAAATAAAAATATTTATAATATTGTTGTAACGCTTGCCAGCGCGTCGAATCGTACGGAATTCTCAAATATACGTCCTCGTAGAAAGATAAAAAAAAAGTAACAATTAGTTATCATCAGACGTAAAATCGGAAATTATTAACATTTTACCGAAACAACACTCTGTGTTTAGCGGAAAATCGATAGAAAAAGAAAACATTCAAAAGTTTCCTAATCGCTTGATGCATTGCTAAAGTACAATATAAGTGTTCAAAATAGTGTAAAGCAACGTGTTAAAAATCTGGACCAGTTTTTGGATTTCGATATCGAATACGAGATCTCACAGATAACCGAGATCTCGTTAAAGAACTCCACCATCAAATATATTTGTGTCGTATTTTAAATCTACAGTGTATTCAGCACATTTAGTTTTTTTTTTTTTATTACATCATAACACATGAATTAAAAAGGTTATTGCAGTATATCGATTTAAATCTATTGATTTATGCCATTTCGTAAGTGTTGAAAAAACATAATTTTTCGAATTTTTTTTTTGTGAATTTTTACGTGTAAATAAGTATTAACCCCACGTATTAACAATAAAAAAAAATTCCGAACAATCGAAATGTTATATTATGCTGGACACCGAATTTAATATAATCTGTGACGCATATTTATTTATTCGTATTGTAAACACAAATCACAACGTACACAACGGATTTCGAAGCAATTAATCAAATGTATTGTGGATTTTGAAATATATGCAAATTACGTTTTATTAATTACAGATTTCAATACAGTGTGTGAAATGCATCGTTCGATTCATTTAAGTATTTTAATTTTGAGTCGAGATAATATCTAAGATATATCCTTTGGCGCGAGATCAAATTCGGGTACTCACGCTCGGCAGTAGTAAAGTGATTAATTTTTCAGATAGTAATATCTTACGCGGTCATGAGATCTATTCTTCAGCACTTGAAGAAAATGTGAAATAAAAAAAACACTTTTCAATAGTTTTTTTTTTTTTTTTAGTAAATCTACGAAACTCTTCCATGTTGGGGCCAACGTTATTACTAACTGTGGTTTGTTGATTTACTGCGCGTTACCATAAGATGTATCGTTGGTTTTGCGTACTACATTTTATAAACTTCCAACAATTTACTTGAGATTATTTTCACAAAGTCCTATAATCATCCTATAATTTGTTATTCCTTTCTCGTTTTCTTCGTTATTTGCGTTTATTGTTTTGTTAAAGAACGGCTGGTGGGAAATGGTTTTTTGTTTTTTTAGAAATCTTTCGCGGCTCAATCGTGGACGTTTATCACACGTCGCCAGTACTCGCCAGTCCGAACGATTTGGCCCGTAGCCGCGGGCACGTCGATTTCCAGGCGCACGCTTTAGTGTAGTATTACAGGAACGTTATAACGACAATTGTAACTGGAAAATATTATTAATATATATATATATCCGATATTTATTCGGGAAATTATTGGTAAACTTTCATTTCCGACACGAATTCGTGGGAAAAACAAATGATAATATTTCGTTTCCCGTCTCTATTGATCCTATATATATATAAACATGAATACACTATGTGTACGCACAATAAAATTATTTGCTAAAAAGCGCGTATTTCGTAATATAATGACAAAAACAATAGAAAAAAATATGAATAAATCGTATATACGAGAACGTTTATTTATCAATTTGTTTACCAACCCGCTATATTATCATCTGTATATAAAATACGTGATGTGTATTAGACGTAAAACTGTTGCCAAAAAAAACTACGGTTTTTCATCACAACGCGATAATCCGTCTTTGCGCTTATTGTAAAAACTCTTTACCGATCGGTGTAAACACACGTGCAATAAACGAGAGAATAAACGCGTTTTATTCAATTTTACATTACAATCCAAAGGAAATTTACATCTCACAAAACCCATAAAGCTCGCTATACGTTATTATACTACGTAGTGCAATGCTAATTCATTCCAATTATTCCCGATTTAAAAATTAAATTGATATAATAAACTATAAGAATACAGATTTTGGATTCGGTTAAAAAAAAAAGTGTCAAATAAAAAAAAAAAACATTGAGAATTCTTTTATTTCAATATTTTTGATACAAACTAAACGCAATTCAAAAAATTATATTATTTTAATACTTGCTTATATATATATATATATCGTTTTCTGGTATGAAATATGGATTTTTTTCCACGTCTGTAATAACAGAATAAATTGCATAATTATGCCTGATAATATTTATAGAGTACAAATATATTTCATAATATTACCTACTTTATGTAATGTAATGTTATTGTCGATAAATATTGGGGAGAAGGATGACAACATTATATATTATAATTTTATCGATAACAATGCAGCAGCGTGATCATTAATAATAATAAAATATACACAACATTATACAAAGTGATGAATTCCGTTTTATATTGATATTTTTCAATATTATTGAATTCAATCGCGAAAAACGTCCGCGTCGTAAGTAAATTATTCGTAATATATATAATTATCGTTATTTTTTTTTTCAATATAAAAATTGAAAAGTTTTTGTTATGCAAATATAAAACGTATTCATTAAAACGTTTCCATCCAATAAAAATGATTGATAAATAATGTTAAATATACAGTATAATAATAATAATAATAATAATAATATATTATAAAATCGAGTTTAACTTTCACACTTACCACATTTGAAATACTCGTACCGTATACACCGTCAAGAAAGCTTCAAGAAAAACACCTGTAAAAATAAAATTAATGTATTATGGAACGACATGCATTGTTAACGTATATATGCGTAACAATTAACAATATTTGTAATATTTGTTAAATTCAATTAATTCATATATTTGAATATTCATTGTAGAAATTATAAACGAAACTTTAATTGAATTATACATAAATCGACGAATAAATCGAAAAAAAAATAAATATATTACGCTGAAAACCTAGAAATTGATTAATAATGACATTGTGAGTTCAATATTAATATATTATACTCATTTTAATAACCTCGAGTTTTTAAATGATTTATTTTTGATATTCATTTTTTTTTTTGTATGATTATAAAAAAAAAAAAACACATAATTACATGTATGTAATATATAAATGTACATATATATATATATATATATATATATATATATATATATATTAATTTCTATAATATTCGTATTATAAAAGTGATTTTAAAATTATTAAATACATTATATACTACTGATGCGTATATTATGTATTTAAAAAATAACACAATATAAAAAAATGAATTTTTTTTTATAAATAATTGAACGATAAAAACATATAGAGATAGAAATGCAAATATGTATTTGTGTTATTGAAATAATATTCGGTTAAATAATAAAAAAAAAAAATATAAAAACCATATACGTTTATAAAATGTTTCCATAACTCTTTTAATTAACGTAACGATATATGAGGTGTATAATACAAGTGTGATAATAATAATGGTAATAATAATAATAATAATAATAAAACGAATACTAAAGCAAACGAGTAGTTTGTTAACGTGATTTTTGACGAACAAACAAAACATTTAATGCTTTGAACACACAGTAGCAATAGGCCACACGATAAAACGTAACATTTTTAATTTACTCAATTAGTTGGTGAATTCATAATGTTACACCAGTGCCTACAGTGAAACCATTATTATTAGAATATATATGTTCTCTTTTCTCTTACTGGTTTTTCTCGAGTAACGAGGTTTCCCGCAATATATTTTATATTTTTATCCTATTATTTTTCAAATACCAGCAGTATGTATTTTCATGTCTGCGATTTGTATCAAGATCAATACATTTAATTTGATTTCCTCATATAGTTACCAAATAGAAATGACGGTTAAAATAGCTGTTTGATGTCATCATAAATGACCATTCATTATCCCGTATATATATATATAATTCTTTCAAAAAATAATACATATTTGTTGACATTTTTATCTATGCGTCTTTTTTTTTATCTTTAATCAATACTCTATTCATTTTAGATTACCCTAGTTTGAAAATTTATAAGACGACAAATGTTATTAGATTCATGCGAAATGAAGACTACTATTTATATCAATAATTATATTGAAAATGACACGATAAATTAATGCATTTAACGATTCCAAAATAACAATAAATATGAATTGACGATGACAGTTGATTTATAAAACAATTTTTTTTTTTTATATTAATTGTTTCGTTATACGAAAAATTTATTTCAGTTGATTTCATATAGTACAACGAATTAACTTCAATAAAAAAAAAAAAAACGATTTAATCAATTTCTCTCAAACCTATTAAAACGATTGATCAATCAAACACGATGATCGAGATGCGTCTCTCTATTTATTGTGTACTGTTATTGATAATGTAAAATCTGTATTATTTCAATAGAAACATAATGTTTCGGTACACATTCAAGTCAATATCTACATTTGAAAACTTGTACGTAACAATCGTTAAATACAAAAATGTTGTTTAATCCTGCACAACTTTTCTGTTATATATTGTAATTTTCGGCGAATCGTTTCGAATTTCGCGTAAATCGTTCGTACGATTGTTCTGCGTGCGCACGATGCTTTTGCGTTACACTTTTCGCCGATGAATTATCGATTCGAAAGAACGCTGCCGAGCGTGTGAATTCCAATTGCGAACGTACACGGCGAAATGAAAATTCGCATCACAAGTGGAAAATGAATCGCCGAAGTTCCGTTGGACTCATTAATGTGTTCCGAAGACACGTTAGGTTACTCAATCCCTTGGAAAACGAATGACACACGTATGAAATTATTATCGTCCGTACTGTCGGCGACAACGGACTGCAAACGGTACAATGTTAATGCGACCGTCTTGGGGGATACGTGGATTCGGCGTGAAATATGCTCAGAGATTTTTGTGGTCCTCGCTTTCATCTCCTCCCCCGAAGAGTTTATCGTTAAGCCTCCCAACACCTGTTGCCGTCTACGGGACAGGCGTATAAATTAGAGTAACCGTCGATGAAGTGAAAAGAGTAAGTGAAAAAGATTTTCATATAAGGTTCGACGCTAAAAGCGTGTGCGGGGTCGCCGCATCGGAATCGAGCTTTTCGAGTGTTCCAACAATAAACGTTTTTAAACCGTGTAATCGGCTGAGCGTGAAAATCACTGATAATACGCGTCCACTGCGGTGGTCTATAAAGCACGGATGACTTGGTTTAATGAGTTTTTATTTTTAATTTCTGTTCCGTAGACGACCTACGCGCGTTTACGATATAATAAAAATAAAATTTTTTTAAAAAAAAAAAAAAAAATTCGTATTCCGTACACAATTTTAATATCGGACGCGTCAGATATTATTACGATTCGGATTAAATGTGTCTTAATGGATTAAAAAACCTCCGTCGTACCCGTAATTATTCAACGCGGATTTGCTTTATGTAATATGAACGAATATTATTAGTTCAACGTTCTGTTGGCTATTATATATATACATTGCAGTGTTATTCGTAATTGTCGGTCGACATTCAAGTTTTTAGAATCCGCACTTTTTATATCGTTGTTTTATGAAAATAATTTTCATAGAACTATCGTTGAATTAAAATTTCAAAAAAAAAATAAGCAAAAACATTGGCATTTTGTTCGTATAAATAGAAAAAACTCTAAAGTCTATATATATATATATATACATTATTATATAACTATTATAATAATAGTAATGCGTTTATCCATAATTGAATAATTACACTGATATGTCGATCGGGAATTAATCGAAAAATTATTTAAAATATGAAAATGTCAATAATATAAAACGATTGAATATGAATGATTTAGAATCGATAGAAATTGACGTTTTGTATTTATATGAATTTTCACGTTGAAGAATATTAATATATTAATAAAAACTCGTTTTTTTTTTTTTTAATTATGACTCCATAGAATCCATTATATTAAATTTAATTTTACGGTTTCCAAATTTTCCGCCGAAAACAAAAACGATATATTTTTTTTTCCACACTAATATCGCAGATTTTTAAAAATTCAATTTCAAGTTTGTATTTATGAAGTTTACGCGGTGAACGAAACACGAGTGTACGTTAACGGTTGAACTCTAATGTTCTTGTTAAGTGTTTAAAAAAAAAAAAAAAAGTTTTTAAATTTTTTTATTTTTTTTTTTTTTTTTTGCTACGAATGAGTATAGTTGTATTATACGAGAATACGATTTATTTTATGAATAAGTTGTTTTTTTTTTTTTATACTACAATATTCCGAGAATATTTATTTACTTATGTAAAATAAAAATAAAAAATACAAATCTCGTGAAAACATTGCCGTTCTTATTGTCCCCGATTATGATAAAACGAGAAACAACTCGTAGAAGATCTAAAAAAAAAAAAAAAAAAAAAAATGAATCCTACGGCCGAATCCTGTGGTATAAAAAGAACAGAAAAAAAAAGGGACGATTTCTGTTTTTTTGGCGATATATTTTATACAAAATAATAATTTCGCCTCCCCATACGTACTCCGGTACTCTTTCCGAAATAATAATAATAATAATAATACGGTAAACGTTTTATGTATCCCCGACAGACGATTTTATCATGCACAATGCGTATGCCGTTCGCCGTTACGTTGTGCGCGTGCCCAAAAAATATCGGCAGGACTTCGGATGTTTCCGAGGGACCGCGCGAATCGCGTCCAAAAAGTTCCCCGTAACATTCGCCGCCGACGGCGCATTGGGCCGGAGTAGACGAGATTATTTACGTCGCGGGAAAGCGTATCAGCACGCGTCAGTGCACAGGACGACGATTTGCGCAGCGCCGGTATAACGCGCGGCGGTCGGGTGCTAAAATTTCGTATGCCAAGTCGCGGGGTACGGTGACAAAACACGGTTAGGTTACCGGCCGTCACGAGCAGTGGAATATTTACAACGCACCTATCGTTATTATTTTCGTTCAAATCGTATAAACTCATGCCGGGGTTTTGTACCGTAATCACGGTACAATCGTCTGTAGTGTCCGCGATGCTTGCGAAAAAATCACCGCGCACGCCGCCGTCTGTTTCTCGCGTATGTTTTTCAATTACGTCCGCGGTACGCTTAAATTCAAACCTCAATTCGTTTCGTAACGATTATATTTTTTTTTTTTGAAAAAACGACAGTCGTCTACCGTCCGTTGTTCTTCATCAATCAGACGTTGAAATCACCTCGACGACGCGGGGACCTCCCTTCCTAACCATCTAAATCATAACTAAAAGTATTTGACTTCGGCATACAACACAGCGGTAACCGATTCGAATTATGTGCTCGACGTCATCCGAATGGGACGTTTCGTCCGAGCAGAAGAACAATTTCTCCGACGTACCTTCCACGTCGGATGAATACTTTACTCTCGGTTACGTTAAAATCACAAAATCGTTTTTAGCGAATTTTATCATAAAAGTCACACAGATTAAATTCCTCCGCCGCTATGCCAGTCCCAAACCGATTTAATGTCACGGAAATGATATTTCTCTGTAGGAATAAAAAACAACGACGACGACGACGACGAGTGCGTGCTATTCGCTGTTTAGCGATTTCGAGTCGGCGAGGTTTTGTAAAACGTAGAGTCTATTATGATAACGCTAAAGGAATTATTAGACAAGTATTCGATTAATAATAATTAGCGGATGTGTGTATTGGTGTGTGTGAGAGAGAGAATATATCGTGTTTCTCGAATATTCCGTGAATATTAAAATATCAACGCGCAGTACACGAGTGATAAAACGAAAACGAGCCAACACGAAATTTATACACGCACGCGCAACGATTAAATTCCGTATTACACTGTAGTGATCGTCGCAATGCACGGAGATTCGCGACATTGCGCGCGTTACACCGTGTATGTTATAATCGTAGATTGAATATTAAAAACTACGCATTTTTATCGTTTAATGTTCTGAATGTTGTTCGATACGAAACGACCGTTTGTCGACGACGGCCCCGCACGTTTATTGCCGAACGTTATTGTAACATATTAATAATTCATCCGAGTTCATATTGTACGCATCTCGCAATACTATAACTTTGCGCGAAAATAAATTTTAAAAAAAAAATTGTGTTTACATACGGTAATGAAACGCGTGGTGAAAATACGCAAGATTTTTCTTAAATATCGTTGAAAATAATATTGCGCTCGTACATCGAAATAACGCAAAACTAATTGACATTTCGACAATCCCCTATATAGTGTTTATTTTAGATTATAGTAAATTTTTCGAACCGCTATTCGAATAATCGAATATTTGCCGTCGTCTCCGAAAAAGTCGGTAAATAACGAAATTACACATTGCACTCTCTCTTTCTCTTTCGTAAAAACGACTTACGATTGATTTATATATATATATATATATATGTATTATAGTGAACGCATTTTCCGAACTCGCGTTAAACTAATTAAATGTCATAAAATTATTTGTCTTCGTCTGCGTAACGCGTATAGAGAAATAATAAACGCGATTAAATATTTTCAAACGTTTTCCGCGCGTGAAATAATTTAAAAATTATAGAAATTACGCATTTACAAACAATATTTCACTGTACCAATGTGCACGTGTACACAAAAAAAAAAAAATACAAATAACGGCACTTTTAAATAAACCTTTTCGTCGTACGAAACGATTTATATTGATTTCTAAAACCGAGAACCGTGTGTAAAACACTATACGAGTATATAAATGTGTATACCGCACAAAAGCGAGAGTAGAGCTGCGTGTAACAAAAATGGTCTTAGGAAATGGCCACAATATATTATATATATATATATATATCTGACAATGAAAGTTGTCCAGATACCTCGGTAAAACACGAATCCCTCTTAAAATCGTGGTCTCGCTACAAATACGTAGTGCGCATTAGAAAAACCAAAACAACCGTTGGATTCGAATAAAAATGTATGATACAAAAATAACAGCGTTATATTGTACGACACTCGAGTTAGAAACGACTAGTTACGTTTTCGTATCATACGTAAACAAATGTCGAGATTTTGAATTTTCTTGTATTGCGCGTAATTTCTCGTATTATTATTATTATTATTATTATTATTATTATTATTATTATTATTATTATTATTATTATTATTATTATTATTATTATTATTACGTATTACAGTTTTTAAATCGCGTGGAAGTTTCGTACATTTATATATATATATATATATATATATATATATATATATAGCAGTAAGTTCGTAGAATGTATAATGGATTATGTAATATTTAAGTGCCGACTAAAGGATTGGCATTGGAACATCGTAAGGGAGTATAGACTAAAACAGCGGAGTTCGAATAGCGATTCATACAGCAAAGGGGCTAAGTACGCGGTCGGTGCGCGTGGGATTTATTATAATATTATTATATTATAGCGTTCAACAGTCTAACACGGTAATAACTAATTAATATACGCGCCGTCGTCGTCGTATTATTATTATTATTATTATTACCATCGTCATAATCAATGACATCCAATATATATCAATAATAATAATAATAATAATAATAATAATAATAATAATAATAATAATAATAATAATAATAATAATAATAATAATAATAATAAGGCGTTCAACTTTCATGTTATTTTCCAATCAATAATTGTAGCTTAGTTTTATATTTCTATAAGAGACACGATTATAATTCAAACAACGTAAATGCCACACACGGAAAAAAACGATTTATTTTATTTTAAAAAAAGAATGGCAAATATTTCATATTTAACAATTAAAAGACCGATAAGTTACGAAGCGACGGTTTTTCTGACTAGCGCAAACGACGTAATGTATTATGAAAATGGTTCCTACAGCGCGTGACAATAACGCTCATTCGTCCGTCCGGCAACGGTCGCGCGCGTCATCGTCCGGCGTTCGTTTATTTTACGAAACGGCCGGACGGAGTTGGAAAATGCCGGTTCACACAGGCCGTAAAACACGAGTGTTTCGTGCGGGAAACTCGTGACGAGCGAGTTCGGAAAATTATAGGAGACGGAACGAGTGGAAAAAAATAGAGTGTGTTCGATGGGCGGCGAGACAGAAAGAAATGAGGGATGCGGTCGAGCAGAGAAAGAAAAAAAGAAAGACAGAACGTCACTCGGCGGTCTCTCGGGTTTTTGCCTATAAACAGCATCGGGCTTATTGATGATGACATTCTATTCGTATAAGAAAGTTTGATTCATGATGGACTTGACAAACATAAAAACCGAAACGCAATACACGCATCTTTAATAATGGTGAAACGCACACCGCCGCACGTCGGCTAAATTTCGCGTTCCCGACACGCTCGCACACATTTCGTATACGTCTACGGCGTGCTCGCCACGTGTCGCTGAAACGCGCACCAAATTCCGTATATTTTAACGGCGAGACCAAAATTAATACTCACAGATACGCTGGCGAGCGGATTCGTTTTGTTAATAATCGGATATAATAAAATATTACGATAACCCACGTTTTTTTTCCCCCGACAATGCCAATAGTCCGTATTATTTGAGTTGGAATTAAAAATTAATTGAAATATGCCTACGCGTTGTACAGGACACAAGTAAAATATTCGTATAACTATATTTAAAATATTAGGTAATTGAAAAAAAAAACCTTTAATACACACTTACAAACATATTGCTCAATTGAAAATATTTACTAACGCGAAATTACGTTTCATACATTTCGTGTTGATTTAAGGACCGATGTGAATATTTATAACCCAAATGCGTTCTTCCAATTTATTTACTTTTTAAAAATATAACGATATAAATTTTATTTCGACTTGTTTTCAATCATAAAATGGCTTTGCGCGGTTACTCTCAGCACGGAAAAAAGAACAAAAAACGATATCGAGTTATTAGCGCCCAAAAATTTATACGTTACACAAACTCGGAAAGCTCGTTGACCTAAAAAAAAAAAAAAAGGCGATAATAAGACTTTTAAAAATAGTTTTATCTTCTCCCGTGCCCCGGCTGCAGACTATCACGACCAAGCATGAACAAGCTCGTCTAAACGAGTGTAAAATAGTACATAAATCACCACAAAGCGCAGTACGTGAATACAACACTGTATCGAAATGCGATTATTAATATTTTAATTATTATTATTATTATATCTGGGGGATGTTTTGATTAAAGTTTCCATTTTAATTGGAATTATGATTTGGGATAAATGTACCAAGGCGATTAAAATTGTTATTACGATAGAGTTTAATAATAATAATAATAATAATAATAATAATAATAATAATAATCGCGTGTTGAGAATAATTTTGCCACTAATAATACAAAAAAAAAAAAAATGTAATGTTTTCTATATGAAAAAATATTGATTGAAAATAAAAGTGTTTTGCGCTTTGAATTTTATTGTATTATTCGGATTATGACATCATTGGTCATCAAATACTTCGGCTATGTGTGGATTAATAATTACAGTAAGTTATATTACCGTTTTGAATAGAATATGATAAAAACAACCGGTCAATTCAATTCAGAACGTAATTATAGATTTTCTGTTATTAACGTTTATATGTAATTTATATTTTCACGAAGCCGCTATAAATCTCAACGTTTTTTTTTTTTTTTTTAAATAAAACGTTTAACAATTAAAAAAAAAACGATTTACAACGTATTTTATACCATTTTAAGAGTGTCGTATTTATGTATGCGACTCGTCTGAGAGTTAAGAATAGCATAAAAATTTGACGAATCATTTTATTCGAAAAATTTTATGCCGTCATTATGCGTAGCGAAATGAAGACAGCGGCTGCAAAACTTATAGATTATCCGTTTTGTTTAAAGTTTGAAATACAATACTTTTACGTTCACATTTATTATATATTATATTTTACGTTCACGTTCAAGTTATTACTATATATATATATTATATTCGTATATACCTAATGTAGTTTTCACTAAACGATTTGTTTAACTCCGTGTAATTTATTAGAAATGCGGAGACATGGTATTAATATAACTGTACACGAGTCGAAAAATAATAAAAGTAATAATGAAACAGTTTGTTTTTAAAAAAAAAAATATATTTATATATAGGCAAGAGTCTAATATAATATTTAATGCATTTAATAATAGATTTTCTAACGTATAAAATGATCGAATGTAATTTTCTTTTCAAACGGTCTATACGTTAAATGAATAAAAAAAAAAAAAACCGTATAGTACAAAAAAAATACCTACTCTCCGTCCCGAGAATGTTATAGTCCGAAAAAGCATAATGACAAGGGCTGTACACAAAAGCCTTTTGATTAGATTATATTTTGAAGAAACTGCTGTTATTCTTGAATATAAAATAATATGTAAATAAAGTAATAATTTATGAAGCAAATAATTAGTTTTTTTGTAAGGACGATTCGTTTCGTAAGTAAAAAAAATTGTATTTTTTCATATGCATAGAACACATAATCCAATCGAACGTTGTCGGCCACTGATGTCATTTTAAGTTATAACTTAAGACAATCATAGCGTCTAAAAAACACTATTATTTTGTACGCATTTACCGAATTATCGTCGATTTAGAAGATTACAATGATTGTCAACCTATATAATATACTTATAACTTATATAATACAAATTTATTAATTGAAAACTTATTAATTTTTTAATTAATAAGTTAATTTATTAACTTATTAATAAACAAATTTATTAATTCAAAAAAAATAGAATTTTAATCATCAGCGGCATGTACTGTGTAGCCTATAGGTACACAATATATTATTGTATTATCATACCAATAATCAATATATATTGTACTACATATATCGTATATCGTCACATATATTGAAAACAATATTTTATTTTATTATTAATAGAGTATACTTATATAATATAAAACGACAATATTTGCCAGTACGGATTACTTATCTATCTTTTAATTAATATTCATTTAATTTATACGGTACTACGATTGTATGATCGGATGACGGTTTTTAATCGAATCCAATACAAATCTTAACCTATTTGTCTGTGTTTTTCAAAAGTACTACCGTGTTGCGCAACAGATTTTCCGGAAAGTTTATTGCATAAAAACTCATATCATTATTATATTATTCTTAAATACTCTTAAAAGTCATTTTGAGTAATATTTCCGAAAAGAAATCAAAAAATATAATTGGATTAAACACACTTTTACACTGAAAAACTATTATCGAATTTCACGACTACCCCGCGGAGCAAGAACAGTATTAATCGACGACGTTTTGTCCGATTCCCATACGCCACACTTCGAATGAAATTTTCTTCGTTGTCACTTTTAGGATTTCGTAACAACGCCGAAAGACGAATATCTCGAAGTTGTCAACAAAGCTTTACGCTTTATTAATATACCATTTGTGACATCATATTTGTGTGAAACGGGGATTTTCAGCGCAGTTGCCGTATTGAAAATCGAAATATCGGTCCAAACTTAATGTGGAAAAATAAATGCGCTCGATGATTTTCAGACGTTATTATTGCACGGAAAACAAGCACATTGTTCGCATTGGCGTTAATTATTATTCTGTTTCTACTTAGAAAACAATATTCTGAATAGTTATTGCTTTTCTTTTTTTCCCCCCTAAACATTAAAACGTTTTAATATTTAAGTAAAAAAAAAAAATTTATTTCATTTTTATTCACGGGAGGCTCGACTACATTTTTTTTTAATTTTAGGAGTTTGTGAACCAAAAAAGTTTGGGAATCGCTTACATAATAGAAGTCAAGGTACCGACTAATATCAATACGAACTTTTATGCAATTTGATTTCATAACCAACGATTGTCAGTGATAAAAATATGTTCACGCAAAACAAATGAAAAAAATATTAAAATTATAGAGTAAAAAAAATTTAAATCACTTGTATATTTTCTTCTACACAAATTGTATAATAATATTCATCTTTAAAACCATTTTAAAATTGTATTGTTTTATACAAACATGTTTTTTTTGTTTTTTAACCAGTTATTTACACAACGGCAAAAAGTAATGTTGACACAATAAATTATTTTTAAAAATTTTGTTTTATAATTTTATTGAATATTTTTTATAGAATAAAATGTTGAACAAATTATTATTATTATTATTATTATTATTGAATAATTAATTCAGTACACAAATTATTGTTAACAAATAACAGTACCGTGTATGTATCAGAACCATAATTTACGAAAGACATAACAGATAAAATTTATAATAATTGCTGTTAACAGTACATGTAAAACTTAATAAAATATTTTTAACAAATACGTCGTCGTTTCAAAAATAATATATACATCGCGTGTGATCCGAAAACAAATTCAACGTTTCCAAAATTTCTGAAATTTTCATAAATACTATATTTATATATGTTTCGTTGATCGTACAATATAAATTATTTGTGCTTTATTTATGGTATCTTCAATCGAGCTACTGTGTATCGACATTCATAATAAATGATCTCTGCGAATCGCAAATTGAATGTTTTGTGATCGACTAATATTTCCTTTTCATAGCTAGTCGACGTCTTAGCTGTTTGAACAAACACTGCATATAATAGATAAAATATATTTTCAACATTTGAAAAAAGAAAATAGTTTATAACATATTTGTTATTGTAGTAAAAAATATCTTATTAATTTCTAGTGTTCTTTGTTAATACATCCGACATTTTTCAGTTATAGGAATTTTTAAATTGTGACCAAAATAATTCCGTAAGTTAGTGTATGTGGATAAATTGTAAGTACGTTTTGATGCACTTTGAACGAAGCAATGTAATATGCTGGTAGATGTATGAAATCGACATGAAATATTACCGTATAGGAAGAATTTATAATCTCGATTATAAACGGCATACTGAATGAGCATGCACTACACATTAAATAGTACACAATATACGGCTGATTTATACATGCCTTTTGAACGAACTCCTCGACAACACTGAAACACTTTAATTAAAATGACTTTTTTTATAATATTGTAAGCGAAATTGTTTAAAAAAAAAAAAAAAAAAAAACGAAAAGAAATTGATCGTTGTGACATAAAGTTTAAACGGTCTCGACACACGACGTGCGGATGCTGCTCGTGGTAGATACGACAACGGAAATATGTACCAAAAACAATACATACAATGTTAATATATAAAATCTGTTAATATAGCGACAATATTTTTATTTTTGTTTCCATAAAAACCTCTCGCCGGCACTGAAATGCGCAGGGAAAGAACTACAAGCGTATATCGCCACACGCGATAGGTTAGCACTCGGCGATTGTTATTTAAAAAATAAAATATAAAAAAATGCCTTTAAAATGACGCATAAATATAAATTTAGTCACCGAATGTATACAATGGTCTCAACACTGTGTATTACAAAATCAATGAGATTCCGTACGATATTGTTGTTCAGAAAATAAACACGAAAATTATTATTATTAATTTAATACAATTTTCATATATAGAATATATAACATTGAAATAATTAATTGTACGAGACGTAATTTTCATTTACGAGGTGCTAATAAAACGTATAATAAAACAAAAAAATAATTTATTAAATTTACCTATAATATTCGTTTCGAAATAATATGCATTCAGGAGCAAGGAAGTACAATTCGTCCATTTCGCTCTCATCGTTACGTGAAAGTTCCACTGATAGAAACAAATGAATATAATTTATTATAAAAATGTACAAAAACGTTTGGCGTATACGCGTAGAATAATATTGTATAGTAACGATTCAAAATTATAATAAAATAGTTAAAAACAAAATGAAAAAAATAAATTATAACAAAAAAAAAAAAAAAAAGAATAAAAAGTATATGTGAAAGGAATAGAAATAACGCCAATAAATTCGTACTGCTAAATAATAAATTTGTATATGTGTACAAAAAAAAAATAATAATAAAAAAATGAATACAGCCAAAGAGTACAATGAAGCCAAAGTGTATTATAAAACAAAATTTGAAAAAAAAAAAATATATATGTAGAAGTTGTTGTACGAAATTTTTTTATTTACTACCGATTTCGACAAAAAGTCATCGTGAGATATTAGTAAAAAAAAAATTAAAAAATACAACAATGCGGAATAAAAAATAAAAATGAACGAATCACTCCCGCGATATTACAAAAAAAAAATTAAATAGAAAAAACAGCGGGAAAAAAAACAAAATTATTTATATATTTCTTTTATAATAATACTTTTTGGCTGGAATATATTATACAATATATACGTTCTAATTGTCGAGTAAATTATAATGAAATTAAAAACCGATTTTTTTTTTTTTTTTTGTTTTTACGCGTTAAACAAATAAATAAACAAGAAAAATAATCCGTCGCGGATACGTAATTTCGCCTGTCTCTATAACGAACGAAATATTGTAAGATTATACTCGTATTATAACAGCGTTCACAACGGAGGAGGCAAACGAACGCGTAGTAGGCGTTGTTCACGGCGTGATTTTTTTGCGATTTTTACTCGACGGAATTCGTAATATGAGACATTCCGTTTTGTATAATATGTGTATATAAAAAAAAACACTCATTCAACGTTTTTATTGGACAAGATTTCGAATTGTTTTTCCCGCTGAAAGTATTCTTTTAACGTCATTCGCAAACTAATTATATTATTTTATTGCAATAAAACAGGTTAGTAATATGCCGCGTGTTTTGAAGAAACACGTTCTAAATAAAAATAACACAGTTCAATTGCGGTGAAATCTATGGAGAAAATGAATTTTATAACGAGTAATATTAGAAATTTCTCGATTAATCGTATATTATAGTAATTTATAATAATAATAATAATAATAATAAATATATTAATTTTTTTACTTTTTTAACTCTCTTGTCGAATTGAGTAAAAAAAACAACCGATAGGTTATTGAAATTGATTTTCATCTGAACACTTGGTTAATGTTAACGATAATATTATGTAGGTATTAAAAAAAAATTATAATTTTTTTTTTCTTAATATTTCTTTAAATTTCAATAAATTATTTTAAACGTTCATTATAACAATACCGTTATTTTATTATATTATCTCTGCGGAATTTACAAATTTTATTATATTTTATAAACATATAGTTCCCCGATGATATTGAAATTGGAGATCAACAATAATATTATGAAACGAACCGAAAATAAATATTTATTTCTTAAACGTTTTATCACGCGCTGTACGCTCTATTTGCGTATAGGAAAGTATAATATTTACATACGGCGCACACCTTACCAAAATATTTAATATATTAAAATAATAGTAATTCGACGCGTATTGTTGTACGCCAAATTTAGCGATTTATTGAGTTCGATTTCATTTAATGTTTCGATTGCGTTTAATTAATTTATTATTACTATTATTATTATTATTCATAATTATAAATTAATAAACATTTTTATACCTCGATCTTATTAGAATATGAATACCACGTATAGTAGTAGGTGGTATATTTGATACGGTCATTCGATTAAAAAGCACGCGATAAAAAAAAAAAAGAAAAACATTCAAAAGTATTTAAAATTTATACGTTCAGTTTATTTTTATAGTATAATCGTCATAAACAATCTTAAGTGCTTAATACCTGCATGACGGTGCGACTCAACAAGATTTACATTAATGTATAATATTTAAAAGCATTTCTACTTTCCCCCCCCCTTTTTCATTTTAAAAACATTTAATTTTTTTTTTCCTGTTATGTGTCTAACGGTGCTTTTTATCCTTATCGTGGTACATTTGTACACTTCTCGTACGTGTCATATATTATATAATTTGACGTTCGTCATATCATTGAAAAGTGTATTGAAATTCGTTTGACGTACAATAATTAACGACGCGATACGTATATTATTTATCTAAATATTGTAAAAATTCGTTTTAAAATAAATAATACGTATTATACGTGCATAAAACTATATTTTACGATCATTTCGATACACTATGTTATTGGCAGACCATTGTTTTACTTTTTATATATAAAGTAGATTCATTTTATTTATTGTTCTCAAAAGCCATTTGCGGAAATATACTTATAGTATTGGCGAAGTTTTTGCCTGCGGTACACCCGCGTGTTAAAAACGCGATATATATTTAAAACCGCCGACTTGAGCATTTCGTTCTCTCTCTCTCTCTCTTTCTTTACAACATTTTTACAGCGGTTTAATTAAGAAATACCGCGTCGCGCAAATACATTATTCTAATAACTTTACATACCGTTGTCGGTATGGTGTACGTATTTAGAAAATTTGCCGTCGTTCGCACGTTTAACGACTTTACTCCTCCTACTCTTCTCGCCTTAAAAATTTCTTTAAAAACGATACATTTAATTGATATTAAAAATCAATTCACGTATGACACGACAATGATTTTATAGAGCGTTGTACTCGATTTTAATATAATTAATCATATGAGTACTACACGTCTGATAAAAATAATATAAAGATGTTTTTTTTTTTAAAATTTATAAACCGAAGTTTAAGCGCTCGTCGTCTATAAATAAGTAACTAAAAAATTTCGAATTCGGTTATAATTTCACACCCAGCTTGTTTTAAAAAATTGAAAAAAAAAAGTTATTCTTCCGACAGTTTTCGTTAAAAAAAAAAAAAACACTCGTTCGTACTCCCGGCTAATAACAAACGAAAATATTTTAATTAAAAACTATTTTATACTTAAAAAAAAATTAATAATAATAACAATTACTCTAAAACATAAGGGCACGCAATCCCCGTTTTATACGAATTTTGCTGGGCAATGGAATATATTATATCGAGAGTACATTCAATTATTGGATCATATACGCTTTATACTGCACGTCGTATCTACACGTAATAATAACAAAATCCACTATTGCAATACTATATTATTATTATTATTATACGAGACCGAAAGTAAATTTACAATAAATTATTAGCCGATACAGAGGTGATCGTTTAGGATAATATTACGTTGTTTTCCGCGGTGGAAGGATTTAGTGTCATATATTATACAACGGAACTGGCACTGCGTACAAATAAAAACGATTTCTTGTACACCCTTTTGTATACGATGATAATAATCTTTACTAATGAAATGGCTCGCGTCTCATTCGATTATATTTTATACCGAACTACCGGAGAAATTCGTATACGCAATATATACGTAAAATAATATACTGCGCTGTATTGAAATAAAAATTATTTACCGAAATTAATTCACGTTTTTTTTTCATAATGGAATACGATGTGAAAATTGATCGATTATATTTATAAAAGGTGAATGTATATACATAGTTAAACGAAACAATATTATTATGACGTATAAAATGTGCGTCGATGCTTTATTTACACTACAGTATAAAAAAAAAAAACGTACACAACATTACACGTGTTGAGTATAATAATGTAACTCGTGTAGATATACACTTTTTTGTAGTTTGTCAAAAGTTTGTTTTACAAAACTTTCCGATCACGATAAATAAACGGTTTCGAATGTCGCGTATTATGTACATAAAAAAATTGAATTAAAATGGTATGCGCAAGTGACGAGTGACTACGTTTTGTACAAATAAATTGCAATTTTCTTTTTATGAAAAAAAAAAAAACACGACTTTCAATTTAGTAACAGTGGTGTACACGTTTAATTATAAATTATTGGCCTCTTTAGCCCATATAATTAGAAATCTCGTGTAGTTGAAACCCGATTTATTATTTATAAATAATCGTCCAGTTTAAACGAATCAAAACGAAAATACACTTAATAATATATAAAACCGATATATATATATATATATATATATATATATACAGAGTGATTGGCGATAAATCTGAAAGATTTCCGGGATGTGATTCCACACCCAAAATGTTCCCATAAACCCGTGTTCGATTCTCAACAATTTCTGTACAATTTTACATTTTGTACTCTTTTGAAAATATCGGACTTCAATTTGAAAAAAAAAAAATTACACGAAAACTTTTGACGCGAATAAAAATTAATCCAAAACGATTTTTTTTTAAATCCTCTATTAAAAAAACATCCTATCCCATTTTCCCTCGGAAAACTCTTTTCGACTTCGCCGTTCAGATTGCCCGAATTAAAAAATGTTCAAATTGTTGAAAGAGTCTCCGAGATTCAAGCGTTATCATCAATTCATGAGCAAATAACGCTTGGCAAATTTCACGAAAACTTGTTCGTACAAATAGGTCTTAAACGGTACACTATAGACCTTAGATGATCATCTTGATTACTTTAAAGACCGAGAAGTTCGCCAATTCACGCACGTGAAAAAACGTATCGATAAATGCGAGAACGGACGAAGAGGACGTAATGTGACTCTACAATTTGCGATTCTGGTTTTTTTTTAAAAAATTACCTAGTCACTACGAGACTTCTAGGAAGAAGAGATTCCCAGAACGACACTGGGATTACGATCCGATTCGTTGACTCGCTCGAGTTCCCGGTAAACTGTCTGCGCTAATCGCTTTTTTTCCAGAACCTCTAGAGGGAGCGTTGAACACTGGACGACGCGTTATTCTCCAATATGACGGAGCCCCGCCGCACTCACTTTTCTAACGCGGTTCGGGACACGGTCTCGGTGCACTGCGCATCCGATGTGGATCGGAAGAGGCGGGGAACTGTAGCCCGTTTTTATGTGTCGCTTATGGCGTTCACATTGGCACAGATTGAAACGCTTTCAATGAACAGTAGACAGGCAGCGTGAGAACGAAATCATTGATAAACGTATAAATAATAATTATTTTATCCTACTTAATAAGATAAGTCCTGCGTTACGCATATCAATCATGCGCTTATTATTAAATATATGTAAAAATTTGATCACGCGGTTAACACTAGTTGCACGTAAATATCATATTATTACTCTATTACACAAGTGTCCGTCGTCCGAACGATGAATTAATTACGCAATTGCAATATTAAACAAATTAAATTTTTTCTTGATAATTATTATACACACGACATTGTTTGCTAGCGCATTTCTATCGTTTACATTCGTCGCGATAATCTCGCGTTTCGTGTTTGAACTTCCCAAGCCACGAGTCGGTTTCACAGTGTACAATTTGTATTTTAAACGTTAACACGCGTCTAAATAATAATAATAATAATAATAATATGTTTAGTGCACGACGTTTATGCGGCTATAACCTTCGATGGGTAATTCGAATCGTAAATAATACATAAAAAAAAAAAAAATAAAAAATGATCGGTAAATCATAAAAGTTCTGTTTTAGTGCGCGCAATAGTCGGTACGAAATAACACGAAACGAATAAAAAATAAATAAATACGCGCGTACTCAACAAAACTGTTCGTTGTAAAATTAGTTCGCAAAGTATAATATAGTATTATATCGTTCGTTAAACCGATTATTTATAATCGTGAATTCTAAATTGTTATTGGCTGGATATTGACTGAACGGCTTTAGGTCGGTTAGATGAAAATTAAAATCACGTATAGTGAACGCGAATTGTGTCAAGTGTTCGGTTAGTTAAAAATTAAGTATGAGAAGTATTAGAGACATTTATAAATTTTTTTTTTTGTTTACGATTTTGTTACGAAAAGTTACACCTATAGTGTGTTTCGATATTTTAAGTCAGGTACGTTAGAATAACGAAACTCGACGTACATTTATGATTACATAATTTACGTAATACTTACTCATGACGCGAACGCTCGAAACGTTTTACTCAATGCCGTTTCAACGAAATCTTAAAGCATAAGTTAATTTGAGTTCAAAAATAATTCACCGACACACAAGATTAACGTTTCAAACATAACGCAAAACGGCAAGACTTGACAGACGAATATTTTAACTGTGTATAATAACGCTGCAGCCGGGTGTACACTTCACCGAATCGATTTGACTTTTAAAAAACTGTTTGCGTTCAGCTCTTTTCGGTTTTGAGTTTTTTATAATTTTTTATTTTGTGTCGTATTATTGTTATTGTTATTATTATTATTACTCGGATAGTATAATGCGTTTGCCGCGGTCTCATACACAATAATAAATAATCTATTTTATACGTTCTTATTTTTTTTTTTCTATACCGTTTGCAAATATATGGTTTATAAGTTCCGAAAAAAAAAAAAAATAATAATAAAATAAACGACCGAATGAACGCGTTAAACAAAACTAAAATATATATATTATATATAAATATAAAAGTGAACACGAACGAATTTAACGTTTAAGTGAACGTCCCATCGAATGCTGCAAATTGTAACGCGAACAAAATTAAAGCATAACGTAGTTTACTCGCAGGATTCAATCCTACGAATATTATATTATCACTCTAATCGAATGAAATCGGTTAAACGGAAAGGAGAAAAATATTATACGAAACGAGAGTGCAACGCGGCGACGGGGTGAAACGATTGACGCGTTAATAAAAGGCTTATTCAATGTTAATATACTGATAATAATATTATTGGAACGCGTTTACGATAGAAACGAGTATGTTGTTGAGGATAAAACGTTTATTTATGATATTCTAGAAAACTACGTTAAACGTCGTTGATATTATTATTATTATTATTTCTGACGTATTCCGGTTGAAAACGCCGTTCGATAATATAATGTAAAAATCTTTTTATTTTTATTATTAAACTGCAATACGCAGTTTTCCGGCGGGCAACAAAACACTCGTCGTTTTCTCATTTATGTATCGTTTTGTTACCACCTCGAGATTTATACGTTCACATTTGCAGATTTACTCGCATGTGATTTGAACAGTATATATATATATATATATAATAATATTATATAGTAGCGGGTAATCTATAAACACGTGCCAGTTGTGCACTACAGGAATAATATTTCGAAAACCGCGCGAGCGAGAAAATAATCGTTATTTCCGCGACGCGGTAGAAAATGAAAATTTCGTACCGCCTGAAAATAATTCGCGCGACGTGTACAATTTATTTTTTCCAATTCTCTCCACCGCCAAAGTTTCAGAATTCCGCACGTCAAAACGTTGTAATATCGCCCGGGGAGTTTGGTTTAGCGACCGTGTATTATATGCGTCTTTGCCGTGCGAATTAAATATTCGAAATACCGAATACTCCAGTCGGATAATAATTACAATAATAATAATAATAATAATAATAATAATAGCACATTACGCCGTGCAGTGTTTTTACACGGACAGTGTTGATAGCAGTGAAGTATCGCAGCTCCGGGCTAAGCGTTTGACAACTGTTTGGAACCGAATGTGTTCATTAATTTTGACTCGTTGTAAAACCGCGTGATTGATTGCGTAAACTTATTAAACAACTTATTAACAAGACATTCATCTTCTCGCGGCGTTTTCTTTTTTCCAGTCGTCTCCTGCACGTTTAAAGCCAGTTTTTAACATTATTTAAATGGTGAATTCCACACGAGTCGATTTTTTTTTCTTTTTTAATATTCACACATGTGTATATGTATAGACTTTTTTTTTTACTCTACAGTTATATATGAGCCGATTTTTTCCAGTGCCCATTATTCGGATCACGTATAATATTTTTAGAATTTGATTATTTGAAAAATGTAACATCTTCCTTACTGTAACTATCGAAAAAAATCAATAAAAAAATTATTATAATAATAATCATTTATTGTATACAATTCGTACGAATAAAATTATTATACATTTTACAGGAATAATTCGGATTCTATAATAACGTCATGCAAGTGTTCCCCGAGGTGTAATTTTATAGCTTATATAACGGGCATATAATATTTTACACTACACCGTGCCGCATTACGTACGAAATATTCCGAATGTATAGGCTTTCTTGTACTTCTTAATGTTTCCGTACAGACCATCTATCGATATATGATTTCAAGTGCACCACATGTGGTAATGTTAGATCTCATCCAATTGAATTACGCAGGGATTTCGTATCGTTTCAAAGACTACTCTCCGTAATATAATAAGCGTAATTAAATTGAATTATAACGAATATAATTGAATTATGTACGCTATTTTAGAATACATAATTGTATACTGGTTTGCTATAGATATTTGTTTTTTGCTAGTGAACCAATTTATTTCGAGAACATTAGTAATTGTATTTAACAAGTATTAGTAGGTTCTGAGCGAAACGAATCCATTGGTTTTTTTTTTCTGTGCACAAATTTTCGACTAGAAAGAATCCTTGTAACACATGTGGTCATCATGCGTTACTTTTCGTTATCAAAAGTTTTTTCGATTTTCTCAGTTTTAAAACCCGAAAAGAATAACAGCCCTAGAGACTTGAAATTTACATCGAATATATAACTTTGCACTAATGTAATATGTATATACGAAAAAAAAACATTTTAAAAGAATTCTTCCGATTTTGAGTTATTATAAAATGTCGAGCTATTTAAATCATAAGACAGATGGATTTTATTTTAAAAACTAAACATTTTATACAACATAGTTCATACGTTATTTCGACTATATTCGAAAAAAATATCTCGACTCACGGTTTTTTTTTTTTTTTTTTATTACCATTTTAAATTTCCCGACAGGGTGTACTGTATACTGAAGCTCCACACAGAGAATCGTTTTATCGAATGCAATGATGTTTCGCGTTGATTTCAAATTTTTTTTGTAATAAGAGAACTTCAGAATGGCAAAATTTTTATCCGAATAATTCACTTAAACAACGTCCATTTTAAACTTTAAACGTCCACTTTTCTTTAAACTGTTCTGTAATATTTTTATAACGTTATAATGGCATTTTTATTTCACTTGACTATCGTATAAATATACAAATAATTATTATAAGTTTATCGCCAATATAATATATATATATATAAGTATGAAAAAACCGTAGATAAACGCGTAACGTGTATGTACACGAACACAATATGTGTTTCGTGATTACCACAAACACTCAAACAATTTCGTGTGGTAATTTCGAGCGTTTTAAAAAAGTTCGGAGTTACGAGAGTGCCAACCGTCAAGTGTACTGAAAGAGGAAAAGAAAATATTAATGTACGATTGTAATAATATGAGTACTTCAGTGAAAATATGCGTAAGTGAACATAAGCATCTACCGCCTTTTTCAGTGCCAAAGAAAAAAAAAATGTATACTTCCATGTTACTCATTATAGTATTACAGAGGTAAACGAATGTCGAGTTGACAGTGTGCAACAAACAAATAATAATTATATTTCTCTAAAATATTATTGTTGATTGAAAGAGACCCGGAGGAATTTGTACATTCGGAATAATGACAATCTGTCACGCGGTATCTCAATACCGATATAACCAATAGGACGAGAAAATACTCGTTTTACCGTTAAACTGTGTAAAAGAAAAATACGCGTCACTCTAATTGTTCCATGTGAATTTATTCATTTTTTCGATATCGGAAATGAAATAATGAATGAATTCGTTTTATTAGAACGATCGTGTTCGCCGCTGTATAGGCAGAACTACTGAATCAACAAATCCGTTTCACGCGCACGAACGATATTTTATTTTCATCGACGTTTATCTCATATACGAATAAATCACATACGTATTTATTGAAAATATATAAAATAACCGCATCGTCCGCTGGAATCCGTTCGGTATTCAAATCGAATTTAACAGTCTCTTATATATGTGCGGTGTGCGATAGCGAACATTTTCTGAGATATTGTAATATACTCGTAGACGGATTGTAGTAAACGATTTCGGCATTAAAATATAAAGTCGTGTTTGAAGATAAATTTCTCTGCGGAGTAAAACTCTAATGAAAACTATAAACAAAGGCCGTTAGTAAAATCCGAAAGTTTTAAGCTTTTGAAGTGTGTACTTTAAGCTTTTTGTATAAGGCTTTGGTTTTGCATTTAATCAAAACTAAACCACGGGCGTACTATCGTTTCAATATCGTTTTCAATTATTGTAAAACCTTTTTTATTTTTTTTTTTTTTGAGCACAATACGTTAAATAATATCATTCTATTATATAAAATGGGTGCCGAAAATCACTCCGAAGACATTTTTGCGCCCGCGCGCATATAAATATTACTGAATATCACTAGACTTTCGGAACATTTCACTCACAAATTATCACGTGGTTTGAAGACGGGAGGAAACGACGACACAGAATCGTGAATAATAAACTGAATATTAATTTACGTAATTCGCGAAGGGGAAAAAAATGGGCGATAGAATAATACGTATAATAATATCCGATTGAAATTTCACTCGAGAAATTAAACGTTAAAATTTTAGTAGTTTATTATATTTATAATAAATGAAATTATCGCTACACGTTGTTGTGTTTGTACTGTATGATACAATATTATTTGATTTTACCCGTACCGCGTATCATCCGTTTAATCAAAATCGGAACACATGAATACATATTTAATCCGGTATAAATTATACGATATAAGACGATATTGGAATTTCTTGTGTAAAACCTTTTGATTGTCGTTTACTCATTGGACCTGCAGATATATAATATATATATCGGTTCAACGTATATGTTGTAATTATGACTCAGATTTTATAGGATTATAAACTACTGAAATATATTATGATCGAAAGAATCGTTTTTAACTAAATTTTAATAAACGATAATCGTTAAAACATTTTTTTTTTATTTTGGAGTATTGGTTTTTCTTTTTTTCTCTCGAAAAATCGGGATTGGAACACAAACTGCTCCTTCTTAAGGGTGCCGCCGCGGTCGTGTAAGAGTTTTGGAAACCGCTGGTAATAACGCGATGGTCCGCGGATCGCACGTTTCACGCTCTCGATATATTATTATTATTATTATTATTACTTAATCTTCGTGTACGGGTAATGGTGAGATTTATCTCAAACACCGCCGCCGTTTTCCATGCCTATTTTCCCGATGTCTTCTTCGCGATTGTCGCGCGTTTGGCGCAATACGTTCTCGACTACACACACACACACTGTGCTGTTCGCTGCCGTTCGCACGTGTCGTCGCATTAATCGTTTGATTAATTGTCTTACCGTATATATATATATATTTAAATACACAATCGTCCACAAACGGCCCCGACAGTAGTAGTTAGTAATTCCGTTGTATTCGTTACGATTTATTGTGCGCGTGTACGAGAACGCGCGGTTTTACTATAATATACGATAGTTATACTCAATAGCGAGTGCTAAACACCGTTTTTGAACACTCCCAAAAAATGTAATCCTCCTCGATCGGGCTCGGGGATCCCTCATCGAGTCAAACCCATCGGTGTCCAACGAGCGTAACGTTTTAAAATAAATGTTGTTTTTATTAATTTTGTTATGACTCGACGGAACGACGATTGCTTTTATTATGAAATATAATATGTGCGTGTCGATATAATTTGTTCGCATATTTATGAACTACGACGGAACTGTCAGTGTTCTCTAATATGTTTCCATCGATCTGGGCCGGGTTAGCCGCGCGTCAAACGCGAAACGTTCTCGTTTAAACTACACGCCCGCGCTATAACATATTCCGTTCGAATGTTCCGCTCGATTTCTCCTATTGCCGGCCGTTCTTTTATTTCACTAACAAACAAATTCGGTTTCCGTTTCCATTCCTTTGGTACGAGAACGTTACGTGTACAGACGACGCGGCACGAGTTGGGAACTTGAAATTAAACAGCTACTACCGTATAATTCAACCGTATTACAAAAAGGTCTTGACGATTTTATCGTACAACTTTTAACGCAACAAAGTGCAATTCGATTTATCGCGTCGCTTTCAAATTTCTAACAGTAACGACGCGACTTTAAAACGTCGCGCGAAGTAATTCGCTGTCGAGCGACATCCACAACGTCCGTGGCTCACTGTCCACTTTTTGTTTTCGATATTACAAAACAATTTAATGCGGATGGAAAAATGTAATGTGTAAAAAAAATACGGCGTGCGAAAAATTCGTTAATAGTGTTTTGGACCGCGGCGAGTTTCGGCGGGTGTTTCGAAACGTAGAAATCACTATTTGCGGGTCTTGTCACGAAACCTACGGTCTCGGATTCCTTCTTTTATGCCTCCGGAGAATAAAATAGATAGAAAAAACCTTGAAATAATCGTACGGCATGTAAAACGAATGCGCGTGTTCGCTAGAATACAAATTGTATAATTTGTTGTCGTATTTTCTCTCTCTCTCTCTCTCTCTAAAAATCACGAACAATACCAAAACATTGTTTTCGTAATTGAAACGGACGGATACGCGATTTCAAACGAGAAACAAATGTATAATATATAATAGCGTTATGTATTAACTACAACGAGTTTTTTTATCAGAATAACAAAATACATTTCGCCTTCGCGGTTTCATTCGTTTAACGTTGTTTAACGCGCACGCGAGCCGATCGACGAAAAACGATGTCGGCAGGTCCCCCCCCGTCACACGATAGCTCGTTTGTGTACACACACAGCGGTCCGTAATTCGATTGCGCGTTTTTTTCCCCCCCGGCCACGCGTCAAGAGGACGTCCGCTCGCTGAAAATATATGATGAAAAAGTGACTTCGTAATTCCAATTGTTACGCTCGAATAATAATAATAAAAAAAAAACCACGAATCGAAGATACGTAAATACGAGGATTTCTACTGTAAATGCGTTATTTTTTTTCAAACAATGTAACAAAAATTAATAATAATAAAAAAAATACAGCTAATTTCTTTCGTTTTAATAAAATTCAAACGTAGATTTTTAATAACTATTAACTACCGATTAAAGTATTGAAATTTGTGATTCTTCTACTCTCTGCGTACGCATATGTCACCGGCCGAAACCCGATTTCAGGATAAACTAGTTTGGCCTGAATGCTGTTAGAACAAACTAATTTTTCTCCTGGAATAAGCGACGAATTATTGAGAACCGTTGTTGTTGATTTTAAGCGTTTCGATTCAAATTTTAACTCGATATTAAACAAAATAAATATTTTTTATAGTCGGTGATTCCGACGTTGAACCGTACCGAAAATGTGTGATCGCACCGACGGAAATTAAACGGCACAGACAAAATGTTTGAGTGCTGTTGTTCAGTTCAGAGCAGTGGCGATGTTCAAGAGAGGGGGCAAAAATGAAGTCAACCCCCTCTGCCAATGAAATATCCGCATCGAAGAATAATAACAAACATGAATTGTTTGAGAATCTATTAAGACGGAATGCAGATGAAGAAGACGTAAACGCTCGATCACGACCGATGATCAGCACACATACCATAGGCGATAATCGTCGGTCAAGCACTTATTCCAGCCTTTTACATCATGTTCAAAGCGGCGGGGTGCTGTGAAAACGGAGCATAACCATAACGTAATTGGACCAACTTACGAGTCGATATCTATATAACAATCTTAGTGTAAACGCACACTGATTCGTGTGCCTATTTTGAACAGTACTACTGTGTTCGAATCGAAAATAACATTTTCGCAGCACGGTTAAACCCATAGAAATATTCGGTATCCATTTTTTGTCAGAAACACGATGCTATGAACTAGATTTGCATCGTACCTCGAACTATCATTTGTTGATGATTGAAAACGACGTCTACGCCTAAAATGCTACTCGGGACATATATATATATATACAAAAAATAAATAAATCTTAATATTATCAAAACATATATTATAACATTTATTATATTATTTTTGTTATTTATTATAAAAAATATGATTGCGTAAATTAGTTGTAATAATTTCCTACGCGATTTAAGAGAATGATGCGCCCTACTCGTGAAATTTATACTTGTCGTTGGTGTGTTGTCAGTTGGTACGATGACGATTTATTTAGTTGCCAGGTGACGACGGAATAAAACGCTCCGTCTCTTGAGCATTGTGTCAACAACACACGTTTGCGTGAAGCGTTTGCAACGTAAACAATAACACTGAACAGAAACGTTTTTTTCTCCGCTAAATATATGCCGTATATACGTGGACTTCTCATAATATAAAAAAAGAAGTAGATAAATAAATAATTTTCATTATCATAAAAAGAACATAACATACTGAGCCACTAATACGCTATAATAGGTTAATTATTATTTAACTGTGAGTAAATCAAAGTATAATAATTGTTACGTTAATGTGCCACAATATACAAATGCGACCGACAGTACAACATACGAGCGTAAACGTCTCCGATTGATACGTGTCTTCAAATATAACCGGCAGACAACTGTCATCAATGATTAAATACGTACGTGAATATGTACTTAAATTCCGATTGTAGTGTGCGTTGATATAAATATATGACATCGGAAATCGTTGTACGATGGAATAAAATAAGTAGATTGACTTCTAAAAATAATATAATTTTTTTGGTTTTTTCCTATGACTGGTAGGAGGAAAGGAATTTAAAAATTAATTTATAAAATATATGTGCAAATGTTTATTTTTTTAAAAAAAAGGCGCTTTACGAAACATTCGGTGTTAATTTTCCATACGACTTTAATATTTAAAAAAAATACACACACACACGCACATATGTACTGAAAAAAGAATAAAAATTAATTCGCAAATTTCCCAACGTAAAATATATTATTCAAATTTCTTTCGTATATTAAAAAAATTTATGGAACCAGTTTATAAATATTAAAAAAAAAAAAACAAACAACAATGATTTTATATTTCACTTTCAAGCCTTTGAAAATAATTAAGTAGCGCATTAATTTTTATTCTGTATTTAAAAGTTTTTTTTTTTTTGATGGAAACCCGCCTCTACTTAACATAATAATAAAATTATTAATATTTCAAAAGTTGCGTACAAGTTTAAAGTAATGAATAAATAATGTATACACCAGTAGATAGTAGAATATTCATTTAATAGTTTTTAAAGCTGCCTGTATTGCGTGAAAAATACAATTTTTACACATTAACTTAAATTATTTACTTAAAATGTAACTTTGACTATTTAGATCTTTCTCCTTGTATTTTTATTAAATACCGTGAAGGTTAATCGTTGAACTTGTAAGACTTGAATAATTGACTTTAATTAATCATTTTAACATTCTTTTATGTTTTTCCTCTTTTTTTTTTTTAATTAAAACGGCGATAGTAGTATTCGAGGATGTGTTTTGATTTAATTCAGTGATTTTTCGGGAATAAAAAATTACTTTAATTGTGTGCTAGAAGTGATAATAAAACAAATAAATACGAAAAGATACAAAATAATAAAATAACCATAGATAAGTTTTAAAATAGTTAGACAAACGCATTATAGTTAACGTCGTTTAAAAAAATGTTAAGCACCTATTTATTATTAGATTACTCTGGCTACTCGAGTGTTCAGGAATAACATAATTATATAACGTGAATTTGTGTATCACAAAATTCGGATGAACTGTAATAAAATTATAAATTTATTTTATATTAAATCGAGCTTATGTTTTTATATTGCGATAATAATAAACTATGATAATTAAAAGAAAAAAAAACATCGATTTTTCATTGAACGTATCGTATTTAAGTTTTACAATTCAATTCATTTATAACTTTTTGTAATTTCAATTTGATCGAATTTCAATGTTTCTTTGCATCTATACACGTTATATACTAATTAATGGCTGTAACTCGTATAGGTTTTTTTTTTTAATAGTTATACTAATCGTTACTAATAATGTTATTAATCAATATCGAATATTATTAAATGAGTTTACATTAATCAACCACCACCATCCACTATATGTTCAATAAACTTATTTCTTTAATTTGCTTTTGATTGAGAAGAAAAAAAAGGTGTTCAATAAATCGTAATAGTTATTGTAAATAAATTATTTTACGTCATATCCCGTCGTATAATGTTTTTTTCTTCATTACACTACAAAATATTTCTACAATTATTGAAAAAATGTATTAAACAATACGCGTATGATATTTTTTCTCTGAAACATGTTCAGCAGCAGCCATACTCGATGCTGTAACTCTACCGATGTGTATTTCACGATGAAGTTTCAACTAAAGTTTGATTGGACATTTCTAAAGATTTGCATTCTGACACTGAACGAGGAGTGTATTATTTTCAAGTTTATTAGTAGATTGACATCGATACCTTGTCGTCCGATATATTATACGACGTAGAAAATCAATACCCTTCTTCTGGGCCACAATAATATGCCCTAAACAGATGTTATTACACAACAAAACGATGTGATACGATATATTTCGAACATTACATTGTAATAATACATATTTCTATATTTTTGTGGCTAATCATTAAAATATAATCACAACATTTTCCTCCAAAAATCAGGAAAATTTTCCCCAAATTTTCTTAGAGAGCGTGCGATGAATTTTGAAATAACTGTTTCACAACAATTAAATTTTTATTTATTTTTACGAGTGTGTAACACTAGAGACGTTAACCAGGTAAGAAGTATTCGTTAAATACTTCAACCAGTCGTTTTAGAATTACATTCCAATAACTATCGTTAAATAATTTATTTCGACGAGACGAAATCAAAAACAAACACAATATACAACCGTGTTTGGTTATAAATTCAGAACAAAAACATTTCAACGCGATTTTTGTTAATTTTGGTAATTTTCAATTGAAAACAATCGGATGAAACTTCAACTATATTCGTGTCAATGGGACATTTGTTTTTATTTCAGTTTCATACATTTTTGTTTTACATATATATATGGTTTTATTAATTAAAATAAATAAAAAGACAATTTATGTCACTTATATTTGTATGATAAATCACGAGTACTTTTGTGTTAAAAATATAGTTTGGTAATTAAACTTTTTTCTACAACAATCTTGTATTTATTGCTGTGAATCCTTTTCATTAGATCGTATTCATCTAGAAAAGGGTAGTATAATAATTTATGTTTTTATCTTTTTTTTTTATAGTTGAGCTTATTAATTTGGTCGTCACATGAAAAAAACCCCACAATTTTCAAAAAATATATATACGATATTTTCACCGTCTTACGCAAAAAGACAATAATAAAACGATTAATAACACTGAAAACCCAAAACGAAACATTGAAAATGAAAGACTTCCATATGAAATAATATAGATTTCACGCGAATACGGAAAATTATTCATATTTTACGGGACTATTATTAATTTTATTATAATATTACCATCAACAAATTTGAATATTGTCCAGCAAACTAAATAATAATAATAATAATAATAATAATAATAATAATAATAATAATAATAATAATAATCGGAATTCTCTAAAATTGTTTCTGTTCTTTAATACAAATTCTTAATATGGATGGATTAATAATATTTCCATAATCTATACCGAATATTCGAAAACTGATCAACGTTTTTTTTTCTTTTTTGGTAAAAAAAAATTTACATCTAATGTAATAAGAAAGAATTCGTTAAGTTTGACAATAAAATTACTTTTGGATTATACTGTTCAGTAACGTCGAAGAATAAGACATTTTTACTTTATTATTACTTGATTAATTGAACCGTGTTCTAACAATAGCACGAAAAATATCTTGAAATTCTTGTTAAACAATTTTTTTTATTACAATTCAAAATTTGAGAATACAACTGCTTTGAAATACTAGCCAAAGTGATAAACATTTATTCGACTTGACTTCTACTGCTGAATTTACAGGTTTTTATTTAATTAAATACTAAAAATGGCCTTAATCAGGAGTAAAAGGATTAAATGGTTCAGTTTTTCTTTTAAAAATAATTCAAAGAAAAATAGTCTTCTTTTTTACGGTCAATCTGGTTGTAATTATTTTAATCCTAATTAGTGAAAACATTCAATGATTTTATTTACATTTTCTGTTATCTGGTTTGATTACAAATTGAGCATTAACCCTTTTGTGAAATGAAATTATTTATACAAACAAATTATTTCAAAGGAACCTTTCTTTATCGATCGAAATATAAATTATATTTTAATGAATACAAAAGTAAATCTAGTATATCAAAAGGAGTGCATTCCTTTGTACCTGTTGTATCGATATCATCTCATGAAGGTTAAAATAATATTTAAAGAAACAAGTGCAAATATATTGTATCCAACAATATTAAATAAAAATAATATTATTAATAGTGAAACGTTTGGAGAGAAAGTTATGTACTGACGATTCTATTAAGAAAGTATTTGTTGATTGTGAAATTTGAAGAAAAGAATATGGAAAGGAATAGGAATAAAAAGATTGATACGTTTTGGAAATTAAAGTAGGACCGACAAACAGTATAAAAAAAGCGTCGCATTTTACCAGACCATTATACAGGATGCAGTACGAATTATGCTTCGTTATTAAACAATGGAAGGATGTAATAAGGCTGCAAGATGTTAGAAATCGATGGAACCAAGGAAAAAGTAGGATTTCGAGACACGTGGAACTATAGGACTTAGTGAAGGAAAAGCGAAGATTTTTTTAATCTACGAGTGCAAAAATTTGAAGACCATGTTTTGAGATAAGGAAAACATCTGATGTGAGAATTTCGATTGGAGAGGAAACGGAAAATTGTTCAGTTAAAGAAACTAAAATATCGGAAATTTCGTTTCCAGTGATACAGAAGTGTCTTGGTATACAAAGAAATTTAACGGAGAAAACTTTATTATCTATAAAGGAAAAATAATTGAGCGTGTGCAAAGCATAAGAGAAGATGTTGGAAAATTTAGTGGAGAGACAAAAACAAGGACTGAAAATCGATAAGAATGTCAAACTCACGGAGAATAAGAGTACTTATTGATTTCATACAAGAATAATTATAACAACTAAATATTTAAATGCGTGTAATTTGTATGGAAAAGCGTGTTTCGAACACAATTTTTCGACGGAGATGAATTATTAATATATCATAATATATATATATATATTTAAATCTTCACAAAAGTTTTCATTTTATTATTTTTTTTTTTTTTTTTGTGATGGTGTTGAAAACCCAAAAAGAAAAAAACAATTTATGCTCTTTATGCATGCCTCGGTTTGTATCTAAATATTTTTATATAAATTGAATACTTTATAAGACGTAGCAAGCACAGAAATAGTAGAAATTCGATAAATAGCCTGTAGCAATTTATATATATATATATATATATATAAAAGAGAGCTTATAATATATAAAGTAGTATTATTTTTATAAAAATTATTTGAAAACAATTTTTTTTTTGCTCTCGTGAAAATACACCGATTTAAAAATTCGAGAAATAAATAAAACGTTTTGGTTAAAAATAGCTTTTATTTATTAAATTTTTGTTATTTTTCTATAAATTTATTTCATATTTACTACGATCAAACATCAATATGAGTAAATGGGATCGTGTGGGGATTGTTTTTTTTTTGACGTCACCGTGTAATAGAGCATCTTGTTTGTGTATTTACAAATTGTGAATTAAATTATGTAATAACCTAAATATATTTACTTACGTTTTAAATAAAAATTATGTACAAAAAATATAGGACAATTACAGACTGAATACATTTTTTTTTTTTTTTTTTTTTTTTTTACGTTTCGTTCGTAGTTTTGCGGTATTACTAAATCTTGCAGTAAACATTACAGCGTTTGCGACCGACGCCACAGAAAACAAATAATAATTGAACTTCTTCGAACTTTGCAGAATTACGAACCCGCCGAAAAAAATGTAATAAATTTTTATGTTTAATACGCTCTATGCAAAACATTTTACAAGGCACTAATGTTTATTTTTCATTCTCCGAGAATAATATAATCCACTATCCTTATTCAAACTATAATACGCTTTACGAATTTGCATATTATTATTCTAAGAACGTTATATATTTGTATATAGCAATGTATAATAATCGTAAATCTAAATATGAAATGTTTGATTATACACACACGCGCAATCATGATGATTTTAATCCCCCGAATTATTGTGGAGGGGGAAGAGTAAGACTTACGAATTTGTCGACTGAAAATTTCTTTTCTCGCGGAGTTCGAAAAATGGATACTACTATTATTACATGCAAACATCTCTAGCACTTTTACTCTTTTTGAAAAACAAATACTTAAGACAATTGTTCGCAATATAAATTTCATCGTTTTCTACTGTTTTCATTTATACAATATTATTTTCTTGTAAAAACAAAAAAAACGTTACGTCGTAATAATACTATAGGTTTTCAACCTACCGAATTACGTTTTTTCCCCGATGAATTTAAGTTTTCATCAAATAATAACAACAATCACGGGAAATACATACTGGCGATCGCGATGCCCAGAATTTCAAAAGAGCGTCAAAATTACCAATTAAAAATGAAAAAATCACCAGTTACATCCACACAGATAAAAAATCAGGTGGCAAAATTTAAAACACTTCAATTAATATAATCCGAAAATTAATTCAACGTACATTCAATCCGCGTGTATTAAAACTGTATATCATATTCTTTTAATCCCAAACTTAGTGGTCACGTCTTGAATAACCTAATGCCTTTTTTCGAATTCACTCTGTCGCGATAAAACACTCATCTTCGCGTACGCATACCGTTCAAACGATCTTCGGACGTTAATCGACCGCAGTCGAAGTTTTTTTCTTCTTCTTGCTATTCCTCATGTGCTGGTACTCCTTTCTCGTGTGCATTTTGTCGGAGCGAAAAAAATGTTTTGAAAAACTGTTGGATTAAATTCCAGGTGGATGAAAAAGATGCCATGTCTCACAGCGGTCGTCCATTCGCCTTCTGGTTATGATTAGTAATTTGCGGTTGTAAAAAACATTTGTTTTCTGCCCGTAGTGAAATAATGACGATATTATAAGGCCGAGCTGGTGCTTGCTCGACGAGACGAGAAATCGTCGATTACATTATACGGATTCCGCACACATACGGATAAATCAAAAGTTTCTTAAACCCGGATTCGGTCACAGTTTTCGGATTTAACAATTTTCCGATACGTACTCGCGAGAGACACAACCGTCGCTCCCGGTCCATAGTCGATGAGACCATTCCGCTATAAATTATATTATATTATTATATAATATGTGAACACCATACGTATATTGTATTATACTACGCAGTCTCCGCGCGGTCCACTACTATATTTCAAGTCACGTACGCGTGATATCGTTTCGAGAACAGCGGTTATTTTATCGCGAACCCTTTGCCTCGTCCCACAGGATATACCTAATACAATCGTGCGACGACGGCGTCGGTGGCGGAGTGAAGGGATGGTTATTCACTCAATCTCTCTCTCTCTCTCTCTTTCTCTGTCCCTCTATGTCTCTTTGGTATCTCTGATGTAGCGCGCGCATAGGCCGTATACGAGACGATGCACAGACGTGTAAAGTATTTGAATTCGAACATTTTTTTTTTTTTTTGTGATACTGGGCGGAACGCATCGGTACAGTTTTACGACGGTATGTTTTTTTTTTTATGTCTGTACTCAAAAGTTATACCAGAAACAGTGTTCCGATCGTACCCGGTTTTCGGTTTTGCATCTGTAGTTGGTACATTAGAGAGGTGATATTTCGATTTTCTCCTCAAAAACGGCGAAAAAACTTCAAAAATTAACCATAACACCGCGATTATGTAGAAATCGATTATCGTTATTTCTTCGTAATTCTACACAACTTACAGAAACTCGATATATTCACCAATTACGTAATTTTATAATATTAAGGATGGAAAATGCCTTTTGATATCGGGCTATTTTGATAGCGAGTAAAGAATATGAGTTATTTTTATATTCATAAAAAATTCGGCATAAATCGAATATACCGAGCTAAAAAAGCATATAACAAAAAATGAGGACTTTTACTTTTAAATATATCGGCATATACATACCAGGAAAGATGTTTTGAAGACACACGTATGGAGAATATAATTCTGTATGGCAGCGAAACGTGAATGATTGCTAAAGTAGAATAGAAAAGAATAGAAGCTTTTGAGATGTGGTGCTATAAAAAGATGTTTAAAATAAATTGGACGGATATGGTAACTGACAAGGGAGTATTAGAAAAAATGTCTGAGAAAAGAACTTGGAATACTATACCGTAACTATGGAATAGTATCACGAAGAGAAAAAATGAATGAATAGGACATGTAATGAGACATGGTGGGATGCTGGGATTAATTATAGAAAGCAGCGTAGAAGGTGAAAATTCTAGGGGAAGACCACGAATAGAGTATATGCAACAAATAATGAAGGATCAAGGGTGCAGTTCTTAGGGAGAAACAAAGATAAAAGCAATTAATAGGAAATAATGGAGAACTGCTACGAGCCAATCTCAGGATTGAATACAATAGAAAGAGAGAGAGAGAGAGAGATTAATCATAAAAGTGACTTGTGGTACTCGATGATAAAAATATTGGAAACCCTTGGCTTATAATAATCGAATGGATGTGAGGGGTTTCATCTGGGAAGGACAAACGATAAGAGAAAGCTATTTAGAAGAAGAAAAAAAAATTATCGGAAATTCGTTCGTTCACTGGGAATGGAAAATCTTTGACATATATTGCGCACCATTCGTCGTTATTCGCGTGCAGCGGATTAGATTTACAACTATTCGAAATAATCGCACGTGAGGAATAGAGAAGTTATGTGAAAAAATCGAACCGACCGCACAAATGTCCAATAACACTTATCCTTTAGGCAGTTTTCGACCAAAAACAAACCGTCAAGTTATAGCGAAATTATCGGCTTATAAATTTTAACGTTTACGGTTCTCCTTTTTACGCCGTCCTACGTGTTATATAATAAAAACTGCGCTCACGGCCACAGTTCCGTTGTACTACTTAACGGTTATAATACTATGATAAACGTTTAGTGTACGTGCATAATCGAATAAATCAGACTTTCAATTGTCTAGACTATGGAGATTTTTTTTTCTATTACGTTAAACTGCGAGAGATGGCGGAGACGACGAGAAACTTGGTGATAAATTATCTTTATTTCGACGTGAAAATCATTTACTCGAAGTGACGAGGAATGAATGTGGCATACATTTTTTTTCTCTCCTCGCTCTCTCTCAAATTAAATTACACTCACTGTAATTAGTGAATTTGTGAAAATTTTAAATTTATACTTATCAAAATTACGCAGGAAAAATTTGATACGCTGAAATGACAAACACGCGTACGAATAATTGTAATACGATATAAAACAAATGTAATAATAATACGCGTAGAAAAGATTTTTTTTTCCAATCTACTATATTACAAATGTAATGGTGATATTTAATCCAAATCCAAAGCACTTAAAAGTAGGCGATATTTACCCATAAACCGTAGCAAAAAAAAAAATTCGATTTGGCCCGATCGCGCATGAATTTAATCACTTTTGTATGAGGTCGCACCTGAGTTTGGGAACCTCTGATCTACACGACAATGAACCCGGTTTGATTTAGAGAAATATAATAACATTATATCGAACACCATGAGCTTTTCAAATGAATTGACGTTTTCATGTTGTTATAACTCCCATTGCGTCGAGTTAATATTCACCTAACGTCTGCATAACCGAGATAAGACATTCTGGTATAAAATGTTATATTTCACTGGCGGAATGCAATAACAACAACAAAATTATAATATTTAATAAAAATAAATAAATAACAACGAAAAAAACCAATAAGAAAGAAAAAAGTTAAATTATAAAACGGATATAATATTAATGTACTAAAATATAAATAAAGCGAGATTTTTCATTTTCTTAAATAAACGTACAAATCGTGAAATATACTAGGGGAAAAACTGAATTTATTTATTATACGCGATGCGTATACGGAGGAGGATTACACGAGTTCGAGATTATTCTCGTTGTACTTATATCGAGATGCGAGGAATAGAGTTTATCATGCGAAAATTCCGCAAAACGATTCGTTTTGTTCTGAAAAGTCACGTAGACAGTGAAATAGTTAGAAATAACCCGCGTAATCAATTAAAATATTTCGTTATTGACTGTGTGAAACAATATTGTAAAATTAACGTCGGCCCTGTTAGGAAACAATACGAATTTCCCGACAGACGCACTGGAACTCAACTGGCCGTTTCGATACTCCAAAAAAAAAAAAAAACAAACAAATTACAACATTAACAATAACGATCAACGCCGGGACGGACAAGAATGAAAAATAAAATAATATTCGGTACAATACGACCGGGTTGGTGATTTTTTTTTTGTTTTTTACATATTTCAATGTTTGTCGAATACTTTTCTTTTTATTTTTTCATAACGAAGACGCGGAAAACTGCATGACGACACTTTGGCCCGTCGAACGAACCGCAAATGACTTGCACGGCACGGTAGAGAAGTACGAGGAGTTAAGTTAAGAATCGCGCTCTAGCGTTATTATAGCAACGCTACGATTTTCGTTTTTTTCCTGGGCAATTCAAAAACGGCGATGTGCGCGTGTTTGGTTTGACGATATAGAAATATGATGAGGTATCGTAATACCGCCTTCGGTTTCTTTGCATTTTGTTTCTCTGTAACAATAACGTTATAATATAATATGTGCGTGTGTGTGTGGGTGCGTATATTCGTAATAAAAGCAAACATTCAATATGAAATCCTTTAAACATACGTGACTCGATATTTAAAAAGACGTGACGCAGTACCCGTCGCTATATTGTATTTTGCCAACCGCTATTCAAAAATAAATTTCGGTAACTGCTTGACACATAATATTATGCGCGTACGTTCACATACGCCGAGGTATATAACATTATATTATATAATATTTAAACGTTTTTAATAACCATAGAGGACGCCACATCTCAATTTAAGTTATTCCCGTGTAAAAGTTCGATTTATTTTCTCCATTCTCGCCCATTAAACATTATCGGAAATACAATAAAAACGCGTGTTTTAAAATTCTTGCTGCAAATAAGAATTACAGTAATAATTAACTGTTGTAAATGTTTATAATTGTATAAGTAAAAATTTTTATTGTCAATAATTCTTTATTGTCGCGCAAAATAGTCTTTTTGATAAACCTCTTGATCGCCTAACGATTAAAAAAAAAAAAAAACAAGAATATTTATCAATGGTTTTTAGAAATATTTTTCAATTGTTAGATTTTTATTTTTACGAAAAAATGTCATCTATGCGGAGTCTCTCGAAAATCGAATGTATGCTGCGTATCCTCTCAAAAAAAAAAAAAACAAAAGACAAAAATAAAACGTAATATTACATTGTTTAAAATCGGTTTTTTTTTCCAAAAAATTATACCGATACTGGATAAGAAAAAAAATATATACGCTTATACACCAAACACGCGCAGTAGCGAACACGTATAATAATATTATAAATACTACGTTTTACTGTACGAGCGCTTTAGAAACACAATGTGTCCTCGGTATATACAATGCGATCGTATTATTTATAATACACATTATATGAAAAAAATAAAAAAAAAGCGGGATTTGAGAAGCTTTTGTCTCTTTCCCGTCATGAAATGACAATAAAAATATAAGAGCATAAAAAATATTCGCAATTTCGCGATAACGAAGTCGGAATAATACCCATTATTTTATGATATACTGAACGCGAGTTATGTACAACAATATATACACACACGCGCGCGCGCGCGTGAATATTATAATATATTCTCCGCGTACACGACGAACAGCTATTTATAAAAGATATACGGAATTTGAACAAAATTGCGCGTTCAGTGTACGCACGCTGCACACGCGAATTAGATGGACACGACGTCGTATTATACTCAAACGAGTAATTTCACGGAGATTAAAAACAGTGGCGAATTTTTCGTCTAAACCGTATTGTTTTTTTTAACTCGCGTCGGAAAAACGTTTTATTCGTTTACAAACCGTAACGTCCGTTGATAACCGAATAATAATAATAATAATTGTAACTTTTTTTTTTTTTTTACCACAGTTTTAAATCGATACATTTTTTTTGATATATATATATATATGTTTGAAAAATCACCGATTAAATAACGATTTTCAATGTTTCAGAATTTCGTATTGAAATGCGCGCGCGGTGTTCGCGCGAACACACACACGCCTTTGAAAAGGATTTTTTTCTTTCAAAAAGCTTTTGCGAATTAGACGACTTCCAGCGGCGGCCGACTGCAGTGTAACTAACCCGTCTGCTCGAGCGAGTCAATTACGGTAATTTATTGAAATTTCCCTCGTTGAAAACTCCGTGTCATCCGACGTACCTACACGCCAGTGTACCCGTTTTCAAGATTGAATACGAGTGTAGTAAATACACTGAAATCGCACGCGCATTACGGTAATTAATAATATTTCATTGATTAACGATCCGAATGAATTACGCTTTTTACTGTGTGTGTGTGTGTGTGTGTGCACGTCATACGAAGTTGTTTCTCGTACGGAGTGAAAATAAACCATCGTGTAAATAAATACGAGTTACTTTTACTCGCACGAGTGAAACTTTGCGCAAAATTTTTATATTATTATTATTTTTATTTTTTTTTTTGCGCAAAACGTTGCGGAAAAAATCCGATTTCATTATCGTTGTTCGGCTCGTCGCTGAAGACTGTGCGAATCGCTTTTTCCCCCCTTGGTTAATTACAATTGAAGAGGCAAATTTTATTTTCCTCGGAATAACTCGCGTCACCACGTAATACGGACTGGAAATCCGAATTCATATAACTTATTTTGCCTCCATCGATACTAGTTCACGTCGAACGTATTTTTTTCCCCCTCAGATATTTTGCTTTCGAATTTCTAGTGCTACGATTTCACCCATTCTCCTTCTCGTCGATTTCGGTCTCCGAAAATATCATCACTCAAGTAAATTACACGAGTTCATATATGGGATCTTCCGTTTGAAGTCCTATTGAATTTGAAACTACAAAACCGGGTAGTCGTGTGATGAAACAAGACCGATACGAGATTTTCATCCTGTCGTATGGCTTCGAACAGTGTTTGTTTTATACCAGAAGTAGAGCTATTATAGGATTTTAATTATTAATAATAATAATAATAAAATAGTGTATAACACTACGGATTTCGCTCAACGTCGCTTTGCGAATTGTTCACCACAAAATTAGGCAAAGCCAGAAATAGCGTAATATTTCGAATTTTGACTAACACTAAATAACTAACGCTAAATAAAAAAAAAAATTTATCAAACAAATCGATTATTTATTTATGTCAATTTTTTTTTTTTTTTTTAGATGGGCCGATGTTTGCGCCCAACAGTTAATAAAATGTTCGTGACACCACCGTGTACGGAACGACGTTATTGTTTTCTCGCGCGTTTTACTTCATACCGAATACGATTAATCAATAGAAATAGTACAAAAAAAACAAGAATTTTACATCGAAAAATCGATTTTTCAACGAGTTTTCGTACGAACGGGCGCGATGACAAAGCGACCTTATTTTATTCATCTACATAAATACGTAATCAGTCATAATTTTTTTGTACTCGTTTTTTTTCTTTTTAAACGCAGTTTCATCCTATTCTTGCCAGAAAACGTTTAGCACACCCTTATATAACTTTGAGGCCATTAATTTCCGTCAGCCGACAATTCACCCTGGGAATCCGATGGTAAGTTATCCTCTTAAACATAAACATATATAATATAAAAAAGATATGCTCAAGACCGTTTTTTTTTTCATGCCCATTGCAGAACAGGATTTCTAATATTATATAAACGTATATACTTATTATTAATAACTATAAATTGTAATCACAAATTTCAAATGTACTCTCTTCGAAAAATATTTTTTTTTCAACTACGCTTAGATTTTATCATTATTATTGATTTGGTTTCAAGTTTATAAAAAATAGATTTCAATACATTTTTCATGTTCGTTTACCGTTGTATAATAAATGTTGACAATATTTTTTGCCCAAATCGTATCAAATTTTATTTTTGAAACTCTGTGGCAAAATAAAATGCGATACATCGTGTGTGTGCGTGTATATAACGTATAATATTGTGTCGTGTAACGTAAAAAACACTAATTCGACCGGGGGTGGGGGTTTTTTTATGAACATTCAATTTCACCGAGTATTTGAGTATAAAGTTTTGGAGTCTTCGGACGAAATTTCTATGCTGGAAACAGCCGATATAGTCATATTATTATTTGTATATTACGTGTTTTCGGGTGTAAAAATAAGAATTTCGATTATCGTGATAATTCGTACATTCCGATATTACACTGTGTTATTAATAACCGTTTCGACTTATTTCTCTCGACAATCCCGTAAAAATGTTTTAAGTTTTTGGAAAATATGATTCGGAGGTTCTTTTTTTTTTCTTCTTTACCGCAATAGCTCGTGTGAACTACGCGCACGTGAACTCGTCTATTCATATTTTCTAAATTCACTATAGCGTTTTGAAAGGTGCATTCGGACGTTTCCTATGTACCTAACGCGAGTCGCGTTATGAATAATCTATACGGTTAAATTATTGTAATCTTTCGTAGAAAACAATTTACGATATTTTGACGTTATCCGATGGAAATTTGTTTTGTTTTGCCGACAGTTTAAAATGTTGCGTTCGTTAAATAACGACCTGCCAGTAGTCTGCGTCGTGTTATTCGCCCGTGTACAATATAAAACAATACACGCATTAAATATTGCCAAAATAATGAAAACTATATTTTAGAACGTTCAATCCAATTTTCGTCGAACAATGCGTTCTCTCACACGTCGTTCCGATTTGTTTTATATATAAAACGAAACAATGAGTTGTTTAACATTTTATTTCACAGTCGTATTCGCGTTCATCGCCGCCAGTAGGGGAGATGCGTGTAACGCGAAGAATATTATTGAAATCCCGTTGTTATAACAACACTTCCGATCACAAAATTAGAGTCGCGCTGGTGAAAATTTACTCTGCGAGAATATTACGCGCGTTACTCGACATAGGCCACCGGCCGGCTCTATCTCGGAACACTGCGAACAGACGTTTTGTACAATTAATTTTAAGAATTCGCTTATTAAGGTTTTACGCAAAAAAAAAATAATAATAATAATAATAATAATAAATTTCATTGATTTCGGACGGGAAACTGCGTTTGCGAATACATCACTTATATCGCAGCTTCGAACGAACAATTCCGCCAAGTACTCTTTGCATATCGAACGTTCTCTGTCGGTTGACCGACAATCGTTGTCCGTCAAAACGTAACGGTCTTAAGTAATTTTCAATCAAAGAAGCAATTGCGAAAATCTCTAGTACTTCAGCCGTCGTGCGGGGGATGGAGACGTAATTTCACGTTATTATTCGTGCGGCGATCTCTTTTTTTTGTATTTTTTCATTTTTTTTTTGTCGCGCGCTCGCCCGCAACTCCTCGCATCGTAAGCGATCGATCGCCTCCGTCATCGTACGGATCAATGCGATTTATTACGCGGCCATTTGTACCGTTCGTATAATATTACAGCCCTTGCAGCGTGTAAGTAAATTAAATTTCGTTTTTCCGCTGTTCGTTCTGAGCGTGAAAACGAGATTGGCCGACGGCCGACCCCGCCGCCGCCTTTAAATTACGTCACTAGCACAGTACAACCGCGGTTGGTTTACAATCCTGTGTGTGTACGTGTCCTCGGGGGTCGTCGGCTGATGGTGTTGGAACAGGAGGAGGAGGAGGAGGAGGAGGAGACGGTATCGCGTGTGTTCATATCGGGCCGCGGTGTACGCGGCGTTCGGTTTTAGCGGAGAACGTTCGCGTGCAATTATAAAAAGTCCGGTGAAATCGTTTGTAACGGCGTAATGGCCGCCGAAATTCAAGGGTTACCGTCGACGTTTAAATCTGTACGCCGAGCAGCGGATGAGACGGCGCAAAGGACTCTACTCTCTACTCCTCGTCCCACACCCATCCGCAACCGTCCGAGAACAAAAAAACCTCGGAAAAAAATGAAAGTTCTCGTTAAACGTACCGGAATATCGCATTCGGTCGAACGCGAAAATAATAGCGAATCCCCCCGCGCAAAATTACAACACAATGTCGACACGACTTCCACATACGATATATTATATATGAAGTCCCCAGAAACGGTACACCACTGCGACGGTATAAATAACGTCTCAAGCAGGGGCGTATTTACTTCATCCCTTGGGGGGGGGGGAAACGGCCCGTCGAATCTGTTTGCCAACTTAGAATTATCGAAAAATTATATGAAAAGAATAAGTTTTAAATAAAAAAAAAAATTTTATTACATTTTAATTTTAGTTGTCAGTAGATATAGGTACATACACGAATATCTAGGTGGGGGGGGCGATCGCCCCTGGTCTCGAGACACAGATTTGGTTTTTGTTTTTTATTCCGTCGCGTGTGCGAAACACGCGACGATGTTATGTAGGAGAAAATTCGGAAAACCTAATCGTTGTACCGTTTGGAAAAACTACGGTTTTCACGAAAAAAAGAAACCCCCCGTATAGAACAAAGTATAACGCGGAAAGAGTTATTTTTTTCATATATATATTACTATCTAAATATGTTTCTAATTATTTGTGTATAATAGGAACGATATACTCGAGAAATATTTTAATATTCGACCTTACGGGCAATTGTCACACGTTAAATTAACAACAGTGTGTTTAAAGTATTTTCGAAACGTTTCCCCGTGTTCTACGGCTTTTCACAAAATCGTAGAGTATAAATGAATTCGAGTTCAAGAAGTAAGACGATTCGCCGGCATAAAAGATTTTAATTAACGGAAACAACGGCAAAACTTGGCCAAGAAATATTTTAATCGGGTAAGACGCGTGAATTATTTTTCCCGCGTATATTATTCCTCGTTTATCATAAGCCCCCGTAACGAAGTGTGCGTTTAACCAGATTGGTTAGACCTTTTAAAAGCAGGCCAAAGTTTGTGTCTTGTTGAATTCGTACGATTTTTTTTCTTTTAGTTTGGTTATATTATTTGTATCATAAGGTCATCGGTTCAATAAATAATAAAATTTTTCAAGTCCTTCTTTTTGTACGAGTTTCGGGCAATCCGTACTGAATTTTCAGCTGATCAATTTGTATAATCACGGTTATAAAAATTAAAAAAGATCATTGTCGTAAAACATTTCACGTCGTGACAGATTTTTAAAACAGTTACGATAAGAATTGTAGGAATTTTTTTTTTTTTTTTAGTAACATTTAGTAGTTATTAATTTTCAATATTGAAAATATCTCACGTCGAGTAGAAGAAAGTGGCGATGTCGATTTGTAATGAAAATTTCAGGGATTTAGTCATCTGAGAAATGACCGAATTCGATGTATTTTAACAGTTCACGATGCCAAGTAATCGGTTTTTTTTTTTCGAAGCCAATCTATTTACTGAAATATTTATTCAAAATATTACGTTAATAAACGTTTTACATTTTTATATCACGAAAAAAGTTTTTATTATTATTTTTACGAATAAGCGACAATGTTTACACGAGACAAATCAACCGCGACAAGTATTTTAGATATTTCAACAAATTAGCAAACATTCTTATTTCGATTCTCTAATATAATATGCGAATAGGTCGTTAAAATCAATTTTTTTTTTTATAAATTTTACATTTTCATACGGTGTTTCTAAAACGATAAATAATGAGTTGCGTTCTTGTTCCGTGCACACAAACATCAATTAAATTACTATTTGTACGGGTGCAAATGAAAGAAAAATATGAGTGTCATGACGATAATGACTAATCAATTTATTATCGATTTATTCAATTTTTAACGGGAATATATTACTATTCATTCCGGTTAAAATCCAACGAAAATATAGAAGATATTTTCAACGCATTTAAGTTTCAGTATTATCGTTGGAATGGAAATGTTCAAAAATAAAAGCACTTATTTTTGAATACGAAAAGTATGACAACACTAAAAACAATGACAAAAAATGAATAATTCATTTGAAAAATTCGCATTGTTAATTTTAATTTATATTTTAACATTTATCTTTTAACGTTAAGTACAACAATGTTATAAACGGACTCATATTTGCCAGTAACGATCTCGGTATTGTAAACAATAAAGAATGTTTAACAATTTTTTTACTTTATAACAAGCACCTTATGGAGTAGCAGCCGTAAATATAAAGAGCTAATGTTAATAAATTCAATTTCGTACCTACAAACGTTTCTTTAATCCTTTGTGCATTAATCTTTTAGCCGTTGAAAATGTAATTAACTTTAATAACATATTTTACTATGTTAAATTCGTTATGATTTTTTGTTGTTTTGTTTTGTTTTACCTAAATGCACAATATTATCACGGGTTTATAAATAATTATAAAAATATTTATTCAAGAAAAATCATCGCTTTTTAATATATTTACATAAAATTTATCGAAATTCTATCGTAACCATAAACTTTTGTTTTTAATAGATCAAACTAAGTATTTGAAGGCGCAAAATGTGTACCGGTCGACTGTTATCGCACGTACATCGTACATTCGTTCGCTATTAATTTAAAACAAATACGATAACAATGAGGTAACTAAGGAAATATTCAAATTTTTTCCACGTGTTCAAATTTTGTTTTATTTTTTATAAAGTATTTCATAATTTTATTTAAAACGATATTTGTAGTTTTAGAAAAAAAAAGCAAATGGAAATTTAATGTTAAGTCGAATTTCAATTGAATATAACAGCTTCGTGTTACCATACGTCGTTTCGTGAAAAACCGCCATAATATGGAATTAACTATACCTATTTCATAATAACGCATAAACGTATATACGTATTACCGTACGATTCGTCAGGTTAGACAAGAGGTCGTCAACTTCTTTTTTCTGAATCTGAGACACGTTTCAATATCACGGGCGAAAATTATTTTGAAGGGGAGGATTAGAAGAGATCGAAGAGACATGACGAGATGATCTTCATTACCATTCATTGAGAAAAAAAAACCTGAAAAATGTATCGTGAATTCCATAATTTTACATTTTATAATTTTGATTTAATTACACACGTTCAAATAATACTTAACGAGAAAATCGGAATTGCTTTTGTGAAAAAATTTCTCAGCACTCTGCGTCAAATTCGGTTGGTCCCTCTGGTCAAAGTCAGCTGCGTCACTCATAAATCTAAGTTACTTAAGTTGTTTCCACACTTGGATTCCATGTGTAAGTACTCGTTTTTGTCGCTCGCTTAGATGTCACAGGTAGTGATATAGTCTCACGCGCAATTTTTTTGAAAGTCGGACAACACTTTTCCGACAACAGCGCGTAAAATTTTTTTTCATCGGTCTCCTCCATTAAACACTTTAAGCTTATTAATTATTCGATGTGAGGCTCGACAATACTTTACATTACGAAGCGCCGAACGGTAACATTTCAATTTCTATGGCGAACGGATTTTCAAAAAATCCGATGGACCGGAATCGTAGGTTGGAGACCCCTGGACTAGACAATCGGATGAAACGAAATAAAATTGTGAACGCGAGGTTTTTGCGATTAAAGGTGTTCCGCAACAACGGCAGTTATACACAATTGGCCATACAGCAAATAAACACGAGCGAGATTGATTGGTTTTAATTCTCCACGGAATACAGTCAATATTTGAGACGAGTACTTGCGTTTAACTGACGTATAAATGATTCGTGTGTCTGCCAGCAGACTGCAAAACATCGCGTGTACGGTTGATAAACGTGCAACGATAATACTGAACTCTTCGCACACGCGTCGAGTGTAATGTAAAGCGGACAATTTAATATAGTTTTACCTTTCACAATGGACGTAGTGCACTGTATTTGAATGAGAACCGCAAAGAAATAAATGATCGCAAATTACATTGCCAGCTCGGATTATTCGCATCAGCTAGAGTTTTTATACTTCTTATTATTGCGCCCGTCGTAACGAGAATGTTTATGCGTATATACTTAACTTGATGAAAAACAGACAAATTGATGTCTGCTCGTAAAATATAAGTTTTGGTTTCCAAGCGAATTACGTAGTACCGCTCGCGTGATAAAAAAATTAATTATTAAAAAGAATTATCGCTAACGTTTTATCGTATTTTATTATTATTATTATTATTATTACCGGGTTCGCCCTTCGAATAACAATCATAATAACATCGTTTGGAATTCTCGCAAAAACATTAATACGTTAGAATTCAACAGACGTCATTTTATTTTACATTTTTTTTTTTTTTGATAAACCGAAAATTTTGGAATAAATTTATTTTAATGAGACCTGTTCCGGGCAATAAATTCCGTCCTATGGATTTTTAAAGGTACATAAAAAATGCATTATATTTTTACGCTAACGGTAATAATCTATACGTATATTCACCGCGATTCACAATAACACGTTTTAAAAATGACACAAAAAAAAAAATTCGTTTAATTTATAACGAAACGGTTTTGTTATAACGTTAAATTTGTATACTTCCGCTTTATTATATTGTAATAATTCAAAACGGCTTAATTAAAAATTTGACGTTGTTTTTTTTTTTAAAAAAAAAGCATTACGTTGAAATAAAGAATTTATATATATATATTTTTTTTCAAATGAATATCGTACGCGTCGTGTCCAAAAATAAATCCGTATTGAAAAACGATTTATTTTTGAATCTCATTCGTATCCTGTAATTGATACGAACGTGAATATTATCTTTTCCACAGCGTAAAAAAGCGTATTCAACCACGACCACATTTTCCCCGAGTTAATCGGTTATTAATCAAGACTGATATGTACTCTATAAATTGCCACGCGTGTTTAGTTATTAAATAAACAACAACAATAATAATAATAATAATAATAATAATAATAATATTAATAATAAAACATTATTTTATCGACGGACCACACAATAATATTATTAAAAAGTACTCAACATTTGGAATTTACGATTTTGCCACGCACGACATTGTGACCCGTACGACAAATGGTTATGAAATACACTATATTATAATCTATTCTGAATATTCACACAACAGTTTAATTCATTTGTGTTTAATATCATGTAAAAGAGAAACTCATTCGCGTTCGTTTTTTTTTTTTTTTAGAAACGAACGCGTTCATTCAAATGTTTTTTTATATTTTACGGATCGCTCACTTACAATTTGTATATATACTCGAATATACGTATAAGCACTTAAAATTAATTATTTATTATTCGTTGCGTATAAAACCGACAAATATATTGTACCGCTCAAGTAACCCCCCCAAAAAAAAAAAGTTGTACAAACTTAAAACCAAACGTAGCTAAACTCGAACGTATTTCAAATGTCAAGTCAATCGACATTTTGCGGAATGTTTTACGAAATATTAAAATTTAATTCTTCTACACGTTGGTGAATTACAATAATTCTTGAACTTAAATTAACTTATATTTTATGTGAAACACCAAAGAGTGAAATATTTTTCAAATGTTAATACTGACAACAATTATTATAAAAATTATGCAAGGTTAAATTAAATGCACGCGTATATCGAGTTTTAATACGTATATAAAAACTATATTAAAATATTGAAACATATTTAAAGGTTAAATTGTCAAATTAGATTTATAAATTGATGCACTACAAATGCCGTAATATATAGGCAAATATTAAAAATAATAGATATTTTTTCTAATTAATATATGTATTATAAATTACCGATTTATTACAAAGTTCGTAACTCTTAAAAAAAACCATATTATTCTGTTATCTGTTATTATTATGTCGAAATTATTGAAATTCCACGTACTAATTTTTATTATTTGTAATCAAATTATTATAATAATATGTATATTAATAATAAATAGTTATTATATAATAATTAATATCATAATAAATATTCGATATGTTCATATTTAAAAACACTTAAACGACGGGAAAAATCTTTTAAATTCGTTAAGAACATAAACTTCATAACGTTTATAAAACCACCAAGTTTGTTTTTTCCAAACAGTGGAGAAAATTTATATATATTATGGTATATATATGTATATATATATAATAAATATGTGACTCGTGGATGAAAATATTACACAACGAACACGTACTTCTCGTGTATACCAAAGTATCGCTATATTATTATTATTATTATATAAGTGTGTTTTATTGTATTTTCACAAAAAAAAAAAGTCTTTCCTTATGTTATTCGCGCGCGTTTACTTATTGACCAACCAGCATTTTCTCGAGACTTTTTAATATCTCCGGGGGCCATAGATATATCACCATTTCATTGGCAAACGTTATTACTATAACGTTAACTGACGTAAAATATTAATGTTAAACAATCAATCTTACACCCTACCTATGAATATATATGTATATGTATTATTTATATACCGGTCAGAGTACCAAACTATTTTTACTTTTATCATAAAAACATTTTTGATAGTTTCGAAACTTCTGGAGTCCTAACATAATATATTATGCATTCAACACAAAAAAAAAAAAGTCCGTCCTCATCGGGTACGGAAACTGTATTACACATTACATGTGGATATAATATTAATACTGGCAACGCGTACAATATGTAACTCGCATATCTTACAACAATATATTCGATTGTATGCGCGAACGAAGAAAAACATTGAATTATCGTGTCTATGTAAACAAGGTATCCAAGTCACGTTATTAATACATTTTAACGTTATATTGTATACTAAGTATTTTATCAAGTTACGAATTATTATACGTTGTCTACTATATATATATATACATATTCGTGTAATTATATTGTAGGTAATAAAATAATAATTTCCAATGCTCTTCCTCCAATACATTCGAAACTCATTTGTAAAACTATCACAGTTGAAAAAAATAATTATTCAAAATCATATTCGGTAAAAGATCTTAATTTTTTTTTTAAATATTAATCCAACAAACGACATCGGCGTTTGACTTCAGTAATAATAATAATAATAATAATAATAATATATAAATAAATGAATTGGTGATTTACGATATTTAAAAATTGTAATGTAATATTGTATTATTAATGTAATGTAACAGAAAACCCGATAAATTGTAAGTACCAATAAATCAGAATTTATATATATAATTTTTATATTTCGTAGTCCGTTGAAAACGTGGATGTTCTTTTTATCTGTCTGACATTTTAGAATTTCTATACTTCTCAAAAAAAAACATATAAATTATCATATAGTATACAAAAATTGTAAATAGCAAGAAATTTATCAAATATCGTTTTAATAATATTTTACTATGGGAGACACGGTTTGAAATTGATGATAATAATAATATATAAAAAATACAAAAACTTCAACCCAACCTTCCTTTTCACCTTCAACTTAACACAACATAAGGTCACAATGACTTGATAGTCAAATAATTATCAATATGATTACTTACAATATTGTAAGTAATTTTTATATTAAAATATAGATATTCTCAATTTCTGAAGTATAAAAACAGTGATATAATTTTTATTATAAGCGGAAATAACTATTCCGTAGAAACATTTACAACTATTCAAACAAAATGAAAATAATATAGATATCGTTTACGTCATAACTAACATATTCAATAAAATATTTTGAACGATATTAGATATTTCGTTAAATAAGTTAATAAATATTTAAACAATTAAAATTGAATCAATATTAATTGCGTAAAAGAAGAAAAAAATCACTTTTTATAATATTTAATATAATATTTGTCATTGTATATATATATTTTTTTTATAGTTATTAGGTAAATGGTGAAATTCTGAATTCGCAAAATAGTTTGTGTTTTAATGATGCTAATATATTTTTCATCAATTCTACTTCAAGTTAATTCATGTTCAATTTTGATAAAATATTACTTTTTTTAGGTAATCACATTTAGGATTGTTAATTAAAATATTAAATTGCCTTTGCAAAAATGTATATGGTTATGTCTAAAATTATGATAATTTTCACTTTTATTATCGTTTATATTTTTTCAATTTAGTGTTATTATTCTCAAATAATTAATTAATTACTTTATTTGTTTTCGAAATTGATATTATTTTAAATAAAGATTTGTCATCGGTCACATATAAAGTGCAATATATTATAAAATAGGTGTTTTATAATTTTATATTTGTATTTAATTTCAACAACTACCGTAAAATATACAAAAAAAAAAAACTAAATTTATTCGTCGGTAATTTATTTATTTTTATAATAGGCACTCATAGCTGTGTTAAATTTATATGTTCAAAATGATGTATGCGCATGTGTCATCAGAAAAACTAATTAATGAGCGAATTATATTGAAATGAGTACTTTTGATTTTTTTCTTTTCCGTTGAAATATTACATTTTAATATTGCAAATTATTTTTATGATTATGAAAGGAATGCAAATTATTTTGAATGAAGTATTATGTAGGTTGTATCGGAATAAATTATTTTATGAGAAAACCACACGCACGGTTTTGATTTGGTACACAAATAAATTTATCATTTTACGACGAGAAAAAACTAACTAAACATACAAGAGATTCGGAGTTCTTTACATACCTTTTTGGTGAAAATAACTAATAATATTTTATTGTCCTTCACACGATCGACATTCGTACGGCTTATTGAATAGGCAATTATACTGCGCGGATGTATTCTGATTTTTTCAAAAAAATACTGATAAATGAGAGTTGTGAACTCGGCAGTGCGACATTAACAGTCACCAATCTAACCCGTTTAACAAATTAGTTGGTCGTTTGTTGGTCATTTTTAAAAATTTGTTGGACTTTGTTTTCGAAGAATTATAAAACTGAAATTTTTCACTGCCAAGTTCACGTTATTGGTAACTTTGGACACATAAAAAATTTTATTGGAAATTACTGAAAAATTATTGAAGTTAAGTATTTGTATGTCATAACAATTAATAATCTGTGTCTTACTTTGTTATTCAAGAAAAGAACAAGAACTAGCCTACAATGTAAACTTCGACAAAATAATTGGAGCATTCAAAACATATCAATAAATATTTAAATAGTATAAATATCAATTATATGTTATAAAATTAAAAATGTATAAGGTTTTTAAATTTACGTTCATGTTTCATATTTTAAATAATAAGTAAGTAACAAAAATAAACCAGTTTCAGTATTAAAAATATATTAACGTTACCAAGTACTTTCAAAAACAAATTAAAATTTACTCCTAAAAATGCCATTTAAATAAAACGTAAGTCATTTTTATCATCGCATTACATTCATGAATAATGAAAATATACATATTATAATTATTATAAATATTGGAAACAAATAGGAAATAAAATAATAAAATGTATTAACGAATACTATAATAATTTAACGAAAGTTTTATTCATATAAAATAGATAAAAGACATCTAATTCTCAACATAAATTTCAATATAATTTTTTAGGAGGTTATATGCTTATTTTGATGTAGGAGGTGTTAATAGTCCAAAGCTTCCCCGCAACTCGCGCCAATGTCAACGAAATATAATAATAAGTCCCAATTTCATATTATATTCCGTTTCCCTTTATTAACAGTATAAATATTATGTAAACGCTGTGGTTTAACAACGAAACCTTTTCATTTTGACCACATTTATAACATTATCATTTCCATCTATGCTCGTACCTGCATATAGGGCACGTCAAATGTGTTACAATATAACAATCTCCTGTGCTCTCCGGGCGAAACAAGTTCAAAGGTATTTACATAAACGAGTGTGCGGGTCGTAACGCACAAAGATGGTCCGTTACAATTGATTGATATTGTATACAGAGCGTGCAGTAATAAAAGAGATAAAATATTTTATTCTCTTAATTTTTGAAACGGCCAGCTTTTATGAGAAGTGCACAAACAGTTAAACCGAAAAAAATGGTTTTCGAGATAAAAACCGCCGATTTACAATGGTGTACAGTGGTCGTCCCTCCGGAATTACAAATTCATTCTCATCCAGTGTACATTGATCATTGTTTATGATAACGCGAATCGCGGCGAACATTTTTCATCAGCCAATCTTCCCAAACGGTTTTATTGGGTTCTTATATATCTCATTAAATTCGCGGTTAATTTATTATGCCCGGTGTAAAATCTCAAATTATTATCGCTGACGTACACGTTCGTTTAAGGCCAAACCCCTTCGCCGGGGCTCCATCTCTCGTAAAGATCTCAAGACGATAATTATTGTTTCTTACGTTAAACGCGTAACTTAGTGCATAAATAATAATTGTATTACGGTGTATGTACCCGGAAATTTACTTTTAAGAAATCCGATTGAATAATGAAAATTATGAGTGTTCAAAATAAAAAACTTACTCTTCACTTTATATAATATTGGCACTAAGGCACTTACAGTCAGCCGTTATTTTACGTAATTTCTATGCATTAATATACTACAATTTCTGCGTCAATTTATCATAATTTTAATACATTATATTATATATCAGCTATATATTGTATAGCATAAATAACAATTTCTAAGTGTTTTCAAAAGCTATATCTATAAAAATAATAACACCTTATGAAACTAAATTAAAATATACAATATTTTACATAAATATAATATTATCGTACCTGCCATTTTGATTGTCAATTTCGAAAAAATTTAGATTATGTAGCCGCCATAAATGTAAAAAGATAAAAAAATTTTAAGAAAAATACACACTATTTTTCAGACAAATTTCATTGCAATGTATTTAATTTATATTTATATATATATATTATTCATAACTCTATGTTATTGTATTTCAATTATTACTATTATAATTTTTTTTCTTTTTTCGTATTCGTATAATTGAATGTTCATAATCAGATATTTTTAAATTAAAATGGGATATTAATAAATGCATTCGCGACCAATATTTGACAAGCTATACGCGTATTTTAAATGATTCTTAATTTTAATATTTAAAGGCAAAACGTTTGTGGCAAAATCAACCAGCAATTATACAAATTATTATATCCATTATTCATTTATTTATACTTTATAATTACATTTAATCTTATAAATGTGATTTTCTTTTAAATACTTTTCATAATATTCGGATATTCCGAAGTATTTTAAATACAATTATAAATATTTAAACGTTTTAGTAAGTACGTTAGAAATGTCAAACGAAATACAAATTAAAATGTACTTCAATATGCTGTAGATATTTATTCAACAGTTTACAAGATAAGTACGTATACGTATATATATATATATATATTAATATACAGTATTATATTAAGTTCTACTCTGTTATAACGCCGAAAATAAACAGAATTAGTGTTTTTCAGTTGTACCTATTTTTCCTTAAATATTGATTCATTTGATGTCGAAATAAATTTGATAAAAATAAAAATAATAATACATTTCGCTTGTACGAAGTTTTTATACTAATAATTTTAGTACAGCTAAATGAGTTGTACACCTATAAGACATATAATCTAATAAATTATGATAGATCATCCAACTTAATATTAGATTTCATGTTTATCATTACAATTGGTATTTAAATGTTATATAATAGAAAGAATGTTAATTTTATTCATACTCTTACATGCACATGTATCCTATAAAATATTTGTATTTTGTAGGAATGTGTTTGTATTTCCAATATCGAAAAAAATCGAAATTCATTCAATTACATTTTTCCAAATTTCATTACTATTAAAATGCGAATTGATGGACAATTTATGAATACATTTGTAATAAATTACGTTTATATGCATAACATGTTTCAAATCTAATACCCTTTAGGAATTAAACATATTGTAAATGAAAAGTTAACATTAAATAGATTTTTGTCCTGTTGCAAGTATCTTACAATATAATTTTAACTTTTTAAAATTTTTAATCGTATGAATGTGAAATGTGAACTGTAATAATAATACTATTTCAAAAATGGTTTATATAATTTTTTCTCGTCATTCACTACACTCAAGGCCAACATAACCTTTAATTATGTTTTTTTTTATTCTTATCTTTTAAATGAAATTAAACTAAAAACTATATTAGCTTAATCAAATGTAATATTTAATACCATATCCTACCTCAAAGGGTTCATAAGTGAAAAGCAAAAAAATCATATCTTTAAAAGTGGTGAGAGATATCAAGCAGAACGAAAGTGTCATTAATTTTCTTTTTTAATTTAATTTTAACGAAAAACAAAAGAGAACCAAAAAACATTTTTAATTCAAGCTGTTAAAAACATCGTTAACAACATTCCGACCTAATGAAAATTAAACTTTAAAATCATGAATACTAATGCTTTTTATTATTTCCTTTTTCTTTTTTGTTAACACTTTTTTTAATTGTATAATATATGTCAGATAAATTAATCAATAAATATCTGATAATAATTTTCTATAGCAAATGTTTAAAACACATATTTTTATTTATGTGAGTAAGTATAGATGAGATCGGTATAAAATTAAAAATTTTACAACACTGGTGTATTTCATGGATGTAATAATACACATTTTTCGACGAGTAAAATGTATAATTTGACAAAAATATTGTAAAATATTTCTACAATAGTTTTTTTTTTTTGTACATAAAAAGAGTGAAAATGAAAATGTTATATAAATTAAAACGTTACAAAAGGAAAAAACGAATGACACCCCAATATAATATAAGAAAAATATTTACATTTATGTATACCAAAACGAAAATAATGAATTATAAGTTACATAAATATATATTTTTTTGAATAAAGAAAAAAACAATTTATGAGGAATATGACGAATGGGCGGATTTAAGACCATGAACTTCGAGCACGTATTTATATAGGGGAGATTAGAAAAAAATTATATCCAAGATTTCATTCTCCATTGACATTTTTGACTGAGAACATCTTTTGCCGATCCACTTATTGAGTGTGTGTCGCATACAGGATTTCTTCGCCTATAGCGAATACCAACAAAAGTAAATCACATTTACATTTGTAAAAAAAAAATATATATATACGAGTTGATCATGAAATCCTATTATTCATATAACATTGACAAGTTCGCATAAGTCGTTTGATACTATAATAAATGCTGTGCTTACACACCGAACATTCGCTTACGTATAGAAAATCGTTAGATACTGACGGAAAAAAATACATCCTAATCCGTTTATAGTTATAACATTCTATTCAGAACCTATATAATATATTCGAAAATTATTTTAATATTTATATACCTTTAATAAATGTAATAACGGTAGTGTGTATAATTTTTTTAAACGTGTATATATTATAGGTCAAGTTTAATTGTAAACAATTAAGTTCAAAAGACCAATACCGAGTTCAAGTATATGGCAAAATAAATTTAAATCGTATAGGGCAAAATGAAATAAAATTATAACAAATTCAATTTATCAAGGTCAGTAGAAACGCCGTATCACGTATAATTCGCACTTACAGCTGTTTTGTTTTATTCCTCCTGGTGGTCGTTGCTTTATTCGATTTCAAACCACGTTGAAAACTTAAACTAACGAGAGTGGTGTAATGCCGTGCTTAAAACTAAAGTGTCTAAAATGAAACGTTATTATTTAATTACGTTTCCCTGCTCGTAAACAAAAAACAACAATTCGTTATAGACATAAAAACCCACTCAAGCCTAAATGTGAAAGCGATTCGGTGCCGATTTTAAGAAATAAATATTTATTTATCGTTTTACAATCAGAACGGCGTGTAAAACGAATTACGAATTTTATTCTCTTCGCGTGCATCACGGGAAAACATTGAATTATTATTATTTTTTTTTTTTTTAATTCGGATAGATTTCGGTGTTCTTTTTTCTTTCATTTAAACACAAAGATACGTTTGTGCGATCGCGAAAACTGTCTTAGAAAATCGATAACGCTAATTTCGTAACGAATTTGTCCGCCTATTTTAATATTATAGCGTACCTATACAAAGTTTACGTGAAAAGAAAAAAAATTTATTGACGTTCGAATAATTAATTTGTCCATCACAAAAACAAATAATCAATAAACGATTTTTATAATGTTGTAGACGTACCGTGGTGCAGCTGATCACACGATAACTTCCAGAAATGTTTGGCGGTGATGTTCGAACGCGTGAAATTTCCCATTTAGCGTTCACAACGAATCGAGATATTTACATGATACGCATTTGTGCATATTAAATACGCTCGGCGTTACAATAAGTGTTTTGATAGAATTAAAGAATAAACCAATTTCATTGAGAAATTATACGACGACGAGTGCGTCGTTCCGGACGAGATCGCACGTAAATAAATTCCCGTTAATTTCTGTGACGACGAAAACTCGAGATAATTGATAATTATAGTAACTTAATTCATATCTCCGTAATGCGTTATAGTAATACGTGTTAATATTCGCGTTTAATTGGTTAATAAGCGCGTTACGCTGTGTGCGCTGACAGAAATTTGTATTCCGTTATATTCGCCGAACATAAATACACATTCAATACGCGTCCAATGAACGCAGAATCGTTATAAAATTAAACAGTAGTTCGACGACTCGTCGGCAAACGTTACTTCGTCTCAAAAATACATTATATAAAATATATACCAATATATACAACCTCAATAATGATAACTAAATTATATTCTGTGTGAAATGTTCACGCGTTTATGTTAAAAACAATGTACCGAGCTATAATAACTCAAAAAATATACGATTATTATTTTGTTTAAAAAAACAAAAATAGTTCTTCTTTACTTAATGCTCTGGACAAAATAGGAGCTCACGATAATGCATACTAATAGACGTTCTACGGCTATTGGGATTTGGAAAACTTATTGTTTGGGAATAAATTAAATCGAGTTTTGTGATTTCGATGAGAAATGCAAACTACCTGAAATCAGCGATATTAATGCTACGGCGGACATTTGATTATTCGTCGTTCTAGTAAGTATCAAAAAAAAAAAAATGAAGAAATTGAAAATTCCAATTGGATAATTTATTTCGAAATAAATGCGAAAAAAACAATTTGAATTAAATCATTTTTTACCGACAATAAGTAGGATTACGAGTATGGACTGATAGGATGTGAATTCGGACGTGTTTAGGACGATATAACCATCCGCCGTGATAAACGATGGACCAACTTGTATTTTATTCCTGATACGTGTAGAAACGCTTCGGGCAATAATAAAACGTCAATATCAAATATAATTTTTCTAATCGAATGGGAGAGTGCGCACGATGAGCGTTCGTCCAACAATGACTTAACGGTTTACTAACAAATTAAATATAGATCATTTCGACGGAAATAAAATATACTGCTCGAAAAAGTATCCCGGGTGCTTTATAATTAAAAATATATATATACGAGTATATAGGAATTATGACGATACAATAATTTTGAATTACTAATATTTTTAATTATATAATATATACGTATATTTCAAATTGTATGAATATTTTCAATAAATAACAATTCATAAAATGTAATAATGTATAAGCTAATATTTGATAATATTTAATAATTCATTTATTATTAAGATGAATACAAACACTGTGTGGGACAATTGTAAAAAAAAAAAACACGGTTATTTGCACAGGCATTTCATATAAATATATCTGCGGATTGTAGTGCACATAACGAATTTCACACGGTTTTGAATATATTTGAACGTTAACGCGGAGTTAACGAGAAGAACGAAAAACATAGAAAACACCGCATTTTTCTTTTCTCCTACGCGAATCGGTTTTTCATTCTCCTCCGCTCTGCGATTTGTACAACCAACGAACAACACGCGTATATATTATATATATATATATACCAAATAGCAAATGGATCAGAACTAATTATGTTCAAATAAAATAAGCTCCGTTCCTCCGGGACGGATGATTGTCGCGGAGACATTATAATAATAATAATATCGAGTTATTGTTGCTTTTTTCGTTTTTTCGGTCTTATACCGTTGTCCCGGCCGCACACTTTTATGCTCTCGAACAGACCGCGCGGTCTAAGCCGTGTCTGTGTCGCGGGGATTCGCATCCGAGGACGCGGGGCAGAGGGACGGAGGATACGTCGTATGGGGATAATCCTCACACATCCAGCTCATTACGGTATAACGGCGCGCGGGGAAATTCAAATTAAAAATATATTATACGGACGCTGGATGCGCATTATTAAGTACACCTCATCCCGGTTCGGTCGACAATTTATTCTCTGGACGGCGGCGGCAACGGGCGCATCTCATTTCGCGCAACGTTATAACCATAACAATAATAATAATAATAATATATTTTTGACTCGACCGAGGTCCCGGGCACAGTTGACCACGAGGAGATTTACGAGTAAAACACATTCCCCGGGTTGTAGTCTCTACGAGAGTAAATAAGTATATGTGTGTACGTTCTTCTCGCACGCGTATATGTATATATATATCGATCGATTACGTTTCATTGAGGCTGCACATATTATCTGGCCGCGTGCTCCTGCAGCAGATAGCTTTTTACATCCGGCCAAACGTACGCGGATATCATCGGCTGCCCGTTTTCGCGGCCAAGGAACATATTATTATTATCATTAAATGTTACTATACGTACTCGTATACGTGTTTTGGTACGGTCGGAAACTATTGCCAAAACAAATGGAAATGCCTGTAAATATATCATATACATCCCCGTCGTCCCTCGGTGTACGAGTACAGTTATAATATCATAATATTATTATACGGTTTTTATTTATTTAATTTTTTTTTTTTTTTTTTTTTTGTCACCGCGGGAAAACAAATTTCTAAAAAGTTATGGCGAACCGCGGAGTGTTGTGAGGACGATCGCTGAACAGTAAATATTTACACGTGCAGGGTAAAGATTTTTGAAATTTTGTTATTGCTGCGATTTTTTAAAAGCGACGCGATCTATCGCGCATAGCATTCGCATAAAAAAAAAAAAAAAATGATTCTGAGCGTAGAATATCCGATGTAATATTATATAATAATAATACTGTGCCTATGGAATAAAATATAATTTATATCGTTTCTTATTGCAATAAATCTAAGTGGGTGAAAAGTGTTCAAAAATTCGTTTCGTTAATATACAGTTGGTATACAAAATTACGTGTTTGGTAAAAAAAAAAAAAGAAAAAATCAAGACTCCAAAATGTATAATATTTTCCACGAAAAAATAAAAATGAACTTTGCATCGAAAAATTTAAAGACTTTTAGGTATATTTATAATAAATAATGCGTGCGTCTGACATTGTGTTAAATATTTTTAAATCGAAAATTACCTCTGTTTTATTTTAATTAAATACCTCAAAATCTATTAAATCCCTATAGAATAGATCGCAAACGAAGGCAATTTCTTTTCAACCTGCAATATAAAATAAAGTTACACGTTTGGTGAATATTTCGAGTTTTCATAATATTAATATAACCGTTGGTTGTAAAATTATGAAGAAATAACGCGATAATCAATTTCGCCGATATGGCTTTTTTTTTTTATGTAATTTTTCGGTAGTTTTTGAGTTACTACTCTCGGTTTGTTTTGTACAAAATTAGAACTGTTTGCAGCAATTTTTCCGTTAAACGCTCGGTGTAATTTCAAAGAGCGCCGTCGTCGTAATACTCACGGCGTGGGAGGCAAAATTTTCGACTCGGTTAACGTGCGAAGGCCGACGATATAATATTATTACGAGTAATAATTTTAACGATTATTCGCGTATTTACAGTTCGAAAACGAATTTGTAGCGAATAAGAAGTTATGTATTTGTCTTGTATCCAAGAAGAAGACGAAAAAGTATCGTGTGTTTTTCGAATGTAAAGTCTACCGAAGAATTCGTGAAAATATCCAAACATAATTCGTAAACGACGGGAAAATGTTAAAAAAAAAAAAAAAACTTGAATTCAAAATTGAGTGTATTTCTTGTAATATGATTTACATTAATAATAATTGATATAATTGTATTATTTAATGTAATATAACGTAATAATTTTTTAATTATAAAATAAATATATTTCGTTTTCATCAGACGAAAGACTAGTAAAGTATTTATTTTTTTTTTTTTTAATACGTTTTATTCTGGAGACAGCGAGGGAATGGGAAATTTGATTTCCCGCACCGGACGGCATTACACTTTAACTGGGCACTGGTTATGAATATGTAAATCGCAACTCCCACGAGAATCGTTTTCGTGGCAAACGTCATTAGGCCGGACAAACAGTAAAGAATTATATACAAATATCCAATAACATAATTTTAGGAGAAATTATAAGCAATTTATAATTGAAAAAAAAAGTATATATATATATTTTTTTTTTTTGCATTGGATTCCAATTTATGTGTAAATACGTATTACCAATACCGGCATACAAACAAATGAATGACAAACAAACGAAATTTATGTTCCAATTTCCAACATAGTTTCTATCTAACGTGTTAATCAATAATTTTCAACGTGACAAAAAGACATCATAACAATCATCAACCAATTTATAAGAAAAATAAATTTTTTTTTTTAATCGAATGGGATTCGATATTTTTTCGATTTTATTATTTTTTTTTAATACTGAAAATTACATCAGATGCGGTTTTCGTTTTACAAACACCGGGCTGATTTCCAAGCTTTTAAAATATATAAATTTTCCAATGTATAGAGTGGAGTATGAAAACGAAAACATATTTACCACAAAAAACGTATATATTTTTTTTTATTGAATGAGCTGCGCGGCTTATAGGTGTTCGTTTTATATGCGTAGAGCGAATTCAAATATTTTCAGTATACGCACCGACTGCAATATTAAAAAAAAAATTATTTCTCAATTTTAGTTCAATACGTATGCGATTTAAAATGATTTTATAATTTTTTTTTTTTTTATGTCGAAAAATTGCCATAAAAGAAAAATTGGCGTTATTACGTGTTTATTAGAACGAAAACATATGCGATATTTTACCATCGCGTGTAATGGAACACAACGTTAAAACAACATTGTCATTGCAAATTGATATCAATGAAAAAAAGGAAAAACTCATTAATCGCGACTTCTCGTGGCAAACGCTATTTCAATTTCCGACATTGCAGACTTATGTGTATATGTAGACACACATGGCCAGTGACCAGTATGACGTTTCGTGTGGGCGCGTTTATGACTTGTGTCATCTAATCTCGCACACAAATATTAATTGAATACTTCCAAAAGAATATCCGCGAAATGAAAAGAAACAAACAATTGAACGTTAAATGAAATTCTATTTTAGCTCAAAAACATGAAAATAATTTTTTTATTATTACATAATAATACTGTGTGATTTGCAAATTTTCGTTCATCAAAATCTAACATTTAAATTTACCGTTATCCACAATTTCGATTCGAATGAAGTCAAAATAAGAAAAACAAAATTTTCGGTACGTTATATAGGTATATACAGCTGATTAACGAGAACAAGCAATTATCAAATATTTTTACCGACGACATATTTTCTAAAAATTGTAATCGTATCGAACGAATTTCGTCGTTTCAACTATTCGTGGTAATAATGATTTCGTATATTTTTCACGTCTTTAATATCCAATTTTTCTTTTCGCCATTCCGCTGCTATTACGGACCATAAAACTAATAATAATAATAATAATAATAATAATAATAATAATAATAATAATAATAATACAATAATAATAATAATAATAATGTAACATATTTCACGATAATATATCCTATGGCACATTGAATGATGATGCCATTAATATAACTGCAATAGCGTAAATAATATGCGTTTACACGCATATTTTAGAGAATAAATTATCTCGCCACGGATATTATGACGTCGGGAATTATTTATGTTTTTAATTTGACATTGAGTTAATACGCATTATTATTATATGCCGTGCTTAATTGGTTTACTGTCGGTTTTCGTATATTATACTATAAAAATCTTAACATCTCAACTACGTAAACGGGTTCGAAATATTATTATTCAAGTGCTTATAATTTTCGTAAAAGTTATAGTTTTATGTACTTTTCCATAGTGTTTTAATCTTATCATATTATCTTTAATATTGCGTACGCGTTTAAAGAGAATGGTTTTTAGTATTATTATTATTATTTTCTTTTTTTTTCGTGAGTGTGAAATTTAGCAGTGTACACAAGAGACGACGACAAAGAAACGTATATTTTTAAATAATAAAAAACAATGGCAAATAAAATCACGTGTCTCGAAATAAAACGAACTAAAACATTCGGCGATCCGTTTACGAAAACTTTTCGATTATTATATTACTATTTTTTTGACGTCTGAGTTCAGTAACCACGAGACATAATATATCCGTGTACCGCGTTGTATCCTGCATAAATTATAAATAGATATACATACGTTGATTTTTTTCGGTATAAAATAAACATTTAAATTGATATTCGATTTTTCAATACGCGACATCCGTCAGTTTAATTTTTATTAGATTTGGATATCCAAACATTACTGTATACTTTACACATGTCTGCAAGTCCTTATCGTAAATATGATAATATAAACGGATTATGACTATACCTGAGTAGCATTTTAGGCGGAGACGCCGTTTTTAATCATCAATACGTGATGGTTCAATGTACAGTGCAAGTCTGGTTCATAGCACCGTGTTTTTCAGGAAAATGAAAACCGAATTTTTACATGGGCCATCAGAAAGTTACTTGCGATCCAAACACCGTAGTACTGTTCAAAATAGGCACACGAATCAGTGTATTCGTGTGTATTAATAGTGATTTTTTTTTCCTTTTTGGTTATATTTTTTTCCAATCACTCCGGCACAACTGGTATGGTCCCGTCACCGTCATCGGTTGGACGCTTCGTTTTGAGAATTTCGGTTTTACAGACGTGGCAGCCTAGACGTGCGTATTCGGTATCGTCAAATCAGCGTACCGGTCATTCTCAACGGTGTTGTTGTTTTGTTTTGAATTTGCCTAGTACATTTAATTTAATTTATTAATTCAAATTGTTCGAAATCGATTATTTTTATCGTTAATTACAATCCTGCGGCAATTAGGCATTAGCATATTTATGCATTGGCTTTTAATTTGCGAATGAAATAAAATAAAACGATCCGCGTTACACAGTTCTTTGTTTTACCCGATTCTTGTAAGAAATCTTCGTTACATAACTCGGGAATAAGCGTCGAAACAGTAATAATCGTATTGATACGCCCATAACCGCGGTAATAACGCGTGAAAATTGTATTTCTCTAGCTTATTATTATTTTTTTACTAATATTTGTATTTTGAATGAACACGTACATTTACTATTAACGTATACAACTATTACAATATGTGGTAACACACCACGATTATCGTAAATAAAATACAACATGTTCAAAATATTATATCGTCTTTAAATCTATTTACAACGAAATCGATATTTTGAATTACGGTTTGTTTCGGTCACATTCGTGTGTTGTGTTATTCAAATTTTACGCATAAAAATACACGTAATATATAAAATTAAAAAATTTCTAGGGTCTACTGCACATTTAGGGCTTTGGTTGATTCGAGTTTAAAGTACCGTGTCCACATTAAAACACTAAATAGTCACGAAATTATTTATATTTCGTGTACGAATGGGTTTCTCTTTTTTCTTTATGCTACCAGTAAATCGATAATTCGTAATTTATTTCGCGATTTTCAGTATTTAATATTATTTTCAGAAACGAACAACTCTTATATAGACTCGTTTCGTCAAAGGAATTTATTTAAAATCTCCTCCACCACTCTCGTATAGGTATTCGATGTGTAAGCATACGTTTGTATACGATATCACGCGTAATTCTAGACGATTTCTAAAGGGGGTTTGGTGCGGTTTAGGAGCCGTTAAAAATAAGGATCAAGACCGCATATGTGTAGTTATTATTATTATTATTATTATTATATACGTGTTTCGCGTCGTTTGCGGGTTCAACCGACGGGGATTTAAAAGCATCGACGTAGATAAAATACGTTTGCGTTATAAAGTTTAGCCCGGACGATAATTTATTGTTTAGTTATACGAATTAATGCGTGTGCAAGTATCGAAAATAGGTATTCCGAGAGTTATTCGATTCGAATCCAATATCCGAGAACAGCTTATTCGTATATATTATGTACTCGGCGTATACCGTTTTTACAATTATTGTCGTCGTGCGGGTAAGATAAAAATAACGTCGTATCCCGTGGGATAATAATACATAGGGATGCACTGGTGAATCCCTTCACGTTGAATCGAAACAATTAAACGTCACGGCCAGGATTGTGCAATGGTGGTTAGGTTTAAGTATGAATGATACTATAGGTTTTTGGAATATCTATGGATACCATCATGTAATATCAAATCGGTATACGATACCAAACCAGGTAAAACTGCATAAACCACAGTCAAATTTCAAAACGTGTGTACAGACGTACGCGTATATACACGGACGGTGTGTAGTGGAGATCCGCTTTGAAATGCGGTTAAATTAATCCTGCTCATAACCGCGGTAAATTATAATAATAATAATTATTATTATTATTATTATTATTATTATTATTATTAATTATTAGCAATCTGGACAAGTTTTCAAAAGCGTTATGCTTATACTTATATAAAAATTATGATAATATATTATTACATTTTTTCGCAGTAGCCAGTGGGTACTAGAATTAATGAAATACACAATAGTATAAAATTATAACAAGTTTATAATGTAAATACTTAACAAAAAAAAAAAGCAATGGAGGAGTTCAAACACACAAACCTCCCTCTGGCTACGCAACTGATCACGGCACATGTTATATATATATATATGCGCGGCTTAAAATGGTAAAAAAAAAAAAAAGAGAGACGTCAAGGATATTCGTGTGAATGATCATTGCTACACGTTATTACGTTTAAGAATAATATTTGTCTTCGTATACAAACTCCGAGTTTTTACATTTTTTCTTCTTCTTTGTTTTCAATGAGAAATAACTCAATAGAGTACATTTATATATATATAAAGAATAAATTGCCGTTAAATCGGTTTGTGATCCGAATTTTGCGAACGACCTGAAAATCTTCTTTTTTGTTTTCTCAGCGAATAGGATTCGACGGACGCGTCCATTACGTAATGCAATGCGACGAAAACACTACGCTCACCACCGGACTTTGGACGTTGAAAATTTCATTTTCGCGATCGTTTCGAACGTATAAGTTCGAGCGAGCTGCCAATACTGACGTTTTTATACGTATAACATTAGCCTTGGGATTTGTACCGCATTGCCGCATTTGTCGCGCGAACGACAGCGCATATACAAATACATATTATGAAACGTTCGTGCACGATTGCGCAATGCTCGGAATGAGAAAAAATAGCCGTAGAGCGACGCAAACGTGTATTGAAAATCTGAGTCTCGGAACAGAACCGTATAGGAACAGAACCAGATATAAAACTATTAAAAATGGTTACGCACGCTGCGTAATTTTGTCAAATCGTTATTATTCCGTCAAAGACAATAATATTCATAGTGAAAATATCGCAAATGATTATTATCACACGAAAAATCGTGCTACGTCGTTTCCAACACCGTTTCTGTTCGACGCACAACGACTCGGTAGCACACGAATAATAATCGAAAGGGAATGTTCAACGAGACTAGTAGTGCGTACAGCAACCGAAGCGTTTCGTTTATACGCGTTTTTATTTTTATTTTACCAATACGCGTAAACGTACGTATTTTTGTAAAACGTCACATTTTCTCACTCGCAACCACTGGCAGCGTATAAATATGTAAAACGATTTATCTATTTGTTCTCTTTCGGCCGTATCATAAAACGATTACCTCAAACCGTCGTCGTCCAGTCTCGGCGTTCCGAAAAATTAGAAAAAGGACGTTAAAGGAGATATTTTTTTTTCTTTTTTTTTTTTTGTAAATGAGGTATTCCGTCGTCATCGTCGTCTCCCCCGCGTCCGAACGAACGACGGCTGGTGCACTGCACGTTTCCCACGTACATCAGTCCCTGCCGTAGATCGGATCGAGACGGACGTGATGGACGAGGTCGGAAATGAAAACTCCTTCCTACGCATAACGTATTGAGCATACGCATCGGTCAAGACGTTTCCGCGAGTCCTTCTCGCGACCGCTAGTGCTTCCATAAAATATAATACATAATGTGACACGCGCGCAGAATACTTGCTCCCGGGGCGTGTTCGTGAACGACGACAGGACATTATATTATTATTATTATTATTATTATTATTAGTATTATTATTATTATTAATATTATTATTATTATTATTATCGTATACGCATCGATCGTGTTGTGCACTAGTGAAAACTGCTCGCTTTCATAACGAAATAATAATACGTATAGGAAAATGCGTCAAGTTCTGTAGGTCGTAGTTAAAAGACGTTATAACACCCCCTGTACAAATAAATTCTTAATTGTAAAATGTTGTCATTATTATATTTATTTATAATAAAAATATTTTTATACGGATTGGAGAATTTGATATAGCATAAATAATAAAATTGAAAACGAATTGTTCCATATATCTACGTAGATCGGGCGCTATTTATTATTTTGAGGGTTTTCAATATCGAACGATAAAAAAAAAAAATCGTGAATATAAGCAACGGATAATAATTTGTCATTATATATATGTATATTTTTTTTTATAAAAAAAAAAAAATTGTTTTATTTCAAATTGAATTTCGTTCCTAAGGGTTTTTACATTTTGCAAACACTATTTATATATATATATATATATATATATAATTTACATTAAATAGGTAAAATAAAATGCGCCATTTCTTTCTTTTACACACTTTTGGGGTATCTCCAATAAGAAGTAGATTAAGTTTTTCAGATCGCTAAACACAATTACTTTGATATACAGTTATTGCTTTACGGATATGTCGTTACAATTTGTATAGTAATTGCTTTTAATCTGTGCTTTACTCAATTTACCGTTGTATTCATTATTTTCGGCACATTGATTGAAATATAAGTAAAATCTGTAAAATATAATGAACACGCTTAGTTTTTTTTTTTTTTTACTCTAAAAACGATTTGAAATCATATCGTAATGACGTTTCTGATTATTATTATTATTATTAATTATTCATTTTGTTGAATATAGTTTACGAAATTAAATGATCATTTTCACGTATTATTTTCAAATTAATATTCATCAATAATCTGTACGGAACACATAAATATTACGAATGTATAATTGTGTTTTCATTATTATTATTATTACTATTTCTTGAAAGACGAGAACACGTAACAACATAATGGTTTTGAGGGAGAAAAAAACAAGATATTATAAAAATTAAATTACGACGTGATATGCCATTAGCTCTTCTTCAAAGCAGACATTTTTCTTTCCTCATTCGTTCTTAAAACGAAATAAAAAAAAATATTACACTCGCCATTTTAATGAAAAAAAAAAATTGTCAACACGCATATAAAATAATAAATAAGTATGAATACGCAACAATTAATATAAAGTTTAAACAACAAAATCTTAAACTTTAATAAATTATGAATGTGTTATAATATGTTTTTATGTTAACATTAAACTAAATTAAATTACGAAAATATATTGTCATCCATTCAACTCGAGTTCTGAACACAAAACGTATTCAACTCAAGCTTTAAGAATACACATTAATCTAAATTGTATGATGGTGTACAAAAACTCTTTTTTTTTAGGCTCACAATTAGAGTGGTAATTAGTTTTAAGTTTTTTACACGCGATAAATTATTAATATTTTAATGACCATATTAAATTAATCTAACAATCTAATTGTTAAAGATACGTTTACAGTATAGAATTTTATTCACTAAAATTAAATATAAAGAAAATTACAAATTTATAGTTTTTTTACGACTATTTAGGTTTACGTTAAAAAAACAAACCTCTTTTATATGCGATGAATACGTATAATTTATAATTTGCTCAGAAAAAAAAATGTAAAAAGAAAAAAAAATAATTAATGGACAAAGCTCATATTAACGTTTGAAAAAAAAATTGTATTTATAAAACATTATCATTATGTGAAATAAATCTTGTTCGAAGGGGGCAGCTGCATCGCGTGTTTCATTATACGCGTAGTAGATCGATAAGCGAAAGAAAATTAACCCACTTTCTTGACGTAGTTCTGAAATAAAATCTGAAAGTAAAAATGAATTCGTGAAGTTTTTTCAATGTTGTGCAAGAAAAACATTTTTAGTTCTTAAAATTTTAGTCTATAAAAACCAAAATTTTATTTTGAATAAAAAAATAGAAATTTCTTATATTTATTTTATAAGAAAAAAAACGGGATTTTGATTAAAAAGTTTGTTTCCTGCATGACCTAGCTAAGAAGTTAACGAAATCAGATATGATTAAAAAAATCAAAATCGATTATTTCGTATTTCAATAAGTATACCCAGTTAAGTGTTATTGGATCTATAAAAAAAACGGTGAATTACTTTTATCGGAAAAAACAAAATATGAATTTGTCGATTTTGACTACTCAGTTAATATAGCGGTCAAAGCTTGTAGCCGAAAAATTATTAAATTAATTAAAATTGTATTCAAATGAAAATACTTGGGAACGATGTCGCCACTACATTTCTTTTCTTTCTATTCTTTTTTTGATTCTAATATAGTTCTATGATTTTGGATTACTCACAAACTCGTGATGTTCTAGCACCTCCAACTCAACAATCGCGGATACAGAGATATTATTGTTTTATTACACGTTGTACAAATGTCTGTCACTGTACACATCCGTTTCAAATAAATTATACAAAAAATAAAACGGTATGCTAAGCGATAACTAAAAATATAGTTAACAACTCGTTATGTGCAGCGGTCCAAATTGAGGAGAAGGAGGGAAAATTTTTATTTTTTCCATTAACAGTCAGTTTTTTTATGTATGTGTAAAAAAAGTGTTCGGATGATCTTTACACGCGTCACTTCCCGGTAGCAAATTTTATTCGGGACACAATTTGTCACAGTTTTCGGCAGTTTATTTTTTCAACGTAATGCAAAAATTTTCACAAAAACTCGAGAAAATTATTTATATAACCGTTTTAGAAATTTTATCAATTCTTGTATTCAATAGCTCGATATATAAGCTTAAACATATTAACAGTTTAACGTCATTTATACATCTCATTAAATTTTTTGAAAATCTTTTTTTCGAATACCTAACCTAATGTTTTGTCATTACTTTCGAATTATTATAATTTTGAATTTAATTCAATTTGTGTTTCGTAACATTCAATAAAACTACAAATCATATGAGAGTACTTAATAAAAATGGCTAATTAATTATTAAGATATATTAGTGATAGGGCGGGAGAATGGTGGAAGGAATTACTGATGGTCTACGGTGGCTTTATATCTAAATCCGGCCTTGGAGGGATGAGACGGACTTGCGAATTTAAAACATTGTTTTGATCGAAACGGTATATTAATAAAACAATAAAATCATTTTTTTTTCTTGAGTATTTAAATTATTTTCTTTTAAGAATTACACAATAATGTGTTTTAAGTAAAATACACTTAAAAATAATATACTATGTAGTGTTTCATTAACCGATTATTTTTTTAAACGTAGATCATAATAATATATAAGAGTGTAGAAAATAGACACACGACAATAATATTATTGATTTATAAATAAAAGACAATTAAACTGATGTAAATTAATATCGGCGAATATTTTAAAATTATTTTCGAAATCAGTAAATATTTAAAAACATTTGGCGACTGAAATTTATTGTATATAAGCAACTTTTCTACTAAAAAAAAAAACAAAAAAAATTATAATTGAATACACTTGAAATTACAAGAGTATTATCGAAATACACAAATATTTTTTTCAAATATTATTATTATTATTATTTTCTTTTAATTCAGTAACTATTAAATAAAATATCAATCATCAAATTTCTTCGTGTATTGAAATTTTAATTGATATTTACACCAAAAATGAAAATATTTTAGTATTTACATATGAATGTATTTGTTTTATATATATATATATTCACTTTAAAAAAAAATTCCATTGATTGCGACCACCAGAACTTTGGCATTTAAATTATTTGAATTGCTGGTGTTTTATATATATATATATATTGAGTTATTATATTTCATATTTAATTGTAAAATTACACATTTCAGTAGGTATGTGAAGGTTTAAAACGGAACGCGTCACGTCGATACTCGTTGTTTCGTCATTCAAATCAAATCGACTAATTTCCAACCTTAGCAACACGAAAGAATAAGTTACGTTATAATTATATTAATTTTGATTTTATGTGCAACGTCACATTTGTCCTATACAGTTATATAATATAATATATACATTATAAAGTTGTAATAAAGTTAAAATTTCATTAGTAATGGCAGTACTTGCTTATATTACGCTAAAGTTTTTAGCCTAGTGTCAGCAATATTAGAATGGAGCATATAGTATACGCATCATTCTATACTTTTACAAAGTAGACTTTTAGAGATTTTCTAATTGTCATAATTATAGAAGCGTCTGAAATGCTTCATGTCTACGAATTTCAAATCCTGCAGTTAAATACTTTTAACACATAATTTATCTATAAATTGAAATCCAATTTGTTCATATTATAAGGTATACCGAAATTCAAATTTTAACACATCACACAATGACAATAAAAACGAAGTCCATTGCTCGACGTTATTACTTATTAGCTATTACGTGTATACATCATATATATTCAAATGATTTAAATAATAACAAATACCGATTAGTGATTAATGAACAACGTAAAAATTAAACGTAAATCAACCACATCTTACAAACAGTAATAATAATTAATCGTATAATTTGAATAGATAAACGGTCAGTCGATCGAGTTCAAGAAGGAAATAAAACCGTTTACAAAAGAAAAATATTACGTTACGTTTAACGGCGGACAAATCTCACGAAGATTATAGAGCAATAAAAACAAAAAAACTATATATATATAAATAGCGATCCGCAAGAGAAGGTAAACGAAATCATCTTTTTACTATATATATACTACAGGTATCTACGACTTGATCATCAACATCGAAGAAGAAAATGGTCCATTTAAACTTTAGTCGTCTTTTTTTTTCTTTTTATTATTATTATTATTATTATTTTAATGAGTTAGCGATAACAGGAAACTTCATAACTAAAAATAAAAGTTTGAATCCCCGTACAGTATATATATATATATATGTACTAATTTATTTTGCGGCGACGGTAAGGGCAAAAAAAAAAACGAACATAATCGAATTTGAACGCGACTGTGCATAGTTAATTGTAAGTTATCATATCTTTTCGGGGCGCGGTGCAACTATTAAAATCGAGATTTCTATAATACAATTACCAGGTCCCGGAGACTTTGTGCGCACATTAATGTTCGTTCTCAAAAACAGCACGACTGGGGAGATATACGATTCGACAAGAAGGTGTACTGCAACGTCTTGAATTGAAATTCAAAATTTTCAAACGCATGTTTTTGCATATTTTCCGTTTTTTTATTTTTCGTATAAATAGGTTTCGAAAGATTTTTTTTTTTTTGTTTTTACCGCGTATGTTTTACATATTCTAAATAATTCATGCGGGGAAAAAAAATTTCAATTTTTAGTGTATCATTCATAATACGAGTGAATAATAATAAAAAAAAACAACGCTACATAATAAAACGTTATTTTTATTATAAATATTTTCTACTCGTATATTCGTTTATTCATATACGTGCGAACGCGTTCACGAATATTATTTCGTAACGTTTGACATATTATATTCATTGTACTACGTAAAAATGTAATTTTAATGTTAATATAAGAATTTTTTTCACTATTTATATAAATTAGCGTATTACGACAATTAGCGCGTTTTAATTTTTTTTTTTTTTTTTTCCTGTTTTCTTCAAACCCAATATTGTCGCGTTTCTTACGCAACGTTCCTTTTTGCACCATCGCGAGAACAAATAATATTATTACGCACGAAATTAAAAACGAGAGGGGAGAGGTGGAATTAAAAATTACAATCGTTCGTACACCGTTAATACACTGGAGTGCGTGAATAATTGTCGCAAAAGAAAAAGAAAAACAGATTTGCTTTGCTTTGCTTCGAGGGATGGCTGCGTCTTTACCCATACCAGGCTTGCGCCTCTTCTAGGGGATGGACGTGAAGGATTGTGTTTGCCAATGTCGGTCCGTCCAAGTTAGTGGGTACGGTTTAGGTAAGAGTTTAGTGGTTGATGAGGGGTGGGACTTTCGGAGGAGGCGGATGTGATCGTGATCGGAGAAGGAGTTTTTGTAGAACATCGATTTGTATTGATTCTTGGATTGTTTTGAAGTTTGTCGATTTCTGAAGGACCGAATTTTCGACGAAAATGGGCAAGCCCGTTATCGTACGGATGCCGATGTTCTGGACGGATTCGATGCGTTCCCACTGGGAGGGACCAATGAAGGGCGCCCCCCAAGTGGAGCCCGCATAGGTAAGGATGGGGGAAACATAAAGTTTGAGTAAGTTGAGTTTTGTGTTGATAGGGACAGGACCGTTTTTGTTAAGTAAAGGGTAAAGTATACCGCGGGCGCGTGTAGCTCATTTAGTTATGTCAATGATGTGTTGGCCGAAGGTGAGCTTGCGCCCGATGGTAACGCCGGGATATTCGACTTGCTTGGACCAGGAAATAGCGCGTGGTTGTTGAATTGTAAAGGCGGTAAAGAAAAATAGAAAGAAAACGAATTTGTTTTATTTCAAAAAAAAAAAAAAAAAAATACCGAATTCTGCAGTGCACGAGTAGGACATAAATAATATCGTTTTAACAGCCGCTCGCGCCGTAGTGTTTTCCGCGTCGCCGATGGTAATGTCGACCCGACGATGACGACGACACCGCCCCCTGCGCACCGCACGACGACGACGAGTGGCCCTTAATATATATATATTTTTTTTTTTTTTGCGTTTTTCATTCCCTTTCTACGCGCGCGCCCGAAATTTATTTCTCGGCCAAAACATAAAAAAAAAAAGCGTGGGCGCCCCGACGAAAACTTCCCGTACGGTTCCCGGATACGTGTACAGGATGGTACAAGAGAACGGGAAAATGTCAAACTCTATCCAACGTCGAAGAACGTACCTAGAAAGTAGTTTACGTCTATAGACTCTATAGTTTACGGTCGAAAGCGTCGTGTCATTTGTAGGGTCTGTACCCTACAAAAAAAATGAAAAAATGCCGTTCGCAACGACGTCTTCGAAATCGCACGGGAAATCGCGAATCCCGCGAACCATCGTTTAGCGATGATCCCTGACCGACGAGACGCTACGACGATTTCGGATTCCGAGGCTCGAATGACGGAACCGCGTGAGGAAGGACCGCTCATCATCCTCTGTTACCGAACGAACGCCGCATCCGAATCGCGTTTACGATAATCTCAGTGTTCGGAACGCGTGGCGTTCCGATTCCGGCGCATTGGTTTTCGACAATAAAACGTTTTTCGATCTGTTGCTACAGTTCGATGGGGCGACGCGTCGTTTTTCTTTTTTTTCTCCCCCGGCACACCCTGTACACACCGTCTATATTTCACGCGCAGCAGCAGTTACGGACACGCCGTGACAAACGCGCGATAATTTGCTACGGAGAGCTGATGATGATGCACTTTACCGCGCGGGGCCGTAGTCGTCGTAGTCACGTGACAATCGTTTCCAATTCGTCAACCGGCGCATCCGTCACGAGCACTTTTTCTTTCTCCTTCGTTCTTTTCATTAAACACCGCCGCCGCCGACTTACCGACAAACAGTCGTCACGTCTCCCATTTTTTTTTTTTTTTTGTCTAAAATCTTCATCGTCGGTTGTGGTAAAAGACGTGGCCATAGTGAACGACGCCCGGCGCGCGCGAAGGGGGATTTATACACGTCCGTTCGTAAAAACATATATATATATATATAATATGTAAAAATATCCGCTGTACGTCTCGTAGGATTTTTTATTTACGATTTGTCCGGCTGGTGTGCACACGCGTATAGTATTTTGCCGTTCCGTCCAATGAGAATCGCGTTTGAGACGACAATGAAAACGAGAAGAAAAAAAAGTAAATAGAACAGTCGATAAATTCGTGAAAAATGCGCTTACCGCGCTCGCGATCACTACTATAACAATACGCGCATCATACACGTGTATATGTGGGAACCGTATCGGCACGACGGAGTGTTTTTGTCGCACATTGAGGAATGCGATTTCACGGTATGGATTTGCTCGTCGCGCGATGATAATAATACACACGGCGCCCGGTTATTTATCCGATAAAAGCAATTTCACGTGCGTCCGCGTGACATTCGAAATATGGAGTGTGGTGTACTCTTTTTTTTTCCCCCCCGCCCCCGCTCGTTTTGTTTAAAATCACCGCGGCCACTTCGTTTCGCACTTCGCATTTGTATGGGAAAATAAAAAATCCGCGAGACAATCGAAATTAATCGAATACCGCGCAGCAGCAGCAGCAGCAGCTTATTATATCGGGAGAACACGAGGAGTAATGGATTTATAGAACGGGCGGGGGAGGTTTTTTTTTCTTTATTCTATCGCCCGTCTCTCGTGTAATGGTACGATTTACATCGGATTTTTACATTGTCCGCGCCGGCGTTTCTCAAACCGTGGGAGTCAAATTTTAGTGGGCCGCGAGAAGTTTTTTTTTAATTATATATATATATAGATTTTTGAACAGGAATTCACGACCAAATAATAATTTAGCGCCAAAATATTCTTTTATTATACACATGGAATAAAAACGCCTTTATAATACGTATGAATTATAAAATATTGTAAATCTCGAGAATCACATAAACGTAAAACCGCGATGGATATTCGGCGAAGAATTTGCGCCGCGATCCTAAAAATGTTGAGAACCACCGGTCCGCGCGATTAATCGATTGTGCAATAGAAAAACGAATCACATTTTCTGATGGTTTATTATTATCATGCGGCTCTAGAGACAGAGGACTCGGACGTTTTACCCAAAAAAAAACTTCTCGACGATTTCGATATATTATTAAATCGGAGTGTTTCTTATTTCGATAAAAAAAAAAAATAATAATAATAATACACCGGCGAAATTAATAAAATATGCATTTTTTTTTCACCTATTATCAATCTCGATAGCGACGAGCGTGTGTGTCTACTCGACGCTATTAGCTATTATAATTACGTAGTATTTCGAGTTTTTCCACTTCCATACAACGTTAACGAGTAAAAATAAATTTGAAAAGAAAAAACTATACGCTATATTCGCCGTATTTACAACTTTAATCAAATTGTAGTGAACAAAAACGATTGATGAATTTAAAAAAAATTCGATATTCACCGACCTCAACACGTCGTCGCGTCTAAACGAATCAAATCGATTTGCGTTTATTCGCCATTTGATCCCGGGGACCTTCGGTTGTCGTAATGATTATGGAAATTATACTCGGATTTTTACCATTTTCCCTCTACGTCCGCATCACGTTGACGGACGAGTGACGTCTGGGTTTTTTTTTTTCTTTTAATATTCTCCCAGCTAACAACGGTATTGGCGATTGTCGTATAAAACAGTGTGTCTGCTGCGCGATTCGTTATCGCGATCGACCAAAAACTATTATTTATTTTTAAGGTAACACTATGCAGCGGTTATCAAACTTAATTCATCGAAATCCGAGACATTAAAATTATTGCTCGTTTTCTCGTTCCGAAATTCTGTACCGAAATAAATAATACTTATTTTATTAACTCGTTTCCGTTTGGAAATTATAAATCATATACAACAATGGTTCAAAATTAAAACATTTTTTTTTTTTTTTTTTGCAATTATTTTATTACATTTTAGGTGCGTGTGTGTGTGTGTATAGTGTTTTAAAATTAAATGTACACAGTATATCTTTTAGTTTCGTTTCGGATTTTTCTAGCAACATTTTGTTTTCCGGTCGTAGGATTCTTCACAAAATTGATTATAAATACTCGTTTTTCTACGATAAGAAAAGCTACTACCGCCGTTTTTGCGTCGAGTTCGTTTCTACGATATCATTTGTCCCGTGTGTTGTCCATCGAAAAAAAATACACGTTCCACAGCTGCGTACGGACCGGGAAAAACAGAACTGAATTGGACACCATTTAAAATAGCATATAGACAAATCGTGTTGGTTTCCTGTGAATGTAATGAACATAATATACTGCTCGACGGTGTATCTCATCAATTCGTGTTTCTTATTTTTATTTCATTTCTTTTTATTATTATTATTATTATTATTATTATTATTATTTTATTCAACAATTATGATGATAATTTTATCGTCGAATTAAAAGTCGTTATTTGTACACCGGGACATCTCATTTTCTCGCGAGAAACTTCCTCGGGATAATGGAGAGACACGTGGTGTCATTAATCTATAACTATGTGTCTCGTGCCTTAATTCGCCTCGAGTAAAAAAAAAAAATTCTCTCTCTCGCACTTTGTCAAATAAAGAATCGTTTTTCTCAAAATTAGTTTGAATTCAATCGGACCGCGGCTGGAACTGGACACACGTCGCCATGCAAAATACTTATATGTTCGATACGCGATATACCTAATAATTAATACCTATATTTATACGCAATTATATTAATAACGAACTTCTAGACTCGTTAACAAATTGAATATCCTCAGCGCGACACAATGTTTCTAACCGCGTCAAGTTCATTACACGTACCTATGTGTAATAATAATAATAATAATAATAATAATAATAATAATCACTTGAACATAAACGTTCTGTTTAGTTTCATTTTTCTTCCAGCGCGTATTGACCGTATAATAGATATTCCGTTAAATTACCAAACTGCACATATATATTGTCATTTTTCGCGATACTTACATGCGTTATATATTTCAGCAATTTTCGGATTTCGTTTACGATGTTTGAAAACAAAAATGTTCTCTAGAGAATTCATATATATATATGGAATAAAAAAAAACATTTGACAATTTCTGGCAAATAAACTTTTGTGCGATTGCCAAAGCTCTTTGTTTTCGAATTTGCTATAAAATAACAGTAAAAAAAAAAAAAAAAACTGCTCTCGAATAAAATAATTTCCAGCGATCCGAAAAGAACGATTAAAAATATTTAATTACTCGTCTAAAAACGAAAACTATTATTTTATAAAAATTCCGATAATTTCGTTAAATGATATTAAATAGTGCGTGGTCGTAAAATACTATATATATATATTAACACTGATAATATTTCATTTCGAAATTACATTGTAACAAAGCGAGTGAACAATGAGAAAAAAAACATGTCGGATTATATGTTATTAATTTATATTTCCCAATTCGTATTATCGGTTTTTGATTACTTTAAATTACTTTAAAAATACATCGCCGCCGAGTAAAAACCGATAGACTTATCGAAAGTTTCCCCCGTCCCTCCCCATCGAAACTTAATTTTATTTTATTTAATAAGACTATAATGGGTGCCGAAAATAAATCGGAAATATAATAAATAACATTAAACTAATATTATATACCGATTGAACTTTATTATTATTATTATTCATAATTGAACTTCGATTTTATAAATAATAAGGCAGTTTAATTATTTACAATATTTTTACAATCGCACAATATTCGAATTATTTTTATAACACGCGCTTTACAGGACACTCCTATTGAAATAAATTGCTTCACGCGGAAAACAAGTCAGAAGACTATAAACAGCTAATTTTAATACGAAATAAATTTTAACATTACCTATACAATAGCATAGCCATTTTAAAAATATTTTTGACTTTTGAAAATTTTCGAGCATTTTAAACAAACGATTTTCACAATTTTTTTTTTTTTTAATCTCGTAACGTCTAAAAAATTAAAGATATTTACAAAAGCAGCTGTGTTAAGCATAACACTGTGGTTTGCGAATGGTTTTTTTCTTCCCCAATTGAAACGATTTCATCCTAAACATTGCGATTCTTAAACGTTTACTATATTTTTGCAGCACACCGCGTTGCCACAACAGTTTCGTTTGCTTACGTAGCGTCCTCTTAACTCTTTTCCTACAGTTTTCTAAACGAAAATTTTAATATACGTTTATTTCTATATGATTGAAACATAAAATTCGCATGTCAAATAAACCGTCTCCTATATGCATACACATTAATTCATTATTATAGAGATCGTCGGTCGTTAACGCAATATCTTTCCAAATAACTAAATATGTATATACATATAGCGGGATTACTCGAGGGCTAACGGTTATTTTACGATTTTAAATCGTTAAACTGTTCGAGCGTTTACCGATAATAATGCGTTCGTAAAATTTGTAAAGCGAAACATACACAAGCAGGTGTAATTTGTTTTTTGGTTTCGAGAAATTTCGAGAATTCCTGCGTCCGCATCGTGTTTATTATATTATCATACGCCGTACGCTAATGCCTCTCTGCACACGCGTGTTTAGGATTCCGATGACCGGGGAACTGGAAAATTATTAAATTTCACAGCGATAGTTTATGTTTCCCAGAAACACATTTTTAAAATAATAAATGTATTCCGGACGCTTCGCGAAATGCGCGAATCGATTTGGAATTTCAGCCGTCCGTCCACGTTTCGAAAGTTTTCTATTTTTATTTTAAATTCGATTTTATCAACTTTGATCCGATGACGAGTGTTAGTGTGATCTTTTACTTGTATGTGTGTGTGTGAACATTTAATAGCGTATAGCACCGTATTTTTCGATAGAAAATTCGCATTTAGTTGGCATTTAGACGGTTCTTCAAAATTTCTTGACAATTTTCTCAATCAAAGGGGAAAATTTGCGGAAAAAATGCCCATTTACCGTCTCCTCATCTTTGAAATAAAATTGTCGACTCGTCATCACTACCGCATTCGTTGGAAAAACGTATTTCGCGTTTTCGATGTAATTCTAAAACTAATAATACGACTTTTAATACAATACACTGTAGCGCATAAGCACTATTTTTTTTTATTTTTTTTTTTTTTGTAAAAAATAATTCGATCAATTTCCCGGTGAATAATGTAAAGTATTTCAATACAATTTCCGAGTTTCGCGAATTTTTTTAACATCAAAGACCCGAAAAATTCAATTCAACGTCCACACTATATTATTACGTTATTCGAAGAATACATGTATAACAATACATTTTAGAAGAAAATTTCAATATAAAATTAATGATAATACACGAGTGTGTTCTACAACTATTCATATTATACCTATAAAATCAAAGTGGACAATTAATATTTTTATTTATTTTTTAATTAATTTCGTGTATGTTTTTAATTCGTATTACTATTATTATTATTATTGTTATTATTATTATTATTATTGTTATTATTATTATTATTATTATTATTATTATTATTATTATTATTATTATTAACGAATTCTCTAACGGCGAGATGTAAATTTCAACTCACCAGAAATTTTACATATTATATACTGATGGTAGATCGTTACCATAATTTGGGTTGTTCACGGTGGGTGGATATACCTCATACATTATTATATATTTTATGTGCGCGTGTGTGTATGCTAAAGTAATGCGAATTTTATTCCAAACATTCAGAGACAAAACTTCCAGTGTTACAAACAGCGTGTAACAAACAGGCTCATTACCAGTTTATTCGAAGATCAACACTGTACATCATCGTGTCGAGTGAATTACACGCATAGAAAAAAATCTACTTTAAAAGTCATTCCACGCGATACGACTATTGACGCTCGTAATATTCCGTATAAAATGAAATTCGGTTTTTCGAAAAATACGTAAAAAAAAAAATTCTTTTTTATGTTTATGTACATATAAGATATATGTCAAACCGATTATTATATTTAAAAAAAAATTTTGTTTTCTAACAACCTAACCTACGCGAAAACAATACCGCAGTACACGCGAGAAGTGCGGTTACAATTATACATTTTTCGGCAATTTCTCCGACTATATGCGTATATATATATATTTAGTTATCAAGAGCCACATCGAAGGAAATAGTTGTTTTTTTTTAAAAAGCACATTTGTATTTAATTATATTTTTATTAGAAAAAAAAATTGGTAAAATTTTGTATTAATTTATTATGAAATAAAATAATCATTAGTAAAAAAAATTTAAATTATAAAACACGTAATGCACAAAACAACCGTGATAGATAATTTTTGGTTACGACCGTATATCACAATGGCAGTGCATGATTTGGGGAAGGGGAGGAGAGAAAGGAGTACGTCTTATGATTTTTCATAACGATACGTTAAGAAAAAATGATCATTTTACAATAATTTTATCGAATTAAGGAAGAGAATAAAAAAGTTATTAAATGTTGTTTTCAAACGCCAGAATGAAAAAGATTTTACGTTGATATCACAAATTCCATAGATTAATTCGATTAAAAACGTATTGACGAACGAAACCTCAACGAATTTTCAAGACATTAAAATGTTCTTAGGACGCGCGTTATTATTATTACTTTTTTTTTTTATACTTTTCCATCCGCCTTCTAATTTTATTTTTTGCCCGTGTTATTTCAATTTGCGCACGTTTACATACTTTTTTGTTTTCTTTAAATACGTATTTTATAAGACGTCAGTCTTTTCGACTGTAAACGTGAATATAGTTTGTGCAAATCATCACATTGTTTTGACTGGAAATCAAAAGTCATTCGTGCTGAAAATTTCAAAAATCTCCACTCCTTCCCTCGGCTGCCGCGCGATACGTCGTTATTTTTATACGTGAAAATTAAATGTAATTAACGTGTACTTCGCGCGAATATATGTGTACACAACGGCTTTTTCGCGAGAGTCCCACACAACTCGACTTGTTAACTTTGTTGTAAACACCGAGTCTGGTGTGAAGTTTTGCCCGGCACATTATTTAAACATTGTTTAAGTAAGCTCGGGGGGTGAGTTATTTTCACATAATATATTTATTTATTTATTTATTTTTTTTTTTGCTTTTAAAAAACATTCCGCGAAAAATTATCGGATTCGATTAAACTGCGCGCGAAATGACGACTGACTCGCCGACGATTTTCTAATCGAAACCAAGTCGATTTCAATAAAAGAACGTGGAAAAAATCGCGGACCGTTCGTGTCGGTTAGATAACACGAGAATTCAAATGACGTGAAAATAATATTATTGTGAAAAGTGTAGTGCAACACGACACACCGTCGGACGGTACGTAGAGAGAGATTCGGATATTCCTAATTTAATCGCTATATCGTAAAACCGCGTGATTTCGCTTCTATCGATTCCGAACGGACAATGAAATACATTTTTAAACGATTTTCGGTGTTTAGACATCGCGCACTTTATTCGTTAAAAACACTTTTGCGTAACTAAAACAAAAATAAAAGAAAAAAAATTGAAAAACAGTCGCGCACGAGGAGTCGTTTAAACGAGTAATAATTACGATACTCGACGATATAGAGTATTTCTCCAATAAAGCGTTGGAATTAGCGTTTTTTTTTTCTTTTTAAATTTCAAACCACACGACTAAATGAACAGCGTGGATCCAATTTAATGTCACAAACTACACACACTACGTCGTGTGGTGTACGCATTATTGGCAAAACTTTATTCCAATAACATATTTACCACTCGATAAAAATCCCCTCTATCGATTTTTTTCCGCGAAAAATTCGAATAACGTTTTGTTTATATTATATTACCGCGATGAACAAAAGTGTTTAAATATTTTATTTTTTATCTTTCAATAGAAGAAGAAAAAAATGTTACAGTGACCGTTTAATAAGCGTAATACGCATTATCCAATACGTTAATCGGATTACAATAGTTTTCGTAAAGTGAAGAAAGAAAAAAAAAGTTAATCCGTAATTACATTTTATTATAAAGTTTCGTCACTACATCGCATTAGCATAATAATTAAATAAAGTCTTTTTAAAATTCACGATATAGTAATAATAATACAATTCGTGAAAGTATTTTTTTTTCAATAAAAAATAATAATAATAAGAAATTTAAAAAGATAATAATACAATATGTAAATATTTTCAAAGCAACTAGAAAAAATTAGATATTTATTTTATTTAAGTATTTATGTTTGTTTTTGTTTTTGATGATTTTCGAATAAATATATAAAAAAATATATTATTTTCTTCTCTTAACAGTCATGGTTTTTACAAAGAGAAGCCTCCGAATTTCATCAGTACGCTACGTATAATAAATATATATATATTTATTTTTAAAGAAGTAGTCATTTGTCACGTTGAAATTATTTAAATAAAAAAAAATTGAACACTTATAGAGATAATTAGTGTATTTTATAAATAAAAAAAAGAAGTTTACTACAAAAAATAGACGTCTTTATGGAATGCGATTGACAAATTCGTTGTAAAGTTACGAGACTTTTGTAAAAAGAAAAAAAATTGTAAAATTCCACTCGTCGTTTTTCCTCTTTTTTTTTTTAAAAAAAAAAAAAAATTTGTCTTATACACGCGTATAATATTCCGGAATTACTTTTAAACTATTACGATAAATTTAAATTGTATAAAAACGTCGACGGCGTATACGGAATAAGACAAGACGTCAGTTACAAAAACCGTTTCGCATTCTCGAATTGAGCAACTGCTGTTCTTATCTTCCGTTTTTTTTTTTTTTTAAATATTTATTTGTATATTATTAAATTACAACGGTTCGGATGTTTTCGGAAGAAAAAAAAATATAGAATAAAAATCGGCCGCTGGATCGGACGAGAAGACGGCCACTTCTCGAATGAAATCGCAAAATCTCCGGCACTATACGAATTTATCGATTTCGTTAATAACAATAATAATAATAACGTTTTTAAAATCGTAATTGTGTACGCGAGGTGTTGATAATACTCACGGGCGGCGGCGCGTGTACCGGGGCGGTGTAAAGGAATTCTCGAGACGCGAAACCCGCGATCGAGAATCGCGCGGAGAGTCCACCGGCCGCCGTGTTGTTCGGTCGATGGGGACAGAGCGTCCGTTCCGCCGTAGAAAAAAAAAATAGAAAACACTCGACACAAACGAACGGTTCGATATTTGTTTAGAAACCCGGCACACGAGGGGTGAAATTTATAAATAAAAAGAAATTAATACCGTCTTCTTCTTTTTTTTTTTCCCCCTTTTTAATTGCACGCAATTTAAATTAATTTGCTGCCGTTCCGGTGCGGACGAATGTGCCAGTGTGTCGTACGCGGGGACGCGACGCACACGAGAGTGTTTGCGCGCGCGAGAAAAACGCGACGGAGAAGACACGACGAGACGGACGACGCGCGGCGTAGGGTACGGTCGACGGGCAAATAGCATTTCGTTTTGGATATTATATTTTTTTTTTTTTTCAAAAGTCGGCAACGACGGCGGCATTTGGCCCCACCGCTGCTGCCGCCGCCGCCGTCGGGCGCAAGCGCGCGCTCGTGCCGCCACGTTACTACACGGTTTGATCATCGCCACGCGGCGGCGGCGGCGGCGGCGATCGCACTATACTCCGCCTGAATATACATCCACCCAGCCGTCGAGAGTCAGGAGACCGACTACGAAAATATATTATATTAATAATAATAACTGGGGCCGGGGATCTGAAAAAGAAAATAAGATGAAAAATCTAAAAATATGCGCGCGTTTATGCTCCGGATAAAAAAAAAAAAAAAAACTAAATGTGCCCTTGTCAATCACTAAAACGCGCTTGCGAAACACGCGTTGGACAACCGTGTTTAAACAACAGTACTAATGCGTCTAACTATAATATGGTTGATGATCAGTAATAACCGAAGAAAGAAATTAATTTATATTGTTAAAAATTAATCAATACATTAATTACAATCGCGTACACGCGCGTAATTCAGTCATTGCGTTTTAAACAAATTATTTTTTTTTTTTTTTTAGCGTAAAACGCCTATAAATGTACCACCTAAACGTATTATATATATATTTACATAGTTTGTTTCGTAAATTTTATAAATGTATCGTTAATGTATGAAAATTAAAGATTCATTTACACTGTACGACACGTACGTGTAGTTATTACGAATTTATAGTACCTAACCTACCTATGCATTTCGAGTGGCGAGAGACAATTTTTTTTTTAGCCATCTCCTCCCTCGGTGGGATCCTAAATACGCGCATCGTGACGATGCGCCTTAGTCCGAATTATAATTTTATAATTATTATAAGTCCGTTTTATTATTTTACCTCCCATGCACTCCGTTTTTTCTTTTTCCGCATCTGCATTTCATCTCGGTACAACGGATCTTCCTTTTTGGTTATCATTCATCTATGTGGATATTTCGTTGGCAACGGGCATATACGGTATACCGCATTTTTATTTAAATATCTATAACAGTTGCTTTATACGTTCATTATTTCGATATTCAAGAGGATTTTTCTTATTCCAACTAGACGGAAAACTAATAGCGATAATGCTAGCACAACAATACTCTGGGAATTTTCGACGCGAATATTTCTCATTCGTATTTTCTACGGTTTTTTTTTTTTTTTTTTTTTTTTTTGTACGTACACGGCTAAAAAACACAACCTTATTAATGTACGAGCGAAGTATGAGTATTCTCATCAATCTTTTTATCTTCAGTCAAAATGTGTGAAAAATTGCACTCGTACATACACAGCTGGCGATGGTGTAATACTGCACGTTCTATTCGACGTATATAATAATAATAATAATAATAATAATAATAATAATAATAATATAATAATAATAGTAATAATATTAATATGCGCGCTGGAGATTTATTTCATGCAAATTTCAATTAAATCTTGTCAGTAACCGACAGCCTTTGATACGAAACACGTACGTTAATAACGGTGCTTATACTAACACGCGTGTGCCAGTGTAAGACCCTCGGCCCATGAGACATCCTCAAAACTGATATGATCGCACTATATTACATACGTATGGATACTGCAATAGTGTTTCTGGAATAATATCAATACGATAGAAAAGCTCTCACTATGCGAATCTACGGCCGCGAACATCGAAATTATTATGTGTTCTATAATAATTATAAATTATTACTCGTCATTAAAAAGTTTTCGGCGTATAATACACGCGCCGAGTATAGTTTCTTCCTATATTATTATTTACTCGCCCGTTCGTCCCGCGTGTTGACGACGACGTCATTAAGCGCGCGACATTTGTATGACGTTATGGGCGCGCTAGTTTTATTTGAATTCATTTATAACGAACGCATTTATATATTTAGTACAAGCGTATTAGAATAAAATATTTTGTTCATTCATTCGTATACGGCGCGAAATAGCGTCAAAGTAAATCGCACACTTACATAATACGTTTGATACAAGAGATTCATAAAGTATGATAAGAAAACGTCGATACGGTCTGAAACGTTCTTACGGGGGCAAAAAAAAAAAAATGACGGCAAAATTTATTTTACACATTTCGGTATGATTGTTACATACGCGTGTTCACGTATTATCGATTCACTGATCTGTACATAATATATATTTCGGCGTTTCAATCGCGCGGCCTTTGAAACCGCGTTGGAGGACAACATTTGGGGAAATATCGCATTCAGACAGGTATCCCCACACGCACATAGTATTACTTAATACATTCATACACCGTACTTGTCGTGTGTACATTTCGTCCGAGAAATTCGTTACCTATAAAAAAACTTTAACGATATAGTTCAATGTGGTTATCTGTTTGACTATTAGTTTCTCGTACGCGGGGATCGCATAAAACTGATTCTTTTCACGTTACCGTTTCTCGTATACGAGAAACCATTCACGGCGACTTCGTCGTTCTCGTAATTCTTGCAGATACTCCTCTACTGTTATTACGCCGTAGTCGATTACCAGTCGATTTTTCTATACCGTTCGAGTATTGCGATACGCATCGCACTCGGTACGCTTTGACGTCAATTTTCTTTTTTTTTTCATTTTTTTCCCGTTTCTGTTATTACGCGTTACCGTGTCGAACGTACGCGCGTCATGTTTTACATAATATGTAAAATATAATAGGTATAATATAATATAATATGTTCTTCTGCGTCGAGAACACTGTAGACGCAACAGTGGCGTCCCCCATAATTATGCAATGCGAGGAGGGAGTTTGCAGTACGAACGAAACAGTTTTTACATTTTCTTATTGGGTTTCTCATGTTCTTGACGAACCATACGAGAGGACCAACTTCACAGTGGCGTCGGTACAAAAAAATAAATAAACATTTAAAACACTGGCAATATGAAAGTCTTATTTTCGCGTAGACGTACAAATTAAAAGTGTTATGCTTATATGCTTATATAAAAATTGCGACGGAATGTATAATATTTTGCAGAAGCTGATGAGTACTAGAATTAATGAAACACACAATAGTATAAATCATATGGTAAAAACGTGAAAAAAAAAGCAATGAAACACCCAAAAACCCCCCTGACTACGCCGTTGTGTAGATGAATATTTCAGTTTATGACACGCGCATATTATATAATACTAATGTTTTCATTCTAAATCAGTGAGAGGGGGTTTTTTTTTTTTTGTCAAGCGTTTCGTACACGTTTCAAAGACGACGTGAAAATTATAATACGGAATACGTAATATATATATATATATATATAAGGATTAAAATAGTTCGCACTTATCTCCAATAAAACCGTTCGGTTTTCAAATGTACAAAAATTTAACGCGGAGTTTCGTAAGACTTTTAATTAATACTTTTAAGACAAAAACAATTATAACCGAGAACGCGATAAATTATAATAATTATTATCGATATTACTGTAAGCACAATTTGGAAGTTCATAATATATTTTGATGGAGTTTAAAGTTTTTAAACTCGTAAAAAAAAAATAATAATAATAAACGATCGATGATTTATTAATTATTATTATTATTATCGTTCGTTGTTTTATTCGCATACGCATTATGAGCGTCGAAAATGTATTAATTTTTTTTTTCTTTTTATATGACTATGTCGACGACATTCGTTTTTGAATAATATCATTACCCGTCTCTGTACTCGCATATATTATTAATTGGTATGGTAAAAATATTTCTGTTCCCAACAAACGCTATAAAATGTATCGAAACGGGAGAATTTTAAATCCGGTACCGCAAATTCGTGTTTAGACGATAACAGAAAGAAAAAGAAAATCGAAAAACCAAAGATTTATTTTGGTGAATCGGTCAATAATCCGTTGAGAGTCAACGACAGGAACGCGACTGTTTCGCGAACTTCAGTTATAATTTCCGTATACAACTTTTTCAATCGAGAAATACGTTTTGAACGCGTTTTCCACGTGCATATTTGATCGTAATTTAAGTACATCATAAACGTCATTGAATCGCGGTAAACTTAATAAACGAACATTTTCCCCCAAAATGGTTTTTTATATGCAGACATGCGTTGCGTCGCAACGTCAAATATACGTGTAATTTTACATTTTGAAGAATTTTAAAAAAAAATAAACATTAAATTGTAACGCGCGATATTCAATCTACTACAATTTACATTGCACATCGTATTGAATTAAATTATATATTTTTAATTAATAACATTATAACAATTATTTTTATGAGGAATAAGAATTAGTGTTGAATACATCTAGTCTTATATTAATGGCGCAATGGAGAAGAGTTGGGTGTTCAAAACTATCAATTATGGATTTGAAAACTGCGTTAGGTTTGTTTTATTTATAATTTCTATACTAATTAAATTTATTTTTATTTTTTTTTAGATATGAACATAATGTGTAACTATGATTTTCGTTTATTCGAATTCCATAAAAAAAAATGTTAATCAAAAATGTTATATAACTTCTACTTCTACGAATAGTACACGTATGGTATGTATAGTTTTGACTATTTACCTGCCGTAAACATTCTGTATTCTAATTTTTTTTCGTTATTATTACTTTTAAAAAATATATATATATATTTAATAAATACATTATTTTTGTTTTAAAATTAATTAATACGTCCGAATTGAGAGTATATATATACAAATATTACTCTTACTAATACTATCAATATATTGTAAATTACATTTGTTTATGTCCCGCGTAGTAATAAAACCCTGAAGGGATTAGGTGACGTATAAATAATAATAAATATGAATACCAACGGATATAAAAATGATGAAACATATTATAATAAAACAGAATGTTGAATTATTCAATATGTGTGGGGTTAGTCGTTGCTGGATTAAAATCTTCAAATTCATATATTAAATGGACGGCTTTTTAGTGGTTAATTTTGAACGGGGCGACCAGAGGTTAAATTCCTGCAGTATGGAAGAGGGGAGACGTGAAAATTAATATCAGTTTTACAACAAATATAAAGTATAGTTTAATTTGTTATTTATGATATCCTGTCTGTGTACTTATTACATGAAATATATTCAATGAGAAAATATTTTATATAAAAACAGGAATAATTACTGGATAAATGTTTAATAACCAGTAAAATTACTATTAATATTTTATGTAATTTATTGGTTTTTCAATAACGTCTTCTTTTTTCCCTGTCGCGTGATACTGCGTTCCCAATATTTTCCTTATAGTAGGTATATGTAATAATATAAAACGCAATAACTGTATAGGTAATAATTAAACGGTAATCTAACGTGTCGTATAAAGTATAGCTTATAAAGTAGCGGCTCGTGAGCGAAACATTTCACGGTACACATTCAAAAAATATTACGAATTATAATAAACGTTATATGTTTCGACGTATATTTTCTACACCGATTTCAAATGCACATATACTCTGGCATTAGTTTTACTCTCTTCCAATGACACTGCTGTCACGCCATAAAAATTCATTTTTATTTTGCTGTCACGCTATATATACAAAAGAAGGAAAAAGAAAATCATTGAAGCCTTTTCAACCACAGTAGTACAGCGGAGAATGTCTTTTTGTATACAATATTATGTGCGTAGTTCCGCCACCGCAGTGATGATTTCTATTACTGAAAACGATGTGTACGACGGTGTTTTATCGGCGATCGACAGACGACGATTGATATTCTGTTATAAACAGTTAAATCACGTGGAAAAATTACAATTTATTATAGGAAGTATTATTTTGCTTTTTTCTTTTTTTTTTTTTATCTCTCCGTGCGCGATTACTATACTGTCATAGGAAAAAATATTATATCAAAAAATAAATTTATAAAAATAACATTTTTTCTTTTGAAACAGTTATGTATTTCGATGATTATAGCCGAATTCTTGTTGTTGGAAATGATGAGCGTTCTGGAATAAAACGTTTTAATTTTTAGAAAAAGCGATTTTTAAATATTCAACGGTTTGAAAAACTTAATAAAATGTCGTAAAAAAAATGAAAATTATTTCACGTAATATTATTAATCATTGTTTTTGTCTTTTACTACTGTAAATTATAATCTCCAGCACAGTCAGTCTATTGAGACGCATAAATTGTACCGCGCAAAAATAACTGAAAAAAGACCTGCACCAATAAGTAGTTTTTTATTTTTTAGCGGTTCGCGTTGATTGTTACAGGTGCACGAAAACTTTCGCTTAGATAATACGAGTATTATGTGAACGCGTTTTACGTTTTCATTTATTATTACGCACACGCGACAGGTAAAAAAGCTTTGAAAGAAAGACATAAAAAATAAAGATACTCTAATACAGTGTTTTAGCAAGTCTAAATATTAAATTAGTTTCTTCTTTTCTTTTCTTTTTCTCATCCGCAAACGTCTGGAAAATCGTCTTTAGAACACCGTACACAAACTTGACGCCTATCCGCGGTATACGGCGTGATTTTTCTCCGCTCATTACTGACGAACCGTTTTCAACAAAGACGTTCGAATAGAATTGTCACTTTCTTTTCTTTTCTTTATTTTTTGTGCTCTTAAAGTTTATTATTTAAATATAATTCAGAAAATTAAGTATTGTATAATACATATACCTTTAAAATATAATGTAACACATAATGTTTCCAAAAATTGACTTTTACGTATTAAACGATCCAACGCCTTTTATTATAATATTCCATTAATTGTATGTTCAGCCACACGATATTAATTGCTGATATACGGTCATATAAGTAAAAATAAATAATTCGGTTATAAAACGATATACGACGAATACGTCACTCGAGAATCACCAATTAACAGATCTTTCTAAATAATTAAACTTATAACTTCTCTATTTTTCGGCTGTTTATATTGAGAAGTCTTCGTATATTCCTTGGCAAATCATATTTTTCCCCTTGCCATTGTTTGTTGCTTCTAATGAAAGACAACTCACGAAAATTTTGAAAATTTTCCACCGTCTCGTTATATTATATACTTATGATACAACTACTTTATAACATCGCACGGTGATAATAATGTGTATACACATTTATTTACAGCAGATAGCGTTGGTTAGAATTATTTATTTCGATATTCTCGACTAAGCAATATATATATATATATTTAGATTATAAATGTAGGGCATTTGTGTTTAATGAACAAAAATTACTAACAAAATATCGAATAATTTAAAAAAAAAAATTATAAATCGTTATATATTTTGATTTACCGAAAATTTAAGTAGAAATTACACTGTGATTAATAGGCGACAATTTTTTTTTTACCAAAACTTTAAACAGTTGAGATCGCGAATTTGTTCTTAACCGTATTTTAAGAGACGTTTAGTTAGGTATATAATTAAATACATATGAAACCTGTATTTTAATTTAAAAAAAAAAGATAATAATAATAAAAACAATAACGACGCAATGATCCGAATATTGTGTTTTAATTTCGGTACAAGCGATGAAATATACACGACGTTGTTCTGACGAATTTAATTTTTAATAAGTATAATATGCATAAAATATTATAATGGTCACGTTTTATTTATCATTTTATTTTATATTTACTATAAATTAGATTGAAAAATCCAAATTTTCTAGAATTGAAAAGATTCGTTGAAATTTTCTATAAACACATATTTATATTATATATATATATATATATTTATATATTAATATACTCGAAGAATCGACTCCACAACTAATGTTTAATAATGAAATAATGTTGTGTGTTTAAATATGATTCCGAGGAAGAAAATATACTCTGTATTTTTCTGCGGAAAATAAAAGAATAAAAACGCGCACGCATTGTTTGTTTATGATATAAACTGCTGTGTACGTGAATGGAGTTTTAGAGTACCGTCGAGTACATAATATATCGAGATTTCGAAATAGAAAAAAAAAACCGCGTAAAAGTTTATCGAATTATATTATACTACTTCTGGAAATCCATAATTGCCGTGGTTCAAAAAAAATAACGATTCGTATCGTGTTGTAATGAGAATGAGAATAAATTCGTTTAGAAAAAATAAACAACGATCGAAATGTATAAAAAATGACAGTTTTCAATGCGGAAATTTCGAAAAAATCTCAGCCGATTGAAATATCGACAATAAAATATTTAAACGCAGGACGTGTTTTGAGGCACGTGGAAAATCATCCTGAGACGGACCAGCTGTATAATTATTTTTGAAATAACAAAAAAAAAAACATTCTCGTCGCCGCAGCATTTGAAAATTGGTCCTTTATATACATTAAATAAAGAATATATATGTATATATTTATATTTCACTTTGGTATTTTGTATTTTTTTTCTGTTCGAAATTATATATATAAATACTTATTTATAATCGAAATACTCAACCGTAGAATAATAACGAGACTCCATTTGTATATATTATGTAAATGTTATTGTTTGTTAATGTGTTTAAACAAATATAACAAATCGTCCATAGTTAATACATTGCGTTTTAAAGAGTTAAAATTTACGGTTAAACCTATTTTAAAACCGTTCGTTATGCTAAACATTGCAATTCGCGCGCGACGATGTACTCGAAACGATGTTTATCTGATCTCTCTTTAACGGATTATTAATGTTTTGTTCGCGGAACGAACACAAGGAACAGTGCGTTATAAAGTTGTTTTTTTCTCTCGTAATATTAAAAACCAGTAAAGATTGTAATTAAATCTTTAAGAAGAAGAAGAAGAAAAAAACGTTAAGCCGCTTTCGATTGACGCGTGTACTACGACACAAATCGATTTTTTTTTTTTTTTTTTACTAGTCGACTTATAAGAATATAGAAAATATTACAGAAAAAAAAACAAAAAAACAACGTAATATTCGCACGAATTATATAAAAAAAAACTTTAATATTTTACGCACGTAAAATACTACTACCGTTTGTATTAATTGTATATAGGTAATCGAGATACAATCGTGAAATCGACGTGTGTGTTCGAACACGACAATTACTGTTTCTCTAACCAAAGTAGATTTTCATATAGAAACACGCATTATGTGAGATTGACGATAGTCTTTTATTGTTTGTACAATTAGCAAATCGCTCTAGTGATTAAACGAAAACAGTTTTGAGAAAAACGTTAACAATTTACACTTTCCTTGCGAATAAGGTGAACTATCGTTCGTTATGAATCCGTAAACGCCGATCGTACTAAAAACAAAACAAAAAAAAAAAAAAAACAAATATCAATTAATCGAATTAATTTACATACAGACATATAGATAAATTTATGTTTTCGACAGAATTTAATTATGAATAATATTGTCGCGAGGTTATTTTCGAAAAACACAAAAAAGACGAATAATTGTTTTTTTTTTTTTTTTGACTGTAGCTGGGAAGTGCAATAAAATACGAATAAATTATATACAAAGATAATTATTTCGCGTTGGATTTGCGATACATTGCAAACGCCTAATCTATTAATATCACGTGACTGTCTTTATTTTAATGTTGTATTTGTTCAATGTCGAAACGTTTAAATATTACGAGGTTAAATCATTCGCAATAATAAAGACATTTTTCTGATTGATCATAAAATATTCGCGTACGATATTCGTTTCGAAACTTCGACAGTCCGTTTTAAATTGTAATTATTTAAACAAGCAATAAGCGAGTGACCGGCAGGGTTACTGCCCTCCGTTGTTGAGCACTTTTTACTTATTTGTTTTCAAAACGAAATTCGAAAAACGAAACATATATTACACGTATATACGAGTATATATGTGTATACATATATATTTTTCGATTTTCTTGAAAAATTCGAACAAAATGAAAACGGCAATTCGAAAATTACCGCGCGATATCAGTAAACGATCATGGTGATGACAAAACGGTGGTATAAAGTCGTCACCGGTTCGATTTTCAAAACGTTTAAGCACAACGCAATAATAGTTGTCGAAGACAGAAAATAGAAAAAGGGAAGAAAAGTTGCTACAAAATACTGAAAGGGATTCGTTGAAACCCTCGACGGTATGAATAAATAAAAACGATTAAAAATCCACGGCGGCGAAGTACCTATATTGAAGGTAAAAACTATATTTATAATTTGGATTATTTGAGTTTAATAATTGCGAAAACGATATTTATAACGTATAATTTTATGGTCTGTGTACGCGCAAATTCATAAATTGCTTGTTACGAATACTCGTGTGTATTTTCACGCTCACGAACGACGTTTAATTGATTATTCTAACGTACACGTTTTTTCCCTTGTCGCACAATCCGCTAGTCCGTTGTCGCGAAGAACGACTCGTTTCTAATATTCGTATCCTCCTGACGATCAAACGGACGACAATCATTAATTTTCGGCTGAATTTGACTCGAATCGAAATGTTCCGCGATTAACGCGATTAAAATGACGAACACGGTATGATATATTTATAATGTATTATTTATTTTTTTTTTTTCGCAATAGAGTTTTGTTTTTTCTTTTTTCGATTAATAACGAAATCGTTGTTTTCGTATGCATATATTTACCCGTCGTGTGATTAGTGGATACGGTAATAACACCAGAGTAGCATTGTGGTGGCGAAATACGATTTTCGGGAATAATTCGAATGATAGATGGAAAACGGAACGTTCTCGGAGCGAATTCTCAATGTTATCAACAAAAAACTCGTCGTTGTCGCGACGAAAAGTAAACGGTGAACGTTGTGATTTCTTTCCGAAAACAAACGTTAAAATTAAAATTCGTGTTCACGACGAGCGTTGACAAGAAACCCGGTACGAAAACGGCTGTGCTGGGAAATCTAATTTTCCGAGTTCCGTCGCTATGATTGTGCACCGACGATATTATTGGATTCATAAAAAAGGCCCGATACTCGTTCGTTTCGGTAAAATTTACTTTTACTCCCGTCGTCAGAAAACGATTTCGGCGCGACCCTACTGATCGAAAAACCGTGTACACGTCCACGCAAGTGTGTTCGGCATAAACTACGATATTTTTATTGATTGATTTATAGAATTTGAAATGTTGTACACGACTGCTGTCGACGCGTCGTCTTAAATAACGATATTTGCCAAAAGCGAAAACCAACTCACTTCGGGTCGAGGTATTCTCCGTACAATACTTGTCTTCCGTAAACAGTGCCGAAACCTCCGTCCGACAATGACATCCGGTAAAAAGTGCTCGACGCGTGCGCGTAAAATCCGTACGCGGTTGTTCCGTAATAAATCGACTCGGCGTAATATTGATACGCCCTTCCGTGGCTACAAAACATCCAATCCTCTGAAGGCAGAGAGAGAGAGAGAGAGGAAAAAAGAAGTCTTCTCGACAAAACAAATTCAAAACTTTTATCGTCATACATATATAAATACGCGTTACGTGTTACGTTATTATAATTATAACAAATGCGCTTGAATTATCGCGGAAAACGCAAGCAACAGTCCAAGTCGCAACGGAGACCGTTAATCAACCGAATGGGAAAATCAATAACGGATAATCCGCTGCCCGTGACTCGGAATCATAAACCTTTAGTTTTATTAATTTGTAAATCATTTTTTTTTTTTTTCCTTTAAACGATAGAAAATTTACCCACTGTCCGGTGCGCATCCCGGCTGGACGATCGCGCCGTTAGCGTAGAAATCGACCGTACCCGTGGGCATTACTTGTCCGAAAGTTCCACTGTTCGTGTGAGTGACGTCCACAACGGGTGCGCACTGCGCGTCCAAAATATTCCAAAACACTTCGAAATGAGGCAATGCCGGATCTAGGGCTAAAAAAAACAAAAGAAATCGACGAATTCGTATATGGATGTTTCGCGCGAATATCTATTACAAAAAAAAAAATAATAATAATAACACATTACTACGCTCCTCACCCGTGATTCTGTTCAAAATTTTCCCTTTGGCTTTCAACAGTTTCCCTACGAGTGCGGCGACTTGAGCTCCCAGACTGAACCCGATCGCGTGCACGTAATCGAACGTTCGGTGTTCGTTGAAAACCGCGTCTAAAAATCGTGCGACGCATTTGCCGACTACCGGCAGATTTCGCACGGCCACCCGGTAACATTTCAACGAGTTCGCAATAGGAAAATAATCCACCGCGATTATGTTGTATTCTCGTTGCGTGGAAAAATACGCTGGAAAAATTATTTCGCGAATCGTTTGAATAACAATAACAATAAAGTGTACACAAATCATAACCTAACGCCTACGCGCAATTAGAAAACACAAAATTATATATATATATACATATTTATATTTCTCTAATAATAACGCCTCTAAAAATTTATCAACAAATTTCCCATCGGTTTTCACTGTTGTAACGCACCAAAATAATATGAATAGTACTAAAAATATTTTTTATTATTATTGTTTGTAATTTGTATAATAATAACAATACATTTTAATACAATTTTGATGATTTCCGTTAAAACGATTTTAAGTTCTTATTATAGGCATGCCGAGTTCGTATTGGCATTGTGTTTATTAAAACATCCCGCGCGTATTATTTTTGTCGACACGGATTTCATATAATTACACGTGTATTTTTTTAATTTAAGTATCTGTAGCTTTTTAAATAAAAAAATACACGTGTATTTTTGAGTGCGCGTGAAAACAGTGAGCCCTTAATAGCCGCCGATTGTAAAAGCGTACAGTGCACGATTGTATTGTACCCGGGGACTCCTCTCACCTTTTCTGAGTACCGTGTTGAATTCGTCGTCTCGGGATCCTCTCAGCCCGTGTACGAGTATTTTCAAATCGCTCGTCCTGGCAAACGGCACACGCGTCCTAATCGAATCTTCCGTTAACTGGACGGGATCATTTTTCGTCTCCCTGCGAATATTATCGTCCACACGCGTACATCATAATACAAATAGAATGGAAACGAATGAAACACGCACGTACTTTGTGTACAAATAAAATTTAACATGCTCGTTGGGACAACTGTCCGTGGCTTCGGTACACGCACGCTCGTTGATTTCATTAGCGCGCGTGACGCCGACGGTAACGAACAACGCGGTGGTGATCGCGCCTAAAAAAACTGTTTGACGCGTTTCGATTAATTTCTCGTTTCGCGACATTTTTTTTTTTTTCTGTACATACACCGCTTTAACTTCCATTAAAGTGTAAAATTTTAAAATTAATTTTACATTATTACACGCACCGTACGAACACAATAATTTGTGTACACGAAATGCATATGCCGACAAACGCACTCGATTATTACACTATCCGCGATCATAATATTCGCTATTACACACTATACGCCACATATTTATTGCGTCCTGAAAACCTATAGGACATGTCGATGAGCTAAAAAAATTATCAGAATACGTTGATATGTATACATTTTGAACAATTATTTGATAGTTATCGATTTTTTTTTTTTTTTTTTTGAGTTGAAAAATGTCTTTAAAACGTACAAAATCCATGAAAAATATGCCCCAAAAATGGCGAAAAAATATTAAAAATAAATTTTTTTTCCCACCAAACCACAAAACGATATGGAAAAGAATTAAAAAAAAAACAATCATGCGCCCTATTCATTACGACTACGAACGCGCGCAATATCGTTATTTGACTTTTATTATTATTATTATTTACCTTTTTCCCAAATATACATAACTCTTCTTATGGATTCTGTGCAAAAAAAAAAAAAAAACAGACGCGCGCGCGCGCACAACACACTTATCACACAATAAATACTGAAGTTCTATCTTATTCGTTCAATTCTATTAACGCGTGTATTAATTTTGTACAATATGATCCGCTAAACACCGAACGATATATTCGTAAACGTGTTATCCAAGTAAAAGTATATTATAAAACGAGTGAGCAAGTACACGCGCGACTAGTGGATAGCGGTTATAATGCGATACAGTACAATGAAGCCAAACGCGACGCGTCAACGTGTGTTAAAACGGTTCGACAAATATGAAATATTATTCTGTTTGAGATTTACGTGATTCGGCTTAATGTGACATTCTGAAAGCCGTTCTCGGCTCGAATTTTATAATTCCGTTTATTCTGTATTATAACTGTATAAGATATTCGTCAGTATAATATAATTTCATTTGATATTCGTTGTTATGCGGTCACAACACTGAGCCCGTGTGTTTGAGCATATTTTATCGCCTATTTATTTGTTGTATAGACGTTACGAGCAACGTGTAAAACATTAAGAAAAAAAAATCATCACAACTCGTTTTAATTAAAACGATATTTTATTAAAGTCGTATTAAAATGTTTAGGATTTTTTTTTTTTTAATACCAATTTCAAATGTTATAATTGTGTACAGAGAAAGCGCGTATGTCATTATTAAATTAATTTACGCGTAGACCGAGATTTTAGAGTGTTATCATTACTACACGATTATTGAAAGCAATTGAAAAAGTTTCCGGTGTTGTCATTTACAAAACTATCGCTGTCGGTTTTTAAAAAATTCGTTTTCTTTAACATCGTACAAGACGCTCTCTGGACGATGATGATAATACGTACACGCGACTCTAGGACCATTATTTTCGAAATCAACGTGCGATTTTGACGAAATCGCGTGATTATTGTTTTTATGTCGAATTTCGGTAAAATCAGTCGATTCCTTTTAAAACGGTGTTCTAAAAGAAACGAAAATTTCCCGAATTCCTACAAATATAATATTTAAAAAACAAAATTGTTTACACGTGTAAATAAATAATAATAATAAAAAAATAAATCACCGGGAAAATTGAAAATATATTTTACGAGATGCTTATTATTTCCTTTACTTTTGATGATAGTTTCAAGTGCCATTCCGAAAACCGGGTTGGCCGAATCTAAAAACCAAAATAAGAGATCGCGTAAAAGAAAAACAACGTTATGAAAACAATACGTTTCTCATTTTTGTCCGGAACAATAATTGAACTAATATCTGTAGGATCTGTCGGGAAAAAAACACAATACGATAACCAAGGATTTATTCGTAATTAAATTGTTTTTATGCAATAATAATAATAATTGTAAAATAGCGTTTTACGATGTTGCTTAATCGTCTCATCTCGTCGTGTTACAAACGATCAAGGAAAATGTTCTTGGAACACTATAACGTTTTAAATATATTTACTTTAAAAAAAAAAAAGAAGAAAAATTCCTAGAAAATTGAAAATGTACAAGCTAAAAACTCGTATGTCTCGTCGTCGTAGTCAATGAAAAATAATTTTGCAGGTCAAAATAGATATATTGACTGGTAGTAAACGAACAAAAAACCATTTTAAATTGTTCCCCCTACAGAGGAATTGTCCTGTTTGGATGTTATCATTGTTTAGGAAATAAATCGTCGTCTCGCTTGTAGTGCAATTCAAATGACTTTCCTGCTATGATAATCGACTTAAACGTTATACTTAAACCTTATACCATACACGGATTTTCGGTTAACCTTCGTGGAGATATATATCGTATTGTTTTCAGTGTTAAAAAAAAAATTATTTTTTTCACTCGGTATAACGTATAAAACGACGTCTGAAAAACATCGGCATTTACATATTCTGTGAATACTGTATTTTATGTTAATGTGAAAAATATCGTCGTAACTAGGCTACTATTATAATATATCCTAGTAAGATAACAAAAATCTCGCGAAACAAATATTGTTTCGCCGCAACGGTTAAAACACATATTTACATAGCACTTATCGTTACGTAATTTTTGTTTTTTTATCCACAAAAAAAAATATATATATATATATTATGCTGCACACTTATACACGTAAATAATATTTGTTTGCCACACGTTATTTCTCCGTGTATTACTTTATACGTTTACCTTTATTTTTATTTTTTTTTTACAAAATTTGTACTTATTTTTAATCCGATTATACTCGTAACCGTACGAATTTCGTTTTTATGCTTTGAAAAATAATTTCCAATACGTCTTCATTCGATCTACACAATCAAATATAATGTATTCAGAGCTGTTCCATCCATTACGTCCGCAATCCATCCCAGATAGTATTTTTATTTTTCATTTACGGAATAGAAACATACGGGATATTTTCCTTCGATAAACTCTAACGGTATTCGGAAAACAATTTGAATCGCCACAAACGGCGATTCAGACACAATTCGCTGTTTAATATTTGCACATATTTCATACTATATTTCGGGTTCATCCTTGTAATTCCACGTACGATACTCGAACAATAACACCTTATTAGTGTTTCGTCAGAAATTTCTATAAACTTTTTTTTTTTTTTGGCGAAATACTCCAAATATAACATTTCAAAAACATTCAAAACAATTAATATTGATCATATGCGTTTGTGAAACGTTCACGATATCAAAATAACAATACTGATTTATTATTATTACACTAAACACGTCAAGGGAGAAACGTTTCGTATGGAAATGGTCGCACAGCAAACTATTTGAGTGGTTCGTTCAACGGTGTGGGCCCAGGAGAGTTGTTAATTAATATACTATCGTATATATCACGACAGCCTTCGCCGGCAATGTCTCAATTTTTTTTCTTCTTCTTCTTCTTCGAAATTAATAAATAATCATTAGACCGAGGAGGGGAAATGTGTTGGCTTGTTCAATACCAAAATTACATTTTCATTATTCGTTAAATAACTCTGCGGACCGCGGTACGATCGAATTATTCAATAATAATTCATATATTTTTCGTAATAATAAGAAACGCGATGCTTTGGGGGGTTTTTGTGTGTGTGTGTTGCACAAAAGCTGAATTTCAAAATGCCGAATTTTCTCCGTTTACTTTTATTATAAACCCCATAAAGTATATTATGCATGTATCGTTTAATGAAAATTAGTTTACAGACAGTATAAAGAACATAGGGATTAATAATTGATAAATTAATTTATTCGAGTGGAAATTCTTCAGTCGTTCGACGCGTGACAACGAATGATTTATATATACATATATATATATACGTATATTGCAAATATAATTATTTTTAAGTTATTCAAATTAATATTTATTCCTATAATCGAATTTATAATAGCCATCGATGTATATATGGAAAACCCGTGGTATTCAACATCGGGTAAGAAAAAAAATGAGAATATGCGTATTTACTATACTGTTGTGTCCGTAATGTTTAAAAAAAGTAAACAACAACATTAAAAGTTGGTTAATGCATTAAATTTTCATTTAAAAATAAAAATAGAGAATAATATTGAAAATAATATTGGCAAAAACCTTAAAGCAATATTGCAATGTGTATCTACACTTCTCCATATAAATCATCTCATTTTTCCGACAATAATAAATTATTATTATTGCTCGGACAAAACGTCGCGCGCGTTATACAATCATATCATAATATGTTCAAATGGACCACTGCAGCGCATTAAATAAACATTAAAAAGTGTACACGTACAAATTTAGTCGCGTAAATAATTTATAATTATTACTCTTAAAAGTCGGCGAATTTTATTATGGTATAGCTTTTATGTAATATATATATATATATTATATACCGTAAAATAGTATTTAAAATTTTAATAAATACGAATTGACACACGCGACCAAATACTGCGTAAAAATTGCGTTAAGGACAAAACACTTTAGTGTATGCGCGATAAAACACTATAAACGTATAGAAGTATGAAAATGATATTCTCACCAGCGTTCGATTTTAGAAAAATTCAAAGAAGAACGACGAAATATTTTACTTTAAAAATAAGAACGAATACTCGCCGCGATTTCCTCACACAACTGTAACAACACAACAATGTCCGTTCTTCACCGATGGGTAACAGCAGGGCAGGCTCGAAGTATTACAGCGCCCCGGGCAATCATTTATAAGGCGCCCTTAAAAAATATTCAATACACTAAATACTGTTTTACGTATAGGTATTGTTTAAAACGACTTATATTTATAAAATTCCGGATAAAATAATTATTCGGACACAATTATCATCGATAAATGTATTATTGTTTCTTTGAGTACATTAAGTGATTGTTAATTTTATTCTAAATATTTTCACGATTGTTTGCCATTTTGGAGTGAATAGATAGTTATTTAGAATAGATGACCAGCGTTTCGATTGAAAACGAAAAAAGTGTCCGGGGCTTTTGCTGGTCGTCTGTCTGGGGGCCTTAAGGCGCCGTGAGCAACCGCCCGGTTCGCCCGTATCTTGGACCGGCCATGGGCAACAGTGTTTATAACGAGAAAAAAAAATGTAAATCGACTCGATATGAAAGAACGAAAATATCGTTTTATAATAAAATAAAAAGGAATACATTGTGAATACGATATAGAAAATATGTATCGAAAAAAAATAATAGGACAACATTATTAACGGTTATTTATAATATTGTCCGTTAATGTAATCGCCCGTTTGCGGAGTGGTAGTTTGTTGAAAAAGCAATTTTTTCCAAAACAAACCGACCATACCACTAAATGTCTGGCGAGTGACTCGTCTCCTGCGAAAGTATCGATACAGTGACGTGGGGTACTTTTAAATTATCTCCGGTAAATAAAACGCAGAAACACTTCGTCTTCACTCCAGACCACGATATTTCGAATTAAAAAAAAGATTTTTTATTTTTTTTTAATAAATGTAATTAAACGGATTGTACTGCGGCGCGTACGAATCGAATGGTGTTACGATCATCGATCAATTACGGAACACCGTTCGTTCGGCTACGTACGTTCATTAGAATTTATATAAAACGCAAAAGTGTAACGAAAATTCCAAACGTCAATTTTTTTTTTTTTTTTATTGGAGAGTTCGGTGAAAGCTTTTTCGGGTTTCCGTTGCGTATACTCTTTCCGTAAATTGCGCGAACACCGCGGCCACTAAACCAGCAAAGTCACTGTTACGAATAACAATCGATATTCAATTAATAATGTCCTATTTGATAATAAAAAGAAGAAAAAAACGCGAATACACGTCTCTCAACACGTCCGACGCGCGTATGGAAATATCCTCCTCGAGTAAGTATTTGCCGATTTCCCGCAGGCGTTCTCCACTATACACGCTTTTGTCACGCTGATAAACTCGTCATTATAACCGCGCGTCATTTTTAAACATAAAGAATCGGATGATGAGTGCGTTTGTTGTCGTGTCCACAGCGTCTACGCAGTAACGTTGTAAACGGATTGACTTATGAATTGACCAACGGGAAATAATATTTTTATTTGACTTTTTGGTCCAGAAGGGGGCCAGGGAAACCTAATCCAACCCGATGCCCTCCCGGAAATACTAGTTATCAAAAAAAAAAAAAATTAAATAAATAAACGAATTAAATAATACACTTCTCGTATATTACATCATACCGCAGATATTATTCGTGAAATCCGATTATAAGAATATGGAACAATGATAGTTATCACAAATAATAATTGACGACCACTCCTTAAATATTTTCACTCTATGAGATCATATCATATAACAATTCGGGCCAGAATTAAGTATTTTTTTTTTTTTTTAAAAACAACTTGTAAATACGTATTAAATTATTACATTTCGTACGTAACATTGTAAATGGCTTCCTCGCTCAGTGTCTGAAGAAAAAAAAAACGCACGAAGGTTGCTATTAACGGATCGCTGTCCATCGCGTTTTCTAGGAAATGAATAAAAAATAATAATAATAATAATATATAATATTATACGATAATTTAAGACCTGAAAAAATTGCGGACAAACAACATAAAATGTAATATTACACTGACCTCTAACAGGTTTGCGGTAAACACCGTATCGTCTAATATCTTTAAAAATATGATAAGTAGATTTTTTCGACTGGCCGTGTTCTTCTTGTACGCGCGTATCATCAAGTGTTATTATTGCGCTATAATAACGGGGCGCGTTTAAAAAAAGAAAAATCCTGAAACACACGTACGGATTTTTATAACAATTAATTTTTCCAATCGAATACAACAGTTATTTTCTACGTGCGATGATCGTTTTCGTTGTTCGTTTTTTTTTTTTTTTTTACTTTTTCGTTCATTTATTGTTATTTTCGCGCGCGAGCTTTCCAACCGCGACGTTAAGAAATTTAAACGTTACGGTTTTTCAATCGTGTTTATGGTTTTTTTGAATAATACAAGTAGTCGACGTCATAATATAGTCGACTCGATTCGGAGTGACAGTCTCGACGTAACCGCAGAAAACGTACAATATAAATTTTCTATATTTCCACACAGGCTCTTATTTGTTGATCTGTTCGTCAATTCGAAAATTCCTTTTCGCGCGGCCGTATTTCATATCATATTACACGTTTCCGTCGCATAACACGAATAATATTATTGTACATATCACGAACGTATCGCCGGCACTTATTCATACGTTTTTTTTTTCGATTAATAAACTCCCGGAGACTTACACATACATTTCCCCTATTCGTCACGATTGGTTTTCTAGTGTTATTATTGCGGTTTTTTTTTTTTTTTTGTTCATCACTCTTGTGATGAAAACAACACGTTCATACTAAAATTCGACTAGGCGTATTATTTATACACTGTTTTACGCGTATTTCTCTCTATCTCCTACGTCACGTCATTTTTTTTTCTCCCGCTTTTCCTCGTCCACTATTCACTGTTATAAACATCAATATCGTATTTGCGATGCCTTTATGCCTTTACATTGCGTATATGTAAATACGACGCGTCCCGTCTATTTTATTTCTATACCATTGCGGCAGTGTAACGAGCCGACTGCCACGAGCAGCATCCATCACGTCGGATACTGATTACTCGGTCATATTACGTATATGTGTTACCACGTGGTAATTATCATTTTCCCTCATTTTACCAGGCTTGTTTTTTTTTGAAACGATTATGTGTGTGTGCATTTATCGATGTAAAAATGCCAATGTCAAATGTGTACAAGTGCTACAAGTGGGATTGATAACTGTTCTAACCTCTATCCGACGCGATCGATAGAACCGCGCGAACCCCTGTGAATTCTCGCATCAAAACATTGAAATTGTAATTTCATTATCAAATGATTTAAATATAAATACACGCGTATATAATATAGTAATTCGATTATTTATAATCCAACAACGGTCTTAGGGGGAAAAAACGGAGTAAAAATACCGGACTTTGAAAAATTCGCGGTGGGTTTGAAATCGAAAACGAATAAATTTCAATTGTCCCGAATTATAGCGAAATTTATATTTATGGAGAAAAAGAAAAGAAAGTATTATTTGGAGCGGGGAAAAAAAAGTAGTCGATGCGCACGCGAACCGATATATACACGTTATACGCGTGGGTATAATGGAACGCGTTAAAAAAAAAAAAAAAATCACTAATAAATTAATAAATGTAACGCGTATATAATAATAATAATAATAATACGTTATCCGATCACGATTGAATAATAAATTCTCGTAACACTGTAAATAATATTATCCGCATAAAAATGCGCTTTGTCATCTAATAATCTATATAATAATTGCCGTACATTTTTTCTACGGATACCGTTCTATCCTTGTGGAGATATTCGCTGTTTCAACACGTTATGGTCTGACTCGAGTTTGTTTTGTGCGAGAACGAATTGCACTCCGTTCTGAAAAAATCGCTAACTGCAAAAAAGAGACAATGTCCTCTTTTCACGATTTTTCAGACGCGATGAAAAACCAAAATAACTAAATAAATAAATACTTTCTGTAGTACGACGGTAATTTTCGAACGCCATAATTGGCGTTTGAGAAAGTCGGATTTCACTCCTTTTTGCAGTAAACGTCGTACGTTACGCGCGCCTAATGCGAAATGATAATAAACTGAAAATTGACAAAAATGGACTCGTCCCCCCCTTTCTGCAGTTAGCGGATTCAATATGTTCTCAAACGAGCAGGCGCGAACGTACATTTGATCGCACTTATATCCCCGTTAGAAATTACGCGTAATAAACCGCAATCGGTAATTTTTTTATTACAATTGTAAAAAAAAAAAAATAAATAAATTTCATTCAAACTCGAAAATGTCTACCACAGCGATGACGACGAACACTTTCCATAACGTCTCTACGACGATTTTTGTCTACGACACACCGTATTATTGTATGTGTGTGTTTTATCGCAATCCGTTTGTTTTGCACGTACTTTAATCGCAGCGGGCAATAACAATAATATAATGTTAATCGTAAAATTATACTCGGTGTACGGCGATCAAACGTGATATATCAGCTGCAGAATACGCTTTTTGAAATTTCGTAACGCGCGTTAAAAAAAAAAAAAAAAAAAAAAATCGCATCTATTAAATCCACAACGTAATATTATTATATTGTATATGCGCTCGCAATCGCGTTCGTATCGTTTTTGCTCCGAAATAAATTACTCCGACTAATATAAATTTCCCGTATGGACCGGCACTGTTGCAGAGGAGATTCTATCGAACAGCTTTTCCGTATATCGTATTATACGAACTTCGCATTATAATATATTACACCGCGGAACCCATAAAAATCGAACGAATTGTCTCGTCCGTGTATACATAAAATGAAGAAAAATAACGTTTAATTCGTTTCGTTTATTTTCGAAAATGTGTAGTGTTTTCATACATTCGTTTAAGCGCTACGTATTATATAAAATTGGCGATTAATAATTACAGGGCAATGTTGTTAACTCGATACGCGGAATATGCGTATATCGTTCGAGACATGACCCCAGCAGACAGAAAGTACGCCGTTTATGCGTTCCGTAAGATATTAATGTCACGGAGGACACAATGGAATATAATTCTCTCCGTGATATTTATCACGTTTTATTATTCACTTTTAGAATTTAGATCGTATTGGACGTAAAAGTGTACCGAAACCGATGACAGCACCAAAATCGATTATTTTTACGTAATGAAGTCGGTAACAGAAATAGAAACGGAATGCACATGGCCGCTCCATATATAGGAGTCCATAATACATATACAAGAACCAGCTGAATTATCGGGCCTTGGCCCGTGAACAGTTTCGCCCGGTATCAGAGGTGTTGAGTTGTGATAATATCAAATATAGCTGTATTGCCCGACGTTGCCTGGTTTAGATTGTTCTGTTTTAAATACTTTTATAATCCTCAGAGATTTTTCTGTATACGGCATAGCAATACCGTGCAACTTCGTTTGCCTTGATTATATTTTATTAAAATTGATTAAGAAAATAGTATATGTAGAATACTAACCACGGGATTGTAACGCCTACGTTACAATAGCTATCAGCATACCACATTTCAGCCCGATCCGTTCAGCGGTTTAAGCTGTGCATTGATAGATTTACTCACGTTTTCCTTTTATACACACGGATTCGCGTTCCGCGTATTGAATTCAGCGATTAAGTTAATCGCGTGATTTCAATCGGCAAATGCGTGTTATATTGCACGTTGAATATCACAACATATTGTGATTGTTACATTTAATACATCAAAAATAATAAATTGATTGGAGTAACAGTTAACCGAAACACCTACCCTGGGTCCACACATTGGCGCCAACGTGGTGTTCGTCCAACGTGTGGATCGTTATGAAATAGCATTGGAGCCAACATTGGAACTTATCTGTCGCTTATCGGTTTTTTGACGAAACATCGAAGAGGTTGGGTGGGGCCAATGTCGACGCGCCTCATCAACACATTCGCCAGCGTTGGCACCAACAGATACCATACCACTATAATTATATCATATTATTTATACGATTTATCTTAGCTTATCCAGCTTATTAAATGCTCACTGATTTCGGAATCTGTGAAGTGTTATAGCCTACCGCCTTTTTTTACGTAAAAAAATTTTAAAAAATGACTATAATTAAAATATTTGTACTCGGTAAAAAAAAAAATCGTTTGGCAACGATTATTTTTTAAACGTTTCTGTCTTGTAAACGTTCCAAGTTCGACGTTTCTCTTGTCTTTGCTAAATCACGGAGCATCAGCACGCCACTGTCTCTTATTATTTATCCAAATAATTACTGCGTGACACTTACATATATTATTTAGACGGCGTTTTGTACACATAATTTACACGCGTAGCCGACAATTTTGTATCCGACTCAATTACTAGATAATCACTTAATTTATTTAATAGTATTTTCCTATTTTTTTTTCTAAATGAAAATTAAAAAAAAAAAAGCACTCTGACAAATTACAATGTTCAAACGTTTGGTTCGTTTTTCTCATTGATTTCTTTATTTCGTGGTCAATGTTTAAAAAACGTATAAATATATACTCGAAAACATCCGTTTGATATTTAAATTTACAAGGTCGCAGTTATGTAAATATAATATTAAAATAAATAGGAAACAAACAAGAACGTGTAAACAAGTAATGGTTTTTTTTTTTACTTCATATCACTCTTCGTTACATCAGACCATCTCTTTTTCCGACTTGCACTTTCCATCTTTCCATCTATATATATACATATAGTCTATATATATATGATGTCATGGCTTTCATTATCGGTGAAATGTAAATTTCTTAAAAGTAACATAAAACGATTTCTGCTCATGTATTGTCGAAAAAATGCAAGTTGAATAACTCACTTGTCTTCCAATAATCTTCCAAACGATTGACTCGAATTGATCCAGTATGAAAAAGCAAACCAATGAAAGCTTTCATTTCTTGTATATTTGTATCTTTCCACGTAGTAATTCCAACTAATTTGTTACTGGTTTGTACAAACTGTTTTGTACTATTTGTGACCGTTCTGGATCAGCATCATCGTCACCAGAATCCCCCCTTCCCCTAAATCAGTACCAGAATTTGAGCCGAAATCATCATCTGAATTTTCTAACACACGCAATAATTCTTCGTCAGCGAATGGGTCGGCCACTTTTCTTAAAAAAAAATATTTGTTATATATTAGGTATACATTTTACGAAATTCTACGACTATTGAAGACAATAAATATTTTTCGATTATTTATAATTGTAATTTATTTTAAAAACATTGTAAATAAACTCCAAAAATCGATTTTTTTTTTTCAAAAAAAAAAAATATATATATAAATTTGTATTATAATATAATTATCCGAATGTGAAAATAGTGTATGAATTTATGTAAAATAAAAAATATATAACTCGCCTTTTATTTCATAAGACAATAAACGATTGAAAATAAAATATAAAAATCGCAAAAAGTTAAAACCAACTGTGCCACGTAATAAACAAATGCGCTAATTAATGAATGGCCGACGAGAATTTCAAATGTGTACGACTATAGGCGTTTTCATAAAGTCGCAATGACAAACGGGTTACGACATGTCAACGACGTGTTGTCATCGGTCACGGGCGCCTGTTTATTCGTGTCAACGACGTGTTGACACAGGCGTTTAACGTGTTGAATACGATACTATACACGTGTACAAATCAGCATGTAATTATCAGGTCCACAGTTGCCAGTGTTTTGTAAAACACAATTTTTACATTTATAATGTAAACATTTTTTTTTGCCCCGCTGTTAATATCGTTCAAATAACTCTTAATGATAAACGTTAATATTGATTAACGTTTGAAAAATTGAAAAAAAAAAATTTTTTAAAAATACAAAGCGAAAAAAAATAATGAAAAACCTTTAAATGTACAAATTACGTTAAACAATAATGGAATTTCGTTTTTTCTGATTTAAGCGCACCACAACTCGGGGACGCGATAATACTAAAATTTTCTATATTGAAAATACATAAATAGCGCTAAATTATATTATGAAATAACGGTAACTAATAGAGAATAGTGCTCATTGATATTTTGTATTTTTATATAACTTGTTTTTTATACAGTAAAATTTCACAGCGGTTACCAATTATTTATACAACAATAACGTACTGTAAAACACTGATGATTGTATTGAATCGAGTAAAGGAATCGCGTTGAAGAACTGAGAATTCGAGTGTAATATAAGTGGGTAAATAAACTTGCGAGCGATTTTGCAGAGAGTAAGTATCATTTTATCGATTCGTCTCGCGCCCCGCGAATTCTAACGAAATTACCCACAGTATTCTGTATACATAAATTATATGGTTTCGCGATTATTTTACAAAAGAAACAAAAAAAAAATAGAAAAAGAATTTTATAAAAATCGAAATTCGAATATTTCCCCGGGACAATCGAAGCGAAATAGATTTATAACGCCGGTGACGGTCCGAAAAGGCTCGAAAACTGTTATTCTACTCGTACACATGAACAATTTTTTTCAAAATTTAACCTTTCGAAATATTCCTAATCCGTGTATGTAAATTATAATTTCGGTCCGTAAACTCGCGGCGTAACAACAAAAATATTATGTAAATGAACTCGCGCGTTGTCGCGATCACCTGAATTTATTTACGTATACACACACACGCGGCATAATTTCGTCGTAGGTCGCACGGATTCTGTATGGGAAATAAAACAAATTAATTTTTTTTTTTTTTTTTTTGATATAATATACAACAACTGCGGAATAAGAGAATGAAATAAAAAATAACTGTCGGAACGTTGTGATTTATAAACGAGCCGTGCGCGCAGTGCTCGACGACGAGACAAAAACGAAAACGTTCGTGGAAAAATTGATAAATCTTTCGCGTTTACGTAACGGAAAATATTTATCTAGTCCGGAGAGAAAATAAAAAAAAATTTTTTTTTTTTTCTATACAAACGAAAACTTTAAAAACAATTTCGATCGCGATAGGAGCAAAAAAAAAAAAAAAAACGCGTTTTGTGTTTAACCGTACCTATTACGACATTATATGATTATTATAACGGATCGAACGTGTAGGAAGCCTTCGGCCTTCGACTTGCAGGTTTCATTGTCATATCTTTACTTATATATTATACTTTTTCGAATAATGGATTTATAGCAGCGTTATTTCGTTACGATATTATACTATTTATGTATCTCTCTCTCTCTATCTTTTTATACGTATATACGAACCTATTATCGTGTAGACGTTTATTGTGTAATCGATACACACGTGTATGTTATTGATTGCAAAAAAAAAAATAAATAACAAATATTATAAGGTACGGTGTGCACTCGTCCATTGTGCGCAGATATCCGACTAATACACGTCATTCCTATACACTCGGCTGAATTCATTATTTATACATTTCTACTCGCCGGATCGAATGAAATCTTATTGATATTTTATACTCGAAAATATCGGAAAATAAATTCTAAAAAAAAAAAAGAAAAAACCGTCGATAATTAAAATTGTTTGATGAACTCGAACGCGTATTACAAATCAGTTATACGTACCCCGTGTAAGTCTAAAAATAAATTCTCGAAATTCTCGCAAGCGTCTGTCTGTTTGCCCGGGATCAATCGCCGAAATGGAGCTGACCCGAATGTAAACTGAACGAATTATTGCAATCGTTGCACAGCGTTAGTCGCGCTTTAAAGAAAACCTCGAGTGTAGAAGCCCAGGAGAAAAAGATTATTATTACGTGCTGATGGATCTCGCAAGACAGAGATGATTGGAGCATAATAATAGCCAACGTAATGTGAAATAATTAAAGACATGGTACTTGGAATAAAATGATGGATCTCAGCGAGATAGAAAAAAATCGCGTTACACCTACATCAACGAACAAGATAATCCGTATCTAGATCAAATTAAAGTAGCTTTTAAAAGGAAAGAATGGCTACGCAGTTACATTTATATTTTTACGCGAAGTCAAGTCAAGAATCGGATATGTTCGATACAGCAAAGACCGAACAATGACCGAATAAGTAAGAAAAACTAACAGACGTAATATATAACATGGGTGAGACAAACGTATAAGCGGTTTTAATAATATTACAATTCCCAAAGAAATCATTCTGCATCGGTAAACGTAGATCCTAAGAATGTATATATATATATATGTGTGTGTGTGTGTGTGTATAATGTAACTGTTGTAGAGCTATCAAGTGGAAAAAGGGGACAAAAGGATTTTGTTGTTTTTCTGGAAAAGTACATTTGGAGATTCAATATTCAGCAGCCACTTGAACCACTCGAATATTACATATAGTTATGTGGCGAACACGATCGATCCTAACATTTCTGTAATAACATTTAACGACATAATCCAGCGTTTTAAATGACTTATTTTCAGGCGAAAGAATGCGTATAATGAAGGGAATTGTACGCCTGATTTTAAAGCACAACGATAAGTGTATCATTTCATTGGTTATATTATGAAAATGTAAATAATAATGTGTGTAAAAAAAATGACGTTCCTGTTTTTTTTCTTTTTTTTTCATGTTAGTCTGGATTAATTTACAAAAAAAGATAAGCCTAATATTCGTAATGGTTTTACGGAAACATACTTTGACAGCGCTTTATTTCACGAAAAAAGAGAATTCTTATATAACTGAACAAAATTTTTTTTAATTCCACATGGAATATTTATATTTTATATAAGTTGAGCTATACATATATATATACACACATATATAATATTGTTTGGGCTGAAAATTTAATAACGCACCCCGTTGTGAGTCGTATAGGATTTATAATATTCTTCCGAAACAATAAGCAACGAACCAAATCATATAATTATTGATTTTTTTTTTTTTTTTTGGGTTCTAATTTATGTTCGAATATCACTTGGTAATAATCTCATATTACTCGTCGATTTTGGATTGAAAACGGTTGTCAAAAACGTGTGTCTTGTGTTATGTACATTAACGAGTGCAAATTTCACTCGGTACGTATTTGCGCCAAAGTTTAAAAAAAAAATATGAAGTCGAGTGATTCTAAAAGTTAATGGCATCAATCTGAAAACCATCGAATGTTTTTTCTATATAGGTAACGTAACCTACTTTTTGAAATGAATAAAATAACATTTTCGCATTATTTTCTTATGGTCAGGTACAAAATGTGAAATTAATTAATGACATAAAATCCACGAGTAACATATATTATATAATATGCGTAGTTTATCATCATATAATATTATCAATATTTACCGTACATGAAAAATGTTTAAAAATATTTTTCATATCTCTACGATTCGTGTACAGGTACGATTTATATTGACAGTATCGATGTAAAACATTTTCGAAAAGCATTTATGGTTTGGATGTATTTAACGATATTTTTCAGTAATAAGTAACAAACTATGCGTTGTTCAAACACTGCTGCGATTTTTAATTCGATACTATAATGACGTACATACGTTTCAACATGTACTTACCGCATGAAATGCCGCAGTGTGGCAACACCTTGTCTTCAACATAAACACTTCGCATTATCATCGAAGTGGCTGTCCGATCTCTGTCGTGCGCATTGCAGCTTCACAGCTTCACTCAAAAGATGCGAAAGAAATGTAGAAGTAAACTCGCGAGCGGAGGATCGATTTAAATATAGCGAACGTTATTAAAACAAATGCCAACCGCCACGGGTAGTGTGTGTGCGCGCGCGTTGATTTTGGGAGTTTTTTCCTCCTCATCACCTCGATTTATCGACTGTGGACCGCTGGACGTGGACCGTGACTTTTCACGCGCTTATCGTGATAAACGGGTTAATATCAGTAAAACTTCGAAACGTATATATATATATACACTCAGTGGCGTGTTTACGGGAGAGACGAACCGCTCATCTCACCCAAAGTAAATTTTCAAGTGTTTAGAAAAAAGTTTAACTGAAAAAAAGATAGGTAACGAGACGCGAGATGTTGTGGACGTTCGTTTAAGTGAATAATATAATTACGTGGATGAAGATTTTAGAGTTTTGTTATTACTACGAAATTTGAAAGCAACGCGATAAATCTATTTCGGAATTTAAAAAAATTCAAAACTTTAGTTTTGAACAAACGTACGAACGAACGTAAAAAATAAAAAAAAAAATTGTCGGAAAACTTGAAGTGTTCGTATAAAAGGAAATCGTGGCTAATTGTTTTCAAAATTTTTCGTAAATAGTTAACGTGCGTCTGACATTGCATTACATTTTTAAGCGTTATAATCGAAAACTACCTCTTTTATGAATTAAATACCTCGAAATCTATAATATATCGTGATAAATAGTGAAAAACCAAAAGAAAACGTTTTAAACATTTTTTTCATCTATTATAATATAAAGTTACATGTTTGGTGAATTATTCAAGTTTCCATTAGCTATAAAATTACCTAACCTAACAATGATAATCGATTTCGACGTTCTCATTTCGTTTCTCTGCACTTTTTGAATGGTTTATTTTCTAAGCGCTTTTAAGAAAATCGAAAAATGACGTCTTTAAAGTACCACTTGGATGCAATTCACTACCGGAAACCGGGCATGACTGTAAAGATAGTTCTGGTAAAATTTTTGGATACAGTAAAAAATAAAAAAAATAATACATCATTGTAATATAAATTTCTCGCTATGCTCAGAATAATAAAATCGTATTGATACGCTGTGTTTTCATAATGTATTTTCAAGTTCGTAAAAAAATCGCGCGTGCGACAATAATATCAAAACTATATTATTATACTTGTAATAAAATAAATTATTATTATTATTACTGCGTCTCGTACGTATGTTTACATAAATATAATAATTATTATTACACATTTATATAACACAATCGTGTGAATATTGTCCGATTACGTTTAGATTCCGTTCAAAGACTTCAACTGGAACTAGTTTATACGCGTTATTAGTCTTCCAGAGGCAGACTGGAAAGTGTACGGCCCAGTTCAGCGTTGGCCAACTAGATTGTCATAATAATATGTGATATTATACGGTCGATGTCAGTTGTTCGGAAATAATAACAGATTTGTGATTGATAAAGGTTCGAACCACAGTGTAGAAGTAACGCCAACAAAATTACCATCATGTTACCAATAAATTCTGATAAAAAGTTCAATTTGTATTGGATATTCATCTAATCTGCGTATTTGTTACAGACACTGAGAAAGAATTGATATTTATTAGTTTGAGTTTTGTACGCTTTTGAGCTCTTAGAATTCTTGTGCTCTCACTATTTTTTTATATTGGCGAGAACGTATTCTTTTTTTTTCCATTTATATTCAATCCCGAAAATTTTAAAATGACACACGTCGGAATATACCAATCTAATAACATAAATATAAATTTAATCGACAAGGACGTTACCGATGTTTCGAAGTTTTTCATCGAAATTTCGACGATATATGTATTATATGCGTTGTATTTAACTTTGATTGTACTCGGTTTTTGACTTACTGTATTAATGATAAAAGTTTGTTAGTAAAAATTCGAAGCGGTAATACATACTAAATCTTATATCTTAATTCTTAACCTTTATGTATATAAAATGTTATGTTAATTAAATAAATATTAGCTATGAAAGCAGATTTTTCTTATTACCTTCTTTATGACATTATATTGTATTGTGTACTCTTAAAGACACAATCTGATGTAACTCCCTGCCTGTAATACGTATTCGACATTTCGACGTCTTTGCGCGAAAATCGTTCGCGTTATATATACTACGCGCCATTGAGGAGTGGTAGTACATCATCTAATCACAACCGAAAGTATAGGTACTGTAAAATAATAATAATAATAATCGGAAAAAAATTAAATAAAAAGATTACGTCGACGAACATACGTATTATAATAATAATAGTTATCGTTTGAATTACGTGCGGTTCTTTTTTTCCTCGACAGACTTTTGTCTGTGCTAAAAATAACAGACGTCATCTCGATTTTATAAATATAAATAGGCACGTGGTAAAAATATAGAACTTCATTGAAGTCCGTTTCGATCGATAATAATAATATATAATAATGAACAACAATCGCAACGCTATAATAATATACTTGGTATACTCGCGTAATAATAATAATAATAATAATAATAACACGACGCGCACAATGCCCTTGGTATCGCGAAATAAACACATCATCGTTGTGTGTCTTAAACGAGCGTATAATATTTTTATGAAGTCATATTATAACGAATACTGTGTATATCGCTTGTACGAGTATTAACCGTCGAAATTATTCAATGCAGTACGTTGACGACGCGAGTGTGTAATAGAAAAATAAATGTACATATAATATTGCGGTTGTTTTGATTTTTTTTTCTATATAAATATATTTATATATATATACATATTATATACGCTCATTCGAAGCAAGGACACGAGCCGGCAGCGTGTTTTTTGTTACGAATATTACGTGATGGGTATTCGTTTAAAAAAACATTGAAATATCAACCGTATTTATATGTAATAATAATATTATTATTATTATTATAAATATAACAAGTGAAAAAATATAATTATTTTATTAAATATGTTTTTATTTACTATAACCACCTGTTTCGACCAAATTAGTCATCATCGGATAATAAAACAAGCAAAAAAAAAAATACAGCGACTGAAGAAAAAATAAAAATGAACCAGTTACGTAGAGGAAATTACGATTAATTGTAATAAAAAGACGTAGAATTTGAAAAAAAAAATTAAAAACCTAAATAAAAATTGGACAGGTATATACGAGTACAATGAATTAATTCGTTAAAAACACTATGGCGTGTTACTAATGTTATCAAATATATATATAAAATATTATTTTTTTAAATCTGTATTTTAAATATTATTTATGTAATTCTTATAAAACAGAATTTATATAAACATCGTGTTGTATTTTTAAAACACCCGAGTCATTATATCCATATTAAATGTAGTAACAATGTGATTATTTTCTAAACCGTGTTTCGAAAAATTTGAATTCGCATTAGCTTTTTTTTTTTTTTAATTATATTTCATAAAATGAAATTTTTTTTATTAAAATTTAATTTAATTCCTTTTCTTATATAATAAAGAAATGCGTAAAAGTTTCTGTATCCAATTTTCGTATGCACACAATGAATTAAAAATTGTTTAAAATTATGATGAAGTGTTATTTTAACATAATATATTAATTTAAAGTTTTTTTTTTTTTGTAATTTCCTATTTTTTTCGCATATCCTTTTTATTATTTAATTTAATTAATTGTTTTGTTTATTTATTTTTCTTCTTAATAACGATATGATAATATTTAGAATTCGTATTCGTTGACACCAACGTCATTGTAAAAAAAAAAAAAATATACGAATATGTATAAAACCGCGTAAATGAATTTTATTAAAAGACAATTTCACATTTAATTATATTGATACAGGTATCTAAACGAATGTAATTGCGCACACGACCACTGACGTACTTCGTATACGCATAAAAACACTAACGACAAGACGAGTTACACTAATTTTCTCGTTATATTCTTCATTACGAATAACGACGTAACGCGTGGCTTTAATAAAGTTCGAGAAACAGTATTTACAATTATACAACGCGTTAGAACCGGTGGAATAAGAAGATAGATACACCTTGCCGATAAAAAGTAAAACATAAGAATCGTTAAACGTACGAAATAACGAATAATAACGTTTGACTTGGACAAGAAGTTAAAAAAAAAAAAAAAATGAATTGCGATAGTATTTTTAACTCTTGAATAATTCATTTTAATCGTAGTTTGAACATTACACGACGTATATAAAACGTCTGCAAAACCGACTCGTCGTTAAAAACTTAAGTTTCGCCTCCCCAAGTTTATGGATTCAACGATTTTTTTTTTATCTCTCGTGACTTTTTTCCGCGTACTAATCCGCGTATGGGAAATAATATCCGTTTTGACAATCGTTCGTTTAAATATTATTATCGCGAAAATTAATTGAAAAAAAAAATACACAAATTTACGAATAATAGAAAGAAAACACTACTGACGAGCAGTGAGAATATTCGACAAATCCACGTGATTTTGTTAATTTGCGGTGTAAGACACTTCAGATGATTTTTTTTTTCTATTTTGTAAATTACACACACACACACACTACGACTACAGTATTTATTTAAATCGAGTCTTAATATTCGAACGTTGTAAACACACACACACACACACAAAACGGATGGCCTTGTTCTGTGTTCAGTGCGTTGGATTACAATGCGGTCAAAGCAGAGAATTTAAACAATGACCAAATGTGTACGCGTATTATATGAATTAACATAGCGCACAAAATAATATATCGAGCGCAATAAACATTACGCGGGGTGTATATCAACTCGAAGGCAACACTCTACTGATTTATAGGCAGAGTGAAATTTTACGCACTCGTTTTCCCCGGAATACCTCATACACATAAATATTATTATTATTATTATTATTATTGTTGTCCAAGTGAAAGACGCGCAATGCGATCATTTGGACCGCTCATACATTTGCGTATTGAAAATTAAACATTATAACGATTTGGCTCGATTCTAACGTCGGCTGAACCGTGTAATTAGTTAGTGGCTACTGTATTTTTAACCATTCAAAACACGATAGGTCATGCTATGCTACTGCGCACTAATGGGTATTGAAAGCAAATGAGTTTTTTTTATTTTTGCTCTATTGTAAATTTCATACAGGACTGTGGCCTGTATAAACATATTAAAGTATTAAAAAAAAAAAAATTAAAGAGAGATTTATTTACGTGAACGAATTTTACACGGATGTGAATAAAACGTTTGGAAAATCTTCACACTACACTGTAATGCAATCGATATTATCACGCGATTAATCATTGTCGTATTTCACTACTTCCAAAACGATAGTTCTCGTTAATCAACATCGAATTGATACACACATTTATATATATATATACGCATTCTCAACGCTTTTCGCTCGCGCAGATCACCTTCATTAAAATATTAAAAAAAAAAAGCGTACGAAAATATAAAAAAAATTGCATAAATAAGACGTATCCTTCGTGCGAAGAACTCGATATATAATATGTTTATGTAACGCGTGTCGCGTGTGTCAAAGTTATGTCGACAGCTGTGTGTCTCTTATTGAAAACTCATTTTTAATACAAATTTAATTACAAATATTATTGGCAATTAACACATTGATATCGTCCATGAGAGAAAAAAAAGTCCTCTTTCGTACAATAATATACTTATGACGTAGATGAGGACTATTCTAATATACACTCGAATTTTTTCTCTGCCATAAATTTTCGATTCCATTATGTAAAATGTATTTTTATTAAATTCATTACGGAAACACAGGATTTTACGAACATATAAAGAACTTTAAACGTTTTTAATCCCGTTGATTTCCTAATATTTTTTATTTGATTACAGCAATCTAATAACGCGTATATTGCACAATGTGTTTGTCTGAATATTTCTTATATTATTATTCGTGTAACTAACGAATATTAAAACAGCAGTTAATTATTTACACATTAATATTTAACATTAAAATAATTATTGGTGTGGTATAGACGGAGTAATAATTTTTTTTTTTTTTTTTTTTTTTAATCCCTCGCACTCGCACTACTCCTTTATTATAATTTAGGCATATATCTTTTTTTCATTTATAAATACGTACGTTATTGCTAAATGGAAACTTTAAAGTTTGTATATGTAGTTTACGCTTATCGAAACTAGAAAATTAGAATTCAACTCGAAAAAAAAAGATTTTCCCCCTACGAGCTGGAGTAAACTGTTTGGAATTTTAACGAACTAGTGTGTATAAATTGTACCCAAACGGGGACACGTATCACGTAATACGTACGTACATAAATTATCTTGACAAATTTATTTGTGTTCCGTACTCGTGCCTACACATCATCTATAACTTTTTACAATAAGTACGTAAATATACACGTACACGTAAGTCAGAGTTTCGACGAAAATATTGAATTTTTTTTATTTCCACAATATTCCTCGCGCGTTTTATACAAAAGTGTATAATTACGTTTCTGCAATTTCAAATACAAACACCTAATCATGAAATAGCGCTTATTTTCTTCTACGAGAATTTATTATTATATTTTTGAAGTTTTCAAGTTTCCCACGGTATTGGTCGCAAACCATTGTGCGTAACTCAGATTTCTCAGGATAAGCTCGATTAACCGACGTGCGTATATAATTATATCGAATATAATTCGATTTCCGGGCAACTGTTCCCCCAAACTCCGATTTATTTGTATAAGGTCGTAAGTACGCCATACATAAGATTTCCGTTCTTGTAACTTTGATTTTTTTTTTTTTTTAATTATACCGCTCTAACGACATACACTATTAATGTGGCGACTCTAGGTACTAAAATTATCGTTTTTTTTTTTTTTCAAATTTCGTATATACAACATTATATGTATATCATACAACGATCACTACGGAAAAATACGAGGCATAACGCGGAATTTTAAAACCAGCGTTAAAAAGAGTGATAGAAAAGACGACGGGAGATACCAGTTGTCTTGCGGAAAGAACGGATGGGGAATTGATATGAAAATTAATAATAATAATAATAAATGAGGCGAAGAGATTTTTACGTTGCGCTATTAAAGGAGCGCATTAGCGAAATGGGGTATGACGCAAATCGCTTTTGAGGGTATGCGAGAAGAATGCGAAGAGGAATGAACGACTAAGTGATAATTTAAAGGAATCGAATGGAAGAGTGTGACGGCCTAATCCGAGGCGCCGGGAGGACGAGAGAGGATAATATTGTTTTCCTGCTGAGTTTTAAATATTACAGTTGGACCACCGCTCGGGGGGTATCATTTGGAGAAATAGTCCTGTACCGCGTGGCGAAGTAACGAGGCACTATATAAATCCAAATCGATTTAACCACTCTCGCGGGCGATTCGGCGTTTGAAAATTGAACGAAAATCGGTCCGCGGAATTAAAGAAGTGGATATTGAGCGTGATTAGACACAGGATGCGTAGGAGGACTTGGCCAATCTGTCGTTCTTGTAATAATATCGTTTTGCGTTTTGTCGTCGCACGCGTCCGCCAAGGGCAAATGCGCGTTCCAATTCGCGAATTCTTCTAAACGTTCACGTTCGACTTTGTTTCGTGATTTTGGCGCGTTCATTACGAATATTCCATTTTAACTCATTGACGTACAATAATTATTGGGTTTTTATTACTCTGACTATGAATCACATGCACTTGAAAATAGGATCGTTAAAGGCCGCGCGGAATAGACTCAAAAGCGTTTAGAACATTTAAAGAAATTAATCGCGTTTTTCCACTGAAACATGCTGGTGTCACGTCGGAACTGTAACGACGGTATTTTGCAATCACTTTATAAACACGAAAAACCAATGGAATATTACTGTATTGCGTGACCGAAACATAATATTATATTACGTGTTTCGATGTGGACGATTATTGTCATAAACGTTTGACACGAACGGAATAGCGGGAAAAAAGTAATAAGTAAAAATGCGCCGAAAATTAATACGCGAAAATATTTTATAAAAATATGAAAACTCTCGTAATTCGAAATATTTTATACTCATATCTTACTATCTTATATCACTGAATATAAATTTTATTATAATTAACACATTTTAAAAATTAATTAATTACGTAAGAACCGTCGAACAAAACAATAACGAGAATATTTTAATATTTACTAATGATGTATTTACTATAATAATACAATCGGATTTAGAAAACAATATACTATTTTATAATATATTAATAACGAGACATAATTGTTTTGTTTCCCCCCCCCCAAAAAAAATTTAATTCACTGCGTACGCGATTTCTCTGTTGTTTTTATTTTTTAACTCTCGTTATAACACTCATAATTCTCTCCGTAATATCATTCGTTTTTATTTTTTATTCCGCGTTATTCGTATTTGTTTCTTTCTCGCTTAATACACCCGACAATGGTTTTTTTTTTTACTTCTTCTCGAAACCGACAGTAGTAAATACAAACAAATTTAATACGACAACAACTCCAATAAGCGTTTCTTTATTTTTCATAACACTCTCCGTGGCTTCATTATAATTATTCGCGTGCGTAAATTCACAAATTTATGAATACACATTGTACCTATACATGTTATGAGAATTTTTTTCGTATTTCAAATGCGTTGAATTGTATTTAATTATTAAATTTTATCGCCACTTCAAAACGCACGTATTTACTTTTATCTAATGGCTTTTTTTTTTCTATCAATCATCACTGATCGTGATATTCGGTGTAAATTTCAAGAGTGTAAGATCATTATTTCCGTAATGCTGGGGAAATACAATAATTAAGAAATCGCGTTTTTGCTGTTCTTAACACAATTTTTCGGTAGTTTTTTTCTAGGTCCCGTTTAAAAATTGAGAAAATCGAAAAATGATCTCCCAAAATACCACACACAACGGGGTACTCTTGCTACGTAGTAGAAAAGTTGTACACAGAAGAAAATAAATAGACGTAGCGTTGTTAAACCAATAGCCTCGTCGCTAAAACCAGACTTGGGTACAATATTCCGAATACATTATTCGGAATAATTTTTAAAAGTATTCTGAGTACAATATTCCGAATAGTTTTTAAAGCACAATCATATTTCAAATAGTACCCGCATAGAAATTATTCAAATGTAAATAGTAATTATTTCAGAAAAATGTATATGATTAGCGACTAGTAGCAGCAGCAGCAGCAGTAGGTATTTAAAACAACATCAATAATCTTGCTGTATTTGATGATTGAACACACGGCGTTATTCAAATAACCAAGTGCATTCGATTACACCAAGTCATTTGAATTGTGTTATATTTCATAACTAATCAAATCAATTCGCTTATTAGTGATTATTGCGTTATTCTATGAACATAGAATTAAAAAAAAAAAAAAAAAAAAATTCTTAAATCTCCCCCCACAAATATACGCATTGTAATTACATTCGATTATATTATAATAATCGCGTAATTTCTACATATTTTGATATCCGTATTAATGAAAAATAAATAAAGTGTTCCGAAAGTATTTCGAATATTTTTTGTGAAATATTTTGAAAACACTCAGGGAATACTATTGTCGTGCGAAGTATTCGGAATATGTATTTCGGATACTTTTCAAAAGTATTCCACGCCCGAGTCTGGGCGTATAAAATGCGTGTTCAGAAATTAATAGAAACGCCAAAAATGAAGAAGTTATTTGTTATAAGTTATAACAAATAACTTATAACTTATAACTTATAACATATTTCCTGAATATCGCGCGATGTATATCATTTTTAGGACGAAACCCGAGTACCGGCAACGCCGACTGTACGCCGCGTAAACAAACCCGTCTCTATCGTGTCTGACGAATTTTTTAAAACGATTTTCGTACGCGGTCGGGAAAAAATCGTGTAGGGGGCGCCGTATATGGATAAACCGTGAAACGAGCGATCGCGTCACAAACGGAAAACCGTTTTTTATAATATATATATATATAAAAAAATAATCGACATACGTGTAACAATAATTACAATTATTATTATTATTATTATTTTTCTTCGGCCGTCCTGTAGCGAAGCCGCGCCGTCGTCAGAGGTGGGAGAAAACCGCGTCGGACGTTTCGGAGACTCGCCAGTATAAATACACAAGAACGCGCGGACATCGACGGTACACTCGCGTTTGTTACACGAGCAGTGATCGATACGGTAACGGCAACGGGCCTTTCGTTTTTATTTTTTCAGTTTTACGACGTTTTTTTCTTTAAATTCACTCTCCGCACAAAAGAAATCGAGCGGCGAGTAGTAGTAGTAGTAGTAGTAAAACTTTTTTTTTCACTACGAACTAAAAACGATATTGAAAAAAATCCCGTCGGACGTCCGGTCCGTAACCGCGTTGCAGTTCATCCGACGAGTCGTGTATTTTATACACGCGGTGGACGAGTGAGAAACAGAGACGCGTCCCGTTATTGTTTCGTATCAGAAACTTATCGACAATCCAGAGATGGAAACGAAACCGCTAATACTTCCCACGCCGGAGATGCTGAACGAAATGTACCGGGATCTGGGCACGTCCCAGGACAAAATCGAAGTCGACGTGAAGACCATCTCGGAGTGGATGCGCAAACAACCCCATCTACCTAATATCGAAAGTGAGTGCATAAAGTCCGTCCGGTTTTATGTCCGAATAAATAAAACGTATTACCGAGACTGACCACCGCCACAGACAACAACAATAATAATAATAATAATAATAATAATAAAAAACGGTCATTCGTTTTGAATAAAAAAATAACGGTAATTCGTACAGATGTACTGCTGCTTTTTTTTTCCGAACTAAAGTGTTTTATTTTTTTTTTTTTACGCGCGCTTTAACGTCCAAATACTATTATGGAAAATCGATTTTTTATTATCACTATACGTATGTGGTCGTCGAATTTTTTTCCTTATTTTTAATCATTTATTAATTCGTTTATAAACGAGCGTTGTCAATCGGGGGAGGGGGGGGGAGAAACACACGCTTAATAAGGAGAATAGTTTTAACAAAAAAAAACGATAACGTTTTCAACACAAACATTAAAAAAGTTATCTACTGATAGTAAGTTTTTAATTTTGAAATTGTTTTATAATACGCTTTCCTCTTATTATCACTGTGTTATTAGTTATAATAATAAAAATATTGGTATACGCTTTACGCGCGCTGTCTATGTAATATTGTATTTTGAATACACACAACAATTTAAATTCGTCTGATTTCTATTCCGAAATTATTAAATTTTTTTTTTTGACGGTAAATTCGTTAAAAAGAAAAAAATCTTTATCGTGTACGAATTTTATTCGAATAATTTCACGCGTCGTCGTGATATTGGTTATTTTCCAGTCGATGAGCGAAGAATACGGTTATTATTAATCCTTTGCAAAAATAGTTTGGAAAGAACCAAAGAATCGTTAGATCAATATTACACTATTAAGTCAATGGTACCGGAATACTTTGCCGACAGGGATCCAACCACGCCGGCACTAGTCCGGTCTATGGAAACAACGTTAGTATTTTATTTATTTATTTATTTATTTTCTGTACATGCATAACGCTTTTGTAAGCTTTCGGTTTTAGTTACGATAATTTAATAGATAGACAAATAATAATTTTTAAGACGATAAATCAATTTTTTTTATTATTCTCGTAATTTGTTTTTAAATATAAGTACTAAATGTGTATAGTTAATGACTGGTGGTATAACTAGTGCTTAAAACAAAAATAACGAAATATAATTTTATGATGCAATGCCGTAGACGTTAAAATATATAATCTTGTGATTATTATTCAATCCAAATACACACACATATATAGTGAACAATCAGTGGCAAAATTAAATGTCGATTGACAGATGCTTATATATAAGTTATACATTTTTATACAAATATAATTTATATTTATATATAAACACGAGGGAACCAGAATTGAAGGAAAAGTGCAGACGGATTAGAAGAAAAAAAATCAGGAAATTTCGAACATCTTTTTCTATTTCTTTTAAATACGATTTACAATCCAAATCGTATTGTATGTTTTTTGAGAGAAAAATGATACAAAATAAAAATAAGAAAATAAACGTTATTTTAAAAAGAATTTTTTGTTTGTGATTTTGCATAAACTTGCATTATGTTTGATTATGTGTCTGGAGACAAAATTATCTGCGACTTTAAAAATGTCTATTTAAAAATAATATCCAATGAAATTACGTGATTTAAAAATATAGATCGTCATATTGAAATGTTTTATTTGCTATAAATAATTAATATCGTCGCATTACCAAGTAATATATTGCACAAGTAGTGTATTAATGTACAGAACGAGATAATATTAAAAAATATAAATATATATATATATATTTATTAATTTTTTTGTAAATTAATCGTACTAAACAATATAATTTATGCATTATTATTATTATTATTATTAATTACAATAACGAATAAATATTATTTTACATACATCGTGTAGAAAAAAAATTTGTGAATTTATAGTTGGTTCATCGAAACGTTTTTTTTTTTTTTTTTTAGACTTTTCATCCCTCTACCGAAACTTACCGCAGAAGGCTACAGAATATCTTTGAACCGTTTGAGAAATCCGGAAATTGACGAGTTCGAATTTGCAGACTTTGTCAAAGTAAATTTCATGTCCATCGACATCAGATTGTCTAAATTAGATCTATTCAAAAAGGACATATTCATCTTCGACCTGAATAAGTTCACAATGGGACATTTGACATCGACTTTGCCGTATATGAAGAAGTTCATTTATTGTGCAATAGTGAGTATTGTGCTATAATATAATATGATAATATCGATCGAAAACGGAATTAACGCCGACCCAGTATCAGTGAAGAGAAATCATTATTTATTAATAATATTTATTATTATAACGAATACAGGGCTTTGTATATTGGAATAAAACCAATTAATATCGTATAAATATCTGCTTGTGAGTGTATATATATATATATATATAAAATAACCTGTTGAACGGTATATTCGAGTTATATAACGTTATATTACGTACACTATAGATTAAACGTTTCGTATTATTGAATTATATGAAAAATGTGAATTTTTCGAAATAAATATTTCGATAACATTTCTATTAACGTAGATACTAGATATTTTTTTTTTTCATCGCATAACTCAGAATTTATCATAAATATTTCTGGCACGTAATTCCATTAAAACCACCAGCTACTACGTATATCAGTATCACTTTTCATTGTTATTTATTTATTTTTTTTTTATTCTTGAACAGAACCACGAACCAGTTGGTTCTGTTTCGTGTTGCACTCGGAACGTGAAATACGTTTTCATTGCCAATGTTGCGTAAACGTTTAAAAGGAAATTCGTGTAATATTATTACGAGAAATTACTTTTTTTTTTTCTTTAATTTCCTCGACCATTATTAATACTGGTTAATCGTTCACACGCATCGGCTAAAAATTTTAATTTTCCCACTGCCAGTACACACATAACGTGCGAATAACGCGCTAATATAGTTTGAAATAAATTGTATATTATCATCGAAGTACAACAGCTCTTCGTCACTGACACCATCGATACAATTCTCCGTATACGTGTTATATTCACGCAGAGGATGTCGCAATAAGAGTTTACGTCCGCAACGAATAAATCGAATATCTTATCCCGCGTACATTCTAATTTCACGCATTTAATATTGTATCTTCGCGTTTTGCAATATAAAATTTAAAATACATAATAATTCTATATTGGACCATAGTGTCTACATAATTTTTTTTTTTTTAATCGTCGCGTTGTTCCTATATAATGTACAGGTGTAGTTTCCGCGTGACGTTACTATTGCCGTTCAAGTCAGCCAGCCGAACGCAATCTTGATAAATGCGTGTTTTACTATTGGCGAATCTCCATTTCGCTTTCCCATCTCATAATTATCAACGCGTTCTCAGCATATTCTTAACATTTATTTACCCATTAAAGGTCCTCCTCGTAGTTATGAGAACTACATCGACGACATTAATTTATCGTTTCTTCGTTCCTAATGCATTTTTTTTCTATTAAATAACTGTAATTCTGTGTTTATATTTACGCCGTTATTTGTGTTTTGTATGTCGTTATTGTACACACACACACACAAATGTATTAATAAAAATATACAATTATTAATCATACGTTCGTTTTTGCGCGCGTACAACAGACGGCGTATCCGTTGCGAATCCAACAGATCCACATAGTGAACATGCCCAGCTACGCGCAATCGTTGGTCAACGTGGTGTTGGGAGTTTTGAAAAAGAAAATCGCCGAACGGGTGAGTTTCGACGGATTACAAAAGGCGTGTAGGATTTTTGAACGATTCAGTGATGACAATGTTTTATTGTGTTTTCGCTCACACAGATCATTATCCACAACAACGTGGCCGACCTGAAGAAATACTTGAGCCCTGACGTCCTGCCGTTGGACTACGGCGGCACATTACCGAAAACTGTAGAGGAAATAACCGGTGAGTCGTGTCACGAACAACACACTAGCATAGATCATGTCGTTAATTGAATTCGCACCGGTTTTCCGCTTTCTCACCATTCCCCCCCCCCTTATGCAGATTTCGTGTTGCCGACGGTAATACGTTTTTACGTTTGGTAAAAAAAAAAAATGACGTGTTTATTCTTGTAGAAATTAAATCGTTCATATTACGCGTCAGTTCTTTCCGCGAAACGCGATAAAATAACGCGTCCGTTTATGACACAATTCAATCCGGATCCTATAACGTGTTCCCGTTCAGGACGTTTCTTCTCAGGCGCGATCTCCTTTGTATATTAATTATTTGCTGCGAGATTTCCGGAATTTGCTGTTACACCTGGACACCTTCAACGATTGAAGTCGGGGGCGAGAACGGAAGGAGGAGGAGGAGGAGGAGGAAAAGGGAAATATTAAAATTACTCGGCCCATAATTCTTCGCAACCTCGGAATAAAAAATTTGTATACACGATTGTTCGAGATAATGATGAGCCATCTCTTGTGTTGTACGTGCCAACTACCGCGATTATTACGCTACTCTGTATTGTGCACATATTATCGTCGTGTACAATTCGTCAGCAAAATTGATTTCGTTTTGTAAATCTTCGCTCGTCACCCACACACAAATCGTGTATTTCCTACTCACGCGATCGGAATATCAAATTTCTTTGTTTCGTACACAGTCGTAGGAAAGAGAAACAAAAATAACATATTTTTTTTTTATAACACGTGTGTCTGATCATCACGTACGAAAATTATATATAAATATCCATTAAAATGTACATATTCCGTGCGTGATACTTTGTTCTCGATGTTTACCATAGTTTTCTTTTTGACCTAACCCTACCTGGTTTAAGTACATGTCCGCGGTGTTTACTTTTCTTTTTTAACGTAAATCGAATAAATACATTTTTTTTTTTTTTTTCATTGAATTCTATGTCGATTTTTGTTCGCATTTGCTCGTTGTAAATTCAATTTACCAGTTATTTTGATGCGTATTTTTTTTTTTTTTTGTTCATTTTTAACAACTATAAGTTTTGTGTGCTACATATACTGATAGAGCGCTTCGAAATATTTCTCATTTTCGTATTTAATAACATAAAATTATACCGGTATTTAGTCACAATCGAGGGTGGGCAGACAAATCAACGAATTTTTTTTTTTTTTTAAAACTCCATAAAAGCGATTTAAACGTTTTTTAACGGAGTTATAGCCAATTGTAAACATTTTATTGTATCAGTTCATTTAACATAACTTACTGAATTTTTTCATTATTATTATTATTATTATTATTGTTGTTAATATCGTCTGATTTTTTTTTTCAACAATTTATAGGAAATCTCAAGTATTACATGTTGTACCTATTTCCACTTTCGTCTCGAACGTGTAACAGATAAATTACGCAATGAATCCAAAACAAATGAAAATACGTCGTGTTAAGGCGAGGGAAAACGAATAGAGTTTATACGTCAAATTTTAAACTCTGACTAAAATCGATGCAATCGTTTATAATAATAAAACGCGTGTCCGATGCGATACAGAGACGCGCGCGATCGGGACGTTCACCACCGGCGAGAACGAAATCGCATCGGCGGTACAGCCAACAAAATGCCCCGGGAAAAAGGGCCTTGAGCCGAAGTGATTTTATTGTGGGGCCCCTATATTTCATAATACACTGATTACTTGTTTTCGTGTTATACGTTACACACACACGCGCACACAGATATAACGATTTTTTAATGTATTTTTGAAACGTTTAACGTGTGGTGTAAAAGTTCAGATTTTTTTTATCTTTTCTCTTCATTTACTATAGAGCGGTGTGTGTGTGTGTGTTTATATATACACGGCTGCCGTAAGACCTTCAAAAATATTGTAAAATGATCTCTCATCGGTACATAATAAAACGCTTTGAGGCGTTGTAAAGAAAATAAAACGCAAAAACTGCCGCGGGGTACATGAAATATATTGAATGTGCCTTTAATTTATGATCATAAAAATCGTAGAGAACAACAACGCTTTACAATCGAGTATTATCTCATTATTTATTTCTATTAATTTTTCGATATAAAAAAAAAAAAAAAAAAAGAAATCCTGCCGTAGACTATCGACGGTGTAAGGTCTTCGTATAAAATATTAAATTTTCTTCTTCGTCCTAGACCTCGAAAAACGGCACTGGAACGCGTGCGCGCGCGCGCGCGCGTGTCTGTACCGTTACACAGTTTGCGATTCGATTGTCGAAAATACAATATAATATTAAAATGTACAATAGAAACGAACAAAAAGAAAAAAACGTCGAGATATATTTGTCCGGTCGCGTGTCGACGAATTTCCTTGAAAAATCACGCGCCGAGTATTTCGAGCGGCCGGCGGGCGCGGGACCGCGGAAGAGTCAACAACACGCGGTCGGTTGTTGTTGTTTTTTTTTTTATCCTTTCTCTCAATTCGCAAATCGGATGAAATTCTCACAAGACGTTCATCTCGCAATAACGGAATTATAATATTGATTATAAAACTGCGCGGTGTTTGGCCGTGGCGCGGTGCCTCGAGGTCTCACGCTGCGGCTGTGACGCACGAGTTCGTTTTTACGGAACGCCGAGACGCGTTTAAAAGAAAAAACAACGCTGTTTTGTACATTTACGGAAATCCAATCGAAATATTAATAATTATAAATATTTTAAATGTGTATATAAATAAATAAAAAACACACACACGACCGCGTGATAACCCACCTGCGCACCCGAGTCAAACGCGTTAATGTACGCGCGCGGGCGCGATTTTTACACCAAAGCGAGGTCGCATTTTTCGCCCACCGCACGATTTGTTTTTTTGTTTTTTTGTTTTTTCAATTAACGACGATTATCAGTTGTTTAATTTATTCAAGTCATAAAACATAAAAAAAAAAATTAGTTGCGTTTTGGTTTTTAACATTTCTGATACGACCTACCTATACTCTAACTGTATCGAAAGGATCGTGACCAATTCTGAGTCTCAAAAATTTTGTTTTCTATTACCGCTTTAAAAAACAAAAATTAAAAAGTGTTTATTATTACACCGGAGCTCCGTTTTGTCGTATGCGACGATTAATCATCGTACGAGGAAATCCAATAACCTTATCTAAGTAATTCGCTTTAAGCTCGATACTTTTTTCGTCGTTCCCCAAAAAACGCAGGAAGACGGTCTGTGTTTTTGATTTCGCTACACTGCAAATAATTCGGCTTTCCATAACGTTATCAATAAGACTGGGACTATTAATCGGAATTTTTTTTTTTTTTATGATCTCTAGGACGTATAACATCCGATTCAGAGATTTTTAAAATTATAAATTATTTAATTTCGCATTATTAAAATAATTTTTAGAATATTTTTTGTACTTTTATGTAATCTCGGTGATTTCTTTTTTTTATTTATATTTACGTGCACTTTTTAAATATATATATTTTTATATATATTATAGACTCGTACGGCGTATAAAACAATACGGGAAATGAATCAAAATATTAAAAATCATTATTTTTTTTTTTTTCAAGGAAATTAAAATTTTTTTTTTATTTTTTTTTGACCCATAAGAATTCTAGCCCTAATTATTATTATTAACGTTATATTTCAACGGGCCACACAAACCGTATGAAATATAGTGAAACGTCATCGACCGGTAGTCGTAAAAAAAGCAAACGCAACACGCGATCTCTGCGATCTACACGACAGTCGTCGTCATATAGCGCACAGTTCCAGTACGAGTCCACCCATTTACACTCGTTCGGTTTTGCCGTTTCCAATTCCGGACGATTATTATTATTATTATTATTATTATTATTATTATTATTATTATTATTATTATTATAAAATTGTATGTAGTAAAGACCACTGTCTTGCCTGCGCGTTGGTGCTGTGACTGTCGACTTACACGTTCGCTCCGAAGTTTCTGTTATCCGTTGTTGTTGTTGTTGTTGTCGTCACGCTTCAAAGTGTGTTATAATTTATAGTTTGTAATCGTAATTGTCTCGTGTTATTATAATTTCGTATGTGTTTTAGTAGTTTCATTTGCAATAAATTAAGTAACTGTGCGAAGTACGGTGTTGGCGATTAAATATTTTCCTCTATCCCGACGTTGACGTGATCTCGACGCATGACGCGCATTTCCGAGTTAATTTTTTTTTCACAATAACCGAATACTATAGAATATTGAATAACATTCAATCAATCGATATCTATACGCTATTTTACCGCGCAATCGGTTTTTTTTTCAAGGGGGGAGAGGGTCATATTTAGACATTTCAACTAAAGAAAAAAAAAATCTTATACAATTCATTTCTTACAAAAATAATATGTTTCATTAAACATTGATTATAAATATTAGTATTGTTCAATTTTCGTTAGAGTTCTATCAGGATTTAAATTCGAATCGTACGAAAACATTTTAAAATGTTGACATTTCAATGGAGGGGGGGGGGAACTCGAAATCCCTCGCCCTTTTGCGTACGCCCTTGACGACCTAACGAAACGATATCAAACATCACATTTAAAATATTACCCTACGTATGTTGATCAGCGCGGTACACAACCGATACAATTATAATAATATTTAAAACGTACTCGCGGTTTTACACGGCGTAACAGCGTATTCGTTTTATATTTAAAAAAAAAAACAACAACGATTGTAAATCATCGTGATAAGTATCACCGAGAACGATTTCGCCGGGTTGACGAGGAAAACAGTTTATTTATTATACGCGGACAACGCACGATATTTGGATTATTTATTTATGTTTTTATAATTTAAATTCGAACGTGTTCGCGAATCACGCACATAGCGCGCGTGCATTATAAACACTCCGGTATGTCAACTCATCGGTGATGTTTAATAGTCAAAAATCGACTTCGGACGGATGACGAAAAACGATATTAATATTCTTTTTTTAATAATAATAATAATTTCGAAACGATTTCCCGTTAGATTATATACGCGACGCGTGTGTATAGTAAAAATACAAACATAAATATCGTTTTCCGAATAAAAGTCTGGTAAACGAAGTCGTTGTACCTATTAAAATTCATCTTTCGCAATAATTATCGAAAATATTAAAAACGTCTGTTATAATGTCCGTTGTCGAGAACGAAATAACGTATTACGCGTATTTTGTATTTCACACGGCAATATAATATAGTTGACAAAACGATTTCAATTTGAATAAATAACTTAAACCGTGGTTATTAAACAGAAATATTATGAAGAAATAAATTGTTTGAAAATCGACACGTTCCTCCTCTCTCCCCAGCCACGACACACACACACACACACACTGTAGTGTCATTGTTATTCGTCGAATACACAAAATTATTATAATTATTTTCGACATTTTAAATTGTGTAAATGAAATTGAGAGGAAATACCGCGACAATAATGATTAATCGATAATTTTCGATTGCAGACGAGTGGAAAGCGGAATTGATGAAACACAGGGATTGGTTCCTGTCTCAAAACACAATCGTTTGTGACGAGAAAAAACGGGCGAAGAAACCTAACGTCAAGTTGAACATGCTGGCTGGTATTGAAGGCTCGTTTAGAAAACTCGAAGTCGATTAATACTCAGAAGGGATAGGGTCTCTTCTTCTTTGATACCTTAAATTTTTTTTAAAAAAAAAATTTTTTCTCCTTATAATATTTGTATTATATCTTAGCTAAACACGATTTAGAGGTTTTGTACAATTTTTTTTTTTCGAAAATATTACGTCCTACATTATGTATTTATAATACGTTTAATATATAAGTCATTATTTCTTTTTTAAAACGGAAATTGCACGATATTATAATGTTAAAAAAATAAAATATATGTGTTTTTTTTTCTAGTTTTCTAACTTAGTTCGAATTCATTTTTATTATGCGTTGAACACAATTGCATTTATAAGTATTTATAGCTTTCCACTGTACGTAGTTTTCCGCAACGTTCCGCGAATAAAAACAGTACAACACGTACCTACTTACACATAATTTTAAATAAAAACCCGAACATTTCCAAACAACTTGTGCACGCACACGCGTGTTTAACTGTCTGTGAAAATAAATTTATTAATATTACCGGCGGAAAGTATTTTTGTTCGTATAAGTACGTACTTTATCCGAGAAAAATCGTATTGTATATACTTCCTTACGCATAATGTTTTGTCCATAAAAATCGCATAAAAACGATTCGGAAATGTCAATCGTGTGTGCCCGTACACGTGTTAATTGTTGAAAAAAAATTAAACATTTTTTTTTGCACTGGTCCCCGTAATATATTCGTTTAACGTTATCGAAAAAAGAAAAATTGGTGTCGCGTCTTAGTAGAAATAATTGTCAGTCGTTATGCATTAAATTAATCGTAAATTATATTCGATAAAATACGTATTTTTTATATACATGCACATAAAGGTGCGTGATTTCAAAGCAACATAGTGTAAATACAGTGTTTCGTTTGGTAAATTTCCAATAAAAATGTTTTGTCGCCTAGTCAATTTTATAATTCGAAAGACACGCATTTTCCAAAAGAACGTGTTTTATATTACTCGTAAAAGTATACTTCCTTTCCGCCGCACAAACCGATTGGATAACGTTAAAGTCTCTCTGTCAGAGGGATTATTCAATTTTATCGCCGATTTCACCGTAACGGGCCGATATTAGTCTGGTGTATAATCGTAACAAATTTGTTTTTATATATTATTATGATTAATTGTAATCAGTGGCGATTATACATGATGTTCAAGAGGGGTGGGAGCGAAAATGGAGTCCAACTCCTTCTGCCAATGAAATATCCACATCGAAGAATAATAGCAAAACAAAAACTATTGAAGAATCTATTAAGACGAAATTCAAAAGTGGAAAAAGGAAAAGAAAATAATTGCTTATAAATAGCGGTTCGACAGCATTAGACTGTAATAATCTTGGACTTCAATAATCTGAAAATATATAGTACTGTCTCACAACGAACGATTTTATCGCAATCATATTAACGACAGTTTAATAATTCTGTTTTTTTTTCTAATTCGGTCTCGTTCATTTTTCAACTTATAACAATAATAATTTTAAAATAAATAGTGTTTTGTTGTACTGTTCGATTATTTCAATGGTTTCAACGTAATTACCCGATTTCTCTAATCATACAATATAAAGACAATCAGAAAAGCGTATAAATCGTTGATTTTCCATATCTTCGTATTACGGTCATTCGTGTAATAAAAATAATCTTAGTGTGATTACGCACAAATGACCGGAGTTCCGTGATTGTTATTATTACTTGTCGATGAAAAATCGATCAAATAGTTCATTCCTCGACGAAGAAATAACTAAATTATTATTTAATGTATTTTTAAAAGAGAAAATTTTACGCTATAATCTCAGAACGATAAGTGTAAAACACAAATACCGTGCACTAATTAAACAAATCAGAATACAAACGCATTAAGTAATGGATAGTATTAAAATAATATGTATTTGAAAACACCATCCCAAAATCTAATAAACAATATTATTAACTTTTTCAGTTTTCCTGAAAACTATTTTTTTTATAGTGTAATACATCATTTTAATTAAAAATAGCTGTTCATTATTGTACAAAAAAAAAGAAGAAAAAACTACTAAAATTGAATTTAAAATCATAAGTAAAAAAAAAAAACAAATATTTACAAGATCGTGATAATTTTATAAAACTAGTTTCAATAAACGAACACGTTTAATACTAATTTGATTATAAATAACCAGTTGGCGAAGGAAGACTGGTTAGAGAAAATCGTATAAAAAGCATAACACATTTTTATATAATAATATGTAAATTAACAATTTATTTATCATTGTTTTAAATAAATAACCGATTTATTATATAACATGTATGTGTGCACATAGAAAATAATAGTTTCTTAAAGAAAAATAAAAAATGACACAATTAATCATATATTTTTAACTTGATATCACCTATGTCATTACAACCACCGCACTAATCGTAATAGTTCCCTTCTCACATCATTAAAATTTCAAAATAATTTCGATTTCGTCAATGATTTTTCATAAATGGAATGTACATCAGAAGTGTTTTATTAACTTTGAGTTTAAAATAATAATCTGTGGACAATTATTATATATATATATATATATATATATATATATAGAGTTACGCGTATATGAGCGTACAACGTTATTTAATTTCTCTTTATATATATTTTTTATTTCGATAGAAATTATTATAATAATTACGTTATTTTATCGATGTACGCGCATTATTATTTGGCACAATTTTGTTTTTAAAGTATTAAAATTTGAATTTGGTTTAATAATATACAGTTTTAATAATGTCTACTCCATATGTATGTATATATATATATAATGGATTTAAATTTATTCAAAAATATTAATTACTGTTGATGAAATAATATTCGTAATGACTTCGAGTAAAATCTACTGCTGACAATATAAAGATAGAAATATAAAACTTTTTTTTTTTATCATTAATAGTTAAGCAAAAAAAAGAAAATATATTATATATCTCATTATAATAATTATTGCTTCGGGTTTACTTTTCGAATCGAACAATCGAAATATTATTAATTCGTTTTATACAAATACGCAAATTTTATTTCTGTTTTTAATTGACGCATCATACACGTTCCGATACACAATGAATTAAATCAGAAATGAATACGCAATACGTTTTATACATGTATTTTATTTCTGACGGCGTGACTTTATAATAGCTATTAAAAAATTCGACTAACTTATCTTTCGAGTTATTCAAACTTATTTAAACCCGATTTATTTATTACTTTTCGAACAGTATTGCGCGTAAGAATAAAATTTAACTAATTAAAATAGATGCCATAACTGTCGTATAATACCCGGGCGATTATTTTATTTAAATTAATTCGATGTTTGAAATAATATGTATATGCGTGGTGGCTGTACGCGTGCATATTATACACGTCGTCTTTCGCCGTTTTCGCCCTTTACGCGCTCTAGAGCGAAGAGGCTTCGTATAAGAGGGAATTGATTTTCATACCTGCCGTCAATATCGTGCAAAACTATTCGTGGTTTTCCTATTGTTTTGGTCCGAGTTCAATTGCGCACGAGTTTATACCGATCTCGTATATAAAAATTGTAGATTTTTTTTCATTATTTTTTTTCTATAAAAAACAAACGACCGTACAACGATTTCTTTTTCTTTTTTTTTTTTGTGCACGTATTTAGAACCTTTAATTGCGAACCTTAGAGGGTACTCGATATTTTTCGTTGGCGTGCAGGATCCGTATGAAACATATTATATATATATAAAAAAAAAAAATGTCTTCTTTATCTATATAAATAAGCTAAATTATTTTATTAAAAATCAAATATCCGACTTGTATATTTCACGCGGTTATATCGGTGTAAATTTTCAAACTATTACTTGGACGTGAATAATAGATCTCGTCCAAAATCTAAACGATTACAATATTATTGTCGTATTTTCTGACGACAAACAATGTCTAATAGGATTTATTATATTACCGGTAATACATGTTTCAATAGAAATCTGTTTTTAAATTATATACACTTTTTGTTCGAACCGTAATTCTTATTCCGACGTTTCTATTTATATTCTTTTGAAGTCGTGTTTGTTTTACCACCAAATCGTCGAAGCGCTTATTGTTATTATCGTTCAATAATATAATAATAATAATAATATTTGTTCGTGTTGGATCATTAGAATTGCGATGATGATTATTAGGTGCCTATGTGTATCAATAATTAAAATAAATAAGTTTTCTCGGTTCAAAGAGTAAAAAAAAAAAACCCCCCCCCCATTATTTTTAATCAAATATTTCGTCAATAGTTTTGTGATTTATGAATAAGTCACATCGTGACAATCGTATATAGATAATAATATAATATATCATCTAATTATTTTCGTGTATTGCGTTAGTATAATAATACAATATTGTTCAGCTGCGGCGCTCTACTATATTTGTCGAAGCTCATTAGAATAATATATCCGATAGGCTATTTTAATGTAATGTACATATAAGCCTGATAAAATATAACGACGTATGACATAACGATTCATCATTAAAATTCAACGCATCGATACATTTTCGAAAAATTGAGTTTTTTAATTTATCAAATTTTAAGCCTTATCTCAGTTAATAAGTATATGGTAGATTTTTAGAATTACATCGAATGGGAAACGGAAAATCAAATGCACAATGTTACAAACGTCAACAATCAAGGATTATTAGAATAACTGAGAATATATCCGCGTGTTAAAAATCAATAATGATGATAATAATAATAACGCGATTTAGAGTAACGAAGAAGAAAAAAGCGAGCCGCGGACGAATGTCGCTTAAGTGAATTACTCGGATAAAGACTTTATAGCGTATTTTAATCACCGCATAAATTTGAAAGCAATGCGATAAATGTAACGATTCGATAAAACGATTCTGAGCGGACAGCTCCCCGGTGCGATATTTTGGGTATATAACATTTCAAGTTTCTATTATGATCAGTATTGGAATTACGAAGAAATGACGAGATAATCGATCACGACGAAATCGCGTTTTCGTGTAATTTTTCGTTAGTGTTTTCTTGTCGTAAAAAGTATTGAGAAAAACGATCGTTTTAAGCGATCCCATTTACACGCAATTTGCTACCGAGGGGAAAAAAATAGGTATACCGCGACTATGTTAAAAATCGGAGCACTCCTTCTGGTAGAATTTTTGCGTACAAACATAAAAAAACAAAATACGTCATTGTAACAAACACCCAATACACGCGCTCCGCTCAGAATCTCAAATCTATCAATTTAACAACATTTTTTATTCGCACAAATAATAATAATAATAATAATAATAATTGGAGACATCTCTGTGACCGTCGGCGCCCGTATTATGATAATACGCGTTTTGTGTGTACTGTCGTACATAAAAAAAAATAAATAAATCTTATACGATTGTAGCGCGCCTTAATAATTATTGTCACCGCGTCCACTGCTGTCTAGAGCGTATTTTCAGTGTGTAGATCGGCTGACGCCCGCGTGCCCGTTCCGAATTCTTTTTTCTCTTTCACTTTTCCTACTCGTCTAAAGGGGCGCACAACTATGTAACGCGGCGAATTGTTGTTACGGGAGATTTTTTTTTTTTTACCGTATTTAAACCGATAAGAACGTTAGAAGAAGAAAATAAATTCATTGAAAAAAATACGCGACATTTATCGTTATAGTCGATTAGGAACGAATAAGTACACGGGAACCGAGGGGGAATCGTGCGTTCCAAAGCTCGTCGTTTCTATTATAGACTTTCTACGCGTCACTACTACTATTAGACAATATTATGACTATTCGGCTGTAATGTCCGATGAAGTATTATTCCGTCGCGGTAAGTATATTATTTTCGATATATTATATACATTAATTATTATTATTATTATTATTATTATTATTATTATTATTATTATTATTATTATTATTATTATTATTATTATTATTATTATTATTATTATTATTATTATTATTATTATTATTATTATTATTATTATTATTATTGAAGTGCTCTATCCACTGTACATTTATTATTATTATTATTATTATTATTATTATTATTATTATTATTATTATTATTATTACTATTATTATTCATTCAGCCGGTCTCGACTGGCCCGACAATGATCGATCGAATTAATTTTTACGCCGATAAATCATTCTATATTATTTCTGTAATATCTGTAGTATTTCGTTTTTACTTAAAAACCAATTCGGTGACGTGTGTTTTTATGTTACAGGAACTATTAGTATAATAATCGAGTAAAAGAAAATTAAGCGAGGGGAAGTAAAACGCTCGTCGCAAGATGTTCAACTCGGGCGTGTACAGACAAATATACGCCACTATTGCCGGTAAGTTAAATCAATTTAACCTGTTTTTTATTTTTTTTCACCTCCCTTTCCTCCTCCCCTCCCACACACAATAAAATCGATTACGATTTTCGAAAAATTAATATTTATTCTTTTAAAATATGTATAATAACGTAAATAATTATTATAAAGTATTAACGCAAGTGGACAAGTGAAATAGTCAGTATTCGTGAGCGCGTTAACATCATTTTTTATGAATGTACCTATATATATCGATATTAAATTTCTCGAGGATCAAAACGGTCTGATTCATTGAATGACGTCATATTACAATGCGCATTATTAATACTATAATAGTCATAACTCTAATCAAATCTATAACGCGTGACTCAGACAAAACGAGTAAAATTAAAGAAAACGATTTATCCCGTCTCGATATTATAATGATTTAATCGGTGGATTTGACGCGTTCGCAGTTTAATCGATAATAAACGATAATCAGTTTGACTTTTGCCCTATAAAAATTATAATAAACGTAACGTTGACCACGTGAATACAGTAAAAAAAAAAACCTAGAATTTCATCAACTTCGTTATTATATGTTTTTAATATACGGACAAAATCACACATGCTGACAATGACAATAACTACTCCTATACGGAACAGTTTTAAATAATAAATAATGTATAATTTATAGGACAGAAATATTGTAAATCATCTAGTACCTAAAATATTATAGCCGATCATTTTACTCGTAAATGAAACGTTGGACGTTTTATTTTTTTTTTAAAAAAAATGTTATGCTTTAGTGTAATGACGTATCCGGGATACATTTATTGGGATTAAAAATAAACTATTTTTGATACAAGACATTTATTTTTAGAGTTTTAATCGAACTATATTTTAAAATATTATTATTTTTTTTCATTTCTAAATAACTTACATAATATGCTTTTACACTGTAACTCCAGCCTTGCACGTTTCTTATCCTTTTCCACTCGTCGCTACCGTTTCTTCCTCGATTGTCCCAAAGCTTTGTGATTACAAGATCAAAGTGATTATCGAACGGATTAAAGAAGTGACATATACGCCGTCCAATTGCTATTTTTTTTTTGTAATTCCCACTATAATGATGAATAATATTATTAGATATATGTACTCGTGCTGAGGTGTGCACATAGGGTGTGCCAGGTCGTGGCCCGTAGTTTTTATACGACTTTTATGTTTAATGATTAACTAAAAATTTTATTTTTATTTATCGAACAAGAAATGAACGAATCGATTGATTTCAATATTACTATTTAAAAGTTGTAAACATTATAACTCCCATCCAAAAAAGATTACCATTGTAATATACGTTTTATGTACGTGTTTTCTATTACCTATTTTTATATTATTAGTTTTATGTGTTAATATTGTACTTGATTAAAAAAAAAATGTCTATTATTTTTTTGTAATGATTATCTATTTGTTGAAACACATAAAAATTAAAATATTGTGAAACACAAGTGTAGACGATTTTTTTTTTTTTTGTATGAATTTGCTTTCTTTTTTGGGTGGGTGTGAAATACGTTTACGAAAATTTCTTCACTGCACACCCCGTATACGCACGCCTATGTACACTCGTGTAACCGCAGATGTCTCAACTGGAGTTTCATTTATATATATATTGTAGCCTCGATGTCCATATTCATTAGCGGCATGTGGATAGGATGGCCTAGTTCGGTCGTCGACAAATTCGTACACAACCAGACGGACGTACACATCGGATACGACGAACTGTCGTGGATAGTGTGCATAATGGACCTGGGCAACGTGATCAGCCCGGTGTTCGGCGGATACCTGATGGACAAGATCGGTAGGAAACTCACCATAGCCGTCTTGGGGCCGTTGTTCATTGTCTCGTGGTTGTTGACGCTGCACGGGTCCACCACTTGGACGCTATACGTGGCCAGGTTCACGGCCGGCTTGGGCAAGGGCATGTCGTACACGGTGGTCCCGGTGTTCCTGGGAGAAATAGCGGGCGTGAACATCCGCGGCGCGTTGGGCGGCGTGTTCGCCACGCAGCTCAGTTTCGGTTTCCTGTTCGAAGTGATAATCGGATCGTGCGTGTCGTACCGAACGCTGAACGCCGTGTCGCTAATGGTCCCGGTGCTGTTCTTCGCCATGTTCGTCTGGGTTCCGGAATCGCCGTACTACTTGCTGAAGAGAGGACGGAAAACGGGCGCGGCCGAGTGCTTGCGGTGGTACAGGTGCGACGCGGACGGCGACGATGTCGGCGCGGAATTGCAACAGATAGAGGTGAACGTGCGGAAGGACATGGAGAACAAGGCGACGTTTCACGAGCTGTTCACGAACCGGAAGAATTTCAAAGCGCTCATGGTCGTGGTCACGGCGTGCGTGGCTCAGCGAGCGGGCGGCATCAGTAGCCTGGTCGCGTACGCGTCTCTGATACTGCCCGAACCCGCGCCCATCATCGGCAAGTTCGAGTACATAATGATTTTTGCCACGATGATGGTGACGATCAATTTCATCGGATTGGCCCTGGTGGACCGGATCGGACGGAAGCCGTTGTTGATTTTCTCCGAATTGTCGCTGGCCGCGGTGATGATCGTGTTCGGACTCTACAATTTCCTGACCGTCGCGCACGGCGGCGGCATCACGACCGCCGCGCACTGGTTACCGTACATGTGCTACCTCGTCTTTTCCATCGCGTACTCCATGGGCGTCGGATTCATCCCGGTAGTGCTGTTAGCCGAAATGTTCCCGGTGAACGTGCGCTCGCACTGTTCCGCAATCGTGTCCATCACGTTAGCGTTCTTCTCGTTCGTGTCCAACAAAATCTTTCTGATCGTATCGCAAAAATACGGTTATCACGTCATGTTCTGGGGCTTCGCGGTAATCAACGCCACGTGCGCTTATTTCGCGTACAGGTACGTGATCGAAACGAAAGGCAAAACGTTTCTGGAAATCCAAGAGATGCTCGAAGAGTCCGTGCAAAATGACGGCACGAAAAACGCGAAGAAGAGAAAACGCGTGGACGTTTCATGTATTACGTAGAAAACGATAATTTTATTCGATTATACACTTACATACATATTAATAATCGTTGAATTGCGACGATTGCGGCGAAATGCGAACGGATTTTCACCGGTTTATTGTGGAAAATATCGATCGCGACACCGCGACTAACCGACGATTGCAGGACGAACAACACACACACACACACACACAATAAATGCGTATTGATAAATATGAATTATAGTGACGTGCTGCGCTTTTTTTACTTCGATTAAATATCTCATTTAATGATTTTTTTTATTATTACTAGTTTTGACTTTTATCTTTTTACGTATAAAATATTAGCTCAATAACTTCGTTATATATAAGTTAAATTTTAATACACACTATCGCTCGTTAATTTCAATTTTATTGTATAATATGTACCTACTTATGTATTCGAAACGTTTGGAGTTCACGTACGATAATAAAAAATAAATAATATATATGGTCGATTGTCTTATTTTTAATTTTTCCTGTATATAAAAAAAAAAAAAAAATGTACGATAAAACCTGTATTCAAAACGCGCGGATTTAATTTTTCCGCGTTACACAAAACCGTAACCGCGAAAACGACAAATTTTTCCCTCTTGTTTTGTTACGTATTACACAACAAATTAAATGACAAATGTTTTAATATTATTACCCAATTGAATATTTTATTGCCACTATCAATGCAAATTAAACGTCGGTAGCGTGATCGCGCGTAGTGGAATGTGTTCCTCGGCGTCCTTCGCGTGGTAGTTAGGCAACTTAAAATACACGTACGAACATTCTACTGAATCAGAACCGATGTGGGAGGGGGGAAATTAGGCAATACCGGTTACTTCCGCGACGGCGTTTGTCACGGAATAAGGATTTTCTTTTAAAAATATCGCGTAACATCGAAAAATATGATTTTTATTTCTGAGTTAACACAACACTTACATGTTTTTATCGGTTCAAATGCTATGTTCCGATAAATATTCAAAAGGGCTAATCCCGCAGTTAAAACACTCTTGGCTCATAGTGTTACTACTTAAACCTTATACGTATCATATATAAAAATATCGAGTAAACCAGCCGGTTGTAGTCCATATTTTATAACATGAATCCACGAAGATTATTCGTTTTGACATTTCGAGATAAAAAAAAAAAAAATTAAAATAAACGTGCGTTTAATGTTATTATAATTTATATAATTAGTAAAAAAAGTTTTTTCTTTCTTATAAATGTGTAATATTTAACGTTTTAAAAATTAGTCCATTTTATCTGGTGAGAAATGTATAATTTTTTTGTTTATTAAATCTCTGCACATACACACACACACACACACACACCTTTTAAAGAAAAAAAATTGTTTCCCACGAAAAAGAGTCCACAATTCTACAATTACACTGTTTACGACCAAATTTATACTCAACGTAAACGATACCTTTATTTTTACTATATCAGGGATGATATTATTTTAATATCTCTAATTACAAAGAAAAACAGAAATTGGTTTTTTTAAGTTTAATACCATTTTACTGTTTTCCCACGATTTTTATAATAAACGCAAAAACAGTACGCAGAATTTTTTCTCAACAGTAATAAAGATTTGATTTTTTTCTTTTTTTGTTATAACGTATGATTAATAAGAGCTTTATTTGCAACAATATTTATAATGTATTTAGCACGGTTATCCACACGGGTTGGTGTATAGTACTTTATCATGGTCGATACAGTTAATTGTTGTTGAACCAACTAAAGAACAATATTAAAGAATATGAGAAAATATTTTGTTTAATTTATTGTGTACAAATAGTTATAATTACTAGAGACACGCATAGAATCTAATTTAAAGAACAAGAATTCCTACTGAATTTATTAACATTTTCATGAATTAAACTATTAATTTTATGTTTTTCAGAAATATTCACATTGTCAATTTTTTCCTGGCGTTTCAGGAAAAATCACACGGTCAAAATTAATTTTACCATACACCTTTGAAGATATAACCTGTAAAGGTGATTTAAACGCCAAGAAAAAATTAACAACGTGGACATTTCCGAAAAACACAATAAAAGTAATAGTTTAATCCATGGAAGTTTGAATAAATTCATTCAATGGACTTCTTGTTCCATAATAATTTAGATTCTACCTAGCCTTTTTCGTAATATCACAACTGTTAATGCGTATTAAATTAAAAACTATATTTTGATGAACTTTATGTGTTATAATCGATTTAACTACTGCAATTAGTTCACTACAAACGCCGCAATCAATGCATTGTTACTATAGGAACATACGTCGTACACCAACCTCGTAGCTAACTGTGATATCTAGTAAATATTTAAGATTTGTATTATAAAACAGCTTAATACAATAGTACATATTTGTGTCTAATCCTCAATATTCTCATTGTAAAAATTGATGTTTTCTTCACAAAGCCCATAGAGTTCACTGTAATATACAGTCACAGAATTAAATCTCGAATTTAGTACATTCTGTTGAACTTCAACAAAACCATCATCAGTCGATTCGATACACTAAAACAAAACAAAAAATAATATATAAATAATTGTTATCTTGTTCAATATGCTATTATTTGAATAACATGTATTGTTTTTACATCGAAAATGTTAATATTTTTTGGTAAATGTAATGCAACATTTGATGTGATTTGTCGAGCTAAATGCAATATATGTTTGCCACCACCATTTTCAACCATTAAATTGCACAGTTTGTATTCTTCAAGTTTCATGAGATCAGGTCCACCCCAAGGTGGAGACATAAATATAACATCGGCTTTAAGAGTTGGTGCTAATGCAAAAAAATCACCAATAACAAACTGAATTCGATCGGCAACACCATACAGCTCTGCATTGTGCCGGGCTATTTCAATTTTTTTTGGATCATTGTCAATAGCTATGACTGAAAATATAACAGAAATAATAATTTATTAAAATGTATAAACCGGCAATTTAATTGTTTATTCTTAGACATACCGAGCTCACAAGTCTTGGCAAACTGAATGATATTACCTCCAGCTCCACAAAATGGATCGATAATTAAATAGCAACTACAACGTTCAGCTATATGTCTACTAATTAATTCTGGAGTGACAGAATACCAACTTTCTGAAACCATTTAAATGTAATTTACAGACATTGTACTGTTTTAAATTACTTATATATAATTTTAATTTAAAATCATTGATTACAAAAAACCTTCATCTAGCTGTATCCCTTTTTCAAATTCAGTAAATAACAAATGTCTTTTTTTCCAATACTTCAATAATTTAGGATTATTTTGCAAGTAACTAAAGCCATATTTTTTTAATTCTTCAGCAATATGATTATCTCTGTATTCTTTGTTTTTCTTCACTTTTAACGCCTTTTTCTTTTTTTTTTTCTTTACATTCTTGATATTATTCATAGAACGATCATCAGAATTACTCGTCGTCATATTATTGATAAACGATGATCCACACTAAAAAAAGTTACATATAATTAAATTTTTTGTATTTAATTTTACTTAAAATAAAATTGTATAATGACTAATAACCAATAATAAATTTAAATTAATATTTTACGAAACAATTAATACAGAAGACAAGCTATTCATTATCCTTAAATTTAATATATAAAGAAAAAGTACCTACTCAAAGGATTCATGAAAGTATAATACGTACATATGAAGTCTCGACATCAATTAATTTTAATAATTTTGTCTAATACAATAAATATTTAAATTTGTTGAGGTAATTCTACTTAAATTGGAAAAAAACTATTTAATTGAATATTACATAATAAAGTGTTTTGAAATGAATATAAGAGTGAAATTATATTCAACACTGTTAATTTGATTTGTAAACTTATTAGATAAATCAAGTTGAAAACAACATGTAAATTCTTATTTTGATAAATATCTTACAGATATTTTTATTATAACAAAAAAAAAAATTATATTATTGTCTTTCTATTAGGCCATACAATTTAGAACATGAAAACTTCAAAATAAAACCTAAACATATTAAAAATCAATATTTTTTATACTTTTTGCCAGTTAGTTGCTATTAAATTTTATCATAATAAATAAATAAAAATGTAATTAAACCTGTTCACTGCTACCACAATCAACTGAATTTTCAAAATTCATATCCGTCTTTAAAGTTTTTATGTCGTTCACTTTATGATTTATCGATATCATCTTAAAAATTATAAAAAAATTTAAGAATTTACATAATAATGAAATACTTGTCATTAAATAAATATATGTAATATTATATAAATACCGATTTTGAAAATTTGTACACATTTAAATGTCGAGTAGATTTTACAAGATTTGTTTTCAGATACTGAACAATTGCAGACTCAAAAGTATTCTGATTATCATAGGTATATCCCATTATACTTAATGCTTGATAAGCTTTGATTAGTTTTTTGTTTAATGGTTGAAAATGCCTGCATAATAAATATAACTTTAAAAATATTTCAATTGTGATTAAAAAAATATATAAATTTACTAAAAATAAAAAAATAACTACCAAATGCAAGTATAAATAATACATAAATAATTATTAACTATGTTTTGTTTCAATACTTGACTATTTTACTTACTTAAACTTATAAAGAAAATCAAAATTTGAAATATGATCGATGTCATTATGTGTTTTACTACAATTTGAACTATACTCATTGTCTTTCCTGCACAAACACAATAAAATATTATAATACATTTATATACTATTTATTGCCCGAGAATTTAAATGCAATTTTATAAGACAATGACTTACAAATTATTGTAGGTATGCTGTTCAGTTTCATTTACGAATTTCCAATACAATTTTTGGTATTGTTCTTCACAATGTTTTTTATATAATTCTTCAACGTCCATTTGAAGACCTTCTGCCATGCGACTCTCATAATCTTTAATCCACGTTTCATGTACAAATTTTTCACCATTCTTTTCCCAATACGCATACCAATCAGCGTGCTCTTGAGATTCATTGATATTTAAATTCGTAAACTTATCTTGGGTACATTCGTCTTCCGTACTAGAAAAACAATATTAAATTATTTCTATAATTCTACAAGTATATATAATTACAAATTTAAAAACCAAAAATTAATTTTTACATTTAATCCAAAGTCTAAAATAAATTATTTTACTTTAATACATCTGCTATGGAATATTTGTTGTCATTTAATGGCGATTTATCCTCGTAATCACCATCAGGGTCAGTGTCTTCTTCATGAATAGTTTTTTCTAAAGATTTGTCATAATCACTACATTCTTTTCTGGAAAGTAAAAAAAAAAAAAAACAATAATTTATAACGCATAAAACGTATTGTTTACACTGACCTTAGACGATGTCGAGCCAACAGACGACTACATAATACTTTTATGGTTCGATTTTCGTGTGTTTTGCTATGGAATAATATTTCGGCGAGTATTTCATACTTACAAATCGCACTAGTAGTAGAATTGAAATCGTTCATATTCTGAAAGTTCAAAATATATTTATATTTAAATCTACAGACATATCAACGGATTTAAAAGATCGCCGTAGTTTATCAAAGAAATAAAACTAAACCCATTACACGAAACCGCTTAATACGAATTACCTTAAGAACGAAAGTGTGAAGGAGATAGTAATTTATAATAATACAATATTCGCTCGATACGGGATTGTATTTAAATAACAAATTTTAATCCATAAAAGTATAAAACGTAAATTGTAAAAAATCTTCACATGAAACAACAGTGTAAAAATATAAGATCCGACAACTTTACTTTATCCAACGTCTTATACTCATATTTCATACACAATGTATAAGTACACCAGTATTATGTGCGAAGTCTTAGATCATCAGAACATCTGAAGTCGAAAGCTTTAAACCACAAAAATTTTAAGACGCGAACCGCGGATCGCATCGTCCTGGTAAACAACGACAAAACAATGATCCAACCAAAATGATAATAGATAAGAAAACAATGATAATAAGATAACGAATTGCCGCCGGTTAGGAAATTTTTATTATTATTCACGGCTATGTAGATGATAAATTATCTATATAGTCGTGATATTATTTTTCGTTTACTTAGATTGGATATTAATACAATATTTTAGAGGTGGAAAATCTAGTTCATTTGAGAGAAAAGTTCATTAGTTCATTAGTTCATCCGAGTGAATAGTTCAATTGAACTATTCTTTAGTTCATTTAGTTTACTTGTATGAATTATTCAATAGTTCATTCAATCACTGATATCAATCAATTAATGATCATTAGTACAATGACGATTTGATTCTACTGACTATTGATTATAGATTCTCAACATTCTTATTAAGAGGATGTCTGCGCACCATTTGTTTCCTCTCTCTGGCCCACGCGTGATATGGACAAACTACATTTACGCAGAATACAATATCCGATATAATATAGAATAGTTCTCATTCCTAATGGCTAATACCATTGATTATAGAATACAACAGATGTGCAATGCTATAGGGAAAATCGGGGACTACTCCGGACTGCGTGCCACTATAGAGCGCTGCGTGCGGTAGAGGTACCACCTCATCATAGCACGCTCGTATGGTAGGCTGACGCGCGGGGTAGTTATAAATAGAAATTCATTCTACCATGCTCGCTTGACCGATTATATATTATACCTTGGGTAGAGTCTCTCCACCTATGGTCATTTAAAAAAATTTTTTCTACTAATATTAATATAATATATATAATAAAATTAGTATATATTATAAATTAGTATCCCTACCTATATATTTTATTGTATTACAAGATCCAAACTGATTTTTCAATATATTTTTTATAATTTTATATTTACAAATCATAATATAGGTAGGTTCCTATTTATAATATAAATATAATCACACTTTTCCTTTTTATTGGTGCCATATTAACAACTTTAAATAAATTTATTATGTACTTAAAATACTATTTATTTAAAATAGTTATGATATGATCATTTACAAATTAAAAAAAATTACTGACCATAGCAGGAGATTCTATCTCACATAAGCATTAAATAAACGGTTTATATTAATATAATTTATTTTTTTTTTAAAGGGCTTTCGACGTCGGATCAAACAGCTGATATAAACGATTATAGTTTAAATTCTCACTTTTATTTTAGTACCAAAATCGTTAATTAACGATAATTATACAATATGTACCTCCTAATATTGGAAGTGCGTGTAGGTGTTTTCCGCCGTATTTCGAATATTTATTCGTATACATAGACGGATATTTCGTTGCGCGGCAATTCAGTTAATACGACGCGTAGTCGGTGTATAGATTAAAATAAAATAAAAGATTCAAAATAATATGAAAATATATCTACTATAACAACTATATATTACGATTATATATAAATCATACGGAAACCCGTATGATTTCCAATGTATATATAAATGTATACAATGCCGTGACGTCATGATTGATAATAGTCCACGCGCCACGGACAATATAACGAAAGTAATAAAATGTCATTTTAAATAAAAGTCAATTGATGATTCATACAACGCCATCTCTAGGCAGCAATTATAACCATAATTTTTGTCCCCGATTTTCCCTATAGCATTGCACATCTGTTATATTCATAATCAATGCTAATACCAACGTAATCTTTTTACGAACTGTGAACTATTGAACGACATACACTGATTTAGTTCAGAATGGTTCATTTTAAAGAATAGTTCATATGAACTATTCGTTCACGAACTTAACAGCTCTGCCGTTTACATTACCGAAACGTACGTCCTCAGGTGAAATTATATTTATATATAAAAATAAATAAATATCGAATTGAACGCCGGCTAATACTATAATATGGTAAGTTGAATAATAATATTCCTTGTGCGCCGTCGTTAAAACAGTGACGTTTTATATAATCGTTGCGCGAAGATGTCATTCGAACAGGTGTACGCCGCGGCAGGGGAAATAGAAAACGTCCGCGTCGCCGTTCGTTTGCGACCATTAAGCAAAAAAGAGAAATCTTCGGGTTGCACGCCCGTGGTGATTGCCGATCCCGAGAATGCCACCGTTTTGGTACAAAACCCTAACCCGTCGTACCACGGCGCACCTCCAAAGACTTTCATGTTTGATCTGGTGTTCGATTCGGATTCGAAACAAGTACGTACGGACACTACTCGTCCAACGACCCCGTTATGTTATTATTTCAAGTGTTTGTGACGTTTAACATTAGTTGGACGTATACAATGAAGTGGCACGGCCGATTGTCGATAAAGTTTTTGACGGCTATAACGGCACGATATTCGCGTATGGTCAGACCGGTACAGGCAAAACTTTTACCATGGAAGGATCGCATACATCTCCCGAGCTTAATGGCATAATTCCTAATTCGTTTGCTCACATATTCGGTTATATCGCTAAAGCGAAAGAAGACGTCAAGTAAGTGTCCTATCGTTTCACTGATATTCTATGTACAATCCGTGTTCAATATTTTAACGTTTTACTCGCATTAATCAAATTGACGACGAAACATTGTAAAAGTAATCAAACACATCGATTACAATATTTCTACATTGTATTGTTGTATTACGTTAATTATTCGTGTCCATTTAGATTTTTGGTCAGTGTTTCTTACTTTGAAATATATAATGAAGGCGTTTATGACTTGTTGAGCAAACACGTTTCTACCGAACTCGAAGTAAAAGAGAGACCAGATGTTGGTGTATATGTGAAAGATTTGTCGACGTACGTAGTAAATAATGCGGATGACATGCATCAGTTGTTGATGACTGGCAACAAAAACCGTAAGTACTCAGAAAGGTAAATACAGAACAACCGTTTTGATTTTTGATTTTTAGGTGCTACCGCTGCAACGGCTATGAATGCAGAAAGTTCCCGGTCGCATGCAGTATTTTCTTTGACCATAGAAACCAGTCGACCGGATGTTACTGGCGAATATCACGTCAAAGTTGGTAGGCTTCGATTGGTCGATTTGGCGGTAAGTTACATCGTGTTGATCGTGGTGGCTGTATTATTGGCATTTCATTAATGTCAAATATAAATGTGTTTTTAAAGGGTTCTGAACGGCAGTCGAAAACAGGTGCGCTTGGCATAAGATTTAAAGAAGCAACAAAAATTAATTTGTCCCTTTCGACTCTTGGCAATGTCATTTCTTCACTAGTCGATGGCAAGTCCACTCATATTCCATATCGCAATTCAAAACTCACACGAATATTACAAGATTCATTGGGTGGAAATTCAAAAACCGTCATGGTAATGTTAACCCTTAACTGCATGTAAAGTCACCAGTGACCTGTCTACTATTTCAGTATTTATCTCAATGATCAATATTAATATTGACATTATTATGGTCAGATTGTCACGGTAAAATGTATAATCTGATGTTTATCAACATTATTGTGTAACTATAGAGATTATAATATGAAAAACAATATTTTAACCCTTAACTGCATGAGATCTTAGATTTATGTAAAACAATTCTAATTAATGTGAAATTTTACCAGGATTCCAGCAAAAATAATAAAAAAAATACACTTTGAAAATTTTCAAATATATAGGCGATATTGTTGTTATGGTCAGTGATGACCTTCCATGCATTCATAGATATTTATGTTACATAAAAAAATATTTTATATAAATATCAAAATTTTTATTCTTTTATATAAATAAATACATAAATATCAACTTTTAAATCATTAAAAATGTTATATATACCTGAATAACAATCAATACTGAAATTTAAATAATGATAGTAAATAAATTATCAACTTTGTTATCATTTTTTTTTTTTTTTTTATTTATTTGCTTTTGTTTAAATAAACATTACAGCAAGGCAACTTTGTTATCATATTAAACTATATTATACTTATAATAGGTACCTATTACAATTATTAATGTTAATAATTTTACCTATTAACAGCCTTGGTATAGTTTTAATAATAATTATGGTCATAAAAAATTGTTATGCATATACCTCATTAACAATCAATACTTTAAAAATAAATAAATAAAAATATCAACTTATCAATTTATATTATAATACTGAAACTTTGGCATATTTATAAAAATAAGTAAGTATTGTCATAAAAATTAATTTGTATGAAACATTTTTTCTCTTTTCCATAACATAAATGAACTTCACATTTCTCACACTGAGTGAATGTTTTATCAGAGCACCCTGGTTTTTTACACTGACGTCTTTCTGTATTCCAATTAAGCTAATGATGAAGTCCATTCAGTCGAACATCTACATTTGGAACATGAGCAGATGGCTTCCTTTTTTTTCTTTTAACTAATTCATTTTCCAATGTTGATGATGGCCTTCCTCTTGTAGGTTTTTTGTATTGTTGGCAGAGGCTAACTGCAACCTCTTCTTTAAATTTTGCCAAAGTTAATTTATTTCCATTAACTTTTTTATAAATTAGCCAAGAGTTTACTAAAGTCATATCTAGTAAATGGTAGAAGCATTTCATATACCATTTCATATACTCACTAAACAGTTCTGTGGTGAAATTGTCAGCTATTTCAACCGATGTTGTAGTATTTTCACGGTAATAAGTAGGCAAAGTAAAAACATCATCTATATCATCAAGTTGATTGTTTGTATTCAATTGATCTATAGCATCCGGTACATCATCGTACTATATAATATTTTCAATTAGTTTTATCACATAAAATTAATAAAATGTATTTCTTACTGGAACATGCATAGGATTTAAAAACAACTCATCATCTGTTTCATCACTACATGAATCTTCACTAACATCAGGAATGTTATAAATAAGATTTTCAATTTCAATTTCGTTTAATTTTTCCATTTTATTAAATGTTTACACGTAAATATTTACGTCAAACTAAACAGTTTAACAAACAAACTTCAACAATGTACATAATCGTACTAATGAACTGCTAGTAATGCAAATTGCATGGAAGGTCACCAGTGACCTCGACGTTAAAACCAATATAAATCAACAAAATAATATTTAAAAATAGATACAAAAATTATATACGACTCTCAAGGTTAGGTATAAAACTAAATAATATTTAAACTATATAATATAAATTAAATATTCTAAACTATATAATATTTTTTTTTGGACTATAAAACCACACCAATCTTGCCACCATGATGTAAAAGTCACCAAGTCACAGCAAATTTCTTATCAATAATTTTTGTATTAATGTATATATTTTCTCTTTCGTTCAAACTCATTTATTATGTTTAAATGTATAATGTATGTATACATACAGTGTGCTACTGTGGGTCCAGCCAGTTTCAACTACGATGAAACTATTAGCACTTTGCGCTATGCCAACCGAGCCAAGAATATTCAAAATACATCTAAAGCTAATGAAGATCCTAAGGAAGCATTGCTCAGACAATTTCAAATGGAAATCGAAGCTTTAAAAAAACAAATAGATGACAGCAGTAAAGGTTTCAGTGAAGTGGATGAGGATGGTGAAGAGGAAGGAGAGGAAGAAGGTTTGGTTGTTGGAGCGTCAGAAGAGGTGGTCAATGCAGTACAGAGCAAACGAGAAGAATTGGATGTCGCGCGTCAAGAAATGATTAGGCTGAAAGAGAAACTTGAGAATATGGAAAAAAAAATTATTGTTGGTGGTGAAAATTTGCTGGAAAAATCTGTGGCACAAGAGAAATTGTTAGAGGATTCGGCGAAAGAACTATTAGATAGGAAGTCCAGGCAGATGAATTTAAATATGCGTTTACAAGAAGTGCAGGCCGAAAAAATCGACACTGAAGATAAGTACAGTGGGTTGCAGGAGAGATCAGCTGCATTGAGTAGGAAGTTAAAAAAATTGTCGGCTGCCATTTTAGCGGTTAAAGAAGATCTCAAAGATACAGAAGAAGAGGGCAAAAGAGATATTATAGAATTAAAACAGATTCTAAAACAAACCTCTAAGGATTTAAAAATGCAAGAAGTTATAATCGAGTATTTCGTTCCTGATGAATACTTGGTGAGTTTAAATGAATAAAAATAAGAGGAAACAAAAATATGTTACGGTCTTCATTATGTATGTATTTATTACATTTTGTTCATCACAGGAACTCATAAAGAAAAATTCATTTTGGAATGAAGAAATTGGAGAATGGGAATTAAGATGTGTGGCGTACACTGGTAATAACATGGCAAAGGAATTGCCGAACGAAGGAGAAATCACATTTGAGGCAAGTTTTAATGATATATTTAAAAAAAGAATTATTGCTTATTATAAAAAAATTAAAATAGAAAAACAATTGGAAATTAAAATTTTTTTTATTTTATTTTCAATATCAAGTGTGTAGTGTTATAAAAATGGCATTTTTAAATTTAATTTTACCATATTTCAAAGTACCAACATACTTAAAAAATGGTTTTCTTTTAAAAATACAGTTGTTTAATTTTACTCATAGATTTTGTTCGTGCCACTTGAATAACTGGGAGTTGCAAAAAATTCTTTTTAATTTTCTGCAAATTATAAATCATAACGTATTTGAGAAAAACTTGTTTTTTTGTTTTATAAACTATACATTATATAATAATATATTTGTATCGTATATAATTCATAACACAAAAAACCTCATTTGGTACTGTAGTTTTTTAACAATTTGTCGAAATTTACAACTCTTAAATTACCCAAAATATCTATTGAAAATTAAAAAAAAAATTAATACAATGGAAAGTAAGTGAACAACAATTTTAACAAGAATAATTTTGTTTTAGACTCATAGACCGGATTTTTCACACGTATATTTGTCCCACAAAGACAAAGTGCAAATGAGATCCAAGTCAAGAACTGGCAAACGTACTACTTAAGTTACTTTATTTTTTCACTATTTTCACATTCCTAGTCATTATATTTTTGTTATAATACAGAAGTGGAAACTCTGTTGATATTTATTTTGTATTTTTATGTATTGCAATATAATATATACACTAAGGTGTCCCTTATTTAGTTATAGATGACTTTTTTTTGCATTTTTGTTAATTTCACCCCCTAAACTTGTATATATGCATAAATAAATGAGCTATAAAAAGTTTAGGATAAATCTGTTTAGGTTAACCCGTGCCGACTTGAAGTTGAAATTTAAGTACATTAATTTTTTTGTAATTTATTTATATATTTTACATTTTTATGAATATCTCGTTTACAAAATGTGATAATTGAAATTTGTCAAATACAATAATACTTAAAATATTATTTTTAGTAAAATTAAATTTCCTATACATTTTGTTGATACATAATTTTTCATATTTCTAATTATCTACAAGACATGAACTTTAAAGTAAAAAATATCGTTTTTTATATTATATTATAGATTACAACACATTTATTAAAATTGTTTTTTCAACGTTTTTTTTTTTACAATCTGGGTATAGTCTTCTATGTTCTTGGACACGGCACAGGAGCAACTCGGACTTCTCATCAACTTGGGTTAAGCTTCCATGAAAATCTTCCATAAGTTTAACTGCCCTTTCTGCTGTATCATTTACTACATTTAGAGAGCTTACAATTTCTTTTCTATGTAAATAACTAATTTGGGTATTCCATGTACTAGGTCATTATTAAAAAAATCTGTGTTAATACTAAATCGAGAAAAAAATTTCATCATATAGAATTCTTCTTATACGTAACACACCATTTTTGTAAAATTTTAAATATTTTAGCATTTGTAGAATAGTACTGCCCGCGGGCGTCGGGGAACCCCTGTCCAATTTTTTTAATATCCTAAGCTAACATGAAACTTTCTTAGAATTTCGATATTATTTTGCAAATGTAAATATACTCCCAACAATATAAATATCCACAAATGTATAAACACATTTTATCGAATAATTTTTAATAAATAAAAAATATATATAAAATAAATAAATATACACATGTATATTAAAATGTATATTTAAATATAAAAAACGAATAAAGCTAATGAGTATTAGTTAAGAATGTTGTTGTCTATATTATATATTACTACCGTTTTCGACAAAAACTCATCATCAGGCAAATTTTAATTTTCATTTTACCTGATGATATCTAATTAACATTAATATTAACGAATAGTGAATATTATTTCAGCTACTAATGAAAATAACCATAACGCAGTTGACAGTAAAATCTGTTAAATATTTTAATAAAATTATTCCTCGTCATAGTTGTTCTCAATTGTTAATTTTCATTTTATATATGCAGTGCAATCTACGGTATTTCTATAAAATTACCCAATATTCTTATAAATGTTAATTTACGCGTCAGAAGTTAGACATAGGCAACTTAATATACGTTTCACTTGCTGGACCTCTTGCTAACTTCACACACGTAGATTTTCTAACCGATTGAATTATTTATTTTTTTTTTTTTTGTAGAAATTTCTATAAGACTGCAGTTTTCTTCCGACGACGTTTATTCCGTAAACGTCGATTACAAAACGGCGACTAATTCAGTTTTGTATTCTTTATAAACAATAAAATATAACGATTTAAATACGACAAGCGTATTATGGGAGGGGAGGGGTCGGGGATAACACCAAAATTGGAAAAATAGTACTAAAAAAAAAAATGTAAAACGCTCGTTTATTGAAGTCAATGGTATGAAGTTTCGACATATTAATATCGTAATTTAAATAGTAAGTACGCATGTAATGACATATACATATAATATACTCGAACGTTTTCCAAATAAAAACCTATTGCGTAACGTAAGAGCGTATTATTCGGTTAAACATAAAACGCCGATTAAAAAATATCGCGGTCGCCTGAACGGGTAATATGAAATATTACGCGCGAAATAAAGTAACGTGACGTTTTTAAATTTCCCGCGCGTTTCAAACTCGCCTTATCGTCCGCGATAAAACGCGATGTTATCGTGATAGCAACGGTTTTGGTTTCTGCCGATTTCCCCCATCACTGTATGGATTTCATTTTCCCTATTTGAATATTTTCATTCGGGCAACGTTATTTATTATATATGTCATTTATGGTATTAATTAATTTATTTGATTTGTATTTTATAGGGTTTAAAATTTAAACATATTGAAAAAAAACCCGAGAAAATTCAAAAATTTAATTTAATTTGTTTGGCGGTTTTTAATATTAAAAAAACCTCAGTTAAACGTAATTGAAAGTGTTTTCGTAGAAACATATTTCGATTGCATCGACTTTTTTTTTACGATTTTTACATTCAATAATCAGCAACAAAGTCTAAAATAAAAAAACAGAACGTTTTTTTGAATTTTAAACATCGAGCATCGACGTTTTAATGTACAAAATGTTTGAAGATTATTTGTGCACTTATCATTCGGACGAATTGTTTGACATATTGAAACTCGAAGACAAAAACCAGCGTTATTCGTTCACAATTAAGTAAGAATGTAAAATATCAACATCTCTTCATAACTGAATTGGCGTGCGTGTTTTTAGTTTTTTAACACTTTTTGAGAAAAATCCTACACTTGGAGAAGGGATACTTGAAGATTCTATAAACTTGCTTGAACAGTGTGACAAAGACCTGATCGCTGCTCAAAGAACAATAAAAAACCAACACAAGGGCGAGGCAATTAAACTCAGTGTTAAAAAAAAAATACACACGCGAATTACTGGTTTGTAATATCGCATTACTATACTCGAAATAGGTTTTTTGTAATTGAAATAATTTATGTACATCGTTATTAAATATGTTTTTATTTCGATTCATTTTAACAAGCAAACATATAATATTGAATATCTAGTATATATTGTTTTCAAATAGGTATTTTAATAATTAATAAATACTTTTGTATTTAATTTACAATTTATAATTATACAAAATTTAAGTTATAAATTGTTTAGCGTTGCCGTTATGTCCAGAATTGCATCGTACAATATTTCCCCGTAACGAAGATATTGGCTCTTTTCTACGTGTTAATGGTACTGTTGTGAGAACAATTTTACCCAAGTTAATAGAGTACAAAAAAATATATTATTGTACTAAATGTAAAGAATCGTTTGATGTTAAGGTATTTATAATAATCTTAATATATAACAACAACAATAATTTTTGAAATGTTATATAAATATTTTCTGTGTACACTGTTATACAAAATATTTATCACTTAAAGTTGTATAAGTATCCCTTAAATGTAAAATTTTATTATTTTACAATATTTATCGCGCCTAATTAATCTACGTAATTATGCATAAAACTTGTCAAATATTATTTATTATATACATATACGCATTTTGTTATTTATTAATTATAACTTTTTTTTTTTTAAAAAAAAAAGATTGATTATGAACAATTTAACAAACTTATTGTTCCTTCACGATGCCCAAACACAGAAGGTTGTACAGGTACAAATTTTAAACCTGTAAATAATGAAGATCAGTATTTAAAGGATTATCAAGAAATCAAAATTCAAGTACCTACATATACCTACTACAATGTTTTCAAATTTTAAATAATACCCGTGCTATTTTATTAATTGAGTACGTTATACTTTAGGAACAAATCGGTAAAGTAGGATTAGGAGCAATGCCTCGTTCAATGTGGGTATCTTTAGAAGATGATTTGGTCGATACGTGTAAACCCGGTGATGATGTTATAATATGGTACAAATTTATTTAAATTTCAAATGAATATTTATGATATTTGTGATATATAATTTATGATCTTTTCCAGTGGTACGGTAATTCGGAGATGGCACCAGACTATTGAAAACAATTACATTGAAATTGAATTATGCTTAAAAGCCAACCATTTGATTGTTTGTAATGATCAACATTCTGCAATTATGATAACTGATGAATGGATAAAAAAATTTGAAAAATATTGGGAAGATAATAAAAATGACCCGTTCACAGCCCGAGATCATATTATTGCATCTATTAGCCCTCAAGTTGATTTTATTACAATAATTGATTTATGTGTTTGATTTAATATTAATTTAATTTTAGATTTATGGATTATACACTGCAAAACTAGCTGTAGCTTTAGGTTTAGCTGGTGGAGTGCAACGATCAGGATTAGAAAGTGGTGGAATACGAATTCGAGGTGAAATACATTTATTATTAATAGGTGATCCTGGTACTGGCAAATCGCAGTTACTTAAATTTGCTTGGAAAATATGCCCTAGATCAATATTCACTACTGGAGTTGGATCATCTAGAGCGGGACTCACCGTTGCTGCATTTAGGGTATAATTTTAAATGTAAAATATTTTTATGTTTAATACTTTTGTACTAAAAATTATTATATAAACCTAAGTGACAAAAATAATAATCTGCTTTTGCTTATTACTCAAGTAGTTGATTTGTGCAATGAAAGTGCATTGTTCTTATGACTTGGATTTATAATAATTTCTAATATAACAGTTTCAAGTGTTCGAGTGTATTTTAGCATAAGACTATTTATTTCTCCTCTTTCTAAAATGATGTATTTTCATATTAATTATTTTCTTTAATTTATATTTAACTTAGTTATGTCGTATTAGTCTCATTATTAAATATTTTATTATTATAATATTACTAGGAAGGGCTCGATTGGCATTTGGAAGCTGGTGCCCTAGTATTGGCTGACGGTGGAATTTGTTGTGTCGATGAGTTTGGTTCATTAAAGGAAGATGATCGTACAGCAATTCATGAAGCTATGGAACAACAGTCAATTAGTATTGCCAAAGTATTAATCATATTTACAAATATTTGAATAATTTTTTTAAAATTATTTTCTCTTATTTTTATAGGCGGGTTTAGTGTGCAAACTAAATACTCGTTGTACTGTTATGGCTGCTATGAATCCAAAAGGTAGATACAATTTGAATTTGTCCATAACAGATAATACAAAAATTGCCAGTCCATTGTTAAGTCGTTTTGATTTGGTATTAGTTCTTATTGATACGAAAAATGAAGAGTGGGAAAAGTAATATTATTTTGCTTATATAAATTCACATTTAGTCAGGTACAGCATATTGTTATTTTTATAGAGTTGTATCTTCATATGTGCTTCAAGGTAAGAAACCTGGAGATCATAAAAGCAGTACAATATTGTGGAGTCTAGAAAAACTTCAACATTATTTTTGTACCATAAGAAATATGACTCCTGAGACTTCAGAAGATGCAAATACTGTATTAAGTAAATATTATTGGATGCAACGTCAGAGTGCACATAGAAATGCTGCTAGAACAACTGTACGATTTTTAGAAAGCCTTTTAAGGTATTACATTATTTTACTTTCACAGAATAATATGTTATTATGAAAATAAAAAAATGTTATCAAACATTTAAATAAATTATATTTTTTTCAATAAATTTAAATGTATATTTTAGTAACAACTGAAACATTTTGGAATATAGTTTATCAATTTGAATATTTTTAGATTATCTCAAGCACATGCAAAACTGATGTTCCGTAATCAAGTACTTGTTCAGGATGCCATAGTAGCTGTATCACTGATGGAGTGTTCAAATGATGATGGACCTCATGACAGCATTAACACATTGTATACGAAATTTCCATCTTGTCCCAAAGAAGCATATATAAAAGAAAGTAATATGTTTTATTGTAATTATAAATAAATAGTGTATTAAATGATGTTTATTTAATATGTATAGTGGAAACAATTTTGAAAAAATTAGATTTAGAAGACATTCTAAAAAAAGAATTGGATCTGTGGTGTCAGACATCTGATATATGTTCTTTTAATGCAAGTATAGATGAAATTAGTGCGTCAAATTCCTATCAAAAGAAGTCTGATAATCTATTAACTAATAAAATATCAGAAACAATACAAAATATCAAAATGAAAAAACAAAAAGATTTTTACACGTCTCAAATGCCCAAGAATGAAATTAAAACAAAACCGATTTCTTCTAAAATAAAGAAAATATGTGATGAATTGCCTAAAAAGAATGATATTGATGTAGAGCTCATTGTAAATTCTAATGAAGAAAATATTTTTGTTAATGATTCAAAGAAAAAATCTTCAACTCTGATTACGTCTCCAATGCTACCTAGTTTGTCATCAAAGATGTCTAATGATTCGTGTATAAAAACAGGTAGCAATGTTTCGCCTACACAGTTAGATGTAGGACAATTAGCAAAATTGAAATTGAGTGCTTTTAAATATAGCAAAAAGTCAACCAGCAATTCAAAAAATATCCCCATCGAATCAAATATTACCAAACCTTTACTAACCCAAAAGCGACCAGACTTGTTAAATATTTTTTCGACAGGAGATGAAGATGATTTATCATATTTAGATATAGATTGAACACATTTTACACATGTATTTGAAATAAAATTAATTTTAACATGGTTCAATGCAAATTGTATGTGTTATACAATACTTTTAAAACACATAAGAATTCCCATTAAATTAATTTATGTATATTTATAATATCGTATTATATTAAGTTCCTATTATTATGTATAATGTACAATAATACCTGGCAGTCCAACATCAAAAGCAGCTGGACCGGAGTGTTATTAAAGCTAATATGTTTCAGAATAATAGTGAAGAAGAAGTTAATCTAAATACTGAAATGAATCATGACTTTATATTAAATAATTATGAGACTGAAATTAATATTAGTAACTTTCAAATTAATAATTCTGTAATGGTAAAATTATAAGAAATAATTTTGATGAACACATTGGTCAGATTACGGAAGTAGAAGAAGAAAACTTAAAGTACCGATTCCCTAAAAAAAGGGATGTTTTGTATTTAAAAAATGAAGCCTAAGTTGGCACAAATCAAGTTGTCAAAAAATTAAAAGTCATAAAAGAAAGAAGAGACAATTATCAGTTTGAATAAATTAGTTATTTAAATTGTTAGGTTCAAAAAGAAAATGCTTATGTTACCTACATTGTTTTATAAGTCAGTTAAAATTTCGTTATTTTTTATTATTACAAATGTTAATTTACATAAATCTTTATTGTGTACATTACAATGTGTATTAATAAAGAAAACAGTAAAAATATGGTTTCTAACAATTTTCGTTTGTTTTTTAAATAATTATAGTGTTTCAAATCGCCTTCCACGATGTGTTAAATGCAATCTGTGTTTGAAAAAATCGGATTTTCTAAGTCATTCAAAACCTGGAGTGACTTGGAACGAACTCTTTTATAGAATTTTTACTTCAATTTAATTGAAATAAAAAATTGTGTTTTTTTCTTAAATCTTATGTAAAAAAGTGCACGACACTGTTTGATTTTTTACAAATTTTAATTATAAAATAATGAATCTGTTAGAATAGTAAAAGGGTCAAAATCGTTTCAAGGCACCCAGATAGTGAATGTATAATGAGTGCACTTACGGATCGCATTTTATTGGTCGCTTGACTAGGACGAATTTGTCTTTCAACACGAATGTCTACTTAACAAAATATTTTCATCACAATTCCGATACCGGCACATGATTATAAAACCGCATAATTTTTTATGTTTCTTCAATGTAAACAAGAAGATAGAGATAGATGGTAGCCATTGGTAACCACAAGGATCACGACCTAAACGTAACTCATTAGACGTAACTCTCTGAGTAGTTAAATCGGTAGAGTATAGCTTTCGATTCATACGAGCCCGAATGGACAGTGTTACATTTTGTAAACATGTAATGGATATATAGAAATTTATATTTTACACACGGTCATACAACTTGCGTTTATTCCTAATGCCTCCATATATACATATATATCTACTTATTATATAATATACACTTGTCATAGAAACATTTTTTTTTTTTCAAACTCGTACGCAATATAATATTGTTGATTGTGGTTGCGGCTGATGTAATCGTATTGCAGTCGGTCACGATTATACGATCGATGTATCGCTGACGAGTAAAAAACAAAATATTTTATTATTTATTTCGATTTTCAATGGAACTCCCGCGATTTCTGTATTTTGGTATACCGCATAACAGTATATGTGTCTAAATACGCGTTTAACGCACTATGAAAACCTTACGTGTTGTGTGACAATATAATATGTCGAGTACTTCTTACTATAACGGCGGGGTTCTTATTTTATTTCGCCTTTGGGATGAACTCCGATATATTTTGTTTACGCACTCCAGGTGGTAGTCTACTGCGTCAAATTGTATATTATACACACATATATATATACCGTTAGCCGGTATTTAATCCGACCTCGATTGTGTGTCGAGGAAAAAAAAAATCGTTTCTACGTTTGTGCATAAGTAGGTGGTGAATACGCAAACGCTGACAAACTCCAAGATGGGCAGAGGCAATAATAATTAACAGTTAGGTACGCAGGTATTGAATTACGTAGGTACACTAATGCAGTGATCGTAAAGAAAATATAAACTCTTGCGTTTATTTTTTATTTGACAAACAAATGATCATAAAACATCATAATAAATCATAGATCGCATAGTATGTGTACAGTATGCGTACTGGATAAATACGAGTGATTCTCAATTCCTAATTTTTCTATACCTGCAGATTTCGAACAACACGCGCTACATGACAAAGACGTATTAACAAAGGGGTGGGGAGGATGAGAGTGTTATGTATTTCTTCTCTTTTATAACCTTCTTCTTTTTTTAATAAGTATAGTTATATGTTATGAATAATTGTTCCAGAAAAAGTATTGGATGAAATAGCTAAAAAAAAAAAAATAAAATAAATACATTACTACGGATACCTTGTCTCAGAACAACTGCACTTTTCGATTGAAGTAGTTCCTGAAGACGTGTTTTTACTGAATCTTGTATTTGAAGACGGGTTTTGCCCTAAGGACGTATTTTCATTTCGAATAACGTCAAAAGACGGTTCGAAATATTGCTTGCACATTTGGCCCTGCTCTCGTATAGAATGTTTCCGTAATTCTTTTTCAAATTCACAAGATTTTGACAATTTTTGCAATAATTTTCCGGTTGGATTTTACCACGCTGTATGTTGGCCATTGTTTCTCTGAACACCTATTTGGCGGTTAGGTTAGGTTTTCATTAGTTCATTGCCATAGATATCGGCCATTCGTTCTTTAGAATAAATTGCGCTCGGTTATTTGCTCATAAAAATGGATCGCAACTCTTAGTTTTCTAGAATCCGACTCGATAATTTGCTGTCTGTTGCATTTGATTTTCACTTTGTCTTTGATTTTGGCCGTTTAGATCTTCGCATTGATGCATATCCTTCGGCCATACACACAGCTTCCCTCTTAATAAACAATAACCAATTCTTCTGAACATAATAACATTCTGTATTCGAATAGAAAAATAATGTGTATTGAAATTAATTGACGAAGCCGCGTTTGACTAAATTTTTAATTGCAGTATATTATATGTAGGAAGTTGTATTAATAATTTTAATTATAAATCCTTGCTTGCAGTTTTCACGAAAACAATGCGCGTTTTATCATATTATTATAATCGCATTTTAAAAATTATATATTATTATTATTAATTAGTATATGCATTATTAATTTTTTATTTAACAATATTATTATTTTATAATATACCGTATAAAACAATGACTAGTGAAGTATTATATTGTCGCTATTAGCAGGCGACGAGTCGAATAAATAACGACTATTTTCATTAAATAAAACTAATATAATTTTATACGTTAAAAATACTTGTAAACATTTTAAAAGGCGCGCACATATTTAAATTTGTTTTAAAAGTAATTAGCCATACAATTATATACGCGTATATTTATTTTTTTGTATGTAAAACGATAAAAGTAAAGTAATATATGTATAGTATATAAAAAAAATACGCATATCATGTGTAACAATTTATGTACTGGCAATTACTGGCATTATAGAGCGAAGAAGATTCTGGACAGAGATATTTTGATAAACGACAAGAGTTTTTTTTTTTAATTTATACATAAATATTTGGGTTGATATGTTTTTGATTTTTTTTTTTTAACTAAAATTATGACGTCCGTTAATAAAAATAAAAAAAATAACCAGACGTTAAAAAACTCGAAAAAATACTAGTTTTTAAAAATATAATAATTAATAATGATAATCTAACGAATTACAGCACTTAAGTTACGTAAGTCAAGTATGTATATAGAAAAAATGATAGTTATATGTATAAATATCCGTATAGCTTGCAAGCTGTGTTTGAGTGTTAAGACTGACGTCTAACAATGAGTGGTTTAATTTTTAAGTGATTACTGTATAGTTTTGTTTTTAATCTGTTTCCTTGTCTAGAACAACTAGTTATCACCCACAGTCAAACGGTCTTGTTAAACGCTGGCATCGCTCTCTTAAAGCTGCCATTATGTGCCATGAAGATTCTTCCTGGTCAAACGCTCTACCATTAGTGCTCCTTGGTCTACGCACTGCCTGGAAAGCTGATCTCAAATCATCAGTCGCAGAACTAGTGTACGGAGAGACATTGCGAGTCCCTAGTGAGTTTTTATCTCCACACCCAATCTCTCCTGAACCTTCAGACTTTGTGGTAAATCTCCGAACCGTCATTTCCAAACTTCGTCCCGTTCCAGCATCACGTCACTCAAAAGTCGCATTTTTGTTCATCAAGATCTAGCAACATGCACTCATGTCATGCTACGCACCGATTTGGTTCGAATCTCTCTCCAACCACCTTACACTGGACCTCATCTTGTTCTTACTCGTAGTGGCAAGACTTTTGATATTTTGGTTAAAGACAAGAAGACGACGGTGTCTATTGACCGCCTTAAACCGGCTTACTTCATCACAAACCCGTCCAATTCAACTCAACGTTTTTCAAAAATACCAGCCGAGGAAGAATTTTCCAACTCGTCCATTGATGATGCGACTTCCACGAACAGACCTACGGTAACAACTCGATCAGGACGTCGTGTCCGGTTTACCAATTTTTTTCAAGCATAGCAACACACTTCCCAGGGGGGTGATGTGGCGAGTGCCGAGAATATTCTAGAGCGATCGCGCCGCGCGGCAGGTAGCTACTGTCGCGTGTCGGGTGGAACGTTCTAGAATATTCGTACGCGCCGCCTGTCGCCGCCCCGAGAATATTCTACGGCCTATATAAAGCGCCACAATCGGACCGAGTCCAACAGTACCGAGTCTGTACCTTATCGCGTCGTCTTGAGTTTCATTTGTTACGTTTATTTATGTAATATAAATATACAGTTTAAATTGTATTAGTTTAGTGTACTCGTATTTTACTTTCCCTTTACACACTAACTACAATCTTAATACGCTCACGACAGGCGAATATAATTATATTATATACATATTAAAAATATAGAAATTAAAAAATAAAACAAAAGAAAAAGTGTTTAATGAGAAAAATTACGAAATAAATTAATAATATTTGTATAAAAATTACTTTATATAAAATATTTACCGCGGAATATCACGCAACAATGTATACGTGTGAAAATACGAAATAATTATATATATATATATAAATATAAAGTCGTTATTTAATATGAGACAATTTTATTCGTATTGCATTTATTATCCGTGTGTGTACATTAAATTCGTTAATATTAAATGTCAGCTTCGTACGCTTTAGAAATTTAAAATTTTTAAACGACGAGAACGAGTATTTTTTTTAGAGTTTGGAGGACGGGGTGGAAACCCTTTACACTTTACCTCCCCTGCGTATCTACGCCACTGCAGCAGGACATGCGTATTAATTAGGAGTCAATAATTATCCGTGTATAAAATAAGTATTTTTTCCAAAACAAAATTCCTTTTAATCGCATTGCTATCGGTCATTGGAATAAAATATTTCAAAATAATGTAGATATATATATATAATTAATAAGTATAGATGTATAATATAACGATTAATATACGCGTATACGACGTAATATAATTCAATAATTTGTAATTTATAATGACGATGTGATTTGCAATTAAAGTAAAGAAATGTTTCCAGCGCGTTATGGCATATCCATGTGTATTTTCGACATTATCGAAATAAAATAATTGATTTAAGATTTATATTATACGCAATCGCACGTATTTTTTTCTGTATAGCAGCTAAAAAAAATGTAGCTAAATGTAGTGGGACGAAAAATTTGAATTACAATACAATCAATAGATTATTATTATTATTATTATAAATACAAATGTTCGTATATTTTGTCGTTTCCCGCGATACGCATATTGCAAATTTTTACGCTTTTGGCAAGTGTAATATATTCATTCACCCACCCGTGTGATTTGTTTAAAAAAAAAAAATCGTAATTTTATTATTATTAATAAAAATGTTAAATACCTATTATATATTAAATTATTTTGTTATAAAACATCAATTTACATTTTAATAATAATAATAATAATACGTTATACAGAATAAAAAAGAAACGATTTTTTTTTTTTTTTAAAGGGTGTGTGTTTCTTCCAAAGGTTTTTTGTTTTAGACCGTATACACTATACGCAAATCCGAGCGCTAAATTCATTATTAATAAAATGTATTAATGTAATAATACATTAATAAATACGAATGACTATACGCGTTACAGCCGTTTTATGTCTGCAACCGCAGTGCAATGTGTCGGTCGGTACGCACATTGCGTTCGGTTTTTAGTGGGCGTGCGCGCGCCGAGAACAATAACGCAGATTTCGTCTGTGATGGATTATCCGGTGGAGGTATCAGTTATCGCTCGAAATGTGTGTGTGCGTGTGGAGGGAGAATAGGGATCGGAGAACCTGTCGCGCTGGTCGCCCGTCGCCGTGGACGACGACGCGTCATCGTGGGACCGCGCGGTGCGTTGCCGCAACTGCCGCGTTAACCATAATATACCTATGTAGTGGTGACGGACATTCGATTGTGTGGTGCTGTTGCTGCTGTTTAGTGCGATAGTCGTTAACGAATTTACTCGATTCAATTGTAAATAAAAATATGGAATATGATTTTTTTTTTTTTTTTTCTTAATTTAATTTTACACGATCGAATTTCAGAAGAAAAATATATAGACTTCCCGAGAACGGTTTTGTTTGATATCTTGAATCGATTGTTGTACGACCTGTTGCAGTAGACTCCGATAAACTATCGCGAACACGCATTTATTGTTCAACGAGAGTTCGCTAATTCCGATATAGTAAATCCATTATTAATTATCGAACGTCAAATAAAAAAATAAATAGTTTCGAATAAGAATAGAATATTTGACGTTTAACAATATATACATATATCGAAAATACAATTCGATAGCGTTCAACTATCGATTATTTCGATAGTGACTATTCGATTGTTGCCCGTCGTCGCCTGCAGTAAATATTGTTGTCAGTGAGTTCGTGTGGTTCGGACGCGCAACAACGTCGTCGCCGTTTAACTGTGCTGCGCGGTCGGCGGTTCGTCCCGCGTTTCCACACCACGTTTTTCGAACAACGTTTCGCTGACTCGTACGAAATAATAATATAATAGTAACTTTTTTCTTTTTATTTCCTCTCCCCCGTAAACGCTTTTATCTATCATATATACATGTGTGTTGCCGTCACCATGTGAATATAACGCATCAGTGCTGTAGCAGCATCAGCAGCGTGTACGCGGACGATGAGCCGTCGATGGCCACCATCGACGATCACCACCGTGACCACCGTCACTTCAATGACGGCGACGACCGTCGTCCGGCACCGGTGGCCACTCGCTGTGGACAGCAGCAGCGTCCGTACTGCAGATCCGGCGCCAAGAGACTTCGGTCTTCCGGAGCGGCCGGCGGTGGCGGCGGTAAAAAGAAGTCGGTGACCGCGGGTAACCGGAGACGGCGTTTCACGCACGTCTTGGCCGGCATCGTTCTGGGACTGTTTGTCGGGTACGCGTTCGGCGGCGGATCTTACGACCGGCTACAGTTACACGCGGGCTGCGGCGACGGTGGCCGCCCCGGCCCGAGCGTTAAGCTGCGACCACTGCGCCCGCATTCGTGGCCGACCAATGACGACGACGACAACGGTACCGCGGGACCGGCGGTCGGCGACGGCGGCCCGTCCGAATCGTCGTTGTTGTTCGTGGGCGTGATGACGGCCAACAGGTACCTGGCCACTAGGGCGGCCGCGGTGCACAACACCTGGGCCCGGCGCGTGCCGGGCCGCGTCGTGTTCTACAGCTCGGAGACTTCGGTGCGGCCGCCCGGCGCGGCCGACCTGCCGTTGGTCCGGTTGCCCACTGTGGACGATTCGTATCCGCCGCAGAAGAAGTCGTTCATGATGTTGCAGCACATGTGGGACAACTACGGCGGCGCGTATCAGTGGTTCATGCGAGCCGACGACGACGTGTACGTGCGGCCGGATAAATTGGCCGGCCTGCTCCGGTCCGTGGACAGCCGGAAGCCGGTGTTCATCGGACAGGCCGGCCGCGGCAATCAGGAGGAGTTCGGTCTGCTCAGTCTCGAGTACGACGAGAACTTCTGCATGGGTGGCCCCGGCGTGATCATGAGCCGCGAGACCCTGGCCCGGGTCGTGCCGCACATCAAACACTGTCTGAAAAATCTGTTCACCACACACGAAGACGTGGAACTGGGCAGGTGTGTGCAAAAGTACGCGGGCGTTTCGTGCACGTGGTCTTACGAAGTGAGTGGCATGCCTAATGTGTATGTGTATATATATATATAAACAATAACGTATTATAACGCGGATGATTTGAAGAGCGAATGACTTCATTCTCAAATCGATAACGTTTTAGGAAAAAAAAAAACGATAATGACGGTTTTAATCCTCTGAAATATATTACTATATAGAAGACTATAAAAATTCACCTCGAAGCAACGTCTGAATAATAATAATAATAATAATAATTAAATAGTAAATACACATAAAAACGATCTGTACGAATTCAGAAAGTGCAGAATGATTTTTTTCATCAAACCTTACGTACTTGACCGCGGCGAAGGCCTCGAGGTAATACGCGTAGTTTATTGGCACGGTTTATATTCGTTAAAAGAAAAAAAACGATATGTGTCATATATTAGAGCGTACAGAGAATTTCAGTCGGGACGACAGCTGTAATTAATTATAATATTTTATTAATCGTCAAAACGGGTGTAATTACACGCGCGTTCATTTCGTTGTACATACCATAGAAAATTATTTTCTTCTTTCTTTTCGTAAGACTAATGCGCAGACTTTCCATTGAACGATGATATAGTGCGAGTCAATTTAAATGTACCGTACTCAATTCACCCGTACGCACACGCGTATAATGTACAGTTTTACGGCGATACACGTAAAAGTTGTCACACGCGTAGTTTTAATAAATATAACTGGTTTACGCAGTCACATTTTCTATTCGCGTATAATATAGGGGGAAGTATATTAACACTGTACAAATCGTGTTCCTTTTTTATTATTATTATTCTTTAGTTCTAGATTCGTAAATTAAATAAATTGCGCCGGTTTTTTTTTTTTTCTTAATTATTCTGCTTTACAATATTACAATTAAATATATATAATATATATTAAAGTATACGCTTTGCGATTAAAATAATCTTCCGAGTGTATTCTAACGTTACAATAATACTCGAAAACAAATTGCATACGCGTATATATAAATATATTAGTTCAATGTCATAATAACTTTTCTTCGTTTATGTATAGCATATAGAACATGAACACGGACGAGAAATATTACGAATAATATTGAAGTTTTATTATTATTTTTGGCGAGTGACAATCGATTTTGTTAAAAAATCGATACTTTGAGGAATTTATAGCGTTTTTAGAATATTTTTATTTTTTTTTTACCTATTAATTCGATTAAATATTTTGTATTCGTTTCAACGGAGTTCTAAGGATACGTTTTAATACATCCATTCTTTATTACCGTGTAGTTTAATTATTATAATATGTACGCGGTTACCGGGACTGCGGAGCGGTATTTATGGGAGGAAGGGGTATGTTTTTACGCGTTCTTCCTGCGTTTAATAAATTGTATAGATTAAAAAAATATAATAATAATAATGAAATATTAAAAAAAAAACCGGGCAATTGCGCAGCGGCCATGTGCGTCGATTTCTTCGGAGTGTTGTTATATAAAATTATCAAAAATTGAAATGTCCTATGGAAATAATAATAATAATAATAAAAAATCGACAACTCGTGTTATAGAATCCGGAGAACGGAACTGCACGAAATAACTAATTAATATTAATATTATTGTACGTGCGTGTAGCTCCGTATGTAACGCCATGTGCGCGTGCTAAGTAACGCTATCTAATCATCAATTTTTTTTCTCCTCTTTCCCAGTTTAAATATCCTTAAAGCATTATACGTTCGTATTTATTTCGGTTCGTACGTTAATTTAAATTATCCACGGATAACCTTTGTTGGGGTAATATTCAATCATTTGTTGCGCTTATAACTGACAGCGGTATACGAGAGCTGATAAAAGATCTCACTCGTCTCGTACCCGATGCACGAAGAAACAATAATTAATCGTGTGTTTTTTTTTTTTTTTTTTTACTGGAAATCAGTCAGTTAATGATCACAGTTATTCTGTTTGTTTTATCACGATAAATTATTACTACACGTTTAATTATATCAATAATATATTGTATACGGTTTGTGCAGCGTGATAACGAATAATTTTAAATGCGCGTGTATTGTAGAGAGTTAATGATTTATGTTTTATAATTATTATATTTATAATAGAAAGTTATGTTATGACCATATTATTATTATATAACAATAAACGCTGACCGAAATCACGTACGGTCTATTTAAAATAATAATTGTATTATACCGAGATTACAACTACTATATTCGTATATTATTAATATAACACTCGAAACGCGTATAAAGATGATTAAAAAAAAAAATTAATAATAATAATTATGTGTCGTCATATTATTCTTCGGTATTATTAACTTTTTGTGTAACGAATTTTTATCATATTATGTAGTTCTCGTTCTGTGACACGTTCGTGAAAATAATATCGTATAAAGTCGTTAGATTTCTACGCTAAACGTATTAAATTATTTTGTATATATATATATATATATGTAAATCATCGCGTTAATCATACTCGTTTCTACCTAGTCGACGAACGTTGCAAATATGATAATTAATTAAAATTTTATAAAAACAAAAAAAAAGGAAAACATTTTAATTTGCGAAAACCAAACGATACGTTACGAAGGCATACCGTTAATTTACGCAAATTATTATTTTAATAAAAACACGCCTATAACCGACGTGTTTAAAAAAAAAATAATAATAATAATAATTCTTTCTATAATCGTATTCTATATACGTGTAATACGCCGCGTTGATGAATTTAATTGGTACGTGTTATACTTAATTTTAATCATAGCCTAATGTGTTTGAAAACATCATCTAACATCACTGTATAACGCATCCACTATCATTACACTATACATAAATTCTTGGTTTGCAAGAAAAGTTTTATTTTTATTGAAACGACGTCATATGTATTGCGTGGTTAAAAATATAATAATTTTTTTTTAATCGCGCCGTTAAATATAATATTAAAAACATACGTTTAATTATGTATTGAAATGTTTAAGATCCATTGTTATTAGTATTATTAAATTGTTTAAAAACAAATAATATGCTCGTATTATACGAATTATCACTTAGCTGATTACTGTAGCTGACACATAGGCTGAAATAATTTCAAATTTCGTTGTTTTTAATTGTGTGCGTGTGAAGTGTATTTATAATGTAGCGGCCGTCATATGCAACCATACCATCATCTTTATAAATGTATAAATATTTATATATATATATATATATATATATATATATATATATATATATAATATATTTTTTTTATCAATACAGATTAATGAAAAGATAAATATTGACGAATCCCAAGCGATCTGTACGTGCTAAGAGAACACCTTTGTTTATTTTGGAGATAAATATACGCAATAAGCACATAATTATTATAACGGGGGAAACAAAATCGAATTGTATACTTGCTTTGATAATAATGCGCAATCCGCTTGATATATTGTTTAAAAAAAAAAATGCTGATATTGTTAAAAAAAAATATAAACGTGCGCGTTATTGTATAGCAAAATGATTTTGTAGATAATCGCCAATAGTGAATCCGATTATTTTCTAATATCTAAAATAATTTTCTAATCGACTGAACGACAATATAATAACTATATATATATGGTATTACGCTTTATTATAATCTTTTACCATTTTGAATATTTATTTATACTATTGTTACATTTTATAAATATATATAATGTCAATAAATCGTTTACAAAACTTTTTTTGTTTTAAATTTATACCGCACATGAAGTTTTATCGACATAATAATTAAAAAGTATTCGTTTATAGCATTTAAGCGTATACAACTATTGTCGGTATTAAAAATAAAGAACATTTGTGTTAAAACTTTTATTGTAAACACGTGTAGGATATAATATACAGATAATGGTTTTAATTAACATCGCTGAGCACAATATTATTTCTTCGGCAGGGGTTGAAATTAAATTTAAACACATGTTCGTATAATAATTTTAAAAAAACTTCTTTTTTAGTCTAAGTAATGGTAATATATCTTTAGAAATATTTAAACTTTACGAGAATCGAATATTTTTAATTTTATTAATAATTAATTCGATTAAATCGTTTACTGTATATTATATAATATACAGTGCGCGGTGTTAAATACCAAATTTTTTTTTATTTTTTCAATTTAAATAATTACACTCTGTCAACCTTAAGACTGCAGGCGTAATATGTTTACAAATTCAATTAACGTTATTATTATTATTATTATAACAGTAGTATATCGGCGGCTCGTTTTAAACAAAAATCTGTATAAGAGGGAAAAAAGTGTTTATTGGTATTCATCTGCAATTTTAAACATGTAAATGCGTGTGAAAATAAATACTATAAAATAAATTCAATTACGCGATTATATTTTTGTTTTATAGTAACGACTGCTGCAGTTATCCCGGCGGTGTACGACTATTTCGTTTAATTTTTCACCAATTCTTATTATTTTTTCACAAGCAAAAAAAAAACAGTATTTTGACACGATTATTATTTTTTTTTATATAGATTTCGATCAGACGATTGTACGTACAATATACTTACTCGTATTCGTATCCCAATTTCTCGTCGGTATATTATACGCAATACGGACTTCCACGTATAGACGCTGAATGCACAAACCTCGGAAAAATGCCGAGTGGGCGAGATATATATATATATATAACTGCTATACGAATTTATATATTAATTGGACTTCGTTTTAGAACTGTCATCACACTCGAGTATCGACTGCGCGTTAGTTTAAAAAAAAAAAAATTCGGGACTAAACCAAATATATATATATATATATAATATTGGCTCGTTATTTACATCAGTGACGTAACTAAAATATATGAGATTTAGGACGAAGAGAAATTAAAACGGCTTCTTAATCCTTATTATGTTTAATTGTACGGTGTATAATATTATGAGCGATTTCTTTATAACACAAAAGTAAAAAAAAAAAAAAGCAATACTATACTTAATATCAAAAAACATAAACGCGTTTTCTCTATAATTTCGAGCGAGTACGATTAATATTTATGTCGTGTATGGTTTTTTTTTTCTTTTTTACAATGCCTCTAAGAAACTAACGTAATTTTTGCAATAAATTAATAAATTTTTATTTTACCGTACCTACAGTCGTTATAATATAAAGTGTATGATATAATATCATTTTATCGATGATTGGTGTTCAGATTAATAAATAATATTAGCGTATAATATATGATGGGAAGGTATAAAGTTTCGAACATTAAATGAAATATAATATAATTGTTAACGCCGTAAAGTATTTTTTTAATAATAATAGTGTCAATAATAATAATAATAATAATAATAATAATAATAATAATAATAATAATAATAATAATAATAATAATAATAATAATAATAATAATAATAATAATAATAATAATAATAATAATAATAATAATAATAATAATAATAATAATAATTATAATGAGAATAATAACAATAATGAGAATAATAAGCTTAATCGGCGAAAATGAAAACGCGATTAAAGTTGTTATTAGGATTAAGTTATGTAATGGATATACAAAAATAAGTCTTGGTGAATAATAAAAATTTTGAAATATTATCTCATTTTAACTTGTATAATTCCATAAAAAAAAAGCGTATCATCACCTAACAAGGTACAATGTTTTTTTTTCTTTTTCTCCGTATTAGCATATTATACAAACACGTCGTACTCGGCAGCGGTATTATTATTATTATTATTATTATTATAAGCTCCGAGGCCCTTTTCCCGGGGCCTGGTATGCGGGGCACTGCGATCATATTTATTGAGCACTGCATTGAATATCGTTATATTATTATTGTATTATGTGCTCTATAAAATTTCTATTGGTCCTCTATTTGTACGTTATAAATAATAATTTTAAATTATATTTAAAAACGAGTGTCATCGGCGCGTATAGTGTACGCGGGCGTGTCGAATTTCCCGTCAAATGCGCGCACGTGCACACCGTATGCGCTTGTTTCTTTTCTTTCTTTTTTTCTTCTAAAACACATTTCAACAACCGTATTTTAACATATTTTTAACCGTACAAAAATAAGAAAAAAAAAGTGATAGCAATTTCGTAAAACGGATCTGTCATTGTAGACGGATTCTTTGACGTGGGTTTTCTCGTTATGTGTGTGTGGCACGCATGTGTTTCGCACGTGTTTATTATTATTTTTTTTCCCCCTATGATTATTATCGCGGTTATCTGCTGCGAGAATCGCGGTATGCCTGCGCAAAAGTATGAATAATAGTCAAAAGGAGAGCGAGAGCAGTGACGATTAAGTGCGGAACCGTCGTAGGCTTGTGCTGAGGAATTTTCAGAACTACCCGAAACATTTTCGTGCTAGTGGGTAAAAAAAAAAAAATTGCGTAATTACCGTTATAATTAATAGATTAATGACAGAAATACAACATAATTAGTAATTACGCGTACATATTGTTTGTTTTCTACTCTTCCGGAGTTGTACATCATTATATTATCACAGATTAAAATGATTTTTTTTTTCTAATAAGGCAATTATTTTATTTTTAAACTCACTTTCAATTATTTCATTCGCGTCTGATGCTTCGGAGAAAACACCGTTGAAATAATCCTGTTGTTAGCCTTTTCAGTTCTTTTTTTTTTTACAACTCTTACGTGTTTTTTTCCAACTCTGTTCGTGTATTTTAATTTTTTTTAGGTCATTTTCAATTGAGAACTGCTCATATTGGTTAAAACTAATCCCGTTAGTGCAAGCTCTGGCACAAATCGGGGACATTTTCCGGTGCTCCTCGCACGATCGTGCAAATGTATTGAAATATCCGCCGTAGCTTTAATCTCGGATTCCTCTAATCATAATATCATTTGTATATAATCGTTTGTAAAACGACAATATTCAACCTAATCCGCGCGGCATTTGCAGTATATAAATTTCTGTTTTTACAGCGGGATATTAAATCAGAGATTTCAAAAATCGTTTTAAATCGTAATAGTTTTTTTTTTTTAGAAAAAAAATTCTATTATTATTGGTAAATGAATTTTTTTTCGTCTCTAAAATATTTAGAATTTATAACGTATACGATGTGAATATATTATATAATAGATGCGTAACTATAGAACCATTTTGTGAGAGGTGATATGGTTATTTTTCACGAGTAGTAGGTAAAAAAAAAAAAAATAATAACCATTTTATAAGTATTTCATAAATTTTAATTAATTATTAATGTAATATTCCATTGTCAGGACCATTTTTTAAATATTTTAGACAATGTAGCACTTTTTCTTCTAATAATAATATTGTATTTTTTTGGTCTATTCGAAACTTTGTTAATTCTTTGCATAAAAGTAAACCGTAAGAAAATGTAATCTAAAACACAATATTAGTCATATCAATATTAAAATATTTAACGTATTTTAACACACTTTCATTAATATTTAGAAAAAAAATTACTATTAAAAAAATTCAAGTCTATATATAAATAAATATATAACTAACTACGTGGATAGTAATTAAAAACTCTGAATTTAGAAATTTTTTTTATACGCGTTATCTATAGAGAAAACGCGTTACCAAAAGTTTACAGAACATATTATTGTGCCAATTAGTTTGTACGTCTATAATATGAATATATTATTTATAATTTTCTAATTATAAATTATAAAACATGTAAAAAACGGTAAAAAAAGAAAAAAAAGTCTGGGGATGATGTATCACCAACATCACCCAGTAGTTATATCATTTCCAGGACGTATAATGTGATAATATTATAAAATAACGGCACTTTTTCGCAAACCGTGAAACAAATGCAGTGACAACATTAATTTTAAACGTTTATTTTACTATATGCCTGTGTATTCAGTATTATTGGCGCGTGGTGGTAATTGCTAATGTGTATTTTAAAATTTTGACTCACTACACGTAAAGTGTTCAAAAACTCATGGCAATGTACACTGATTCGGGTTGCTGTACTAGACGCCAAAAAATAACAAATTTTTTTCACGCTAAAATACTTATTCGATATTTATTTTCATTATGCGTTTAAATTTGTACAATTGAAAATTTGGATGAAAATTATGAATTAAATTTCATAAACATCTAACTTTATAATGCAATAGAATATTATAAATATAGGTATTTGTTAATATACGAGTTTTTTTTTCAGTAAAATAAAAATAATAAATATGAAAATTTAAAACCATTATAATAATATACTGATCATTGCATTGAATCGATTGTTATTTGTTTTATATAGTTTAAACGAGGCAATCTTTTATTTTAGTCTTTATTTTGCTAAAGTTCGAACGAAATTAAAACGGTCGAGCGTTATTGGAAATTCACATTTAATATGTATTTGAATAATTTGTATTTCTTGGCAAATTTTTATTTATTTTATGATATAAGTAATTACATGATTTATTATTGATGATCCGGCTTTTAAACGATTTTTATACGTCAATAACTTATTTTAACAATATTAAATCAATGTTTTGTTTATATTCAATATTTACCTCGAGAAAGAAACTTCTTTAATTAGAAAATAAATACTCTTAAAACATATATATATATATATATATATATATTATAATCATAACATTTTATCTCGTTTAAATTTTACTTGAGCGTTTAATCTCCTCTTAACAAGGAGAGCGTATTATAGAACGAAAATGTGTAGGTTGTAAATATTATGTGTCAAGTTTTTACAGTCATTACACATACTGTATGACAGTTACAAATAAATCATAACTGTTTTTATTATTCTTTAAGTTAAAAATATTACACAAAAAGTACATTTAAAAAATAAATAAATAAATAGATAGCGTATGTACGATAAAAAATGTAGTGTTAAAATTAATATCTTATAAAACATTTTAACCCACGATTGACCACCGTCATATTTTATTATTATTTTTTAATTCAAAATGACGTGTATTGTGATATTTTGACACAAATACTTTGTTGCTCCGTTTTTACAAAAAAAAAAAAATATATATATTAATAATAATAATAACAATAATAATAATAATAATAATAATAATAATAATAATAATAATAATAATAATAATAATAAATAGACTACGTAATTATATAACATAAAACTATAACGGCACTTGTAATATTTGTTTGAATTATACCGACTTTTTTTTTTTTGTTTAATTAAGAGAAGAAAACGTAATATTATGATGTAAGAAAAAATCTATCGGCATCAATATGCGCGTCATTTGAAATACAAAATTAAACATATTTGTATAATAAATAATTTTAAACGAAACCGATTTAATGATATAAGTAACGAATTGTACGCAATTATTGAAAATCAGTTTTCGCGTTTTCATTTATTACACACGAACGCGTTACTGCAATAGTTCTCTTAAAATAATACGAAAAAAAAACCGACGGAAAACTAAACTGAAGGGATTTTATTTACCTCATTGCAACAACGTACATCAAATATTGTTTTACCGCTCGCGTTTTCCACGTGGTATAGACTTGTACGCAAAATGACTCATTGTCGTTGTTTATTTCGAAAACATTGAAAATGATACGAGTCAAAACCTCTTCGCGTTTCTTCAAAAAGGGCTCGATGAATCAGTGAATCGTTATATCTCATCGCACGAATTCTTAATCCAATCTGAGTACTCTCATAGTTTGAATAATCTGAGGGTTTTTATCATACAACGCGCGTCGACTTCCTTCCGCATATTTTTACTCGTGTCGGTTTTTTTTTTTTTTTTTTTTTTGCGCTTAGTCTCATAAAACTGTAATCGTGATAATATATCGAAGCTAATAATAACTGTAAGTTGTCTTAAAAAAAAAACGGCAAAAACCGATAGGAAATATTAGCCGTAAACGCAAGAAACTCAATGCGATCCGTGTCCAACGAGAAACGTATAAATTAGTTGGCTTTTTTTTTCTCAATTCTACATATGTTCTTATATATATATATATATATAATAGGTACGCTAAAAGAACTCACAATGTACCTTACCTAAAAAAAAAAAAAGTTTGATCAATACGCGTATAATTTTCTCTCTCAGCCACGTTTTCCAATTAACGAAACGCCATTAACGAAAGAATTATGTGTAGTCCGACGTTTAATTTAAATTACGGAATTACTGTGCATTTAGTGTCTTTTCAAGTAAGGCTGGCAAGCGCGTTAAATTTCCGGTGACATTTGTTTGTGTACATTTTGGTTTTGATATTCTCCGTTTTTTTTTTTTTTTTTTGTCTCCTGATTATAATATAATATGTACTCTCATATTATGCGTGTTAGAAAAACTTTGTTTATTTTAATAGTTTTTTTTTTGTTTTTCACAGTAGTCCCTGGGCTCATGGTGTAAGGGGCGATCGCTCCCATCTCTCCCTTCCTCCTCCCTCCTCCTCGAGGATGCGCCTGCGTTGAGTAGGTATGCGCGATCGACAATACGATTACGAAAAGAACCGTCGGTCGCGCGGACTTGGACCGAGAGCAAAAGAAAATAATATCGCGAATCTCAAAACAGGACACGGTCATTTGTGACGTCTTACGACGACAATAGTATTTGTTATATTATTGAACGACGAATAATATAAATACGTCGTACGACATATTATTATTATTATTATTATTATTATTATTATTATTATTATTATTATTATTATTATTATTATTATTATTATTATTATTACTACCGCGAGTAGTAGTAACACGCGCATTGTATATTTCAATATACGAGCGGCTAAAGGTTAGATTTATGGACCAATTACGAAATTAAGAACCCTATTTATTTATTTATTTATTTATTTATTTTTATTATTATTGTCGTGCCAACTATTCCGCATCTGATATTGTAACGACGCGGTATTTATATATAAATATAAAAAAAAAAAAAAAAAAAAAATGCGCGCGTTAAAGAAGTCATCGTTCCGATTACCGCGGGGCTCAACGATGACTGCGATCGCGTAGGTAAGTCGGTATCGTGTTTGTGTGCGTGCGTGCGTGCGTGCGTGACGCGGCCGGCCGGTTAAAATACACACAACCGTCAAGGCCGGAGCTAATAACGTCCGCGATACCGTTGCCCGACGGGTGGACCGGTTTTTTGTATATTTCTATTTTTTGTTCCTCCCCCCCCCCCCACACACACACAGATCGAACACGAAATATACGATTTTTTTTTTTTTTTTGTCCTCCGTCGGCTGTGGTAGAGGGTAAACTATTTCGTGGTGCGTGGCAGCGTATTTGAAGAGAACGTATGCACACGTACACCACATACGGTAAAAACCCGACCGATGAGACGAATTCGTTGGTACGGACGGATGGGAATAAATGACGCGCGGAGTTTATATTGTTTATTTTTCTTTGTAGTTACGCCCACTAAACGAAATAATAATAATAAATAAATCGTACGTACGACGCGAAATCGGTTTACCACAAACGTCGTACGAGCAAAAACAAATATATATTAAAAAAAAAAAAAGAGCATAAAACCGCGTATATAACGGTGTACACACATATACGTTTACTGCGAATAGCGTTTTTTTTTTCCTCGACATAATATTTGTCTCGGACGCGGAACAATAGCGTTGAACGTGACGTTCGCAAATCGATTTATTTCGTGGCTAATAAATTATTATTTTTTGTTTCTATACCACCTGCACTTCTGTGACGCGTAACTTTAAAACAATTATATACAGTGTGTAAACGCTAATTGAAAACACTCAATATTTTTGCGTAGAGCAATGCATTTTGAATTCTGTTTTTTTAGATGGAAGTTGTACTTAATAATACACATTTTTATGGTCTCTGAACTTAAATCTGTTTATTATATTCGCGCATGCGCAATGCAACTTTTTTTTCTTAAATGGCAACCCCCACTTTTGAGCACAAATTATTTTTTTTCATATTTTTTTATGAATTTTAGTGGTTCAACCAACTTTATATGTCCAAAATTGATTGAATTACAGCAATCTAACGAAAAATATCGAAAATTTCGCGATTTTCATTTTTGTCCCCTATTACTCTGAAAAAAAACCGTCCTAGATACTTGAAAACTACCCCATCTAATTTATTAAAGTTTTATTTCATTTCGAACTACCCATTGTTAGGTCCATAATTAGCTGAGTTACGGATATTTCAATTTATTTGAAATTTTCCGCAAGAATTTGTAATAATTTTGCCGTTACATGGACATTTTTTAATTACAGAGGTTGATTCTGTCACTTTACCATTTATTTTATGTTCTACAATTGTTTTTTAACTTGTGAATGAATAGTGCGACACTGAAATGTCGATTTGTCATAATTTTACTTGAATAAATAGGATTAGGAAAGAAAAAAATGTAGGTATGTAATTTATGTATTTTACTTTACTTTTAACAGGTAATTAACAGTTTAATTGATAATAAACTTAACTCTAGTAACAATTTTATTTAATTATAATAACTTTATTTTAAAAACTGCTCAAATCGTTGTCCGTTGTGCTCAATACATGCTTCAGCACGCCGTATAAGTTCTTTATTAGTTGCAGCTGTAATTTGTGCTTCGGTCAGTTCGTTACATGCTTCTTTTATTCTATCTTTTAAATGTTGAAGATTTATAGGAGGATCGGCATACACAATAGTTTTTAAGTGACCCCATAAAAGAAATCTAATGGAGTAAGATCAGGTGATCTTGGTGGCCACTCAATGGGTCCGTGCGTTCCTAGCCATCGATTTACAAATGTTTCGTTTAAATAATTTCGAACAATAATTGCATTGTGAGCTGGAGCGCCATCTTGTTGAAAAATTAGATTTTGTCTAATAGCTAACGGAATATCTTCAAACATCATTTGTAAATCATTTATTAGAAAATTATAATATTTTCTACCATTAAGTGTTCCATCATAAAAATATGGTCCCAACAGTTTACCACCAATTAAACCACACCAGACATTTGTTCCCCACACGGTTTGGTTGTTAGTTTCAAATGTGCAATGTGGATTTTGATCGTCCCAATAACGGTTATTTTGTTTATTAATAACACCATTATTGGTGAACTTAGATTCATCTGTCCATAATATCGAATTTAAAATAAATGGATTTTCGTCTAATCTGTCCACCAACCAAGCAACGAATGTAATTCTACGAACTGCATCACCCTCGCGCAAATGTTGAACTATATCAGGTCGATACGGATGCATTTTATACTTTTTTAAAACCTTATGAACCATAGTATGAGATATTCCAATTTCTTTACCAACGTGACGTGTAGATACTCGAGGATTTAATCTGACGTACGCTAATACTTGGTTCTCGACCTCTTCACCTAATGAATCACTTCGTCTTTGTTGTGGATTGTTACTTCTTTTTGAAAATGATCCCCAAATTCTAAGATTTTTTTCTAAGTTGAAAAAAAAACTGCAAGAAGGGTGTTCTCTATCTGGAGTAATTTATAAAAAAAAATTAATTTAGAAAATTCTCTAAATAAAAATAATAAATTTAACTAAGCATACCTGGGTAACGTTGAGCATAAGTTTGTGCTGTAAGACGTGAATTTTACGGCATTCCCAATAAGTAAATAGCATATCAACTTTCTCCGAATGATTCATATTTAATATTGCTTTTTAGTCAAATTTTACAAAATGTTGTACAATATAAATGAACAGTGAGAAATATTGAACTATTTGCTTATTTCATTTATTTTCTTTAAATTAGTGTCAAAGCAAATACATTTTTGATATGAGGCCATTAAGATAAAGTTTATCCAAAAGATACTGTAGAAGGCCCGATAAAATTTAATGATCAATGTTAAAGATAATAATGAAACAAATTATTTAAGTTTCTGTTGCAATTTTCAATAGTATAATTGTGAAAAGTAATATTGAATAGACATTTCAGTGTCGCACTATTCATTCACAAGTTAAAAAACAATTGTAGAACATAAAATAAATGGTAAAGTGACAGAATCAACCTCTGTAATTAAAAAATGTCCATGTAACGGCAAAATTATTACAAATTCTTGCGGAAAATTTCAAATAAATTGAAATATCCGTAACTCAGCTAATTATGGACCTAACAATGGGTAGTTCGAAATGAAATAAAACTTTAATAAATTAGATGGGGTAGTTTTCAAGTATCTAGGACGGTTTTTTTTCAGAGTAATAGGGGACAAAAATGAAAATCGCGAAATTTTCGATATTTTTCGTTAGATTGCTGTAATTCAATCAATTTTGGACATATAAAGTTGGTTGAACCACTAAAATTCATAAAAAAATATGAAAAAAAATAATTTGTGCTCAAAAGTGGGGGTTGCCATTTAAGAAAAAAAAGTTGCATTGCGCATGCGCGAATATAATAAACAGATTTAAGTTCAGAGACCATAAAAATGTGTATTATTAAGTACAACTTCCATCTAAAAAAAGAGAATTCAAAATGCATTGCTCTACGCAAAAATATTGAGTGTTTTCAATTAGCGTTTACACACTGTATATATTATATAGAATAATGAATTAAAAACGCGTGTGTAGTAAATGAAATGAACATTATTTACATACTATTATTTTTCAACTACCTACCTTCTACGGCGATACATTTTCGCTAACGCTTTACTAATTGAGAAACGTCGTCCAAATAAAATCCTTCAGTTTTAGCATTGGGGGGAGAAATCGTTTGACTTCGATTTCGACTATCTCGTCAGAATCAAATTTTTTACCCCCGGGACGTTCTTTAGGCTCGGGAAACAAAATGGAAAATCGCGTGAGGCCGAATCCGGGCTGTAGGATGGAGGGTGGATGTGGATAATGATTTTAAATCCTAACGAAGCAAATTGCTTTCATTGTGACACACAGTGAAGTCTCGCGTTGTCACGACGAAGCAAGAGTTTGTGTGAAATTCGGTTTGGCACGTTTAATCATTTTCTTTTCTTTTTTTTTTAGATTTTCTAGTGTCTCTATGTATCGTTTAGAATTTATTGTGGATCCTTTCTGTAATCGTTCAGTGCGGATCACACATTTTGAATCCCAAAACACAATCAACACGACTTTCCCAGTCGACGCAAGAACTTTAAACTTCTTTGGGCACGGTGAAGTTGTATGACGAAACTCCGTTGACTGTCTTTTGTTTAACTACTGAACTAATGCAAATTAAATTATAACTAAACTTATATACTGCGAAACGTCCGGTATTGCGTATTTTTTTTTTTTTTTGAAAGGAATTCCGCAAACGGGATTTTTTTTTTCGTTTTCGGAAACGCGTTTGTCCTTTTCTCTTTTTCGCACAAATCCATCAAGTCGGGTACGCGCAATTATCGAAGAATGTCGTTTTCGACTCGTACGAGAGCGCGTACACATATTTCATTGTATTACGCGAACCACCAGGTCGCGCGTTGCGGCGACTGCGCGCACGACGGAATAATAAAATATACGCAGCAATTTTTAAAACGTATTTATTTTTTTCTTTTTACGTTGAGAGTACGTGGAAAATTAAACGGAAAAAAGGGTTGTACTTTTTAATATTTACGTATATATACATTATTGCGATATACAATTATTTATTAAATTTGTATTATGCTAACGAATATTACAATATAGAAAGAAAACTATTTTTTTTTTTTAAATATCGACGGCAATTTGTTTATTCGCTACGCGAGTTTCGACTACAAATCATCGTATAAACATTTTTTTTTTTTTATATATAAATGTAGCTGGTATATATTCGAATTCTCTCACCCTCCAAAAAAGACACCTAGTTGACAATGATTTTCAGAGACTACGTAGACAGAGTATTCAGTTTAATTAAACCATAAAAATATAACAAATTCCGATAATGTATATTGCGTGTTTGATTTCTTTTTTTTTTAAATCGCTTTTCGATTGCAAAGATTGAGCGTTTCTATAAAAATAAATTAATAGTTGGATAAAATCTTAACACGGATTTTAGTGTATTTCAGCTCTACAAACAGTGCAGTATATTATAAACTGTACGCGTGGATTCTAAAGTATTCGTCGTATTGCATATATTGACACGGATTAATATACAGATTATTATTATTTTTTGTTTTAAAGAATTCGACCCTTTCAACTCCTGTAGCGGGCAAGAAATATCTTTTGTCCGACGTTAAATCTGTAATGTATTGTCATATTATATATAAACACTGTGAATTCGTGTAAAATATGTTAACAATGAAATGGGCCATTGTAAATAATACAATATATATATATATATATATATATTACAATTTATAAGGAACAATAACTGTATTCACTATAAAATAATATATTCGAAATTTGTTCGTAAAACAATAATCATTGTAAAAATAAACACGCGAGAAAAAAAAATTGGTTTAAAATTATTTCTAAATTGTGTACGTGTTCGTATAATTAGTGACGAATCTAGATGTCACCAAAGAGGGTATAACGAATTTAAAAAATCTTAAATTAAGTATTTTTAAAAAGTAACATGATTTATTTTTACTTGTATTTTATTCATTTACCAAAGCTATATATATATATATATTATTATTATTATTATTATTCTTAAACTAAAAATTAAAGTAATACATATTGTATAATTTGAATTTTATTTCAAACACCGCTATATCTTTTTTTTCTCTTGGGTAAACTTATTAATATAACAATTTCTTTATGGATATATGCACAAGTGGTATTGTCCTTGAGTTATGCGTTCTTTTTCCATTCGTGGTCTTATAACCATATTATGTATAATAAACCAAAAGCAAGCAGATACAAATATTTTAATTACAATTATTATTTCAAATACAGTAGACGCCGCTTATAAGACTCACGGATATAAGGTTCAGTCGTTTATTAGACTCAAAATCGTCTGGAACGGTCCGGAAGTATCCAAATACATTAAAAAAAAATCGGTTATAAGACTCAACACTTCGGTTATAAGACTCAAATTTCGTAAAATAAATATTAGAAAATAAACTTTTTTGGCACACATACTCTGTCAGATATATATATATATATATTCTAAAGGATAATTTTAAAATTTTTCGATCAGTACATATATAGTTGTATAGAACCACGAAAGGTAAAAATTTTAAAAAGGTATAAAATAGTATAATATCGTGTGTATTAACTATAATAGGTAGTTAAATATTACACGACTAAAGTGCGCATAAAATATATTTTATTGGAGTGCGATGAACTCGTGAAGAATATATTAAGACCATATTGGTTGTTCTACAAAGATAGCCAGAAGGCATAAATTCACGCTAATCGTTAGGTATCTACAATTACAAGTAGGATGTATTATTATTATTTTTTTTATACGGGCGATAGTAAATATGATTTATTTTTTATATTGCAGAGCTAATGTGGGGTTTTTTTTTACCTCGACACACATACTCTGTCAGATATAATAAATATATTCTAAAGGATATTTTAAAATTTTTCGATCAGTAACCGCATATATAGTTGTATAGACAGAAAATAAAATTTTAAAAAGGCATATTGAATTTTTTCAAAAGTCAAAAAAACCGCACGTTTCACGTGTCTTTTTGCATGAGATTCACTCGGAAACACTTTATATACAATGAAACCCCTAAATACCAGACACTTTCGGTCGTTATAGTTTTGTCCGTTATTTAGAGGTTTCCGCTATTCAGAAAGGAAAATTAATTCTCGAAATTAACTCGGAGAAATGTTGTATTACACGCTTGAAATTCAAGAATCTCGATTTTTTTTCTTTTAGACATAATCCTTTTCGTTTACTGGCCATTGTAATTATAATTATGATCGAAATATTTATTTTTATAAATTTCTTGAACGTAAACAAACCTATGAATTAATGTTTTATTGTACGCTGCACAACGCGTATTGTATACAAACGTATAATTTAGAAGAATTTTATATTATATTACTATTTTATCTGTTTATTATATAAAATTCAAACATGACATCACGCGATTTATATATTTATATATATATACTGATCTCTTACGTATCCCTGCATGTGCGTATACGAGATTAAAATTATATATTTGATTCCGTGAAATTATTTTTTAATAAAAGCACGTTTTTTTATGACGGAAATTCGGTTGGTCCAGGAAACGTGTGAATGTGAGTAAATCAGTAAAAGTTAATAAAATTGTAAAAAAAAATAAAATAAATGAGTAAATGCGTGAACGAGGAAAGATGAATTATTACGTTAATTCTATTTTATTGAAATACGCGAAATAATATGATTAATAATAATAATAATAATAATAATAATAATAATAATAATAATAATAATAAATATAATAAACGTGCATACGATTGATCACTCGGTCGGCGTCAAACTAAACACTGGCGTATACCGGCATAACACGTCAGTCGGCCGCGATAAAACAGCAAACGAAAGTAGTCACCAGATAGCGTTACAACGACACAACATAGAGGGGGTAGCAGCAAGACGCTTATAAATAGCGGTCCGAAACCAACGGACCGTTTAGTGTAGCCGCGGCAGTCAAACGTGAACAATGTTGTTCGCCTCTGATCGCAGCAAAAACACCGTGTGTTTATATCGTACATATTCACACGGTATTTTCGTTGTGGTCAGAAGCTAACAAGGTTGTTCGTGTTTAACGCGCGCGCGTGTATGTGTGTGGCTATAAAACCGTATTCAAAAAACGTCTATAAAAGTGTGTACAAATTGTCAGTAGGTACCGGCCAAGCGTATAATAATTGTGTAGTATTAAAATCCATTTAAAACGGATAAAAGCGTAATCTGCATGTGTAATATATGAACAATACATATGCGAATTATTATTATTATTATTTTGTGTTTGAAATTTTTTTATCGTCGAATTTTCTCACGAAACTTTAATATAGTAGATTAGATATGTGTACGTTTTTAAAATGACAAGTCATTCTATTGTTTTCATATAAATTTGTTATTTTTTTTTACCGTGTTCAAGTATTTTTCTGTAATTTTATTAACACATTTACACTGTTTTTTTTATAGTCATGTTATGAGAAGAGAAAATTCGGAGAAGTGGTAAGAACGGTTGTGGAAATAAATGTTGAAAGAAGAAGACCGAAGAAGGAAGTGATTGAGTGTGTGAGTGCTGGTATGTGCGTGGGAGATGTGAGAGATCGCGTCAAGTGGTTGTTCAGGACAAGGGTGCAGTAGCGGTTTTGACAAAATTTGAAGAGGGGGAAGGGGGCGATTATATTATTATTATTAGCAGGACACGAATAATATTTTGTCTCTTACTTGAGAATCCGTTTATATACATATATATATATATATTAAAAAATGTATTAAATACAGCCCAAGGAGGCGGGGGGCAATCGCCCTAATCGCCCCCCTCAAAACCGTCATTGTGTAAAGGTGATCGACGATATACAATAAAACGATTATTTTTTTTTTTTACAGATGCAAACCATTCTGTACCACAATTCCAGTGGCCGTGAAGCGTTCACTGGTAATTTGAAGCAGAAGGAAGTTCATCGAGCTATAACTCTGCATCCGGTCAAACAATACAGTCACATGTACAGGATACACAACTATATCAAGGTATGGAAATCGGATTGAAAATGTATAATTATAAAACTCCGTTTTCTCTTCTTAGGATACGGTTTAATAATAATAATAATATTTCACGACTTCTTGCAGGGTCTCCAGCTCCAAGACATACAGCACAAGAAGATCTTGTTGCACCGAGACGTACGGTCCATGATCGATCAGCTGAACAATATCGGACACCACGGCCCGCGACCGTCCGGCGACTTCAGCCTGTCCGGAATGTCAAAACTCTTCACGTCCCGTCCCGGGAGTCCGGAATACTTGGGCGATCCAAACTTGTTGGGTATATAACGCGTTTCGAACGACCAAACTCTGGAGATTGCTAATATACATAATACATATTGTTCTTTTTTTTTCTACGGTTATATTCGCAGGTTTATCTCCGGGCCTAAATAAGTACAGACCGCGCAAACCGGCGGACGTCATCAAGTGGGATTTCATATCGAAAGCTTGGTATTCGGACACGGACGCAAATCCTAGAAGGCGAATCGATTCGTACTCAAAAGAAGGCATCGACGACGTCATCCGGGAGGTATACAATATAATAACTTTTTTAAGATTTAAATAAACATATTTTCGTATTCTAATACCTACTATTATTTTCATTACATCTAAGAATATTTTTTTCCCAAAGAAAAAAAATTATAATAACTATTTTAATTACTTTGTATATATAGAGAGAAAATTGTAACTTTTCAAGTAATGGATTTAAATAATATTTCGGCTATATTTTCATCTCTCTCTCTCTCTCTCTCTCTATATATATATATATAATTATTGTTATTCTTAATTAAACGTCGCAATTTTCAGGTGATGGATTTGATAAATAAATTCTCCAAACAACGCGGTCGAGTAATCGATTTCAAGGAGATATTTTACGGTTATCATAGGGTGAACCCGTTGTTCGGTGTCGATTACATGCTGGACATGTTACTGATGTACAAAAAGTACCGGGGGAAAAAAATGACCGTACCAGTGAGACGGCACGCTTATCTCCAACAACAGTTCACCGGTAAGGAGATATATTGTACAGTTAGATGCGATGGGAATTACGTGTATTGCTATACCGCGTTTCGTGTGAAAAAAGAGATTCATTTTTGTCAATGATCGTAGAAAGTAATATAAGAAAGTGTGACGTTACAAAACGAAGAGTATACCCGGGTAAATATATATAATCATATGCTTTAAGACTGCAAGAAAATCGTGCACACCATCTTCCTAAATAGATGTATAGAAATCATGTGTCAAATCCCAATGGGAAGGTATATAGTGTTATTCTAAAAATAATAAAAGAGAGAAACCCGTACTTAGAAAACACAATTTTAGTCGTTTTTTTTTTAAATCAAGCTATTCACAAATTATACAGCAATATATAATCGGACACAAAAACTTATTTTCGTATTCTATTCTTTATACATATATTACAATATTATTATATACACATATTTGTCACATAATACGTATTATTTAATTAAAAATGAAAAACGAAATAAAATGTTTATACCGTTGAGAATATTAAATAATATAATCAAATAGATAACAATCGACTTCAAACAGTTGTGTGGATTCGCCAATTTCTTCTGGACGTGAAAGTATATATAGTGAGAGAAAATTAATTTGTATTGCTTCAATTGCTGCAGTCATCTCTGAATGACTGCATGCCCATCGAGTTGTGGATAGTGATATTATATATAGTGACTTAAGTGTTAATTAAGTTGTACATTTGTGGCTTGAATAATTTTCTCTAAAACAGAATGATGAATACTAAGACTTCTTTCTTATATACGATACGTATATACACCAAAATAAAATAAAAAAATAAACCTAAACAAATTCGATTTTTTAAAAATTATATGTATATTTAATACAATTTTCAAAATAGTATATTTATTTCATTTGATTATTATCAATTAATTGCTTAACTCTGAAAATGTTATAGTACAATCAGATCAAACTCACTTTTGAGTTATAAATTCGAAAACTTCGTCATAAAACGGAAACCGAGTTCACTAAATTCTAATTATACCATTGTTTTAAGCACAAAAACCACATCTTTTGAAAACAGAAATGGCCGCAATGTAACATTTAAGATTTTTTTTTTAATAACAAAAAATAATATAAGTAAGATGAGCGACAATATCGTGTTCGACCGATTTAAAAAATAACATCTAATCGCCGTTCATACTGTATAGTTGTAATTTTTTTTATTATATAATTTTAGTTTTATAGAGACTTATAAACGAGTAATAATCTTTTTCTTTTTTTTTTTTCTTAAAAAAATAATGTTCTATGACCGCGAGATACTTTCAACATCGACGTAATCGCGGCGCGCGATTGGATTTTTTTTAGGAATTTCGGTTGTTGTAAATCATCACGCGCACAACAATATACACACATACGCATTTTGCAGGGTTTGAAGTCCGCGAAGTGCTGGACGGGTCCGAAGTGAAATGGAAGAAACCGGCAGCGGACGATACGTACGAAGCGGCGGTGCAGGCGGACGAGGACAACGCGTCGGGGCCGTTCAAAGATATCGCGGACAATGACGAGATGCTGCGAGTGGCCGCGAAACGTGTACGGCGGCTGCAATCGGACCGGGTACGGTCAAAAACGGTCCATTTCGTGTTGCCGCTCTTCAACCGGTTGGCCACGTTCGCTCGGTTCATGGACAATTACGAGGCGGTGTGCTTGCAGCGGTCGGCCAGCAACGATTACGACGACGATCAACAACGGCTGCAACGCGTCACGTTGACCATCGTGCCGTTCGGCGGGACCACCGCGGAGAGGGTCGCGGACGCGGTGGCCGGGCTCACGGCCAAGTACCCGGGCGCCCAGATGACCATATTGCCGGATCCCGGGGACTCGTTCGCCCGGGCAATGGCGCTGCACGTGGGCGCGGAACGCGTTGGCCCGCCGCCCGACGACCTGCTGTTCTTTGTCGACGTGGACATGCTGTGGACGGCCGCGTTCCTGGACCGCGTCCGGCTGAACACGGTCCGCGGCAAGTCCGTGTACTTCCCGATCGTGTACAGCGAATACGACCCGGTGGTCGTGTACGGTCGCACCTCGTCGCCCAACCACTTCCTCATCAACCAGGACTCCGGTTACTGGCGGCAATACGGTTTCGGTATCGTCGCCGTGTACAAGTCCGATCTGACGACCGTCGGTGGCTTCAACACGACCATCCGGGGCTGGGGCAACGAGGACGTGGACCTGTTCGAGAAGTTCGTCCGGGCCCGTCCAAACACCGTATTCCGCGCCGCCGATCCGGACCTGGTGCACGTTTATCACCCGGTCGAGTGCGACCCCGGGTTGCCCGAGCCCAAGGCCCTGATGTGCGCCAACACCCGTTTCGAAACCTACGGCAACGTGGATCAGTTCGCCAACATCATATACAAGAACAGGGACAGACTGTACAAGTTCGCTGGCGAACAAATAAATAAGTCGATAAACGCTGCAGCCATGCCTCATCCCATTAGATGATTTAACTGTAATAATAATAATCGAACACACGTCAATATTTGACTGTCGACGTGGTTCCATTCAACAGTAACATTTAAAAAATATTATGACCAAGGAAAAATTATTTTATTCGTATAACACTATTCGTGTCGATAAAAAATACATGTAGTCGGCAATTCGTGATCTCAATTTGATCGAGGAAATTGTCTTTTTTTCTTTAAATGTACAAAATGTATTATGATATATATATATTTGTATTTGATATTATTATTACGACTGATAAATGTTTATCGTAAAGATTAAGAAATTATAAAAATAAATTTTATGAAGTTTTATTATTCGTAAAAAAAAGTTGTGCTTGCATACCTTATAATACAAAAAAAATTCCAACAGATATTACCCATCAGAGTACTTTAAACAAAAACTAAAAATTGAAATACAGAGTTTTACATTACTGTTTACAATTTATATTTTTAAAAAACATAATTTTCGAATTCTTTACAATTTTTGTCATGTTTTGACAATCATTTACTCATTCTGACACATGTCTGTATAAAACTCATTTGCTGTTTCCACATCTGATACCAGTTACTTAGAACATCATAATCCACTAATTGTTGATCACCATCTTCAACTTCATTAACAACTCTTGGCGATACAACATTTTTTTGGACATCATTGTTGCTAATTGATATTTTTATTGGTTTATCATTACATTTTATGGAACGATCATCATCATCATCATCATATTTATCATCATTACTATTTTCCATTTTAATACTTCTATCAAAGCTTTTACTCTTAATGTTTTCCTCATAATTTTTATTTTTATTTTCCGGTTCCCAGTCATCGACTTCATCTGACCACACAACTTCTTCGACTTCCGACGATTCTATTTCTTTACTACATTCTGACCATTCTTCATCATCACCGCTAACCAGTTCACCTTCATCGCGATATTCTTCTTCGCTATCTTTTTCACACATTACAGCAGACACATCAGATTCTTCCTCATCTGTTGTCAATTGCTCATCGGTTGAATGATCGTTTGTATTATTGTGTTGAGCTGTCTTTAAAAGACTAAAGTCTGGTATTTCAAATAATTTGTATATATCAGTGAACCGTGGTTTTTGACAAGTGTTTTCATTAACATTAGAGTCATCCACACTTTTTGAAACGTTTAACAAATTGTTATCTGAAAACATTTCATTAGTAGAATGTTTTTCGTCACAATTATTTTCAGGTATACGTTGATCACGTGATTCCTTTTCCATATTGCTCATTTCGTTATCATTACTGTTTGACTGATTCGCAACTACTTCATTATCAGACAGTTCTTTTTGGTCTTTTTCCAAACTTTTTTTTGAAGCTTCATACTTCTCGATATCTGAATCATACTTTGTAAAAATTTCCACCAGCTCTTGGGGACTGTATTTCATGTATTGATCAGTGTCGTCAAGAAAGGGTTCTGGATCAAATAAAATAAATGACCTATCAGCAGATAGATGTTTTTTGTTGACAAGGTTACCCTCAATCATTTTTTTTTCAGTTTCTTTAACTATTTGACACAGTTTCTGTAGTGACTCTTCACTAGATATTCCGGGTCCGTAAATAGATTTTATTTTATTTTCAACTTTTGATTCATCTTTTGAATTCGTGATGTTTGATTCAATGTCACTGGATTCAAATTCGGGAACACCTGGAATAATAGTTATTATTAAAATTGTTACTGGTTACTTTAAAATTGCTATTTTACTTTGTTGATTATTTTCTTCTGTCAACTTATTTTCATTTCCTTCAATTAAATTATTTGGTAAAACATCAGACACAGTTGTTAAATCAAGGTCTTCAAGCTCATTATCATCATATTCATCTATAGGTTTTTTAATTGCAATCGGTAACATTTTGATCTTAACATTTTCAATACTATTAATGATATGTTTAAAAGATTTTAACTCTTTGTCATCATCTAGTATTGTGAATGCGTTTCCTGAAAATAGAATCCATTAATCTTTCGTTTTCACAAATTTAAACTAATAATAAAATATATTAACCTTTATTTCCAAATCTTCCAGCTCGACCAATTCTGTGCAAATACGTAGCCCAATCGTTTGGACAATCCATATTGATCACTAAGTCTACATTCGATGAATCAATTCCTCTGGCTATCAAATCAGTGGCAACGAGTATCTTTGATTGAAAAGACGTTAATCTATCTACTAATTTCAATCGAATATCTTGATCTTGATCACCTCTAATGTAATCAGCTTTATAGTGATGGTCGCGTAACATATTACAAACTGCTTCTACTCTGTAAAAGAACAATGGATAAAATAAGTACACATCTAATTATTATTCGATTAAATTGTTTGATTTTTAATATAGCACCTTGTCATATAATTGGTAAATATAATACATTGAGTATATGGCAAATTCTGTAAGATATTGAGAAGTCGAACATTTTTTGCAGGCAATAATATTATATTAGTACTGACTGCTTTTACACATGCCACATACTGCTTAATACCTAATAGGAACTTTGATGGATCTTGAGATACATTCATGTCTTCTTCTGCTCCTTTAACCACTGTATATTCTTTCATGAACTCATCAAGAAGAGGCATAACATTTTTATTAATCGTTGCACTTACAACAATCATTTGCTTTAACTTTGGCAATTTAGCATCAATTAGTCTGAAAAATATGTTTAATATTTTATTCTATACATTGTTTTTTATATAGTTATATACTTTTTAAAAAAATTTAAATTAAATTTAACATTAAAAGGTAATAAAACTATTTTTAGCTGAAAAAATATATAATAATTAGCATAATTTTTCATATGGTACCACTAGACTAATTATATAATTTCATTAAAATCATGAGAATTAAATATATGTTCTAACTCGTAATATAACAAAAATTTAAAAAACCAATTTACCTTTTTTAATGATCTATACAATTACATTGTAATCAACGATAATAATATAAAAAAGATATGTAATTTAAAAGCGTTATATGTATAATATAAATTTGGAGAACAGAAAGAGATAAAATATAAAATTCAATGATCATACCGAACATCTTTTGTAAAATTTTTGTCAGTAAATAATCTATCAACTTCATCGAGTATAAAACTCTTCACTTCTGAGCCTTTTAATACATGCTCATTGAGTAGGTGTTTGATACGTCCCGGGGAACCAACAGCTATTTGACAGCCGTTTGCTTTTTGTTTGTCTACCTCGACCGAAGTCCCACCAATGAAATATTCACATTTCAGATCTGAATCAGACATCGTAAAACAGTGGAGTAAAAATTACATTATCATTTTAGTAACGGGCATAGAGAAACAAACGTGTTTTTACCTGACAAGTGTTGTCCGACTTTTTTGAAACACTGTTGAATTTGAACAGCGATTTCTCGTGTGGGTGCCAAAATTATAGTTTGTAAATAATTCTGTTCTATTTTCAGTCTCATCAATGTTGGTATGACAAACGTCAGAGTCTTTCCCGTGCCGTTTTTAGCTTCCACTATTGTATCTATATATAAACGTTACAGTAATATAACAGCGCATTTGGATACGACATTGTAAATTTTACCGTTCCCTGCAATAATCGTCGGCAAAGCAGCCACTTGTATTGGAGAAGCATTTACGAACGCACAATCGGTCAGACCCTTTAGAATTTTTGGATGATCGCTTACGATCGTGCTGAACGGCGTCTCATTGTGCGTTTGCACGTCTGTGGTCCGATCGGTGTCTTTGGAATATTCAGATTCTGGCATATTCGTGTTGAGAGTAGAAAAAAAATACACAAACACGGACGTAATACAATAATAACTCAATGTGACGACTACTATGACTACACTGATGAACTGGTAAAAGTTATAGAAAAAAAAAAAGGTGGAAAAAAGAAAATACTTGTTAAATAACACGGACGACGATCGTAATTTTCAGTATTCCGTAAAATTTAAAGTAAAAACAATTTTGTCCGTATAATTACCTACCATGGTGCGTTTATGGTATACTTAATCCATGGTATACTTGGCGCTCGTTCGAGAGCTGATAACGCTTATCACTTATCACTGTTTTTTCTGTTATCAATATTCATTAAATTTTTTTTTTACACCAATGCCCGGGAACTTTGAACGTTTGAATTTTTTTCTTTAACGCTTTTATACGACGATCGACTCTATAGAAATTTGACTTATGTCACTCATAATCCAATGGTATAAATTATAATTTGCAGTTTTCTTTTTTTTACATTTTTTTTGAATAATTGTCGGTTATAATACGCTGGTCGTTTTCTATAGTAATTTCAATGTATTTTATCATACAGTTGTATACTGTTTCCTCACTATATATATATACTCTATTCAGTTTAAGATTATATCGAGCGGCGGACGGAAATTGGTCCGTATTCGCGCAGGCGATATTCCGTCCGGTATTTTGATCGTCGGTAAATCGACAGAAACAGCCAGTGACCAGAGCCGTAGCTATGGGAGGGAGGCGCAAAAAGTATCGCCTGCGTTCCGGGCGCGACATTTAAGAAATTTAATAAATCAATGTAATACAAACGTAAAAATAGGTATATTATTTCGACAACAAATTAATTCGAATTTAAAAAAAAAAAAAATCTTTATGAAATTAAAATACTCAATTATAGTTCCGTGTTGAAATCGAATGGGCGCAATATTCGGTTGCTACGGTCCTGCGCCAGTGATCCGTTGAGCTGCAACCGACCTAACCGCTTGGGATTCTATAGCATCGCTTTTCCATTCGGCGTGCGCGTTCCGGTATAATAATAATAATAATAATAATAATAATAATAATAATAATAATAATAATAATAATAATAATAATAATAATAATAATAATAATAATAATAATAATAATAATAATAATAATAATAATAATAATAATAATAATAATAATAATAATAATAATAATAATAATAATAATAATAATAATAATAATAATAATAATAATAATAATAATAATAATAATAATAATAATAATAATAATAATAATAATAATAATAATAATAATAATAATAATAATAATAATAATAATAATAATAATAATAATAATAATAATAATAATAATAATAATAATAATAATAATAATAATAATAATAATAATAATAATAATAATAATAATAATAATAATAATAATAATAATAATAATAATAATAATAATAATAATAATAATAATAATAATAATAATAATAATAATAATAATAATCAAATAATAATAATAATCAAATAATAATAATAATAATAATAATAATCAAATAATAATTATAATAATAATAATAATAATAATAATAATAATAATAATTATAATAATAATAATAATAATAATAATAATAATAATAATAATAATAATAATAATAATAATAATAATAATAATAATAATAATAATAATAATAATAATAATAATAATAATAATAATAATAATAATAATAATAATAATAATAATAATAATAATAATAATAATAATAATAATAATAATAATAATAATAATAATAATAATAATAATAATAATAATAATAATAATAATAATAATAATAATAATAATAATAATAATAATAATAATAATAATAATAATAATAATTTAATAATAATAATAATAATAATAATAATAATAATAATAATAATAATAACGCTTTTATAATAATAATAATAATAATAATAATAATAATAATAATAATAATAATAATAATAATAATAATAATAATAATAATAATAATAATAATAATAATAATAATAATAATAATAATAATAATAATAATAATAATAATAATAATAATAATATGTAATAATATAATAATAATAATAATAATAATAATAATAATAATAATAATAATAATAATAATAATAATAATAATAATAATAATAATAATAATAATAATAATAATAATAATAATAATAATAATAATAATAATAATAATAATAATAATAATAATAATAATAATAATAATAATAATAATAATAATAATAATAATAATAATAATAATAATAATAATAATAATAATAATAATAATAATAATAATAATAATAATAATAATAATAATAATAATAATAATAATAATAATAATAATAATAATAATAATAATAATAATAATAATAATAATAATAATAATAATAATAATAATAATAATAATAATAATAATAATAATAATAATAATAATAATAATAATAATAATAATAATAATAATAATATTAATAATAATAATAATAATAATAATAATAATAATAATAATAATAATAATAATAATAATAATAATAATATGTAATAATAATAATAATAATAATAATAATAATAAAATAATAATAATAATAATAATAATAATAATAATAATAATAATAATAATAATAATAATCAAATAATAATAATAATAATAATAATAATAATAATAATAATAATCAAATAATAATAATAATAATAATAATAATAATATATTAATAATCAAATAATAATAATAATCAAATAATAATAATAATCAAATAACAATAATAATAATAATAATAATAATAATAATAATAATAATAATAATAATAATAATAATAATAATAATCTTATACTGAATATTCCGTCGCAATCCGTCGATTTGTCCGCGAGAATTGTTTAACGCTGCATTTTGGCATTATTTCACGTGTGTGATTGCCGAAGCGTCCGTGAGAGTATTTGATGCGCGACTCGGTTACATGTATAATATATAATAATAATATATATATAATAATAATCTTATTATTATTTATTATGCCGTGTGTGTGTGTAATGTATTGTTTTATACGAGCGCACACGTGTCACGCACAACACAATATTAAATTATAAAATTATTGTTCCGGCTGCAAGTTACGGTCGAATAACGGGTCGTTCGGATTTTTTCGCAAACCCGTGTTATAACGCTTAGGTACGTTCTGTTGTTAATTTACGAGTGCGTTTGCGAGCAGGCTATACGTACACGGTATACGCACTTTTTAGACGCCCCTGCAGTGCGAATTCAATTTTGGACGTCCCTTGTGTTATTATATTTATGGGAATATAATAACGCACGTTGACGTATGAGAATTTCAATAGGAAAAAAAAACACCGCGGATATTCGATTCATTTTTTTTAAATTTATCTAATCATTATTAGGGCACGGACTTTAGGCCCCGAAAGAAATACGATTTAGTGTCTGAAAAAAATGACACAATATTAAAAGATGCGTTGAAAAAATGTCCTAAAAAAAATTTTTATTTTAGTGTATTTGAATTGAAAAGAAAAAAAACAAATTTCGATCTGTTTTGTACAATATTATTTAAAAAAAAACATCATTATGAAAAAAATAAATAAATAAAAACAAAAATCGCGAATACTAATGTACGACTGTACGAATATGACACACTAACCGGACACCCCAATTGTAGTTACGTTTATATTAGTTATTAACAGTTATTGCGTATTTATACCTTACCGATATCGGGATTGTTATCGAAACTTTATAAATCACGTGGATAGGAGAACGGTCGGTCGTAATAAAAACGATTGATTTACGACACACGATAAATATTTTTAATTTTTAATATATATTTTTAAAACTTATTATTCTACGCTGAATTGCATATATTATATTTATTTATTCGTATTTCAAACATAAATAATGTATATAAAAATTAAAATTAATATAAAAAATGACCTAAAAATTTGGAATATATTCTAAAAATGTGGATAAATGCTTTAAAAACCAAAAAAGCGAAAAGACTTATGGAAAATAAAAGTCTCATTTTTAAATTCTCTGATATGTGAATAGAATTTTGTACTTGGAAATCATTTCCCTAGACTAGACTACTCAATATAAAAATGTATTTTGCATTAAAATCCGCTTCTTAGTTATTATATTAATTTTTATTATTGCGTGGCGAAATAATGAAAGTGAAAGTAAAAAAAAATTAATAATTTATTCTTATACGTATTCTAATGCATTTAAATGTATAAACGGTTTAAAAAAAAAAAAAAAAAAAAATGGAGGCTCAGTTATCCGCGGTACATAAGCGGGAAATATCCACTCACGTTTCTATGATAGTGAAGACAGAACATTTTACAGGTCCTGCGAAGGTCCTTGCGTGGACTTCGTGGATCGCACTGTCGATAAAATACGCGTTACGTTCGTCCTGCAGAGGCGTACGGTGAAGGGATTTTTGAGACCCAATGGGCTCTGAGGTTTTTAAACTGGACCGGTACAGGTTGTGATTTCGTTTAAAATAATGCTGATTATAATATTGATAAATAATAACGATATAATATGATAAGTAAAAATAGTTTGGAATTGGACTGTATAATATAATTATATTGAAGTCGACATTACAAATTAAATTACGTTGCATTGTTGCGCGTAAAATTAAAATATAATTAATGTAGCCAGTAATAAGTAAAAAGCCTTATGAAACAATACTATATTATATGGTTTGTTGTTAGTAAAATAAAATATATTTTCTATAAAATGACCATTACAGCGTATTACCGTTGATGATTATTTTATGCAATATGTTATTACAAAATATTATATTATATAATCAATGGTATTACCAACTATAATATTGTGTGATAAATTTGTTTTGCTCACTTAATTTAAAAAATATATGAATAAATTATACAGGTCACGCGCGTATGTCAATAATAACACGTTCCACTTTACTCATTTAATTTAAAATAAATTTAATTAGTTTTAATTGAATTTTATACTATATATATATTTATATATATAAACTAACTATATTAGGTACTAAAATTATACGAATACGTAAATGAGTATAGTTACATCATACTATATACGAGTAGTTTATAAATTCACAAATTCGGAAAAAAACATCGTTCGGTAATAATAAATATGACACTATTCGTGGTAAATTCGTCAATATGTTATTGATAACGTTTGTAAAATAATTATACCAAACAGTACCACAAGTTGCACCAAAATTTTTTACTTTACAATTTAAAAATTTCATATAATTTTTGTTTATCCGCTTGACGGTTATGACGTGTTGTGTCTTAAATTTAAAACTGACCTCATTGGTAAGAAAAATTCACCGTACCATTGTGTTCGTTTGTACGGGAACGTGCGACACAGTTTTGATTTTCCAATGCAATGGAAACGCGGTGAGATCGTCTGTATTGACACTAATCTTCGGCGTACTTCCAAAGGCGATTCAACTACCCGGACTACTTAATGTCCGCATTATAGCAGGTATTCATTTCTTTTTCTATCGTTCCGCCTTAGAATCCTAGCTCTGAATGTTATTCAACTGTGAGTCTAGTTTACAACTCTTAAACGAAGCTCGTGTACAGTATTGAGGATAATAGTGGAATATATAGTGCAAGCTCTTGTTGATGGTTCGTCTTATCGAAAATATAACACATTTAACTTTTTAACTTTGAGATATAACTGATAGTTAAGTTTAAAAAAAAATTCTATTAAATTAATTTTTTTTTTTTGTTAATCGTCCGTTAATGCCCAATTTTAAACGACTGAATAACTGGATGTGCGGAGAGTTTACATCATGTCATCCCCTCGAACTGTGTTTCTTATACTATACAATCGCCATTCATGTATATTTGTTCATCTACTAACATGCTTTTTCGACGTTTTTGCTATTTTTGTATCATAAAACATAATATTAGTCTGTTTACATATTATTCAAATATATTTAATTTAAAATTATTTGGAATTCATTTTTATTAAATTTCGTATTGGAAAAATACATAATTTTTTTTTATTTAATTACTCGTGTACTTAATTTTTATTAGACATGACACTTTTTTCTTTTTTTTATGTGTGTTTCATCTTGCTCGAAATAATTTTGATCAGTCAATCTAAACGTGTACTCAGATTGTATTTATATCGGACATTCCAGAATTCTACACATATTTTAAATATAATCGTCTGTTCATTGAATAATTGTAGGTACACACACACACACACACACAATTATTATTTAAAGTATAAAGCTAATATCGAGTCAGGGAGGATGGATAGAGATGGGCACTGATATTACACGTTTGTAATATCGTCGTCAATCACCATTAACGATATTTCCTATATCGGTCTTTTCTTCGTCATTTCTCGCGTAATACACACAAATTATTTCGTTTATTTTTAACGCATTAGGCTAAATTTTCTACTAAGTTATTTTGTATGTAATGTATTAATGAAATGAAATCTAAAACTAAATGATCTAAAACGTGTTTAAAAAAAAAAAAAGAAAACAATTTATCCTAAAACCGATTTAATTTACCGAATTATTACTTATACCGATTTGAAGTCTCAAACGACGAAAGTCATTATATGTGAATAGAATAGAAGAAATGAATACACCTGTGCACGCATTACTAATGTATAAAAAAAAAACCGAGGGTGTAGAGGTTTTGAACACTATCGTTTGCAGGCATCTCGAGTTTGCTTTATTTTAATGTTTAATACTGTTTTTTAAGAAAAAAATATTTACGATATGGATTTGATAACTATAAAAGTATAATACGTATTCAATATATATCATATGAGCGGTATACTCATATGATAAACTTGTATATAGTAAACTTGTTAATTAAAATAACCGTAACGTTTAATGTATACAGAAATTTTTTAACCTGTTTTAAAAAATATTTCGGTATAGCACAAAAAATGACTATTTGAATAGATTCATTTTTTTTTTTATTTGTGAAATCAGTGTGAGTTAGAATAATAACGAAGATTTCATTGCCAGAAATCTTTTGGGTTTTATGAATTTGGCCACGGTTCGTTATTAAATAATATCATTAATAATTATAATGACTACTGTTACTGTCTTGTATTACGATGAAAAAAAAACACTCCTATATAATAACGTCATCGTGTGACCGGGCGTGAGCATTTTCAACGTCATGATTAGGAAAACTTCTGGCATGAAATCAGTTTAGAAAGACTCGGTTATTCACGAAAAAAATTTGATGGGAACATCGCCGACCATGTAAACATTTGTTTCTTTAACTCTGTCACTATAGTTATATGTTTAAACGCTTTCGTACGAAAAAAAAAAAAAATTATAATAATAAAATAAATATAGTGTGTTGCAGTATACTGTAACAGGATACAGTAATAACCAGCAACTCAGATAAGAAAAAAAAACATTAAATCATATAGTTATGCAATAGATGTCGGGTACTCATATATATATATATATATAATACTTATTAAGAATTTACAGAGGTCGTAAACCTTTGTAGTACAATACCGTAACTTAACCTTCAATTTGTATATGTCAGTATATTATATCTTTATTTTCTTGTATTACAGTATGTTTTTTTAATGTCCGTGTATTAATTTCATTGCCTACATGCATTATTAGATATAGTATAATATATAGTAATAATGCTCGTGAATAACTATAATACGATATAATTGCGTTTGGATACTAAAACGATTTTTTTTTTCTATATCAAATTTCGTTGCTTAGGTATAGCTAATATGCATTTTTCGAAATAATCCAATTATAGTATAATATGTACAAATAGCTTATTTCGAGTGGAAAAGTATTGCTGCGTTCAGAAGCGAAAATAAAACAGTTTAAAAATTATCGATGGTATTGATGATCTTCCAATAAACTTTAACTCCGAGACGACAATTAATTTCTACGCGTCCATTATAAATGTTAATAATAATTTTTTTCTTATTTTCTCCATCTCCCGCCGACGACACGTGTCGATTTCCGATTGTAAAATGTAATTCAATATGGGAACACAATTTGAACAAAGTTGGCGCGGCGTGTTTATTTTCGTGACGAATAATGAATATATAAAGAACCGGTTGTGAATATTAACGAAACGTATTCCGAATCGAATCTGAATCACTGCAGAATCACGAATATATCTCCTGCGCTCATCATTCGAAGAGGTTATAGGGTAATCGAAACATTTTATACAATAATAATAGAACTGTATTATTAAAATATTTACAATAAACAAACGCGAGTCGTTGTTATACATTATAAAGATGGTAACTCGTCGTTTCCGAAATATATTTTTGTTAAATGAAACGAGTTATCGTGTAGGATTTGGGTTTTTAGATTTGGTTTGAATGAAATATACAAATCATTCGATCCACCAAACGGTAATTCTGGTAGCCAATCGGTAAAATAGAATGTGTATATTTTTCAATTAAAAACGAACGAGTGAAACGATTGTTTTAATGGAAATTTAACGAATAAAAGATATAAATGACATATTGTGGTCGGCGAGACTTTTTACAAAGGTACAACGTCATTAAAATAGACAATTTTAATCCGGACGATTTAAATTATAATATTAATTACCTAGTACGCGATTGCAACAAATTATTTTTATTTCGTCATAAACTAAACCACATAATTTTCATCGCGTTATTATTTTATATTTATTATACTTATATTAGTATAGTTGGTTTCGGTATTTATATATGCGTAGGTATTATTTATCCGACAGGATTATGTGAACGCAATAGATATAAAAATAGGAATTTATATACATTTTCTTGTTAATTCTTCTATTATTAAAACGATCGCGATCTTTAAATTCAATTTTCTCGCGTCTATTCGGTTTATTTTTTTTTTAATATATCCTTGAATATTGTCACGTTTAATATTTAAGTATAAATAAAGAGGCAGTAAAAAATAATAATAATTTAGAATTCGTACTTATTTCGTGTATTTTTTTTAGATAATTTTCCAAAGAATAGAATAGATATAGTAACACTGAATTCGTTTAGATCTAAAATGTTGATTCGATATTCAAGTAATAATACGGTAATATTTCAGAAAATCGAATAAAAATTAATTAAAACCTTAAACTAACAAATGTATAAATTATACTATTAATACGCGGTCACGCGAATTTCTAATCAATTTAATACGTAAATATTATATTAATCAAATTAAATATAGACAGTGGTATACCGTCTGTATATTCATATATTATAGAATGGAACAGTGTAATGATTATTATGGCAAACACATTTTATCTGTGTGTTTAATTTAAATTACATTTTTAATAATAGAATATATTGTTTTACACTTGAGAATTATTTACACTAATTGAATATATTTTGAACATTATTCAACGATTTTCACTTGGCTTATGTAGTACGTAGTCGATGTGCGAAAAATATAAATGATAGTTGTCTAACGTCCGCTAATCTCGCGAGTCGCGGATGTCTCGGCGCAGGTCTGTGGGAATTCTTAATAACATTAAAAGGTGTAAAAGTCTCCATTGTTGTATTTTATACATCCGAAAAACTATAAAAATATTTCATTTCTCGCTCTTCTTTATTCTTTTATAAAACAGTTTCGTAACGTACATTTCAATTTTCCAATCGACGTTAAACGATTTTATTTTGCAGCCATCTCACCTCTCTCTTTTCTTGCGCGCGCACGTATATTTAGTTTTTCTCTTTCATTTAATTTCTTAAAAATAATTTCGTCTGTGTATCTTAAACATCTGTACACACAGGATAATTTGTTAGCCGTTTGTAATTTATCATTGTTTTAATAAAGGCAATGTTCGCTGAATTATGTTCAGTGCAGAGCAATAACGATTTTACGTGTTGTTAAAGAGGGGGGGGGGGCAAAAATGAAATCAACTCCTTGTGCCAATGAAACGTCGAAGAATAATTTACAAAAAAAAAAATTGTTTGAGAATCTATTAAGACGAAATGTAAATGTGGAAAAAAGAAAAACAAAGTGGGTGGAACGTAAACGAAATAACAATAAAACGAGAAAAGAAAGTAGTCGCTTATAAATAGCGATTCGAAACCAGTGGACTGCACAGTGTAAGCGCGGCGGTAAACTCCACACACACACACATTTGCCTGCCGGGGCTACACTGAGCGGTTCGTTGGGTGCGAACCGCTATTTATACGAGTTTTTCTGCGTGGCTCTTCGCTCCCCTCTTTATTGTGTCATAGCGCTATCTGGTGACTGCTTTCTTTTCCCGTTTTTTCGCGGTCGACTGACGCGCTATGTCGGTATACGCTGGTGTTTAGTTTGACGTGACCGAGCGATCAATCTGTATGCGCGTTTGGTAAATTTATTATTATTAATATTATTTAGCGTGTTTCAATGAATTGAACTTAAGTATTCATTTATGTCCTCTTATTTGAAAACTCAGTAAGACGTTTAAAAAGAAACTGGTCACGTGATCTGTCACAATAATAATAATAATAAAAGAAATTATTCAATAGGTACTCATAACAATCAATAAATGTAATTAATGGGGGTGTTGCAATGGGTCTCTTCCCTCACGTCATGTTATTATATTCTTTCAGCATATATACTTATTGTTAAATTGTACAGGTTGTAAATTTTCTTAAATAAAAGAAAAAGATTCATTTTTCCCCGTTCTACACTCGTTTATTTTACATAGGTTTGACTGCAACATATATATATAATTTAAATATAAATTTGTTGTATAAGTTTGTTGTTGACGTGGAATCAGTAACAACTAATTTTTGTTTTTTAATATTAAAGATATCAAACATTCTTTCAGCCATTATTGAATTAATTATAATTTAAAATCAATTGATTAATTCACACAATGCACATAAATAATATTGTTTAGCACTTACGGGACACCGCGCATAGATAAAAAAAAAAACGCGTACGTATTCGAGAATATAGAATTAAAAACGAAAACGCCGCACACTCCACTGACGTAATCGGCTGCTGCGGCGGTCTGCGGCTAGTTTTAGAATATTCGCGATTATATCGATATGTACCTATGAAATATGATTTTCGCCAATAACGACGGCCCGTGAATATTCCAGACCGTTCTCGTATCCCAACAACATAGAATGAAAATTATAAATATCAAGTATTAAAATACACGATTTATTTTGACATCCGGTGTGGTATGATTACGTTCTAGGGGGACTTAAGCCCTCTCCATATCCCCCCAATATATGGCTCGGATGCGCTCTTGTAATAATAATTTACCGTCACGGAAATCGTGATCTTCAAAGTACCAACACTCATTTCCGATTCTCTTATTGTTGTTGCCTTTCATTATACACTCTTTACGATTATAATATATTCTACGAATCATAAACATTTCTTTATCGCGTCCGTTCAATATAGTAAAAGTAAACATTGCATTTCATTATACATTATTACGGTATAAAAAAGAAACACGTAAACAGTACAAACGCTATAAATAATAATATTCTTTAAATATATATATATATATATGTGCGAGCTATGGTGTTGTAGTTTATATCTGTAGTCATTTTAGTCTATCTATAAAACAAATTCGCTGTCCGTGCCTGTCGGCCTGTGCACGAATTTCTCAGCGAATAAACCAAACGGATTTTATTAATGAACGGAGCGCGACGTTTCACGAGGAAGTAAATGTAGGCTTATAATTTATGTGGGTGTAATCATTGTACACCGTGGCACCGAATACGGAATTTTTTTCAAGACTGTGTCAGTTAATAAACAGTAACTAATGATCGGATACCGTATATTACGTCGTGATCATTCAAATTTATTGTTCGTCTTTGAACCCTTCACAAGTCAACGCATCAGTGTACAAGCGAATTAAAAAAAAAACCCCTTATATATTTATTCCAAAAATGACTATCGTTGATTTCTGTGGCGATTAATACCATTTGGTATTCGTTATTTTGAATTATGTTGATTCGATGACGTTACGCGTTATTGTGTAAAATAACAATTATAATTAATGCAAATAACATTCATAATAATCAATCGATTGAAGGTCGAATACAGGACGCAGTTCGTCAAATGCCAAAAAGTATAAATTGTGCACCGGGTCATAACGTGATTTAGAGTGGGTTATAGTCGTATTCAATTCGTTTTAAGATTAAAGGGGGGTCTGCTAATACAAAACATTTTATAATTCTAAATGTTTATGATGAAATATAATTGAACAACAACTATAATGAGCGGTTACTATACGACAGATACCAATGGTCCCCATTTAAATTGACAAAACAAAGCATACATATTTTGTTAGATGAAACAAATTCGGTTTTGAAGTCAAGGCTCATAAAATCGTTTATTAAAATTTGTAGACGAGTTTTTGTAAGTATTTGTATTGTCGTGCTCATTCGAATCTCCTGCAATTCCTCGTTTGTTTCGAAATACCGCCGAACGGCCGGACGAGTATTGGGAAGAAAAACTTTGCAGCTAAAAAACAAAAAGCCGTTCGGGCATCTGAAATACTGAATAACGAGACAAAGTTCTAAACATATATTAAAAAAACGATTGTACGATTGGTTTTCTATTAAAAAAAAAACTCGACAATCTTATAGGAATTTGATGAACTTTTGTACAATTGTACATTGTTTAAAACAATAGGAAATCATTAAAAGTTTTACGCTAATAGCAAATGTGAAAAGAAATCTCCTAAAACGAAGCCTCATCACTCGGCGTGTGAAAGGCAAACGGTGAAAGAAGCTAGGAGATGGTTTATAATGTGTGTTTGAAACGTTTAATTATAATTACTTTATCGAAATAATCACCAAAATAGCTCTACGTGACAGCTCGTATATAATATTAAAAATTAACACTTTTTCCATCGTATCTTTAATAAAATCAGTATTAATTGATTTTAACTTTTTTTTTCTAATATATACGTAACACGTTTTATATTTTATCGCGCAGTTCATATTATGACTTGTTTGCTGTGTGTTTACGACGTTCGCAATTTTCTTTTATCTATCGGAAAAAAAACGATACGACGTATTCAGTCCATCGACCATCACCACGTTCCCATGTAATGTAATATAATAATAATAATAATAATAATAATAATAATAATAATAATAATAATAATAATAATATGAACTGACAATATATTTATATAATCCGGCGTCTGTCTGTGATGTTGGGGGAGGGGAATGGGGATTGTTTTTAATACTGCGGAGAGTACTCAATTACGATTGCAATCGTGTACACACATACCGGTTGAATAATACTATATTATAATACATAATATTAAAATGACTAGTGATATATATGTAAAACTAATACTAAATTTAAATTGAACACGATCGTTGTTAAACGCACGATCCGGATTTTTTCGATTTGTATCGAAATATTATGGTGCTTCCTCTATATTATATTCTGCGCACAGACTTGCACCGTGAAAACGCAACATTATCTAATTCATATAATGTCGTGTTATTATTGGAATAGAACCGAAAGGTTTTAATATTGTTTTCGTTAGTGAAAAGCAAAACTTAGTCGTATGTCTGCGTATAAATTATACGCATATGGCCCTAGCGCAGCCTCCGGGCAAAATTATTTAATAAATAAATAAGCACATAAATTATATATCTCTTATACTCTGCAGGCTACTATTATATAAACATCGTGTTTTCGACCGATTATTTCCAATGCAATAATTCAACTGTGTTATTATACCAACGCGATGTAATGATTTTTATACGTCAAAAACACGATATAGGTAGGTAGGTCAATACTTTTTATTTTTTTATCGTAAGTGTTTTTTACGCGATGAACCGCACGTAAATTAATAATTTTTATGCGTTGACAATAATTTCGATTGATTATTACTGTAAACACCATACGTATAAATACATATTTATACATAGTTTTATGTTGAAACCAAAACGTCTAATGCGGACAACGTATTAGGTATATTGACGATAATAATATTATTATTAGTTTTATAAAATTACATAATACTTCAAAGTATATATTACTCAAGTGGCGCACGTTAGCTGATTTTTGCATTACTCTCATAATATGTCCATGACTATATATAAGTAATATAACATTTGCTAAAAATTATTCAATACGGATGAAAATAATGTAAAAATAAGCTATACATTTGTTACGTGTACGTTATTAGATTTTTACTGTTTTGACGCTTTTTTTTTTATTTGTATTTTTACAAATTATACCTATTCGATTTTAATTTTGGTACAATGTAATGTTTTATTCTTTACCGTGTTTATATTATAAACAGGATCCATTAAATCGTTACAATATTTTATTTTAAATACATTTTTTTTTTTATCAACACAATCTCATCGGATATACGCGCGTATAAAATAACACAAAACAAAAACCTTTTCAGCTCTGTAATGTTATAGTTAAATAATAGTAGATTTAATATATATATATATATATATAAAGAAAAAATCCCAGTAACCATAGCAACTTTATAGTATGTGTAAATATGGGATATTATAAATTTTTATAAATAAAAATAAATAAATAGGTATGTTATACATTTTTATCAGCTCAGTTCGATCGTCCCGTTTTAAATGAATATTGATTTTAACTCATCTCTACAAAATTGAACGGTCGATAACAGAAAAGAATTAACTAAAATTTCGATTGTATCTAAAAATCTCGATTTTAAACAATTCGTATTCATACGAGCCTCATTGTTTTTTTGTTGTTTTTTTTTTTTAAAGATATTTTCACTGGGTGACCGTAGTACAGTTTTCTGCTAAATTTACACGTTTAATATCGATCGCGTGCGTGCGTGTCATTATTGTGAACGCTCAGGTTCCAAAACGTCGTACAACGGCGAAATAGAGAATACGTATTTTTAGATATTTTATTTCAAAATAATCTACACAGCAATAACAATTTGATAATTCGAGAATGTTCGTGTGTAGCATTAAAAAGTATATTTATAGGCACTGCGTTAAATGATCTCGGCCGAATTCCTCCGCGTAAAAAAGATACGGCGTTATCGTCAACCACATATTTTGTTATTAAATACCGATAGAAATTTCATTCAGAAAGAATACTTGTTTTCTAAAGTTTACATATATATATATACTGAAAATCCGAAAATCCGACTATACTGAAATAGTTGTGATATCGTAAAATCGTTTGAAATCTCGATACGACCGAGTATTATTATTTCGATAACACGTGTTTTTGAGAAGCGATAATTTGTGGTTTTTGATATTTTTGATATTGATTTATGAATATTCATAATACTTCATTTATGTGATCAAACTACTATCGGGATTGGGAAAAACGGTGTTTAAAACGATTTTAAGGTGTTTTTTTTTTTTAGTGTTTTGAACGTGTTTTCAACTAGTTTTAAAAATATTTATTTTTTAACAAACTTTTTTACTGAAGGTCTATAAGACAATAATAATAATAATTTTGGTTCGAAATTTCGGTACTAAAAAAAAAAAAAAAAAAAAAAGATCAATGAACCGTAATATTATATAATACAATATTAAAGGAACCGCACTGCGAGCAAATCGAAAAACGTTATTCAAATAGTATCAACTATATTGACGATTTGTTACTTCACGGGACCATTCTTTTTAATCGTGAATTCGTACACAGAAAATCATTGTAAAAAACTTCACCGCAATAGCTTCTCACAAAATCCAAAAACGTATTCACGGTGCAAGCGCTGACAACTGTCTCCCCCCTTCCCAACTACTCGTATATATTATTATTATTATTATAACCATGTCGGAATAGTACTACTTAAATTTCGGGTAGGCACGCATATAATATATATTATTACAGCAAACGATTGTGAAAAACGTGAAACTCGTCTCGTATTTTTTTTCTCTCCTTGTACCACCTCTCGTGCACGTCGCACACGGGGCGTATATATTATAAAACACGGTTATTACGTTTTTCGGCCGATAATTATTTGTAAAACTATTACAATGTTCTCGGTGGGTCGTAAGACGTTTTTTTTTATTATTATTATTATTAAATTTTAAATCCGAACGCGCAACCGCCCCCCAGTACGACAAGACGAGACTGGGACTATTTGGTCGGTCACGAAGACCAACAACACTTTCTCTCCCACACACACACGCGGCGCGCACGCACGCGATGGACCATTACAGCCGACGTAACGACGGCGGGCGTCCGCGCGCAATAATGACCCCGCCGCGGAAATCTGCTGTACACGCGAACGGCTCCGTACGATTCTCTCGGGATACGTGACCCGGTCCGCGTTGACCCGCGCGCGGTGTTCGCCGTGTCTCGTACCGCCAATTATTATTATTATTATACATTTATATAATATGTTTTGATAGCGGATACGACTGCGGCCCGTCGGCGATGTTTTTCAGCCGTTCGGTTTCCCCTCCCCCGCACCGTTTTACGTGAAAAAATAAAAACAAAACCGTTTCGCGCGCGTCGTCGTTTCACAACAACGCCCGACGACGGATCGGTCGAATCGGCCAGAAAAAACGACCTAACGCGCGGCGCGCGCGCTTCCGTCGTCGCCGTACAAACGGAATACTTTTTCTTTCCGTCGGTCACATGGACCGATAGGCGCTCGTGTTGTGTTAACACACACTGTACAACGGACGCGTGGCGAATTTTTTTTTTTTTTTTTTGTACAAAAATGGCCACTATAAGGATTTTTTTTTAGAAACAGAAACATTAAAAATAGGAAATCCGTATATTTTTTTTTCCACGACAAAACCCGCGTCAATCGTCCAATTGTTTACCAAACTTTCGTTTGACACCACCGTTATGATCGTTTTCTGGCTATAACCAGTGGTACAGTGTCTGTCGATGTGTGTCGAAAAGATCCAATCCCAGCGTTTCAAGATCAGAGGCTTTTTTTTTTTTTGGGGGGAAAATGCCGAAAAAGGCAATGACAACCAGTGAAATACGTCGTGCGTTTTATTTATGTTTTTCAAACGTATTTCGAAACACAGTCGAGACTACGTACCGCATTATACGGAACAATATGTTATATAAGTGTGATAACTCGGTACTCGCCTCTATCGTGTATACATATAGCATTCTGTACGTAGAATATACTGCAGATGACTTTTGTTTATTACGTAAAATTTGTACGTTTCCCTCCATTTTTTTTTTTTAAAAAACTTTAAATTACTTTTTGTATTTACTGAAGTTGAATATATACTACAGTTATATATATATATATATTTATGGAAAATTACTGTGGACAATTTACTAAAACTATGTTCGTTTGAATAAAAACTGAATTTCGAATATTATATCTACTACTGTACACAATATACAGGCCCGAATTAACAGTGAACTTTTGAAAAAATAAAAGGCCTATTTACAAAATAAATAATAACCACCTTTTTATTTTTCAATGTATAATAACAAAAGCGTACACGGCGATACTATACTGCACAGAATTAAACGCGTTATTCGTAATACCGAATTACATGTCGCTTTTTATCGGATTCTTTGAATCGTGGTACTGCAATACTCACAAAATCTGGTGTTTCGATGACTTCTTCGCTTCTAATATTCAACATGGTTAGTCGAGCGAATAAGATATTTATTAGAAAGATAAACAGTTGTTTTTTTTTTTTTTTTAAATCTTCGAATGATCGCGGTTCTTTGTCATCTCGTTAAAGACAAATAACAGTATTTTAAAGCCATTTCGACGTTAGGAGAAAACTTTCTATTTAATATACAGTATATCGACAAACAAACTTTGTTTCAAAATCAAACGCCTAAGACCATTCAGCACATATAAGTTAATCCGGCCCTGCAGGACTACAGAATATCAGATATAAATTCACGATATTATTTATGACGGGAAAATAAAAAATTTTTGGCTCTTATATAACGTCCGTTAACAACGCGATGTGATCCACATGCGTTGTATTGATTCGAATCGTTGTGTTTAAAAGTAAAAATAAAATATTTTTTTCAAGAATCTAAAAAACGTAACGAGCCGCACGGGCACTGAACATATCGGCTAAAGTGAGTATTATTATAGGCAGAGAGTTTTTTTAACGACAATTTTACCAGGCTTATTCTTTTTTCTTATTTCCATCGAGTTTCCAGTATACGTAGATTTTTTTCTTATAAATCAAAGTACCGCCGCGACAACCGACGAGACACAAACGAATTGCGCTAAACCATACGTATCAAGATCGTATTTCTTGCACGAAATACAAAAAAAAAAAAAAAAAAAATGTTTTTACAAACGAAATGAAACACTACGCGTCGTTGTGTAAAACTATTAGAAAGATGAATTTCACCGACGGCGCTGTGAGAGGTTTCGATTTCAATCGGATAAAAGTATACAAGCAAGTACGTAGGACGTTTTATACGAGACTCGAATGCAATAATGGTGACGAAATTACGAACGTTATATTATACGGGAAAGGGATATAAGATTTAGCATTGGATGATAACAACCCATGCAAAATTAATATATCAAAGTGACTGATACTCGTATTTTTTATACTTTTATTATTTTCTTTAATGACAACGACGTAGAGAAAAAAAATTTCTAATTTTCTTCGTTTTTTTTTTCAGCTAATTTATTGTGTATTCCGTCTGTTTTTTTAGATACTTCGGACGTACGACCGGTAAATCTTTCTTTCTCCGGCGTCCCCTGAATTAACAATCACCGCACACCATACCTACAATTGGTAGTTACGCTGCGGATCACATAAAAAACTGAGGAATATTACGAATTATGATTAAATATAAATAAATACTAATAAATTTCGTTAATAAAAAAAAAATATTGTTTTTAATTATTATAATTATAATTTCTTATTGTACTTTTTGTTGTTGTACATTAGACAATAATATGTTATGTTATTAAGCCCTCAGTAGGAATGGATCCATCCTCGTCCCCGTAATTACGTCTACGCTCGAGTGTTGATAATATACGCGCATTTATTGCGCTTTTTTTTCTTCAAGAGACGCGAATTAAATAAATATTTACTTCGACAAATTAAATACAAGAAATACGAACAAAAATAAAAACAACACAAATAATAATAATAAAAAAAATACAAAAAAAAAAAAAAGAAGAAATTACAACACAAAACCGTCAGAAAGTAGAAATAGTTTAAAACGGAATGAATAAGGAAAACATTGGTGGTTTGAAAGTTATGGGGAAAAGTAAAAGGAACGAGCGCGTCATTTAAAACGACGGGGAATCGTATACGCGCCGTCCGTCGAACATTATACGCGCCCGTACGGTTATGACAAATTTTTAACGCAACTATACTTATAGGTGGACGCGAATATATTTACAAATATATTTAACGATTTAGCCGTCGAAAAAATTATTATTATTATTATTCGTCACGGTCGTTCGTTTGACATGAATTCGTCGGATATAAAAATGAAAAAGGTCACAACATCATACGCCGCGCACCGAGAGATCCGTGCAGAGAGAAAGACGCTGGAAACGCGCGCGCCGTTACTCAACTTTCCGATACGCCGCGTTAAAATTGAATTTTTCGCTACGTCGAAATATATCGATTTACAAGCACCGCGACGCGACGACGGTGCCTGTATAAATTTTAATAACAACTAATAAGTGAAAAAAAAAAATAAATAATAATAAAAACACGACACAATAGCGATGGTTTTATTTTTTCTTCTCCGTTGCGCGTACAACAGTTTATTAATAGCGGAAAACGTTCGTTTATATAACGACGCGATGCGTAGAAAGGCGAATCTTCCACGGGGTCGTTTAAACGCATCCGAGGGGCACACGCCTCGGTGTATACACGATTACCGCTTGTACGTCTCTGCGCTCTCTTTCTCTTCCTCGCTCTCGTGTCACAAAATACGCGTATATCGCTTGTTGTCAGGTAGATAGGTGTAATGGGAAAAGTTGTTAAACGGCTATTCAATATTTTTATACAGACGTTGAAGTAAAAAAAAACAAATTGCATAGCAATCATCGTGTATACGCGATGAAAATCGAGACGAACCACGTGTGGTTATATACATTGCGCAACACTGGCCTAAGTCAGTGGGTCATATATATATATATAATATGTGTGCGGCTGTTTTTGTCGGATTAAAATGATAAAATAAATAGGTAAAAGTATAATAATAATAATAATAATAATAATATTATGACCAGTTCATATTGCACGGTTCGGTGGCGAGTGTAGAAGGAGGTGGCCACTGCCGCCGTCAAGTGAGATTTTTTTAATAACTTAACTGCAGCGATTTTGTATTTATATTATCCTAAGGAATAATTAATATGCGAGCACGTCTTTAAAATACGCGCGTTTCCTTTTGCCGCACTTATTGTGAATATGTATACGTATATATATTAATTTTATTTTTTTTCCCGTACGTTCTAACCCCCACCCGTCGATAAATAATATTTACGATCGTAACGTTGAAAATAAAATAACCGACATCTATCACAAAAAAAAAAAAAAAAAAAAAAATTAAATTTTACAAAATCGACAATAATATTAAAAAAAAAAAAAGAAAAGAATCCGCTTCGACGAGCTTTTAAAATAAATTAAAATTTTGATTGTTCGTAAGAATGATCGTTTTCCAAAGCTACCGCAGTGCACACACACACAATATTTACAACGTTAAAAACGAATGGAAAATACGTAATATATATACGCGTGTCGCGTGCGAAATGTTTAATTATTATTTTTAAACGGCGAGAAAGTTTTATTAAAAGTGATAAAACGTGCGTTTATTGATATTGTTTTATTTTTAAAATCTATTAAAAACGGGAGAAGAAACATTTACGCATACCGTAATTATATGATGTATGTATTGAACGACGTTTTCTTATTTTTTCGCAGGCAGCAGACGCGGTGTAGTATATACGTATATATTATTATACAGTCTCGGACGACGAACACAGTTCAATGGTATTATACGCGTTCTATACTGTTCTATATTCGTGTACCTATTTATGCGTTATGGCATATGACAACTGTACACTCGTGTAATAATCCTCCTCTGTTTTTTTTCTCCGCGTTAATATTATTGCATAATACTCTGAAAACATAATTTATGGACAGGAATTCGAGTCACGCCACCTTTCTGGGTTAATTTCGACGTTTCAAAGTTAAATGTTTGTACCCAAAAACACCGTTGCGTCCAGAATTACTAATCAGCAATCCGTTTTGCTCCTACGCGTACACATATATATATATATATTTATATAAACACAGTATTTGTTTGACCGAATTAATCACAGTAGGTCTAGGTCCAATGCTATTTTAAATATGCCTATGCGGTTGACCGAATGTGTTCGAAAGTAGGAATTTCGAGAAATAAACAAGTACGTATTCCCCGTGTATTTTATAATTTTTGTTATTTTAATTTTTAACGTCTTCCAAACAAATACACGCCTTTATACATATATATATATATATATATATATATAATTTCTTCGGAATATTCTATTTTACTATTTTTTATGGTTGCCCGGCACCTGTACACTAGGTATATCACCGCAGAAATATTACTGATTTCACTGTTTTTAAACGTCGATTTCGTTTTTGTATTTTTATTCGTTTAGTACGGTCTATAAAACTATACGAAACGAACATATTTTTACATAATGTATTTATACGCGGTCCGAATCACACGTCCGAAATTTTAACTATAAATATAAATACAAACGCAGTTTTTATGTGTAACACGAATATTATTACAATTTATTATCTCAGCGACGTGTATCATAAAAATGTATTAAAATATTCGTACCCGTACTATTTAGTATCACATAATAATAATAATAATAATAATAATAATAATAATAATAATAATAATAATAATAATAATAATAATAATAATAATAATAATAATATGAGTTGCATTGCCTCGGTCACGGTACCTCAAAAGCTAATTGATTCTCGTAGCATTTTATCTCTGTGTACATAATATATTATATAGTGTATAATTCTTGCGTAATACGTGACTTTAAACGCAAAATAATAATAATAATAAACATGTACGTTTTTAATATTAATTCACTAATATAATAATAAAAATAAATAAATATCTATATATATATACCACAATTTATTTTATCGTTTCTTATATGTACGCCAATCTCATTTCTGTATATACCACTTACTCGTGACAATAATAACGCGCATATAAGTATATAGTAATATATAATGTAATACCCATAAATTGGTGCCTACAACGTGTATACAATATTATAACGGACAATAAAATATTTCGAACACCATAAAACTAATTGCGTCTTCTACGTCCAAGGTTAAACATTTCACTAAGTACAATAATTTTTTTAATACAAATCTACATTTCCATAAATTTCAAATTATCAATATATAACATAAATGTTTAAAAATCAATATGTCTCGTATTATTATAAATCCCTTGTACTAACTACATGTGCTAAAAAAAACAAAAAAAAAAAATTATAAATCCCAATTCTTTTTTCAGATGCACGTGCCTTATTTATAATATAGCTGATAACATAAGCCCGCAGTGCTACACGCGATCAAAAGTTTTAAAAAGTAATTTGAAAATTTCTACTAATTCGTTGTTCGTATAAAGGCAAATAAAATATATATCCGCCGATGATTTCATCACAAACTTGGCATTTTTATTTTTAGGTACGAGTGTGTGTGTGACAATATTTTCTGTTCGTTATATTCTCCTCGTTTATATTTTCGTAAATTTATTTTTATTTGAATTCGTTTAAAAAAAAAAAAAAAACAATATAACACAGTCATCGTCGCATCAGTAGTTTATGGTCCAACGATGAATATTATATTGATCGTAGAAAACAGAATACTATATATATATAGACCTGAATTTTAGAAACGTAAAATAATTTAATATTATTCGCACCGTGTCTATGTACATTTTCCGGTGTTATATCAACACCGAATGCGATGTGAATTAGGTATAGTCTGGACTCGTGAGATTTATTCGGCAAAGAAGAAAAAAAAGCAAAAAAAAAACAATACACAATTACTTCGGTGATATAATTTGTCGGAGAACTTCTTATAATGCACTCCGATGATACGGCAAAAGAAACACGCGTTGAACGATCGAAACAGTTGAAAAACTTATAGTGAAACGCGACAACTAATAATTTTCTAATAGACGTTGAACCCGGTTGACTTACCGATATCAAATTTATCGAGGAAAAATCGTGATACACAAAAACTACAGAAAATTACATATATAATAAATAGTTTTGTTTGAATTTCGCCACCCACATAGATATGATCTATATCTATAGTTATTAGAATTTTTTTTTCAATAATAGTAGTTTCGACTACAACACGTTACAATACGTACTCGAGTATATTATTACACGGTTCGTATTTCGTATTACTATTATTTTAGAAACGGTCGCATGTTATGTGCCGATACAAATTTTATTTGTTATTGCGTACCTATAATATACCATTTATTAATTATTATTATAAATTTTTATAAGTTACATCTCATTTTATTCGGTTTACTTTCACCCACTATTATTATATAGATATAATATAAAAACATATATAACGACTGTATAATCTGACGGAACGTCTTACATCATTATTTCACACATCGTACTCATCCATATAATGTTGTTACTGATATTACGTCATATTATAATAATAACGGTCTATACAAGGGGAATATGGGAGTGGTGCAATATTATCGAGAACGCAACCCCGTTTTTCATTATGATGATCCTGGAAAATGAGAATATTATTATATAAAATAGTTGAAAACATACGAATATTAAATCTATTTCTATACACAATCGCGTGAGAACGAGACAAGAATTTGAAATTTTTTTTTATCGTTGATTTTTGTTATTTCTGTGTAAGATTAATTTCAAGTTTGTCAAAATACCTTCTTTGATATTATAATATATATTCGACTAGATAATGACCTAGCAGGTTTTTACCAATTCCATTATTACACTTTGAACGGTTTTTGTTGAATAAAAACGTATCCGTTAGATAAAAATGAAAATGGAAAAAGTTATGTAAAACAATTGTGGGAAAATGTGAACAAATATCTTGTGGGTATGAAAAAAAATAACGCGAAAACTCAATTACTGAAAAACATTGTTTCATAAAAAAAAAATAATAATAATAACAACTTTTTAGTAATAGTTGCATGACGTAAACATAGAATCGTCTAGTACTTTCTATACATAAATATATAATACACACTGGTTAGACATTGCAAGTGATTAATGACCTTTAATGATTTTAAAAAGTAATTTTAAAGAAGATTTCAATAGTTCCCATGTATTGAATTTGAATAATTATCTGAGGATCGTATTACTTAAAAATGCATACACTATAATGTATCTTTATAACATATACGTTATAATTCAATGACTAAAAAATAAGTCAACATTATATATTATCCGATAAATCTTCATATTTACTTAGTTTATTTCGATTGCATTATTTTGTACATAAATATATTAGATATAAAAAAAAAATCCTTTACCTAGTTTACTCTATCGGGTTCAATAATATTGACCTGAGTTTCATTCAATGTTAAATACTGTATATAATTCAAGTTCATAAAAACAAAATCCAATATATTAAATTATATTTTTCTATCGATATTTTTAACACGATATTGCAACCTGACTAAATCGTTAATTTTATTTGGTGATTTGTTATAATTACAAAAAAAAACCAATAATAATAAGTTAAAATATTATTAATATATATTTTGCGTAAAAAAAAAAAATAACATTTTTAATATCTTTAAAACAGTGTGTTGTTTTGAAAACGACTAGGGGTTATAGGAATTTTGCTACTGTTGCAGGAGTTTAAGTCTCCATCAATGTTGCGAGAGAATATGAAAAATGTGAGATACTTCAAAATTGAAAGAAAGACGGACAATCGAGTCCGTATATTATTGTTATATTTTAAATATTTGTATTAAATTATTTAAAATTAAGACGATTTAAATACGCAGTTTTGTGTAACGTTCGTATAATAAACAATGACGTGTACGTTGCCCAGAGGCAACACCGGGATAGAAGAGATATATCGCTCCAATCACATAGTTTAGAATGGCAATTTTTTGTTTATACTTAGAATTTTGATGTGTCTTTCTATAAGTTTCCAATTATAGTACATAGTTTTTTTCATACGTGAAAATAGTAGATCACTAGATACCATGATATTATTTGATTGCAAATTAGTAAAAGACGTATTACAAATATTTGTTAAAATATAAACGTGTATTATATCTACAATTAAAGTATCTGTATACAGAATGGACATTTAACTTTGTATAAATTTATGAAAATTGTGTATTATTACCTTTTGCTCTTCTGAAGTTATGTAATCATACAAAACGGTCGTATAGTGCAGAGGTGTAAACGAACAATTATCTTCGGGTTATAACATTTGTTTACTTTTAATTTACAATAATATATTCTAAAATATATAATATGTATATATTCTTATACGAGATTTAAGCATGATACATAGTTACAATCACTTTATATTAGGATAATGTAATTACACCGGTCTGGGAATCTGCGAAGAAGGTTTTAGTATTCACTCCTTTCATTTTCAATCCCTACCAAGCGCGCTCTGACGCGTCCTGCAGGTGGGTGGTGGTTGTATAAAATAGCCGAGCAATTACGAGGAGCTATCCAATAGTCGGTGTAAGTTCGGTGACTAGTCAGTGAATCCGGTGATTTTTATTTTCTTGAACACTCGTCGTACATTTCTTTTCTTTTTTTTTTATACATTTCAAAATGAACAGTCTTTTGTTGGTAAGTTGTTATTAATTTATATCTTTCTAGCTTCCCATATCCACGCATTCGTTCGTAAAAAAAAAAAAATTCAAGCGATAATAATTAATATTTATAAAAAAAAAAATAATAATAATACGCGGCGTACTTCATATTATTTTATAGATTTTTCTCGCCCAACTGTATACACACGTATTGTTTTATTTACATTTCGTAGATAATATTTTTTTATAATTCTACATTAAATATTATATTATTTCACATGCTCGTATGTGGTGTGAAATAGGTACTGATCGGTGTGGCGCGTGTACTACTCGCGTATTTCGTTTCGTTAAGATTAGTACACAAAAGTCGAAATTCTACCAAGCGCGATAAGTCGTAATTATCGTTTTTAAAACATTTTTTTCACTTTTTCATTCCCATTGCCGGAATCTATACGCGTGTTGAAAATGAAAAGAAAAAAACCCCCTTTCGTATAACGCTGTCAAATAATAATAATAATAATAATTCGTGTTAATATTATATTATAATATACTGTTATATTGTATTCCTGTAGTGTTTCGTCGTCGCCGCGATCGCCATGGCCACCGCCGAGCCGCCAAGCAGTTACAGCCGTCCGTCGTTCGGCGGCTACTCGTCCGGCGGAAGTCATTCTTCGGGCGGATACTCGAGCGGAGGTGGCGGCGGATACTCGTCCGGCGGAGGATACTCGTCCGGCGGCAGCTACGTGCCGGTCGCCTCTGGACCGTCTACGTACGAAGGACAGTACGTAGACTCGCAGCTGCTCGAACAGATCAAACAGATCGTACTCAGAGACGAGTCGCAGAACTCCGGATCGTCCGGCGGATACCCGTCCTCGTCGTACGGCGCACCGTCCTCGTCGTACGGCGCACCGTCCTCGTCTTACGGCGCCCCGTCCTCGTCGTACGGCGTCCCGTCCCAATCGTACTCGAGCCGCGTCGTCGGAGTCGAATTGGAACAAGTGAAACCGGCCATCCAAGTGGCTCAGTTCCAACAGTCCGGCGGCTACTCTTCCGGCCTGTCGTCCTCGTACGGAGCACCGTCCAGACCGTCTTCGTCCTACGGAGTGCCCTCGTTGTCTTATTAAAAAAAAAAAAAAAAAAAAAAAACTCGGCTCGACATGTACCATCTGCACCCATCACAAACACACCGACTCTCCGTTGCTCTATCTAAACGTCCACCGGCCATCTCCAGCGAACGCGTACGAGTTACACATAACAAAATGAACACGTGTACACGTATATTATGTAATCGTGATGTATATACCGCGTGATAGGGCGATTTTTTTTTTTTACTCATTTAAAAAAAAAAAAAGTTATATATTTTGTTAAGTATAAATATCTTGTTATGCGTGTAGTCGAAAATTTAGCCATAACGCAAATTTAGAAGTACTTAATATCGTCTTATTTTATGTATTACCTTTATATATATATATATATATATATATATATATATAAAATGCGAAAAGCAAAAAAATTAAAAAAAAAAAAAAAAACAATTTTTTTATATAAAAAACACTCGGACTTTTTTTTTCTTTTATTTAAACAATCTGTTACACAATAAGTGATAGCGGTGAAAAACGGGGCAAAAGGAACAGAATTGTAGAAACCTCCCAATGGAGAGACTACGACACGATTATTTATTGCAATACGTTGAATTAGCAGGTCACACCGCCGCCCCCCCCATTCAGTCGTTCAATTGGATTTGCTTATTAGAAGAGGAAGTTTTTGTGATGAGGTGTTTATCGAAATGTTTGTAGTGAACTCTAGTTATTTCTGTGATGTAGGCTACCTGATTTTAGGGCCCGAGTGAAAAGTGCGATTGTAAACGTAGTGTAATGGGCATTGGATTGAAATATTTGAACGCGATTGATGTTTTGGCGGCGCCCCATAGCCGAATACACCGCGCGCATTAGTCTTAACGGCGGCTTGTACAGCAGGAGTTTCGTGTGTTTGGAGGTCAGCATAACGGGCGAATGAGCAGTCAGTCTTTTTTTTTTTTAATAGGCGGGTTTCGCTGATTAACGTATTCCATAAGGATTGCCGGGATATCGTACGTTTTGGTCGGTTGTTAAAAATAGTGTAAAGGCGCAGTGGATTCGTTCATTCTGATTCGCGAAAGTCCGCGCGCCACGTTTCAAGAGATGAACACGATAGGAGGGGCCAGGTCTGGATCCGAGCTATTGCAGGTGATTGCGGCGCGGCTCTGTCGTATGTAAAGTCCTCGGGGACTTTTACGTTTTATTTCGTACCTAACCAATAAAACGATGAAAAAACGTAGGAGGAAAAAAAGAGAAGCGCGATTTGCAGTGGTGTCTGTTGCTGTCTGTCGCGGTAACGGGCGAACAGTGTTCGGCCCGGGCGACGAAACCAACGTTGGGAAATCGAAAGAAAAAAAAAAAGAACGCGCGATATTTCAATCATATCGCGCGGGATTCGGCGGCCCGCGTAATAAACCACTACAGTTGTTATACGTTATTAAAATATTTATTACAAATTATTAAATTATAAGTACACGCATTGTGATATTGTGCATAATGCGCGGAGGAGATTGCCACACGCACGTCGCTGTGATTTTATTTATTTTTTTCTATTTTGCGCCGCCGTACCGTTTCCAATCGTTAATAACACAGCCAATCAACAACACGTGTGCGCGCGATTACGACAAACAATTATTATTATTATTATTATTATTGGCTCATATAATAAAAAACGCCTTGTGGTGGTAGTATCACCATCACAGAATACGACACAGTCTTACAGCAGTTTCCCCCCCCCCCAGGTCCGTCCGTCCGACAGCCGTTGTGAAACGCGATTTGACATAGCAATATTTTGTGTTCGTCGATACAATATTTTAACGGTGGACAGAACGCCACTTACATAGGTAGTATGGATACGAAAAACGAACAAACGAGATTTATAATAATATAATTTATTTAGGAAAAAAGAAAAACGAGTGTAGATCACGTACATATTTTACATTTTCGTAATGTTTTATTGTTGAAAAAAATTAGCGAATCGCCCGCGCCGGTCGATGGAAACGATCGAAGGAGCCGCCGCCGCCGTCGTCGTCGTCGTCGTAATTTATACACACACGCGTAGCAGACACGCTGCTATCCCGTGAGGCTCTTGACCAGTATGATCAGTATGTTGGTAATGATGAGAGGATCTGAAACAGAATTTCAATTGTACAGTTCTTCGTTACAACGAGAAAAAAAAAAAAGCAGATAATACATATACGTATATAGAAAAAAACGAATTATATACGCGGGACTTTTACTCTCGGCGCGGGGGAAACGTTTACGGTAAAGAGAGAGAGAGAGAGAGAGAAAACAAAACCGTCGAATGAAAGTAATTTTTCAAAAAAATAAAATGTGGAAATATAGTCACGGAAATAAGAAAAAATAAATAAAAAGCGTTCGTATTATTATATAACGAAGCGCGTAGCAGTTACGTCTATGAAGCATCTATGACCCAAGGAGAATACATTCACATTATATACACATAGGTCCACACTATACTTATATATACATGTAACAATGCGTCGTATACGCGATCATATTCGTATACACGTATGAAACGGTTATAGGAATTAATTTTACACGATGACCCAATTCCGGATGGTACACAAAAACGTTTCAACGCGCATTTATTAGTAATATGAATTGTAATACAACACGGACGAAATAGTAGTTTTTACAATGTAAATCGTTTTACGTAACCACACGGTGGTAACCGACAAAACACCCCGCGTTTTTTAATATTTAAAAAGAAAGAAAAAAATTGTTCAATCCCGTAAGCAACACCAGCTACTATATTGCGCGTCATTTTTAGCAAAACAAAAATATCGAAATTTTATGTCAATGGCTCTCAACCGCACTAGAGGAATTTAATTTCTCCCTTCTTCTCGCTGCACGGAATCATAGTGAAATGAACGTTTCGTAATTCCGGATCGATCTATGATACATATAGTGATGATGCGATAAAGATTATGAGAACAGATTTGAATTCGTCGTGAATTTTACTATAATATGACTTTCTCACCTTTTTCATTTTATATATATATATATATATTATTTATAGATGTTCAAAAATTAATTATTAAGAATTGTTTTTTTTTTTGTTTTTGTTTAATTTGTTCCGGTAATTTTTCCAAGGATTTAAGTAAAAAATATATGGGAGTCATTACTATAGTAAAATCCGTTTTTCGAATTTTTATCGCATCACTAGGTCGATCGGCGCGTTGGAAATACGAAACGTTCTCGTTTTATACATCACGATTCGTGTGTGCGAGACCGAAGAGCCAAAATGATCGCTTTCCTTAAATGAAAATGAAATTATCGCGTATCTTATCATTTATTTTTCATTTAATATTTTAGACAACCAGTGTTTGATCAACTTGAAGAGCGTAACAATTTTTTTTCACTATTTGTAGAAGGGGAGGGAGCGAGTTTTTTTGAAAATCTACAAGAGGCGTAGAATAAAAAAAGTTGAGAACCACTGGTATACCGATATCCGACGGTGTGTATTTTTATAGCTCTAAAAAGTCACTAAACGTGTAATTAAAAATAATAAAATATGAGCTTGAAAATCGGTTTTTTTAAAAAAAATGTTCAGGTAAATTACGCACAATTAAATAAAAAAACAAAATACAAAATAAACGACACCGAATAATTGTACATTTAATACGACACATAGAATGATCTTATTGAGTAGTATACAGTGACTTACACATCTGTTAGTGACAATAAGAAAAAAAATAATAATAATAAATAGTATTTTAGTGAAAACGTATTTAAAAACTGTCTCCACCGTATCGTAAAACGTATTATACTTGCAATCCAATCATATATTTACAGTTGTATCAGCAGTAAACTTAGGTACTTACGCCAATCAAAGCGCATTAAATTCCAACGCATAACTAATAAACATCTATTGTATTAATTATAATATTCTAAAATTATAAAATATGTAAATATAGCGTTAAAGAAAAGAAAATACGCGGCAAAACGTTAAGAAACATGCGTTTACACGCGAAATAAAATTGTAATATTATACATTTAAAGTTTTGTTTTAACACGAAACGTATTCGTTTCTCTCACTCTGCTATTTCTGCGATTGTGTAATACGAATATACAAATAATGCTACACAAGTCCTCTGCTGCTCTAATAATTAGAAGTAATAAGCGTAATTCGCTCCTTATATAATATGTACATATGCCATACGGGTCAACAAACTTGTGGAACAGACAACAATCGGTAGGGATCGGATTTCAGTACATTTGCAACTTCTACTTTTTTTTTCTCTGAAATACTTGACACGATGCTATCCAAGATATACCAGACGGTGTTTTAGCAAATTATTATTTTTTTAAAACCTTTTTTTTATAGTAATAATATTAAGAAATAAAAAATTCATCACCTGAGAGTGAATTATAAAAACGTATAATTGCACACTTATAATAAATACAACATCGAGGAGTGATAACGGATTCATAAAACTCGTCTTAACGTCACGCCAACCGATTAGTAGATTTCTGTTTTACACTGAATTACACACGTATCGAATTCATTATATTTTTTTAATAAAATTTAACTAAACAATTGTTCGCGCGAGCATATATTTTAATTTTGAAAATAAATAGTTAATTAATTAATTAAAAGGAGGGGTTGGTTTTTTTTTAATAAAATTTTACTGGGATATTTTTTGCAGTTTTTATGCCATTAAAATCCGAATCCTCAATAATCAGTGCTCTATAGTAATATAATAATACTAAACGAAATTATAGGGGTAGTTAAAAAGTAAATAAAAATTACTCGAAAAATATGTTTTTTAGAATTTGTGTTAATTAAATCCTACAGGTAATATTTAAAATTAACGAATAAGACGTTGCTGAACGACTGAAATATAACACGTTTCTTGTAGTAGCTGAATAATATCTTATTGTGTTGTAATCATAAAGCACATTCATCAGATACGTTTATTTATATACACAATAATTTATGCACGGTTATCATTATAAAACAGTGACTGATAAACTATACTGCCTATACTCTATGCCTTAATAAATCGTCACGTAAAGCAGACATTTTAATAAGTTTTACGATAATAAAACACTGTCAAACCATAAGCAATTATTAATTTTGCGTTTCAGTTTCTTCCGGTGCAATGAATTAAACAACGTTGAGGAACGAAACTTTAATGAAAGTGTTTACATAACTTTATACTTTTATTTTTTTTCCACATCAAATGTGAGTATTACATATTACTAAATGCATTAAGTCCTATTTTAAAGGGGCCGAAGATTTTATAAGTTGTAATGTACAAATCTAAATAAATATATATATTTCACAGAAATTAGTAAAATTGTAAAATAATACTTAAGTATTTATATCGTTATATAGTATGTAATGTGTTTAACAATTATTCATTTTTAAATCGTAGTACATATAATCTGATTTTAAATAATCGAAAAATTATAATCATATCGATAGTAAATAGTAAGAACACTAGGCACTTAAATATTATTTTTTTAAATTTAAAACTAATTATGAATTATGATTTCATCATACAAGTTTAGTAAAAATATAACAATTTCAGGTTCATATTTTCATTTAAAAACTAAATATAACAATATTTATATGTACAATATTAGATATTTATTTATATTATAAAATATTTATGATATATATTGTGACTATCTAATTTATTCATTTTTTATACCGTTAACAAAACAATGATTAATTGATATCTTTGTCACACAAATATTGTTTTATATTATTAATTTTAATACGGACTTAAAACTATGCACGTATCAGTGTTAAACCTCAAAAAGTTATAATTGTTTACGAATATAAAATATTTAAAGATTATATTGATTCTGATGATTGAAATTTGTTGAGTTTTGTAAATCATCATATAAAATATATTTATAAAAACATACTATTACACATTCCAATGACATGGAATGATTCTTTAATATTATTTTATATTTTGTTGACAAATTTATACAAAAGAATATTATATTGTACAATAATCAGTAGTCACCGATAAACGGTGATATATTAACTTTCCTTCCTTAAAATTTGTCTTTGTTTCAAATGTGTGTTTGAAAATTATTTAAAAGTATTTGCGACTTTATTCTAATTTAAATTGGATATTTTCATCAAACTTGAAAATTGTGTTAATTTTACACAATTCACTAATTATTATAAGAACTTTTCTCAACTGTGTACATTTATCTCACGCCTTCTTGTCATTTTAAAAACATTTTCCAAAACAATGTAAAACATCGTAATAACCTATCGATTATAGTATGAGGTTCAAACTACAGATTCTTTACTAGGTATACACAGAGATGTATAAAATTATTTAATCTATTTACGGATATAACGTAAAAGTGTTTATGGGTAATTACGAACATAATATTCACAGTTCATTTATTATTTCGTTACTTTCGAAACAGTGTACACAAATACTATTGATTAGCAATAGAACTATACAAGTAAATAAACCTAAATGGGGAGTTTAGTAGAAAAATTATGAACACTGAAAACTCGATAAATCCATTGTAAGAAGGCAACAATAATGTTGGTTAACGAATTGGATAAAATCTACGATATTAAAAAAAACATCAAAAACGGCGTTATGATATACGATTCCTTTTTTGATCTCTTTAACGTCTGTCTACTATTCTACGGTCGAATTGCAGTGCACAAATAAAACTGCCCGGTCGTACTTACATTTCACGACCGTTCGAATAGACTTCATCAGATTTAATATTTGCGTTTTCATGGTCGGCACCTCTTCAAATCCTCGGTGGTTGGCTGCGGCGGCCCAACCATCTGAAAAAGTCGCACGGATTAGTCGTATCTACACAGCCACTACGCTATTAGATTTATTCACTTACACTTGGCCAGGACCCTGTCTTCGTTCAGGATGCATATAGCGTTCAGGCACAGTAAAGACACCTCCAGCAGGGACCACAAAGAGAATCCCATGATCGCGGGGAAACAACTGGGGGATATTCGACCAATCCCTTTTGTATCGTCAGTCGGCTACATTCGTCGTCATATTCTTCGTATAACAGCCCTCGTTATCACGGTTACGTGTTCTCTCCGCCGCTTATCACACGTGGCCAGTTTGAAATTAATGGCGCGGAAATTTCTTCCATGCGCGAACGCTCGCTTATCGCGGCCGCCGTCCTAACCTGTTCGGGTTCTCTGGCACGGTGATAACGCGTTACCACATAGGATTTCGCGCGGTGCTTCGGAAAGTGAAATGCGAATTCGATAGCAGAGAGACGAATTTTCTCTCTTCTTATTCGCCACCGTCCGGACGACATTATTCGAAAAAATGGAAATGCGTCTGTCGCGCGGTTGACGACGACGACGACGACAAAGCCTTCTCGATCTCCCGACACCGGGGATAACCACTGCACGTCCACTGAGCGCAATTGTTATTAATATGGTATGAAACATTGTTGAGCAGCTCATCGAAGGCGACGTTCGACTGTCGCCTCTGATGAGTAGCGCACGTCGAGTAACCGCCTTTTTTTCTCACTCTTACGTAATAGTATCATCACTTGTACGGTGTAACGTACGATACTACGGTCGTCGCGTTTCCATTCTTAAATTCGTTTTTTGTACACGTCGATCGAAGAAATCATCCCGTTTAAATGATAAAGCGGATATAAAATATTATTTTGTATAACCGAAAAATTTATATTGTGTAATTTCTGCCAATGATGAATGAATTTAATTTGAACGTATATTATGATATTATAAACGTTTTATGTCATTCCTTACTCATTAGTTTAAGTCTGAGGCAAACATAAAAACAAAAATGTAAATAACATTTATATAATTACGTTAAACAATAGGGTTTTTTTTTCTTTTTATGTGTCTAACAGGAGTGCGTTAAAACCTGTGAATTCCGATTATTATACAATATAGAGCAACGTTAACCTTTTTTTGTGTGGCACGATCTTTCTCAGACAGGAATTGCGTATTCTCCTGTGAAAAAACGTAAAGCCAGCGCTATTGTCTTCATTACGTATGAATTGGCCCCCCCCCCCATTTGAAACCATTTAATTTGTATAGTAATCCATTTCTAGTCGAGATTTTCTTTCGTGTATTTTTGTAACTAAGTAATTGATCTAGAATTATCTCAAAAAATTTCGGGTATTTAGTATTTTTAAGATTGTAGGTGACTTCTAGTTTACGGTTAGTTTCTCAATTTTTTAAGTGGAAAGTACATATCTATATTTTTATGGGGTTTAGTTTAAGGAAGTTAAACAATAATAATTATTTTTTTTAGATCAAAATGGAAAGTAAGACAAATGAAGTAGAATTGAAAAGTGTCGTTTCAGATTCGAAACGCACTAGGTTTCAAGTGAATTTAGTAGATTGTGAAACCCCTCAGAGAATGAGATTAGATAGTGCTTCATCGGATGACAATAAATATAAAAGTTTTCGACAGTTGACACGCGAAGCGTTACCGAGGCTGGACAATTACAGAAACATCATGTCAGTGCATGTTGCGTGTCGTCCTACTCTGGATGAACTGCATAATTGTGATATGGCGGAAAAAGTATTTACTTTCTTTTATAAAGTTATTTGACATTTTGTGATACGGTTCAATTGCCATAGAACATTGAAGCTCAAGAAAATGAACTTAGCAGACCAGTGAAGAAAAAACACGAACAAGGTTGGATACAAGGAGTTCTTATACGTAATTTAGTGCAAATATGGGGCCTCATGTTATTTTTGAGAGTAGCATGGGTTGTTTGTACTACCGGTTTAGGTAATACAGTTTTTTTTTTTTATTATTATTATTTTTAATAATATTTAAAAATTAAATCAGTTTCAGGAATTGTTATAATATTATTCGGTGGTGCTATAACAACAATAACAGCTTTATCTATGTCAGCGATCAGTACAAATGGTGTATTGAAAGAAGGCGGAACATATTTCATGATATCTCGTTCTCTTGGACCAGAATTTGGAGCATGCATCGGTGTAATATATTCTATAGCCTTGTCTGCTGCTTGTGCTATGCATATGGTAGGATTTTGTGAGATGATACAAATTCTAATGAAATCAATACAATGGTCTATACTGGATGGTGGAGTACAAGACATGAGACTTCTTGGAATCGGTTTAATAGCAACACTATTATGTGCAACGTTAGGAGGTATTCGGTCACGGATTCAGGTTAATAATACAAAATTTTAATTTTTACATATATTTTTAATTTATAATTCTTATTGATATAATAATTGTATAGGTTCATGGAGCTGTTCTCGTTCTTATGATAGTAGCCATTCTGGATGTATTCATAGGAGCGATTTATGGACCAAAAAATAATTCTGAAAAACATCAAGGTTTCATTGGATTAAGCTGTAAGTGAATTTATTAAAATTGTTTTAAAAATATATATTTAAATCATATATGTATTTATTAATTCTTATTAGGGGATGCAATCAATCAAAACATGTTTAAGAATTTTGAGTCTTTCGATGATTGGTGCAAAAGTTTTTGGTGTGGCTTTGGTATATTTTTTCCAGCAGTTTCTGGATTCTTAGCTGGAACAAATAAATCGGGAGAATTAAAAGTGAATTTAATATATATTTGTTTGAGTTTGTGAAAGTTAAACTTGTAAAAATTTTATTGTGACATCATTGCCGATATCTATATCACTTGGTTCTCTTCTTACTACAGTACTTGTAACAAAATTACCAGTAAACAATAGTTAACTGACAGTCACCTTTATTGTTGTTTCCTGTATTTTACAAATTTAGTATGATTTAGATGTATCAATTATTTTTGTCACGGTATATTACTAATTCAGTAATATGAATTATTTTTAATATATTAACGATGTCTTATTTATTTACAATTTAGGATTCATTGAGAGCAATCCCTAGAGGTTCATTAACATCTATATTTATTTCTTCTTCCGTTTATATTAGTATAGCAGTTTTGATTGGTTCAACATTTGTTGATCCAGAGCCTTCTAAATCAAATTCAATATTGAGCTGCGATTCCTCCAAAAAACTTTATGTAAGTACACTTAATTGTAAAATATTTGTTTTTAAATGTTGTTTTTTTATAATTTTGATAACAATTTTTAGGCAGTCAATCAGACTATTGGATTGATAGCATTTTTCAGCCCATTAGTATACGCATGTATCTTGGTTTCAACATTAACAGCTTCGTTTTCTTCATTTTTAGCTGCTCCTAAAGTATTTCAAATGCTATGCAATGATAGATTATACAATAGTCTTTCTTGGTTTGGATTTAGTAATAAATCAGGAGAGCCAATAAGAGCTGACATTTTGACTACATTAATTGTTTTACTGTTTATAGTTCCTGGTAAATTATATAGTATTATAGTTCATAAGTGAATTAATGATGATAACAGACATGGTTTACAGGTGACTTAAATGCAATATTGCCTTCGATATCGAGTATATTTCTTAGTGTCTATGCACTGATAAACTTTAGTACTTTTCATGCGTCCTTAGTTAAACCAATTGGATGGCGTCCTACTTTTAAGGTAATTACAGTCCATGCATTTGTGTGGTTTTCAAGTATTGCTGAATTATTAAATATATTAATAGGCATTTTTATTTTCATTTCAGTTATATAACATGTGGCTAAGTTTAGGAGGTTCAATGTTATGTGTAGTGTTGATGTTTGTCATTAGCTGGTGGATAGCTTTGGTGACATTAGCAGCAATTTTGGCTTTATATTTAATTGTATCGTATCAAAAACCAGGTGAATTATAATTGATTATAAATGCCAAGGATTTAAATAACCAGAATGTTTTCCTGCAGATGTCAATTGGGGTACAAGTACTCAAGCGCAAACATATAAACAAGCATTAATGGCTGTTCATAATCTCATTAGAGTTGAAGATCATGTTAAGAACTTTAGACCTCAACTACTAGTGCTTACAGGAATGGCATCTGCTAGACCATCATTGATCGATTTTGCACATCTCATCACAAAAAATTTGTCATTGCTCGTGTGTGGAAACATTATCAAAGTATATTTATTTTTAATGTCTAATACGAAAAATACATGTTTCATAACACCATCAACATGTATTTGTTTATATATATTTTTGTTTTTATATAGACTCCAACTTCACAAAAGTTACTTCAGATATATTCAAAACGTGCCATCAATTGGATGTGTTATCACAAAATCAAAGGATTTTATGTACAAATAGATGGTACTAATTTCGAGGATGGAGCAAAGAGTTTGATGCAAACAGTCGGTTTAGGCAAACTCAAGCCAAACATTATTATGTTAGGCTATAAGAGCAATTGGTTTAAATGTAGTACACAAGATTTAAATATGTATTTTAATGTACTTCAGTAAGTTTTAGAACAAATTTAACGTTAAAAAAATTGTTAATAATTAATTCGTTTTTTTTTTTAGTAAAGCCTTAGATATTCATATGGCTGTTTGTATATTGCGTGTCAAATCTAGACTAAATTATTCAAATTCCATTCTTATTGATGAAGTACAATTAGATATGATGGTAAACCGTAAAGTGTCATACCTCTCGGAAGAACCTTTTTTACATAGTAGATCACAGTCTATGTCTACTGTTAGTAAGTATCATAGATGTTTTTTTAAGTTTAAGACACTTAAAGTTATTTTTAATGCTGTATTATGTATACTTTTAAAACTGAATCTGAATTTATTATATATTTAGTTTTTATTATAGACCAATAAAGTATAAATACATGGCATTAAATATAATATTCTGTAGAATTGTTTTTCAATGTTTCAATTATTATATTAATTTTAAAACATCATTAGAACATTAATTAATATTACATTTTGTTTGTAAAGTGTTTATAGAATAATTTAAAAGTTATGTTTTATAATTTATTTTGGAAGCATAGACATTTATTTTAACATAGTGTCCGTGATGTAGGTCATTGATCTTTGACCTGTGTTTTTTTTTAACTTTAAATTAATTTCCTCTGGCTGCTCTAATATTTATTTTATTTTTAAGCTGATAAAAATGAAAGTAATGAAAGTGATGAAGAAAATGAATTATTATCCAAAGACATTTCTACGGCTTTTAATATACAAGGTACTGACGATAAAATTGATCAACAAAATGTGAACAAAAATAAAAAATTTAATATTGTCAAGTAAGTTTAAGTTTTTTAGAATTAATTATCAATTAACATAAGTAATGAATATTCTTTGTCATGTTACAGAGGAACCGATGGTTATGATTTACCAAAAGACATTTTGAATGACATAACCATGTTTCAACGCAAACAAAAGAAAGGTACAATTGACGTATGGTGGTTGTATGATGACGGAGGTAAAGTTTTTTTTTATATGTTAATATTTTGAAATATTGATTATTTGATTTGTTTTATTAAGGTCTTACCTTGTTATTGCCATATATTTTAAGCACTAGAGGGAATTGGTCATCCTGTAAATTGAGAGTGTTTACAATTGCTAATAAAAAGGATCAATTAGAATTTGAACAGAGAAGGTGATTTGTAATTTGTTAATTATTTTTATTATTAACTTTTAGATTTTGTTTAAAAAATGCGCTAAATCTGTTTTGTTATTTCAGTATTGCTAGTCTGTTAGCTAAATTTCGTATAGACTATTCGGACTTGTTGGTAATAACGGATCTGATGAGAAAACCGCATGAAGAAACATTAGCATTTTATGATGCTTTGATAAATAGTTATAAGCCCAAAGGAACAAACAGTGAAAGTACGTAATGTAAACTATAATAAATTAAAGTAAATATATTTTATTTTTGTAGATGATCGTATAAAAGAATCCGAGTTGACAGCAATGAAAGAGAAAACAAATCGTCATCTTCGGTTAAGAGAACTACTTTTGGAAAATTCTCAAGAAGCCAATCTAATTGTAATGTAAGTAGACCTTAGTAAAAAGCAATGAAATTAATTTATAAAATAGAAAATAACATTTTATTCTAAAAAAAAAAATATAATATGCATATATGTTTTTAATGTAATATTGTATGGATGTAGAAATTGACTATGTGGTGTTTCAGGACTTTACCAATGCCCAGGAAGAACGTAGTACCAGCCTCTTTGTATATGTCCTGGCTAGAGACGTTGACCCAAGGTATGCCTCCATTCCTTTTAGTACGAGGTAATCAAAACTCTGTACTTACGTTCTATTCCTAAGCATCATCCGCTCAAAATATTGTTCCTCAATCAATTAGTGGTAAAGTGATGTTAAGTAACATTAATCGTGTACATTTAAAAGCCACATTGAATTTAACACAACTTATTTTCCACAAATTACAATACCATTTTTATTTTTAATTATTTTTTCAAATTGTTCGTCAAGTATTTGTATATATATTTTTTTTTATTTAGTTTAAATTAGCACAATACAAATTCAGCTGCATAAAATGTAATATAATCAAAAACATATCTTTTATACATTTAACTTTCACATAATAATTTTTAAAGAATCTCATTTTAATGTATAAAGTATATTTACAAATAATGTACTTTACGTATTTGACATATAATGATTTTATGTTCTGATAGTGTATAGTATTACTGATTTTCTATTTTATGATATATAACGTGTATTTTAGAAATTGTTTTTTTTTTTTTAAAGAAAAAAGAAAAAGTAATTGTTTATATAATATATAAAAATTGTATTACATAATAAAACATAGTAAATGAAAACGATGTTCATATTCGACATACATTTTAAATAATATATGTCTATATTTTGAATATTCTGTTATTCTTATTATTAATTATATACTTATAGATTATTTTGTATTAGAATAATAGTAATAATATTAAAAATTAAACTATTTCGATCTTTGGAAATTTGATTATACTTCTTCAAGTATTAATACATAAATTTCACTAATTTCGGATCTGAATTTATAATTTTTGTTTGTCTTTTTAAGATTTTTTTTTAAATAAATAAATTATATTGAAAAAAATGAATATTTAAAAATTAATTTTTACATCGTACATTCTATGTGATGCATTGTACTGTATTATTATTATTATTGTGTAATTTCACAAACGTTTATTTTACTGATTGTATAAATATATGTGAAATACTTATAATGTAATTGTAATATGTATATCGTATTTATATAATAATTATATAATTTGTTCGCCTTATATTATCGTAAATATATTGTTAATTATGATGTGTAGAACCAATTTATATGTTCAATCCACAGATTTATCAATTGTATTTTAATTATTAATTAATATTGTATTTTATTTTTTCAAATTGTCTTATGATTGTACTATAATGTTTTTACGGACATTATAGTATTGCATGGGAATTGTATCTTTATTATTTTGAACGATAAAATGTTTTACTGTCAGTTGGTAATTACTTCGCATTACCCGAATTGTTTTGACACTAGTTGTATTCTAGTCATGCTAAGAAAACAAAAATTCAAATTATTATTGTCAGTTTACTAGTGTTTTACATTATATTGTGAATCTTATATAAAAATTGTGAAAATTATATATATATAAATTGTTGATAGTATAAAATAAGTACGTGTATATGAACTAAATAATATCAAAAACATAAGAATTTAATTGTCTGTGATCAGTCCACCCGTGAATTCAATTTATATAATTTTTTGGTTATCTCAATGTGACCTTTACCAATGTTATGCTCAATTCGTGCTCAACAAAATCAGATATATTTTTTACCAGTTTAACTGTGCTAATAAAATTGATTTATTTAAAATGGAATAAATATATGTAATATATATAAATGTAGTTTAAGTAAATTATTTAAAACTATTGTATAAGTTTAACCTTCCAGCAATGAAAAAGAAAAGACTTGTGAAATTATATTGGAATATTTTTTTTTTTAATATTGATTTTTTTACGTATACAATAATTAATGTCACATTTAATATTAATGATTTCGACTAATGTTTAATAACGGTTTTTAGGCCAAAATTATATTATTATTTTTTTTTTTAGAATAATTGTTTAATTACTGCAAGAATATTTCAATAATTAAAAAGAAAATAATAAACCAATATGTGTGGACTATTACAAAAACATAAGTAATTTAACTGTTTATGTAATATGTATTAACTTGCTCTTGAATTTAAATAATCTAATGTTTAAACCAATTGTGTCATGATCTTATTAATAAAATAATGTATTTATTTTTTTTTTAAATAAAAAAACCCTTTTTTTAAATTATTGTCGATATCTTATACTATTTTTCAGTGTTTTGCACATTGTACTTAAAGGAGTTGGTTTTTCAAACGCGATTAGTTCTCAAAACGATTGTACCGACCGAAAAAAGAATAAGTAATTCTAATGATGTAACCCAACTCCTCAGTGTAGAAATGTACCCTTTGGTTTTATGAATATAATTAAATAAATTAAGAGTGTGTAACTGCAGTGGAGTACGGTTCAGTCGGGTTACTTATTAATAGGAAATTTTAAATTTGTATTAATATTGTTTTGATTCTGAGAGCAGTAAGTACGAGTTTTGGCTCTCTATAGTAGGATTGTACTTAAAGTGGCGGTCGAATTGGTTTTCGTTTAAAGTAATGAGTTTTTCAAAGTTTCGGCCATACCTTGCAATTCATTGTAGGGTCAGCACGATTGGAGACGCCGACGCGCATGCGACAAAAAAAAAAAAACTAAATTGAATTTTAAGAACACATTTATTATTTTCCCGAGTGACAAACGCGCATACGGCCCAGCAGTATTACTGTTTTTCAAATATCTCCTACGAAATTTTAATTTATATTGAGTAATTAACTACTTATATAATATACGTTTAAAAATACGCATAAAAAGAAAAATTATTCAATCTCCACGAGTCCGAGAGAGATATTTCTAGACACGCTGTAGACTTTTGCAGTATATATAGTCATAACGGGTTTTCGTTGCAATAAATAAATTCGGGAGAAAAAAAACGCCGCTATACTGCACGTTCTATCGTATAATAATAATAATAATAATAATACGTTACGGTTAATTATTTTTATTGTGTGATATCGTACATATAATAATATATTAATAATATTGCTCAACTGCAGGGTCTGTTTATATATATATATGTAGGTACCTACACAATATTATTCGAAAATTTATCTCGCGGTATTTTTTTATTATTATTTTTTTCGTATATTACGTTACACCGTTCGTCTGTCCGGTATTGTTATATGATTTTTTTTTTTTTTTGTCTATTTTTTTTACACACACGCTGCGCACACGTCTATTCCCGAGTATTATACGTGTATTCTGGTCAATACGGTAGTCGTTCGTGGGAATCGTATACGCAGTTTCACCGGGAAACTGTGAAAAATCCATCGAATAGAATAGGCACTTAACGCGTCGTATTCGGCTCGTGTATCATCATATCTGTTTATCCGCGGATACAATTTCTCCGACGACACTGTGCTCTGATGCTGCATGAGAGGATAAACGAAAATATTACGTGATGCGCCGCCCATCGGTTTTCTCGATTCTTTCGAATCGGTAGTTGTTTCGTGCGGCCGTCTTCTGCGACCAATCGATTTGTTATTTTTACTACGCACAGATAAAAAAAGCGGGAAGTTATATTTGTGTCAAAAAAGAAAAAAAAGAAAAAACAGAAATCGGGATTAACGAATAAAACATTAAGAATTACGCGGTTGGAAGGAATTCCGATGATATTTTTATATCGATCGGTTAATACGTCTGTACCGCGTATGCAATATAGTGTCTGGTGACGGATGAATTAATATACAAAACTATTTTATTCCATTTTCAAAGCAATATTAGCAGCTGTGTTTAATTATTTCAAATAAACAGCATTAAAAAAAAAAAAAATTATTTTTATGGGTTTTAACGTATTAAAGCGTTTACGTAGTACGTATTATTTAATATGATATTCGGAAAATTATACAGAGTCCGTCGACTTAAATGCGTTACACGAGAGACTTATAACGCGTGACAATAACTGAGTACGAGTATTTCAAAATACTACGAGTATACGTTTTTAAAAACGGGCTTAGAAAAAAAAACCAACTGTACATATTTTGACAATTCAAACAAAAGGGGAGATAAATAGATCCAGAACTGGACCTCCCTCGCATTTTATTCGTTCATATCCTGGTCAGCAACGAACCCTGGGCCTTCAAAATAATATGACGAGTGCAGGAATTCTCTATTAACAATATATCATAATATAATTATATATTCACTGTTTTAAATACCAGACGTATCCTCGACAGCCTGACAGTAATAACAACTGCGGAAAAATAATAACTCCTAATCGACACTGCGCACTAAGAATATAATATTTAAATTCATAAAACACGCGCATGGATATTTATAAAGAAAAACATTTTTAATAATTTAATCTGTAATAATACATAAATGTAATCGTGTTGGCCAATAATTTATGTCACTGTAAAAATTCAAGAAAAAAAAAAACGACTCGTATATCGTATAAATCAGTCATCCGATAATAATCCGCGTAATTATTATTAAAAAATAAATATTTCTCCGTCCACGGATTGTTTTGCTTATATATATATATATATATTATATTTTTATCGTCGGTAATATTATATTGTTGCATAGCGTTTATTATACCGCGCGATTGTGTTAACAACAATATTTTGTTTTCCACACACGACGATTTAACACTTTCTATTGTGTTTTCTATTATCGATTCGAGATTAACAAAAAAAAAATTATTATTGTTTATTGTTATTATAAGCTTATATTGTTATTACAGTTTAGTGATTTACGCGTAAACACACATTTTTATTGGCTACAATATCATTTATCGATTAATATAACACACTATACGTATCTTTTTCAAATCGTTTCCTTCCGCGATAATTTCTACGGTAATCGGTGTGTACTACTTACTCTATTATGGGGTAGCTGTTCTCAGCTTTTTTTTCTTTATCCCTACAGTATGACCACGTATAAATTTTGAAAATTTTCAACAAAAAAAAGCAATTTAAAACGAATGTATACAATATATGTAATTATAAATTATTTACCTAAATTGAAACGAGCCGTTTGTTTCAACGCGAGTCTCGGAACCTCGAGTTCCACGTCGAATGTGTCTTTCGCAATAGCTTTTCAGCTGCTTTAAAAATTTCGCTTTTTTCGTCTCTCTTTCTGTCTCTCTCTCTCTCTCTTTGTATATATACGTAAAAAGTTTTAAGTCCAAAAAAAAAAAAAAAAAGACCAGCGGAAAAGAAAAACGCGTTACGCCCGATATTTGTCTAATAGTGTTTACCAATGAATAATTATATAAATACGTCATATTTAAGAAAAAAAAAATAATGTGTATTTATGTTTTAAAAAAAAAATTCAATTTTTCGCTTAACCGTATTATCGATTATCCTTCAATGCTAACTAACGGTTAAATCGAGGTAATCCTACATACTTTACGACATGTAATATCATGTCGAGTGATGTGCGTACAGAACGAATACTTACGATATTAGATAGATAGATATTGGTGTGAAATAAGCGTATGTTTGTGTCAAAAATTGTTTTATTTCGGAGAATAGAATATAAAACACCATCTAACATCTATAGGAAGAGTCCGGAATCCGCAGAGATTATTCAGAATTTCGGGGAGAAGAACGGCGCGAAATCTCCACGATCTTCAATCGTATCACGCGAACAGAGTATTAACATGTACGCGTTACAATCAACGATAAATATTATTATTATTATTATTATTACAATACGAGACGTAATTTCACGCGTTAAAAAACACGTACGCCATCGGATCCGATTACGACGAAATGATTATTTTTTTATCGTTTCTAGGTTGTGATATATAAATATAATATTATTATTGTCATTTATTTGTCAGCCGGATAAACGCGTGTGTTTTGCGCGTGTTTTTGACATATTATATACGTCACATTTATATATGACATATCATACGATTGTAATAAGTCGAAATTAGTTCGTATTTCGATGCCGCACGTGCACTACAGATAACCGTGTGATATTGCGATTTCCTTGTTTGATCTGTACAATAATATTATCGAATAATAGTAGTTGCACATTCAGGTTCGTTGTCGATTTGTAAGTAAAACAAAACCATACACCTCGCTGGCGTTATAAATATTGAAATTCAGTCGTCTTCGATAAGATTTTTTCTTCTAAATAACTAATTGCTCAATAGTCAAAAATGGTTTAATTAAACGACAAAATCAACCGCTTGAATATATTACTAGGTTTGCGTTCCAGCACAGGATATTCTGAACTCGTTACAAACTATAATCGCGCACTGCAAATCCACGACGCCATAGGACGCGGCTTTACAACGAAAAACTTATACCGTGCGATCCATCCATGGGTGTTCGACACGCTCGCATCTTGTGATTTATGAGTTTAACATGTATATAATTGCACGAGTCTTCCGAACTACAGTCGTAGTCCTATAGAATTTGGATTAGATTTGCCGGAACAGCGTACGCTTGATGGAATACCGTAACGAATTCGATGCATCAATATTTAGAGAGAGAGAGAGAGAGAAATAATGGAGGTTAATGTCGTATAAAAGAACTCTGAACGATACTAGGGAAAAAAATGTGGAGAGCGATCGGAATTCGTTGAGTTTTTAGCAATAATAATAATATTGTTGGACGATAAATAATATGACAGTAAATAGTAATTCTGTTTATAAAACAATACGTATTCGTTGGAGAGAAAAAAACACACGCAAAAATTTGTAGGAAGAAAAACACGGAAAACGATCAGTTGTTTCGACTAATTTGTCCGGACATTTTATTACCTACACGTAGACACTATACACGTAATATAAACGGGTATTAGACAAAACTTTGTGTCGAGTTCACGAATTTTAAACGTCAACCTTGACTTGAATACATTATAATCGGACGTTTTAAACGACTATTGCGGAACGTAAAGGCAAATTAGGCGGACATGTCGCGGTGACGTTTATAAGTCTTCAAATAATTATCGATTGAAACGCCGCAACGTGCAATAGACGTGATCGTGTACGTTCTGCAACAGTCCCTGTAAAACTTTACGTTAATAATATATAGGATTGAAAAAAAAATGTACATATATATATATCGTGATGATAACTTCTAAATTATATATTGTAATCGTCGAAATCGAATAATTCACAACGGTCTCCGTACGATTTCCATTAACCGAATATTTTGAAAGTAGGTAAATTATTACATTACCGCTCGGCAACGTATTATTTTATTTAGTGTCTATGATATATTATAATATTTAGAGGTACGTTTTGGACAATCCGCAGTACAGAGTAACGAGTTGAATATATTTATATCGTTTTTTGTGTTCGAAAATCGGTATAAAGCCGTGTACGAAAAATCGTACAGTAACCGCGGTGTGACTTGTACATGAAATTAATAATTTCATTGTTTAAATAAATCCCGTCTTTCGTGAGAACCTCTTGCAAACCGTTCTTCCCTCGCGTACGGTGGTTTGCCACTATATACTAACTGCTATTTTGCCACGCGTTTAATCTCGATTTTTTATTTTTTATTGATTATTTCGTTATTATAATAATATATTTATAAAGATTGTTCGCGTGACACATATTTTATTCAAACGTCACTTACCACCGCTCCCCCTCTACGGTACGAAAGTCGTACAACGCGTTTACCGCAGTATATTATACACAACTATAAAACCAAAATAAGTCCATTATTTGATTTTACTGAAATTTAATAACATATAACAGAAATAATTTAAGTAAACAATACATTTTTACCGAAAGATACGTAAAAATAGAACATTCATAATTTCGCGTTTTGTAGTTAAAAAGTCAAAACTGATCGTACATATACTAATTGTACGAGAAAAATAATTTATTTTAATATGAATGAAAAAAAAAAATGATAAATAGTGAAAAACGTATAGGTAAATGTGCTGGTTTGAGTTGTCGGGATAAGTATACATTAATCCACTATTTTGTTTTAACACACTCTGAAGGTGAGTTGTTAAAGTCAATCGTAACTTATACGCGTATTGATGTGTGAAATTGTAGTGAAATCGAATGAAATTCACGTCTTATAAATACCGAAAATCGCCTTAAAAACATTTTTTTTTTAAATTTAATTAAGAACGAGTTATTTTCACTTTGAAAATCAATAAGAATTCTGTTATTAGTTTTGTAAATTGTATGGCGCGCGCGTAACCCGTCTTATTATTATTATTATTATTATTTAATCAATGAATTAGTGCCACTCGGCCTAATTGCGATATTTACTGCAGTAAGTGTAAAAAATACTTGAAGAGAACACGTCACTCTGTCAATTACTATTTTCATAGAATAACGTTTAATAGGTTTTGAAAACGGAAAATAATTACGTAATAATTTTTAAATATTGCTACGTATAGGAGTTAATACAATGTTATGTATAGAAATATATGCGCGTATGTATAAAAAAAACCAATGAAATACCATATTGAAATTAAAATATATACGGGAAATCGCGATATGATCGAGAGTTTTTTTTTATAAAAAAAACACAAACGCAAATTTTTTAACAATTTCATTTTTACACGATTAGTCTGTACCTTAATCTAGTAGTCAACATAATTACCACCAAATATTAAGGCACACTTATCTCGTACAGTTTCTGAATACCATCCTCATAGAACACCGCCGCCCGATTTGCCAAGGGGGCCGTTTTGAAGTCATCATCATCGCCGCAACGCTGCTCGCCTAGATGCTTTTTCTCAGTTGAAGGAGCAAGTGGTAGGTAGTAACTAGATGCTAAATCAGGGCTATACATAGTATGATCGAGTTGTTCTCAGCCATATGATGCGATGAGATTTCGTGGGTTCGACGAGCATTGTCACACGAAACAAAACAATCTCTTTACTGAACGTTTTGTTTTTCTATTATATTTTTATCACTACCACTATGCATGTTTTTTCAAATACGAAGAAATAATTTTCTTCATATTTGAAAAAACATGCAGTGGTTTGCAAATCGGACGGTCTGATTTCTATGAGGACGGAATCCAGAAGCTGTTTGTACGCTATGTGATTGTCCTAATATACGGTGATTGTCGTGTTGAAAAGTAGATTGAGTTACAGGCTTTCACGCGAAAAATAAAATTGTTAAAAAAATTGCACTAGTGTGTTTTTAGATCAAAACGGTACTTACTCAAAAAAAAAAAAAAGAAACACGTCATCCGCGTGATTATAAATGATGATGTAGATATGAGCAACGTGGAGAATGAAGCTGAACGCGAAGAGAAGAGCTGAGACAGTGGTATGGAAGACGATAATAATGAATAAGGAGACCGAAACGGATGTATAAAATGCGATGTAGCGGCACGTTACGAAAAACGAACGGAAACACCGCGGCGTATACGTTTAAGCGGATCAGTTCACAAGTGCGACGATTGCTTCCGCGAGCATAAAAAAATGATACGGTTGAGTCAATGTTTTATCACCAAAAAAAAAAGCACGATGGCTTATGATGGCGCTAGCATAAAAGGAGTGTCAAAAAAAAAAAAAAACAAACAATGAACGAGGAGGAGTCTACAAGCACGATACGTAAATACGCGTACCGAGTACCGACTCAATTTTCTTGAAAATAATTTACGTGTGGTATTGGCATTTTGCGGTTATAATACTATAATAATAATAACAACGAATTGTTATTAAGGGGATTGAAAGCGAGCGTTTTCTCTCTTCGTCTTACACACACAAAAACATAGCGAAATAGACGTTTCTTACTTCCAAACGTACCGATCGATCTAGTGATGCGATAAAAAATTTCAAAACGGATTTAAATTCGTCGTGAATTTTACTATAGAACGGCTTTCCCATTATTTTTATCTTGAAACTTTTAAAAGTTGATTGTTGGCCAATTTTTATATTTTAAAATTGTTCAATTAATTTTTAAGGATTTATGAGAAAAAATTATAAATGTGGAGGTGAGTCGATCTCAAGTAGACTTTTTTTTCAAATTTCTTACCGCATCACTAGATCGATCGGTACGTTGAAAGTAGGAAACGTGTATTTTGATATGTTTCGTGTGTATATGTGTGTAAGACGAGGAGAGAGAATATCCGCTTTCAAACCCCTTAATATGGACGTAACAATATAATGTAACACGTGACTTTATCCTTATATGAAGAGCAGTTGAGGAACTCCGTCCTATTCGTATGATTTATCGTTCACCTTCACGTGTAAAAATATTTTTCGTTTACGCTACCTATAAAATATTGAAAAAATAATATCCTTGGCGCAGTTTTTTCTTTTGTTGCGCGAATTACGTTTATAACACGTTCGTAACGCTCATTGCGTATACGATTTAGGTACATTTAGTTGTATGTAGTTTTATTAGTGAACGTAAATAATCCATATATTGAAAACAAAATAATTCGTCTCTCGATAATTACTTTGTTTTATACACGTAACGTCGTATGTTTAAACTGTAGATATTGTATATAATGTCCAAGACTCTAAAATGTCTAAAAACAATCCTCCTATATGAACAAGCAAAATTTATTTGGCTAAAAATCAAAATATTTATTATATTTTAGTCTTTTTTTTTTATTTTAAAAGTATCTAAGTAAAATTTTTTTTTTAAAAAAAAAAGAAAACATTAAATAAATAATTTTTGCGATACTTTTTCTGAATCAATATATATATAGATTAACGAGTGTATACTTATTGTATTTCATTTACGTAACAAAACGCATACGTTTAAAACGTATTTTAAATAAAAACTTCAATTCGATATCATTTTAAGATATAAAAATGCAATTATATATATATATATATATATTAATAAGACATTTTCTTTGTCACTACTGGAATGTAAAAAGATGGGGGGCCGGGTGACAAGGAAAAAAATTTCAATCGTTTTAACGATTCGGTGAATGGCCGCAAGGTTTGGATCGTACCAACAGGAATTTCTGCACTTGTCCTTAACACATTGCACGATCAGATCGACAAGGGCCGGGTTATATCGTTTTTTCGTTTTTGTGACTGCCGCTACGTTAAAGTACTACAATAAAATAAACGCTTATAAGATATATAAAATATTTAAATTCATATTTTTTGTACACGTCATACAACAGCTCAGAACGTTAGGAGTGTTACTGAACGTATGAAATAATTTGTAACCCATTTTATTTTTTACAGCAATATGAAAATTAAAAATAATCCGTTTTTAACGAAATTTCAACCACGTTTTCATGTTATACACTATCCGCCGATATTGTTAAATTATTACGCTGTACGCGTTACGCAGAAAACGTTGGTGGAAAGCGTGCATGTGGTAGATTTCTTTTCGTTTCTTTGTCGTTGTCGATGGCCTTCTACATTTTTTTTTTTTTGTGTGCCATTCTTTGTGTACGTTTTTATGTTTTTTTGTATGCTATATATATATAAGATTAAAAAAACTCAGTTAAAAAATAACCATAAAAATAAAGTCATATTTTTTCGAATAAAAATCGTATTCTGTATTTACGCATCAGTAGTTAGTTTTTGTGTGCTTATTAAACAAATGTACAATTGGATTGAATCGAACTGATATCAACTAAATATGGAATTATTATTGTCAAAATCAACATACGAGTGTCTATAGCAAAATAGTAACTATTATAGTATAATATAACGATATTTTTGTATATTCTATAATATCGAATACTGTAAGAACATTAGTTTTGATAATTTTTTTCCGAAACGCAATCTTTAATTTGTAAAATTAATTAACTTTTTTACGTCATTGAATTGTTTTTTTATAATAATAGATATAAAAGTCAATAGACTTTTTACTCATTATGATTATTTCTTTGTGTTTCCCAGTCGATAATCTATATCTGCTTGTCTGCGAAATAGTTGTTATAACGTGAACAAAAGATAAAAATTGAATTATATTTTTTATTGTGTTACATGTATTATGTGAATAATAGTATTGGCTATACAGTCGAACTGGAAAAAAAAATATTTTAACTTTATGTCTACATTAATCAATATGATCCATAGCTATCTTTCGAATTTTAGTAATATTTTCGAATGGCGAATAGAAAAAATAACCAAGTAGGCAATATTTTATGTTTGAAACAATATAAATTCAATGGTTTCAATAGACTTTTGACGATATAATATTTATTTTGAAACAAATGAAATATTATTATTTGACGAATTTATTTTATGATAAAAGGACACTAAAGCCGAGAGAAATATTCGATATTCGTTTTATATACGTAGTAACCGTATATGTAATAAATAATTTGAAATGAGTCCGGTCGCTGGAAAACGTCTGAAATTTAAATACAGTTTACAGATTTTTGATTTTCTTCTTCTTGTTCACCGGTTTTTAACGAAATATTTTAACGCGCGTAAAAAAAAAAAAAACGAAAAATTTACAAAGACCCGAAAATGTAAAAAAAAAAAAAAATTGTCTCCACGCTATGTAACAAATTATTATCAGCTCCCGCCAAAGCGAAATATTTGCTACTCCACTGCACATATAGAGTGTAAAAATAATAATAAGATTACGTTAATGTGGCAAAATTGTCGATGACAAAAAATATTCTCTCGCATGTTAATACGTGTAACGTTAAAAAACAAATATGTTTTTGGTATTACAATAGTTGGAAAGCGTACGCGTATGTATTTAGACGATTATTGCGTAAAATTATCGATTATACGTATATATTTAACGGAAATTAAAAATTAAATTTCAAACTATTACAGATACGTGAAATCGTTGTCGGCCATTTTTATACGTACGCGATATGTTCGAGAATGACGTGTATACGCGATCGTATAATAATAATAGTAATAATAATAATAATAATAATAATAATAATAATAATATTCACATATCCACAAGCCACTTATTATAAATTAAACGTCAAAAAAAAAAAATAGAAAATAGAAAATAATAATTAATATCATTTGAGGTGTATACATACCGCAATATTTAAATAATGTAATTTCGATTTTTGACGTTATTTTATAACAATAATTTCTATTTAAAAAAAAAAAATTTCGAGAGTGAAAACGCTGTTTTTTAACACATAATTGCCCGTATGTACGCGTGCACTTCCGTCGTCGTTTTTTGCATATATTTATACGTATGTACGTACACTGTAGTAGCATGACGACAGTGACGGTTTGAATATTTACTTCTTACCGGGGCGGATTAAATAAAATCACTCACATAACCCAAACACGTTTTTCTCGTTTCGCTCGATTTACTTTAGAGTTTTCCTTAAACATCATTACGTTCAAAAATGTATCATTAAATATCTTCATAAATTAACTCGTATACAGAATTCTAATTTATCTAACAGAAATTTGCCATTAAAACGTTTCTAGACCCCTTTAAAATTTATATCAAATCTTTTCAAAAATCAAGACAATTTTCTTAACAAACGATCCGTTATTTATGATAACAAATTTCGCATATAAAAAATTATAATTATTATATTATATAATTTTTTGCGTCGTCCATATAAAACCACGTATTTGCGTTTGCAAATATAATATGAATTTCATTGCATTATAAAATATATATATATAATATCATAAGTTGTCTTTTCAATTTCATATAAAATAACATATTATTATTATTTTATAATATCCGTAGATTCTTAACAATCGTAAAATGTTTGGATAATAATAATAATAATATATTTAGCATATGTGAATACGATTGATCGCTCAGTCCGCACCAAACTGAACACCCACGTATACCGACAGAGCGCGCCCGTTGAACGCAATAAAACCGGAAAAGAAAATAGTCAACAGAGAGCGATACGACAACACAAAGAGGGGATAGCCACATAGAATAACACGTATAAATAGCGGTTCGTAACAGACGGGCCGCTCAGTTGTGCTACGGCGGTCAAACATGAATAACGTTATTCGCGTTTGCCCTGTGTGTGTGTGTGTGTGGGTGGTAAAGTAGGAGCAGCCACTAGTTAGTAGATTGAAGCGTCTAAAAATGTCTGTTTACGCTAATGGATAAAAATCATAACCCCCGCAGGGATGTGAACAAATATCAGCCTATGTTCGTTATGGAGAATTGTATATTTGACTAAATCGATTCTTATTTGTATCTTTCAACATTTTGGAGTTTCGGTTATAAAAATATTTTATTATTATTCCTAGTTACGTCCATGCGCACATGTCTCGAATTAATGCGCGTGGGTTGTCTCGAGGAGGTTCTTTCTTTGGCAAATCTTTTGACTTATCGCCGTTCGTACAAAATATGTATTAAATATTTTTAATATACGTATCTAATTTAAAAATGTGAAATAAATGAAAAATAAGTAAAAAAAAAAAAATGTAGAATGACGACAAAGAGACGAGGAAGAAAAACGATAAAATTGTTAATCAACAACTAATAAAATATGTGGTCGGGACCGTTTCATTATGTTACGCATTATCTAAATATCGTTTGTCTGCTGCTGCTGCTTTTCCCAACCTGCATACAAAGTATACAAAAAAATGTTCTATTCCTGTATTACTTCTACGCGTCTGTAGAAATACAAGATTATATACTTGAAAATGAATCATTCGAGATTTTCATATTTTTTTTTTTTAGATTAATCTTGAAAAAGACGCGTTTACGCGTTCTGCAAACGGACTATCGACGTTCGCGGAAAGGATTTCGAAATTGATTGTAAAGAGACGATTCGGGAAATCTTCTGATGTAGGTACCAAAAAAAAAACCTCTGTTATTACAAACAACAATAAATGGAAAAAAGAAAATTAATTTTCTTCGAATAAAAAATAGAAATGCAATTTTTTTTTTTTTAACTGACGGCAATAATAATCCGTATTCCTCGATATTTTTTTTACAAATTCACCTCGCCACTCACTGCATACACAAGCAATAAGTCGTATTACTGTGTTTACGTGTAAGTACATATTATATATACACGCGGTTTCGGACGTTATAAATCGGCTCCGTATTACGCGTTTCCGAACTCTATAATTATTTCGTATACGCATGCGCGCGTTATTTTCTGTTCGATTATGTTTTTCTTCCTCCACACGAACATTTCGCGCACGGACCAATCGACGTACAAAAAATGTTTACGGGACTTTTCGCAATAAAACATATTTTACGGTACCCACTTATTATAATATCTTACGGTTATTCGTAATGATACTTATACAAGGACGCGGCGGACGATAATTTTACAAAAAAAAAAGAGAAAAAAACGTTAAATGTATCATTAACGATGTACGGAAATTGGCAGGTCCGGTTGTCGGACGTGAGCGGAAAAAAAAATTCAATGAGAACAGAAGAGATGTTTGGAATTTTTCATTTTTTTGGTTTGCGCTGGGTACAAAAAAAAAAAATCTTTTTTTTCTTATATACTTACAGTTATGACGCGTAACGTTTATATATTTCATATTCAATTGCTCTCACACATTTATGATGTTCAGAAATTTGAACGCCCCGGGAAAATATAGTAAATTTTAAATTTCTTGTGACGATAATAAATGTTTTAAAATAGTGAATTATTATAACTCACTATTATACGGATACACTTACCGATCGTCCAATTGATTCGCTCGCAATTTCTACAATCCACTACTGAATTCACGACACAACAGTTTTTTTTTTTTTTACACACGTTTTCATACAGTTTTGGAAGGCTAAAAAAAACGCTCATGCCTCATGCAAAAGAATATATATATATATTATAATATTTAAAATAAATACAATCGTTAAAAGAAAAAAAAATAATACTTAAATTTTTCTTTTTTTTTTGAAATTTGTGCGATGGCGTGTATTGATCGTGCATCGTTTATAGGTCACGATTGTCGTTCACCGATCTTACGGAAAGGTTTTAAATACGGAAATCGTGCGATAAATATTGAATAATAATTATCGCGAAAATGCGTAATTTCAGATTACCGGAATACAAATAATGCGCCCGGGTACATTTAAATTTCAGGACGTCTTATTTTATATATATAATACGCTATTTACGTATGGATTTAGTACAAAAATACGACGAGAAATATAATAATAATATATATTGCAGTGTTTATGGAGATTTGCTGAAATTATCCGACATCGAATCGAAAAAAGTTAAATGAAAATAACATACAAATCAGTGTGTGTAATAAGCGTTGGAATTGAGAAGATTACCAGTATAGAGATGGACTTCGTTTTCACATCATTATTTATCCCTTATTGTACCTAACCTTAAATATACTCGTACATATGATGGCGTAAAAAATCGGAAAATCGAACACAACTAAATGTATTATCGTTATAGAACGCTTTATGTTTAGACGTGATTGTATTTTGTTCACGGGTCATAAACCGCTATGGTAAAATGTCAGATCGATAACGTTTTCGCTCTGATAGGAACGCGCGTAAAATACATTTTTTTCAAAGTCTTTTTTGTGTGTGTGTCTGTGTGTTTTTGCGATCGAATAATAAACATAAAAAAAAAATAAAAAAATAGTCCTGTTCGGTTCAGAAAATTTACAACAGTGACTTTGAAGTATATTTTTAAAACAGAAATCACCCCTTCCACTACGTGTCTCCACAATTCACGCACCGAATCCAGGAACCGTTGTTTCAGCGTTTAAAAACGTTCGAATTTAAAAACAATACGAATTTATAAGCCGTTGATTTAATTTCGAAATATAATCGTAATATCTGTTTATAAAGACGTTTATATACAACTTATGCATATTTTGTTTTGTATATAATACAATTAATAATAAACTCGGGTGGTTAAAAAATGTTCAATAAATTTTTTGTTCCTTAATACGTATAATGTACGCGCGTATTCGGTAAACGCTTCAAGACTCTATAGGACCGCGCGCCTTAGTTTTGAACAAAAGTAATTTTCCGCAAAAAAATAAAAATATAATACATTTTGTCGGAAAACTCGGAAATTGTGACAAACGAATTTTTTTTTCCTTTTTGACTGTGTAATTGAACAAGTAGTAACGCGTCAAAATTCTAAGCGTCTAAAAAAACCGCTGCTGATGATCGCCGTCGAAATGGCGCGAAATCCAGTGGAAATTTTCTTCTCCTTAATTATTGATCGTAGTAGTTACGTGTCTCGGTGAATATTTCCAGTCTGCATATGACCGACCGTTAGTGGTTTCGAAAAGAAATCCTCTCGCAGAATGTAAAAGAAAGAGAAGAAAAAAAAAAAAAAAAAAATGATAAATGTATATCGGTTTTTACAATACGAAATTTCCGCGGTCCGGTGAGGACGGAGGACGGAGGGGGAATGCGCTTGTGTGGTGTCACCCCGGGTAGCGTGCGCGACGCGGTGAGTCGGACGACACACGTCGTGAAAGCGTGACATCGGCACCGGTCGGTAACGATCGGGCCTATAGCGGCAACGACCTGTCCGCCCGGAGGAGGCGGCCGCGGCGGCGTAACCGGAGGACCGCTCCGGCGGTGTCGTCCGCCGCCACCGTCGACCACCACCGAGTTCCCCGTGCCAGCGGTTCAGTAGTGAAAGAACAACCGTTGCGGTAACCGCGCGCGCGCAACGTGCGTTTTTCTCGACAACAATAATTAAATAATAATAATAATAATTTCCAACGGTCGCGTGTCCGCAGTTCGGTCATCGTCTCCGTCGTGGTTACAGGGGTAGGAGAGAGATTTCATTTTTTTTCTTTTTTTTTTGATTTTCGATTTTGTTCTCACGACGAAAACGTTTTTTCGTTCGCGTTTTCTCGTCGGGGGTTACGCGCAGTGTCGTTGGCGTTTCGCGCGCATCGCACGTGGAGAAAAAAAAAAGATCTTCTCCGTCATTGCACGGCGGAGATTCCAATACATGGACCCCGGCGCGCGGTACTCGCCCACGTCGGTCGCGTTATCGGTGGTATGCGTAAACGACTATAACGTTTTACAACGAATGGAAATCGGTGATTTTTTATTTTTAAATAAAAAAATATTTATATATGTGTATGTATTTTATCACGTTTTATCGGATTCGCGTAAACCGGCAATTGGAATTTTTTTTTAAAAAAAACGTGACGACGGGGCGGCGTTGTTTCGAAACAGTTATCTCGCATCGGGGAATGCCGCGGCGCGTACAAAACAAAACAAAACGAAAAAAAAAAATAACCGTATTGTTTGGCAATAGACGTTTCGCAAGTCGTCCCGCGGCGCGTGTCGTTTCGCAAAACCATCGACGCGTTTTCTATCTTTTTGTATTCGTCAACGAGACAACGTATAAAAAATATACATATTATATTATATATACACTCACGAGCGCCGTCGGTTATTTATTATCGGCGGTCCCCGCTGCTCTGTTTAGTTATTGTTTATTTCATTCCGTTTCGTACGCGCGAAACGAGAAAAACGCGCGTTTCGTCCACTTTCTCGGTTACTCTACCCATCGGGAATTTCTACCGATTTTTCTTTTCTTTATTTATTTTTTTTTTTTTTACCATACAAATCGCACACGCCGTCCCGCGTTTATCGTACGTTAAATAATGATAATAATAATAATAATAATAATAATATCAATAATAATAATAATAATAATAATAATAATAATAATAATAATAATAATAATAATAATAATAATAATAATAATAATAATAATAATAATAATAATAATGATCGAGTCGTCGTCGTCGTCGTGTGAAAGTCTCTCAGTGTTTCGTTAATATACGGGATTTTAGACACACGACCACGCTTGAAATTCCGAAGACGTCGTACGCAATCGGAACGAATTTCGTTTTGAAGAGAGACATGTTTTACAGCGTTTGTTGTTTTTTACACTCGTTCATTAACGCACTGAGAGTATTACCTCGTCGTCGATACACATTCCGCCGCGCGCACACCTATTGTATCGTATAATAATAATAATAATAATAATAATAATAGTAATAATAATAATAATAATATATTACGTTTGGTCGGGTGGGATACGAAATCAATTGATTCACTAAACGTTCGTTTCAGTGCACGTCTACGGTCCGGTCGTCGAGGTCGACGTGTTATTTTCTGTGACGACGTTCGTATTATTCTCGGGAGAATATTGTGCGAGCAGCAATTATTATTCGTCGTGTGATTCACGTTTATTTTTATTTTTTTTTTGTTATACGTATATTTTGTTGTTGTTGTTGTTGTAAGTCCGAAAAATTATCTCGAGTGACTTGAACGGCTGCTGTGTCAAAACAATAATCAATTTCCGTCATAATTATTATTTATACTCGATAACTCCTGTACATACAAGCATTATATATATATACGAGTATATTATTTTACAATCGGTTATTTTTGTTTATAAATTAATTTTTTTATTATTATTATTATTCGAAATTCGATTTTTTTCCCCTCGTCGTCCCCAGCATTTTACATTTCATAATATTGTCAAATTAAAAATCAAATCGTTTTTATAAGTGTCTCTATTTATTTATTTATAGCCATAGATTGTTATTGGCCTATAAGACTGAATACACATTTCGTGTTATACGTTACGGTTTGATGAATATTATAATTTTTCGTCTAGGCCATTACTGCGCGTTTCTCGAATTCAAATATACTGTAAGTGTCGTCGATTGTGGGCTTTTTCCGTTCTCTAGGATACGACGTGCTGTTGATTGTTCAGGGCAGTGATTGTGATAATATGTTCTGTAATCAATGGAGAGTATCGCCGTGCATCACACAAATTCCTTGCCGATCTGCAGGCGTGAATGGATAAGACGTTAATGTCCCATTCGAGATCTATTTATTACCATTTGCTCTCTTCTACTCGAATCGTCTGGATAATATATAATCATTTGTATTTTTTTTTTTCGAGTTCTCCTTAAACGAGTTCCATTGGTTTTCGCCATATTTTTGTTATTAGTTTCCGAGCTTCATTTATCACGTGTTTTTAGTTGCTATTCTATGATGTTGTTTCATTGTGGTTGTAGACGAGACCGCTTCGTCTGCTTTTTCGTTTCTCGGGGGACGCCCACGTGTGATATGGTATTACTCGTATATATTATGAATTCGATGTTCTCTTCCGTTCATGTTAAAAAGTGTTATATTAAAACGAAAACGGGATATTTCAGAAACGACGGAAACATGTTCACACACGTGATATATGTATATACGATTTGTGACAACGAAATCTGTACGACTCTCTCTCTCTCACTGTTTCTACAATTGACTTTGAAAAGTATCAAACGCTCAGGACGTGTTAGAATTTTGCGTTGTCAAAATATCGCCCGGTGGAATCTCTATTTAATTGTCGCCTGACGTATATAAATATTTACGTGACGTACGCCGCCGGGTATATTCAAAACAAATACAAACTCTGTATGAAGGAGGAAAGATTGAATAGAATTTAAAAAACAAAAACTACGTGACAACGCAGAAGTGAATCTCAAAAGAAATCTACTATTTTTTTTTTTTTAGAGCATTGCCGTTCTATTATTAAGCATTTGTTTAATATATGTGTAGGAAAGCAACGTGATGATGACGTCTTATTGTTAATACACATTGTAATAATATAGAGTCAACCGTTATACACGCGTAGAGGGTAAATCGTAAATTTCTAAAGCGAATTTTAAACCAAATTTGTAAATTTTAAGTACCGAATTATTTTTTTTATTAAATTTCGCTAAACGCGATGATTAAAATTCAAAACAGTGAGGTACGTTTTGACAAAATATTTCCAGAACAAATTTTGTTTAATTATGCATATGCAGTTAGTGAAACACACTCTTGACATTTCTGTTTTTGTCCTGTCGTGTTTTCACGTACATTTTAGGAATACAGTAAAGATTAGAAAACGTTTATACGTTTTTACAAATATTTTTGCCAACAACAATGCGTTTTATAAACCTCGAGTTTGATAATTTCATAGCATTAGGCGTTGTGTGTTTTGTTCTAATGCTCTGTTAAACCCACGTGTTTTTCTGTTATACGTCAGATAAACAGTACGAAGAACAGCAAAAATTTCTTTATTGTAATACGCGATTTTGCGAGAAAATCACAACGTCGTACATAATATAGGTATGTCTATTATACGATTTTGAAGAGTGCACAAGGTTATAAATAAATTGGTAAGTTTATTTAGACCTTGGGGGCACTTCATTGGAGTTATGAAAAAGAATGTAAACAGTATAGGCACACTGTCGCGCTGCAATCGTATATACACGTAGTATATTGTGTTCGATTTTACTGTTCAGTTTCTATTATTTATATTATACGTTCGATACGCAAACGCGTGTGTATAAAATGTAAAAATAATGTCTATTCTTCTTAGATTGCGTATAAATTGTTAGAAAATATAATTATTTTTTATTTTGTAACGGGCGGTTTTTTTTTCATAAAACATTTAGACACCGTCCATATTACATTGTAGACGATTCGTACACAACAATAATCTCGTATACTCGTATCTCGACAATATATTATATATATATATATATATAATCTTGTACTGCGTAGCGTAATTGTGTCATATTATTTTCAAATAAAATATATAATAACTGTACTCTGAAAATCACCGTAGAATGGAACACGTAATGAAACGAATTTCGATACGGAACGAAGTCTCTGAAAACATCATCGTTTTAATGTCTGACGACGTCACATCTCAGATACGTTAATATGAGATTATATCGCTGTGCCTCTCGGAAAACAATAATTATTATCGATGACGCGTGCACTGAAGTGAAATCCTATAACAATTTAATAGATTTGATGAATAAAATTCGATATATTTTTTTTTCTTTTTTGTCTCGACGAGATGTTGTCGTTACGTAAACCGTAAACAATTCTCCAAAGTTTTCTAAGTTTACCACAAATATTATAATACGATGTACTTTATCTTATCGATTTTCTCGTTTTACATTGCCCGTTCTTACGATATATCAGGTTTTACACTTTTTTCTTCTTTCTTATAATGTTATTAATTTTTAATTATAATACAATTTTGTATCAGTCGATCGATAATATACGTCATTTCTTTACGCAAATTATTATTATCGATACCATAATATTTTACAACGTTCAAGTTGTGTTAGCATATATCTTATATTATCATGTATCTGCTAAAATATTTTATTTATATTTGTGTTCATATAGAACATAATATTACACATTATTTGTGTAGACGAGTCATATAGGAGGCGGTTCCCCTTGTATTTTAATGACGTTTATCCCCGTGGGTTCTTATCTGAATTCGGATCGAAATATGAAATTAATCTAAGTAGGCGTTTTGTAATTGTTACTCACGTTACCTTATAATATTTCCGTTGTTAAAAAAAACAAACATTTTTTATTTTAATACAGTAGTATTATATTGATTATAAACACTTCTCCCGAGTAATAAATCCGTAGTTTTCGATCATTTTATTATTATTATTATTATTATATTTTTAAATAATCTAATACTCCATTCTCATTTTCTTTTTATGTTTGTTCCCGTTTAAACGGTTTTCATTATTATAGCGTAATTAAACAATATTTTCATTGTTTTTGTACATAAATGTTAAAATTGTCAAAAACTATTTTAAAATCCGCGTATAGTGAAGATGCTTTTACGGAACGTTCGATTGTGAACAATTTATGAGAGTAGTCGTTATGACGCGTAGTTTTAAATTTTCGTCAGAACCGCGTTGAACATATTTTTTCATGAAATAAAACTAGGCCACCCGGAGTTCGGCTGATTATTATTATTATATAACGTGCCAGTAGATATGTCTTATGCGCGTTCAAAAAACATTTATTACGAATTCCGTTGGTCCGATTTCGTGTGTTATTAACATTATTTATAAGCAAAACATTTTGCGCGTAACCGATTTTAATCGTTGTAATTTTATTTCTAAGCATATAACGCGAAAAATTCCATAACGGGTTTAACACAGATTCATATTGTTGTAAAAACCATGTATGAAGGACATTTGTCGTAGCGGAGCGTGAAGGCGTTTGTGTTCAGCTGTTCTCTTATCATTAAAAAAAATAATAATAATAATTTAACCGAATCAGAGAGCCTGTACGCAATCATTCGGTCAAGGTAGACGCTTGTTATTTAGCAAATACGTTTATTGTTTACGCGTTTATTATTATGTTTTCAAATTAACCAACTGGCAAGGGTTTTCGTATACGTCATTTTTTCCGTCTCGGATTAGCAATTCTACAGAATTATACGGTGCTATTGCGGTTTCGTGTAGTCGTGATGAATAAATAACGGCAATCATTCGTACGAATATATTGTAGTTACGATAAAACGAACGACGAACGAGTTTTAAAAAAAAGAACAAACAAACGTAGAAAAAACGACTGCGTCGATGATGATGATGATAATAATAAGCGTACACTTTTTTTCCCCCAACCCGAAACAGCAATACGATTGTGTAAAAAACCAAAAGGGTTTAACGTATATCAAACTGTATTTATCGATACGTATGGAATTGCGAATATTACGAATTTCTCTCGTCATACCTAAATTGCGAATATTGATGTCGGTAATAGATCCCCCACCCCCCGTCAAAGTCGTTTACGCCAGTGAGTAGCGGTAATGTCGATATTCTATTACTGTTTATTATAATAAGAATGAAATTAATAATTTTTATGACAACGCGTTTCAAATATAAAACCATACGATCGACGTGTGTAGGGGAACAGCTGAAACCTCGTCGTCGGTTTCTCGTGACTTATTGCGCGCTTAATTGCTGCTGCGCCGGTACACGGTATTTCACAATCGGAACGTGTTAATATATATATATATTGTGGCTACAGGACTTAACTGTAAAACGACTGGTAGGAAGTGTACGCAAACGCATGCTTGGCTGAACTAATGACTAGAAATTCGAGTGTTGGTATTAGTTACAAGAATAGACGCTACGCTACACTATACCGTATAAAATACGCTCTTGTATCGCGAAGAAAGAATATTATATTATTGTCTATTTGAAAATGTAAACTCACGTTGAATTTAAATTTCATAAAAATAATATCCGAACGCGAGTTGTTGGGGGGGGGGAGGGGGGTTTAAAGCATTCGGAATATATTATAAGCGAAAAAATAAATAAATATCCGAGTACAAAACGTAAAATTATACACGATTATTATTATTATTATAGTTTAGTTGTATGCATTAAAACGGTTATTGGGGAAGGGGGGAGGGCGTACCGGTGATTTGATTTCAAAGCTTATACAACAACTGTGATCGAATTTTGAAAAGTTTTGCGCCGATAGACGTTTGAGATCGCGTATACTCCGGTGGTGGTTCGTTTTGGCAATTTATTTTTGAATTACGATCGTATTTGTAACATTATTATCGTACAGAAATAAGCGTGTATTCACTTGGAAATGTGAATTCGGGGGGTTTTTTTTTTTTTTTAAAGCGTCGTCGACGACAATGGAAATCCGTTAAAATCGTTTTTTTTTTCCCCCCGTTCTTTTACATAGAATTGCACGTTTTTCTTTTGCACGAACGAAAGCGGCAAACGATTAATTAGTCGCGCAGTGCGTGCTCGTATAATATGATGTGTATATCAATGTCCCGTGTTGTCGCAGTCGTCGGAGAAATTCGTCGACGAGTATAATAATTACAATAATATTGTGTGTTCTTCGTACGCCGAGCGATTTTTTTTTTTTTTGTTCGCGCATTTTCTTTTCCTTTCCGCGAAAACGCGCAGACGACGCGCGTCGAAACGACGATCAACGTTTATACCGTGTTATATATTCGGACGAAACATTTTCTTTCCTATTAGGTTAGAGATACTCGTGGATCCGAACGACAATATAAAATGTATTATTCTACAGGTTTCGACGCTATAATAATGACGCCTTCGTCGTCGTACCGCGGCGAGACTCTATTACGCGTACAATATTCGTATTACACTACTATTATTATTTATGATTTGATTGCATTCCGACGTATGATAATTATCATCGCGTCCTACTACGCGATATATATTACAGTGACTTCCCGATGATATCGGAAGAAGAAAATGATTCATATTTCGAATATCGTTCGCGTGTCACGCACGCGCCAGTCAGTCGTGTAGGCATAGTGGTTTACATTTAGTCCCCGAACACGTACACGCCTCGTATTGCGACTTCGTTAACGACAACGTCAAAGGCTTCTTCCTTCGAACAACACACAATATAATAATACACTGTGCATATGGGTGAGATCAATTTGTCGTACCGAATAAAAGCGGCTTTCGAAACCAATAAATCCGACGACTTAACTGCACTACAAGGCCGTCCAGAAATATCGTTTAATTCAATTAGTCTCGTTCTCGAACAATTCCCGTTGACTTCTTACGCCGCCGTGTATTCGCACGTACGTATTTCTCGAGGTTTCACCAGGATTATCGCGTGTTGTGCGCCTTCCTTAAATTATTCTATCGTTTTTCTCATATTATTTATTTATTTTTTTTTTTTTTTGTTTACCGTGCACGTAACGTACGCGCAAAAGAAAAATTGTCGAATACAGTAAAAAAAAAACCTTTCTACACCGTTCATTTGAATGACGTCAAATCGGTCGATATGAACGCGGGGGATATACTATTATTTCGATATAAGTAAAAAATTACGTAAAAAAAATTATTTATAGTTACACGACTCTTGTTGGTATATATAAAAACGTTAATTAATATTTTTAAACGTTCTACAACAAATAATGGAGATTTATCCGTTATTTTAAAATAACAAAATTATACGATAATATTAATTTTCGTATAATTTAAGAGAATGTTTCGTAAATGGTTGTAAGACTTGTTTTATTTTTTTTGTAAAACGATAAATAGAAACGTACACTATTCGTACGTATACGGGGAAAAATGATGGACACGTTTTTCGCGTGTCTCATTGCGTTCACTGAAATTACAATCGACTTGCGCGTTTCAAATGTGTTATGATGACCAGTAACGGCGGAGTCGATATTTTCCAATAGGTATAAAAAAAAAAAAATACAAAACGTCGTACATAATATATTGTGTTCCGCACGTAACACACACACACACACATATTACTCACGAGTTCCCGGTTTTATTATATCGTTTCACTTTCACTTTGGATACCTACGCGTTTGAATTAATTTAAACGATTCGATTTGATTTTTTTTTTTTTTTTTTGTTCGCGTTTTATCATTTTCACGTTAACGAAATTATTATTATTATTATTTTTTGAACAACGTTCGCATTTTTCGGTTTGTTAAAAATATGATTTCAAATTTTCCCTCTATATTATAGCCGCACTGCCAAGACTTATGATTGTATACAATCCTTATTATACGCGTACAGCATCGATGTGCATTGCAAAATATTATTAATAACGTTATTGTACGTATAATAACCGGTAATCCGTGCCGGAACGTAACCTCCTCAATGGTTGTCGATGATTTATCGCGCATTTTCAACGCCACCGCTCCGGTGCGGAATATTTGCGTTTTCTCTCGGAAACGCCATTACAATTATTATTGCGGTTATTGTTTGTAATAGGTACACGGCATTAAAATATCTCTGTCGCAGACGTGCTAACCTTAACACCGGTTAACCATATACCGGTTAACCCGTCGTATGCACTGTCCGACCGCGGTATAATATTTTTATTGAAACGGGTTCCGGGTATCAGCTGTTGTATTCGCGTTTCCGCACCAGATCAAAATCATTGATCTTATTAAATACGCGATCGTACCGCTTAGTATTTTAGGCTTTGGGAATTATTTGGATAGAGCGTCGAAGCTCGTTCGTAAATTCTTCGCAAACGTAGGTTGCGTTCATTTTGAATTGTTATATCGTTCGCGTACTAGAAAACGGAGAAATCCATTTCGTCGCGTATGATACAGCTATGATTGTACCGAGTACAATAATATTTTTTATAGTTATTATCTATTTTTTTTTGCTATCCAATTGGCCCCATATTTATTTCCACACGCACGTACGGAAAACTGCGTATAAAATGTTTTACAATAGAAATTGTCGTCGGTATTTATAAAACTGTGACGTATAAATATTCCCATTTTTTTTTTTTTTGCTGTAACGCCGAAATAATGACGAATTTTCTTTTCACAAAATATACGATTCCGCTCGTGACGAATTATTTGTCTGTTATACGGATTACTCTGTGTGTCCAATAATTATTATATCATTATACGTTATTACGAAAAAAGTTTTTTGTTTTTTTTTTTTTTGTATCGGGATATAAATAAATTATTCGTTTTCGAAATAAAATTAAAATATATATAAATTTAATAATTCGACACGAGATATCGCAATTTTTTTCCCCCGCGATTACGTTTAATTTTTTTTTTATCCTCATTTCATCGTTATAAAACGTCGAATTCAAATACACATACAACAGGATCTGAACGTTATGTTAGAGACTATATTTTTATTTATAGGCATTAATGGCTAATACGTTACTGTAGCAGATTTGTATTCTACTCTCGGTCAAAGTGAAAGTTTGAACATTATATTTCATTTCGAGGACTTTATTATGTATTTAGTATAATACACAATATTATGTTCCGTGTCCACTTAAGTTCTCAATGTTAATAGGTTACACGATATAACTTATAAACGTGGTATAATGGACAAAACGAAAGAAAATATAATATGTAAATGTGTTTCGCTAAAACTCGATATTCCAGTCACGTCGTGTGTTCAATATTTATAATGGCCATGTGGTTGTATATTGCAGGATGGTGGCAGTTTCTTAATAATTCACGTATATTTTTATATCGTGTGTATTATCTACGCGTAATGCGATTTTTTATTCATCTATGTACAATACGGTTTCACAAGTCTTGTGTAATCTTCAATATTGGCTAGTTTATATTGAATTAGAAAAAGGCGCGCGTTACACACGACAGCAGCACTCAGAGTATAGGGTCCAATTTTTTAATTCGTCCAATTTCTTTTTTTTTATGCCGGTATACAAGTCGGTATATTGTTATTTATCGATTTCAATTTGAATTGAATTAAAAGAATCGTGTTAAATATTTTCAAATTATGTTAATATCGCGCAAATGTGGTTATAGGATTTCATTTTGTGAGAGGACGGTCATAACCATAAGAGAATTAATTTTAATTCTTAAATTGATTTTAAATAAAATATTGATTTTTTTTTTTATCATGAATTTGATAATAGCCAGTGCTCTTCTCTAAAGCCGTTACTGATATCGTATAAAACGTTATTAAAAATCGTTATAATTTTATTTATAACGCTATTATTCTTTATTATATTGTATAAAAAAATGTAACAAAATACTAAATAAAATTATATGATGTATATATCTGTAACTATCAAGCTGTGTGTATTATATGTATTATATTTCATCTTTGTTAATCGGGCTGTGACGCGGACCTGTTATGTTTCATACCGCGTAATATAAAACGCCCCTTTTGAAAAAAAAAATAATCGTTTCTGTTTTATATTATAAAACGTCGACCAAACGTGTCGCGCGATTAGATACGAGTATGCATCAAGAGTATGATATTTTATTTCACTCTCTTTTTAAGTTTATAACTACCGTAATCGGTTTTCTTTTTATTCTTTTATTATCATCATCATTTCGCCTTTTATACGCGTCTTGTGAACGCAGCCAACTAACGTATTTCGTTTTAGTACGACGTGTAAACGGGTTTCGCGTTAAAATCCATTAAACCGTTATTATATTCGCCGAGAAGTAACGAGTCTATAATAAAATACATTGAATTTTAGAATTCATATTTATTTGAATTTATATGCGAAAACACGTTACATTATTATATGTTAGTCGAATAAGAGGCAACACAGCGATTTATAAAAATATGAACCTCGAATTCGCTCAGCGCTCGCTTACATCCATTTCGTGTTTATTTTTATTTAAAGTATTACGCAAGTTCCAAGGAATTAGTAATTTTTTATTTATTCCCGTACGAGTGAAAATTGTCCACTGCTGCTCGTTCGTATATGTATTTAATTAAAGCACTCTTAAACATATCCGCAAACAATATGCGTCAATAATATATCTTATTTGCATGTTTCGCATAACTATATCGTATCGGCGACGTCTTGTGAATTATATTTATGAGAAATATGCACAGATAAATAATACATATATTGATAATCTCTTAATAATATATTTATATGTGTTTGACAATATTTGTGAAGCGCAATACATCGTGGAGATACATCATTTTATTGTTATTTTTATGTCATTCAAACTGTTATCACGTAAGAAAAAATCCTGCAAGTCAATAATAATAATAATAAAAATTATATAATATTATAATAAAATTAAAACTTATATGTGTACGCGTGTTTTTCCGTGGTGCAGCATATTATGTCGCAACTATATAACATATATTTTTCGACGACGGCGTATATCTAATTCGAATCGCTAACAGATAGTTATTACCGAGAATTTATATATTATAACTCGGCGCATATATTCTTATATAGGTATATTTTTGTGTTTATTGAGTCTGTCGTGTGTGTGTGGTATTATTTTTTCGAGAAATGAAAATATTTCAAGGTAAAATTCAAGTCTAAAACGAGTTTTACATACGCTCGGTTGAAATGTAAGGAACTATATAGCTATTATAATATATTTGTTCGTATAATTTAAAAGCCTCTTGGAATATACGTTTATATTTGTGTATATCTTTGCGATTTACGTCTAATGTGTGTGTGTGTGTGTATTGAGTGTTTTTTAGGTTTACGTATCGCTATAAATCGTTATAATTAAAAACAAAAACACACGTTTTTCATATTTATACTTTATATATGCGTACACCGATTTTCTTGTGATTTGAAGTTTAAGTTCTTTTTTGAAAAGCATTAAATACGCTTATGTATACACAAGAAAGCGGTTATCAAATATTATTAATGCTTACGCGTTTTTAATAGACAGTAAAAAAAATATAATCATTAACTATGAAAATTACTTTAGTTTCTTCTATAGGATGTAAGTATACAAAGGGAAAGTTTCATAATTATATGTACATAGCTGGTAGTACACTTGGATTGATTGACGAGGACGTTCAATACTTAATATTTTCTACACAATATGAGATTTATATTATACTTGTAGCGATTTTGGATTTGTCCTATTTACAATGGGTTTTTCAATAGGTATTTCTTTTTATCGAATTGAACGAACGCGTGGGAAGGAGGGAGTAAATACTTGTGTATAGACAACTCACATTGTATAGAGCTGTTGAAAAACGTTCATCGATTCGACGTTTGGTATATTAGCTACGGTTACTATTTTTAGTATAGAATTACAGAATGGTTTAAAAGCCGTGTCATATAAGGTTATTATTATTATTATTATTTACTAACATTTTTAATCTAAAAAGAAAAGAAATTGTTTTTCAATCGTAAACAACGCGCTATTTACATAATGTTCTTAATAATATGTAATAAATGACAACGATACGATAATTAAACGATATAGTATTATTACTAACGTACACATTTAATTATATAATACGGTAATTTTTATGTGTCTTAATTATTTTCAAATAGACTTATACGATACAACGTTTTATGATTCATATTGTTTTCTAACTTTTTTTTTTTTTTACGCATTTTATTAATTTTTAGGTTATTTTTAACACATTCATTTAAATATTACGCGATCGAAATTAAAATCCATCCAATATTGAACTATAAACACAGTTTTGTACAAATACAACACAAAGTGTAGCTTGTGTATTGGTTTTTTTATTAATAAAACGGTTCTCAAACTTTTCCTGATGTCAAACAGTCGCCGCGATTAGTAAATTACATACAGGCGTTTTCATAAATTTGTGTTTTTATCGTGTAACATTGTTTCGATAGTGCGCGTGGACACGCCAATTGTTAAAATAAAAATACTAATCGTTTAAAGTGAATTTTCTCAAAAGAAAATTTTGATACGGCATTTTTTTTTTAAAAGTTTTTAAGTAATAAATACATTTTTTAAAAGGCATTTTTCGATATCTTTATACCGTTGAAATCCGTATTTTAGTGATGACTTTGTTGCACGTTTTTAGTATACGAATTTTACGCGAACTACGAATATAATATTATGAATTATTATTTTGGGATAATATAATTATAATCAATAATCGTCATTTTACTCAAAACATTCCATATGCATGTGTAAACATTTTAGACGTTCTGTTTTTTTTTTTGTTTCTTCTGGTTTACTTTCTGTTCACTGTACTACAGTAAACGTTTTCAAATATTTACATAAATTTAACGAAATCAACACACACAGTTGCTGTTATTATAATGTATACATAAATTAACAATATATGTCCCACACGTTATAGCATCTAAAATCGTACGAACCGCAGACACGTTTTGCGTTTACCATATTATATATATAAAAAAAATAAATAAATAAATAATAACTGGTACGTTTTCGATGATACCGCCGTATGTATATAAAATATATAAACTAATATTTATCATAAAAAAAAAGAGCAGCGTTTCGAACTACTATGTTTTATTATTAATAACGAATGTGGCGGAGAGAGGGGTGGTAACGTATTTTCTTTTTATATATACGTACTATTCATGTAGGAAAAATGTTTTACTTTCGGTCGTATCGATAAATTTTATTTAAGCGCGGAAAGATCGGAAAACCTATTTTCGACTGGAAATGAAAGAATTATGGCGAGTTGTCTATCGAGCCACGAATTATAATGTCGTCGGTAATAATCGAATGTGTCTCGAAACCAAATGGATATCGGCCGTTTTCACAAGGTCCGTACTACAAATACGGAAGAAACCGATGGCACGCGTATAAAATGTGTTCAGCTTTCTCGCGGTGTGTACACGAATGAAAATAGTCGCCGGCCGTTTTTCGTGTCGCAAAAAAGCGTATTAATTTTAAACACAATGAGTGAACAATGAGTTCCGTCGATTATACAGATATCATGTTGATGTCGCTCGTAATGTTATGCATTACAATATACGAGCCTTTGTGACAGACGCGGAGAAGAATAGTTACGACCGGCATTTATAACGCGCGCGTATTCAACGTTCGTACGCGTTATAGCCAATTATCATCGTCGTACGCTTTGGAGAGACACGCGAATTCGTGTGTTGTGTTGTTCGCTCGTTGTTGGCGATCAAAATCGAATCGAATAACGTTCGTCGCGAACGGCGGCCGTGTGTGGTGGTGGCGACAAGACCGCGCGCGCACGATTTCGTCGTCGTATTTTTATTGTCGAGTAGTTTCTAGAAGATGAAAGTGGGTCAGAGCCGGTTGGCACAATACCCGGGGTACAGCGTTCCTCCTTTTTAGCGCACGCTGTACCGATGAAATAATACGACATGATAGTAGTAGTAGTAGTAGTAGTAGTAGTGATGTGTTAAAATAATAAACGCAGCCGTAGGATTTACGGACGATTATGACTATTTAACGTTTTTTTTTTTTTGGAAGTGTTTTGAAAAAATCAACGTCGTCGAAAATTATTATTATTTTTTTTTTTTTGACATTTCGAAACCGATCCGGCCATTTCGAGAAATCGACAGTGGCGTGTGTGTACACCTGCATAGAGTCTTCTATTCCGCCAATATTACAATATAATTGTCAATAATAATCCAGAAAATCGATTTAAAAATTAGAAAAATTGTACTCGTATTTTCTCGTTGTACTGTTCTGTTCGCCATACACGTTAGGCACATTCTTCTCCACCCCCCTCCCCCTCAGAAAACATCGAGTCGTTTCCGAATTTTCACAATTGCTGAGAAAATACAAACGTTATTTTTTAGATTTTCACGCGAAAATCGGAAATTTTTTTGAAAAAAAAAAAAAAATCGTATTTATTATTTATATAATTACGTTGTTGTAATGTGCGCGATTTTATAATCGTCGCTTGAAAAATAGGACGTGTAAGAATAGCGGAATGCGTTTATAGATATACAGAGCGTCTCACCGCGGAGATTTCACAAATTCTATTGGTTTTTGTTAAAAGACAAAATTAAAATCTAATTCTAAAATTATTGACTTTTGTTTCAATCGATATTATGTATTAAGTTTTTCTTTTTTTTTTAATAATAATTAACAGACCCACGCGCTACAATTATATTTAAAAATGTTTAATTTTCAACGATCAATCGTTAATTTGCTATAATTTTTTTTCTCTTGAAGTTTAGGAAAATGTCGATTTCTTTCATCAGTACGTAATACGGTATGATATAATAGAAAACCCGGACGTCCAGTAAAATAACGAGAGGGGGAGAAATAACTCGTTTTGTTGAAAAAATTAACGCTTTCCAAAACTTCGAGCACAATATTGCAGACATTTGTTTTGAAAGTAAAACTATATTGTTTTCGATATACAAAAAAATATCACAATAAAATACAATCTAAAACATGATGATTGTATCGCGGGATTACTAAGAAAAGAACACACACAAAAACAAAAAAATATCGATCGAAACGATAGTTTTTTGTCAAATCCTCGTGTATACGTACACAATAAATCGCGGTCTTGATAAAAAAAAAACCGATTAATTGTCGTTAATTTGTACGCGAGTAAGAACGATTTCGGGAGAAACGGTCGAATGATATTATTATATCGTATAACGAGTTGAATCTCTCGGCGCGCAAACACGTAATATTGGAAAATGTATTTGAGTAATACATCAGTAGTATAACACGAGTTTACTACGCACTGGAATGAAATTCCGGACGATTGTATCGTTTTGTCGCGGAATTATTATTATTATTATTATTATAAATATAGTAAATTGACCGGTTCATTATCCGACGTCTATAGTCGTAATTCGTAACACGTGATTTTACCGCGAAATTCTATACGATACGATTTTTTGATGTGAAATCGTTATAATTTTTTTTTTCTCTCTCTCTCTCTCTAAACGAGCGCATAAACATTCCAAGGCGGATTGTCGTCTGAGGAATAAAAATGATCAACAACAACGAATTATGCCGTTATCCGGCAGCATCGTGTGTGTGTGTTTGTTCGGAGGGACAGGGAAGAATTAATCGCGTTGCCCTTGACGCTTATTTTTGTTTCTTTTTCCCACCTGCAGAAGTGTTTCGTCAATCAGAACGCGATCGTTCGTGTAGGTAAGTACACGCGTGTGTATGCGGCGCCGTTCAAGGACGTTCTCACCACAAACAAAATCGTTCATCGCGCGCACGTGCCGCGGTACACTACTAATATCATTAAAGTGTTATTAAAAACGGTTTATCTCGTTAGCTTGCAGTGCCCGTGTGAGTATTTAACGCGCGTGTGTGTGTGTGTAATTACTGTTTGCCAAGAAGACGAAAGTGTTAATTAATTTTTTTCCGTTTTTTTTTTTTTTTATATTAAATATTTTATTGTCTCTGGCGTTGAAAATCAATGTTTCCGGGACTTTTCAGCAGAACGCGTTGTGCGCTGGTGGACGCATTATACGGCCTAACGCATTGCGTCCCTAACGAAATAAAAGATGGTTTTTTTTCTTCTTCCGGTTCAAATAACTAATTTTTCACAGTTCGGTAATTTAAACGCGCACACCCGCGAAGAGTTGCGACGAATGTCGAAAAATCGTCATCGTGGACCGCATCCGCGTTACCCCACCATTTTAAACGTTTAAACGGTTTTCGCGAAAAATATATAAATCGTATTTTACGCGCTGCCCCGTCGTATTGTCTCGAACACCGCGCCGCCCCACCTTTCGTTCCGTGTACGGATTTTTAAATATTCGAATACTGCATTTATAATACGGAATTATACGCTTCTTTTTTTATTTACCCGTTTCAAAATTCCGACAGAAATTCAAAATTCGTCGACGATTGTGTACGTCTGTAACGAAAACAAACGATTTATATTTTATAAGTATTCGGTGTGTCACCATGTTACATGGCACTGCCATAACATTATAATAATCGCGCGATTTTAATTTAAAAAAAAAAAAAAAAACGGCGGAATAAGTCGTTTTTATATAAAATATTGTTGTCGCGGTTCTGACTGGTATATATATATATATAAACTGTCGTTTAATTTCGAGATATTTTCTTATGCGTCAAAGGGAATTTCTCGAAAATCCTATAAAAACGTCTCGTCTCACTACACTTGTCGCCGTCCGTAATAAGTATATCGCAATAAGTCATAGAGAATACCGTTTACAACTTACAAACGATCGTATAAATATTTGAAGAAAAAAAAATGCTTGTAGTAATGACCATAATTCAGTGGATCGATCTTCGGTGCAATAACTCGTGTATTATAATATAATCTCGTTCGTTTTGTTAATTTATACAAAAAAAAAAAAAAACTTTACTTATAGTTTTTCGATTTTAAACAAGTAATTCGCTAAATAGTTATAAACACTGTTATTGTTGAAGAAAAAAAAAAGAAATTCTTTTTGATTTTATTTTATTTTTTTTTTTGCTGCCGATTTGTTGTTGTTGTTCGCTGCGTACCACAGTGTCTTTGATATCGTTTATGAAGTATATAAACCGCGTACTTTGTGTTTTGTTATTAAGTTTACTAAGACCACTTACGCGCGGTCCAATTAACATAATTTTCTATCGCGGATTAGATGTTTTACGTGACATAAAAATCGCGAGCTAGCTGCGTAATAATACTCGTATACTGTAGCTGTGCGACAAAGATAAAAATTACAAGTATATAAGTGACGACATACGAATCGTTGCTATTACAAATGATACTTCTCACTGAGTGCATATTATCGTATGCGGACTGTCGACTTGTCGCACATTAGTGCTTTGAAAGAGTAATGAAATAAAAACGTATAAGTTTGTAGTACGCATGAGTAGTGTGGTGTCATCGTTATGTAGAAAAAGACAAATGAAAATTACACGTTTTGATTTGATCAAAACGGCCGAATTTGAATTTTCGCCAGGCCGTCATTAAAATCTATTTACTATATTTAAAAAAAAAAAAAAAAAATACAATTAATATTCAAATATAATTTTTATGGGGTGTTTTTTTCTTCACGCACAACGTCGTAACGATGAAATGTAAAATATTTTTAACAATTCAAGTGTGTTGAATATTTCTTTCTTGAGGTTTTATTAAACGGGAATGAAAATAGTGTATTTACAGGGCGATCGCGGGACAAAATTCGTTTTCGGTGCAAAAACGAGGAACACTTTATATGATATTTTATAATATATGCGTGTTTGTAAACGAGTTCCTTCCTGATGATCGAATATGTACGAGTATATATACACACAAATTATACACAAACGTATAATTTAACGAAATGTTTTTATTTGCAGGATATATTTAATAAAATATAAGATTGACCCCGGGCCCGTATTATAAAAAAAGTTCGTATATTCGGAAAACGCGAGTTGGTGTATTTAAGTTGGTAAGAAAAAAAAAATTTGTTTTATTTATTTATTTGTGTTGGTCGTGAATAATTAATGAACCGTAAATTTCATATTTGCTGTTAGGACGATGTGTTTATAATATAAACGAGAACATGTGGTTTTTTTGTTTTTTTCATGTACTCTGGTTCGTGCCATTGTCACTTGCACAATATTTTTACTCGTGGGTGTTGTGTGTTGGAAATTGAGACGTAATTTTCGTCTAATCTTTGATCTCGAAATATTTTTTTCCCTCTTTAATTATAATTTACCGGTGTAAGGTCAAATATATGCGTTCGTAAATAAGTGCTCTATACTTATGGCTAACGCGTTGTATACTGTAAATTTCACGATTTATCTTTCGTATAATATTGTATCTACATATTTTCTATAATATTCGTGTCCGCAATAAAATCTTTTAATATCATAATAAAATTCATGGTGTACTCTGTACGAACATTGCTAGTTATATATATATATATATTTACGGATTACTTTGACGGCGCTTATTCTACGAAATCGTTTGTCCGTTATTTATGTGTTCGTTGGACATTATAATATGTACTTTTTGTTTTGTAACACGTCTCGATGGATTTACTCGAAACGATATTGAACTATGAATTTACGGTATTTATCTTATGTATAGTCTACCGTCAACGGGGAGTTGACGATGACAATACTAATATCATGTGATATTTGATGAAATACGTTATGATGTATTCTACGCTGCAGACACTATAGCACTGCGATATCTGAATTATACGAATTTTTTAATTTCATACACGTAATATAAAATTTGAAAACTATAATAATATTTTTATACCTAACGCGTTACACATATACAACAGTATAAAAGACAACTGCTTTTTTTCACATTTAATATTATGTCGCGAAAGAATCCAATCGATTGGAAAATAAATTTTTATCTACAGTTAGATTGTAAGTAAATATTTGTGAGAGAAAAAAAAACGAGAAATTTGCTCTATTTATTAAATATATAGCTTACATTTCGAACGCACCGTGAATTATTAATAAAACTTATTAAGTTCTTATTTAAAGTAAATCTACGGTTTAATCTATAAGTGTGTAGAATATCACGGACATAATTTATTGATTTTCCTAAATTTTGTGTTGTAAGAAATTACGCTCGTATATAGTTCGGTATTCTGTGAATAAAAATTATATCGCTGTTTACGCTCTAGAAAAAAAAAAATCTACTCTATTGGAGGATTCCTTTACTGTTTTTACGGTAAAGAGATTTTTTTTTTTTTTAGTCGATATTGTGTATATAACTGAACACCGTGTTTTTATAGCACAATAACGAATCAACGAGGTTATTCAGACGAACTCGTTAACATTTAATAATTATAACTCGAAATTATTTTCAGATACATTTCAACATTACACGTATCCGTTTGCCAGGATAAAAACGAATATTATATCGCGCTAATAAACGTATTTAAGACGTAATTTTAACGTAACTAGAGGTTATTATTTGGGCTAACACGAACGTTAACATTTTTAAGTCACGCGATCAACGTATAAAATCACGCGAATTTCAATTATAATCGTACGATAAAACAGTAAACAATCTCGTTGACTATTTTTTTTTTCATAGTTCATTTTCAACATACGTTCGAAACGAATAGTTTTTTTTAAACGTAATGCAACGTCCTCGAGATTTATTAGATTTTATATATCGCGGGAAATCGTTATAAACACGTAGGCGATGTAATGTTTTTTTTAAATTTTAACTAAGCCCGTTCGAATAATATTTTACTATCGAAGCGTCCAACATCGTGAACAATTGTTTTCAAAACCGTATTTTATACGTTTTGTGCGACTATCATTCAAATCGTTTTGAACGCGAAAAAAAATTGTTGTTTTAAATGTTCTGTAAATATTCAACGGCGGTGGTGTTTGTGCGTGCTGCTAACTCGATCGGTTCGTACGATCAGTTATTATACTCGACAAAACTGAACAAAAAGCGGGCGTGTCAACTTCCGGCAACGCGTTACACGTTATGAATCGTGGACGATTGATTAACGCGTACTGAAACCAGGGTCGATTGAACGGCATTGAAATAAGCAATAGTTTTCAATCATGATTCCCCGGGGACCGTTTTGTTTCCGATATAAATTTTTACATAATTTTTTTATCGCGAGGTTTTTTTTTCTTACTAACTTTATATAGTTTATTACCACGATGCACAAAGCGTTTGTCAGCTAGGACAGTGCTTCCCAAAAACTGGGGGCCGCGGCCATATTTATTTTTTTTATTACCAATTCATTTACGTTTAAAGTTTAATACTATTATAAAATTGTTTCAAAATTATATTTAAAAACATATATTCATTATGCATTTTAATAATTTATTTCTGTGAAATAGTCCACGTCATTTTAGTATATGATTAAGAAAAAATAATTTATGATTTTGATTAGCGGGGGGGGGGGGAGGGCCCATGACAAAAGAGTTTGAGAAGCACTGGGCTAGAACATAACCGCGACGGCAGATATGAATTTGAATTAGAACAAAAGTATTTTGAATAACACATACGTTTCCGCGATGTACACTAGTTTAGGATAGTAGGTATAACGATTTCAATAAGACGCGTAAATTATATTTTTCGTCGTGTCTATATTTTATTTTCGAAGAAAATTATTATTATTTTCTGCGCAAAACGAAACCGATTGGATATTTTTATTAAAAAAAAAAAAAAGAAAGAAAAAAAAATTCTTTTTAATAAAGTGTTTTAAATTTTTCAGATACTAAAATGACTACGACTTACAAATCTGATTAATGATGACCACCGGCATTGAACGATATCCCATGTTGGATATTTTCACCACTCAACTGTATAGATGAAGTTTCATTCGGTTTTGATAAGTAATTGTTTTTGTAATTCTTGTTATAAACACAAAATAATAATAATAATAATCTAATCCGTTATATTGTTTTAGTTTGGCTCTTGGCGCGCATTTCCCTAGTCCTATGCCAAAATGGCGTCGGCTCCGACGATGCAACCAAGAGTTCCACACCATCGGAAGTTTCGAAACTGCAGGATTTGGAAGCTACCGCGTCTCAAAAGTCACCTTTAACCCTCCGAGAAGAGCAGATCGAAGATGAATTGAGCAATGGTGCTACGACGACGGAGACGTTTATGGGAAAACTCAAGTATGTCATTAAACCAGTAAAAGAAAACGACGAATACCGTGAAGTATTTACAGTCGGATACAATGAATCCGGTTCGACAACTGTACCGCGGCCTAGTGTTAGTTCGACTAAAAGAAATAATTTCTCATTTCAATCGAGCATAAACAAATATGATGAACCTGAGGATGTGAGTGACGTTGATGATATTGATGTTACGACATCATTTGATGGATTGACGAAGAAATCATATGTTGATAATGGAGAAAGAAAAACAAAACAACGTATAGATGGATTGAAAAGTGTTACGACGAATAGAGGGAAAACGAGATTCCAAAACGAACCGGAAACTTCAGAAATGCCCGAAATATCGACGACTTTACGCCACAAAAAGCCTATTAGAGTTAAACCCATTAACCAAAATGTAAAAGATGAAATGACGACTATGATAGTTGACGATTTAATGGATATCACAACGATCATGGATAATTCTGAAGTTGAACAACCAAGGCCCAAGTTCAAAAAACCACCGCTTATAGCAACTCATCATCTGAACTTTGGTACTTCAACGGAAACGTCTCGTAGACCCGCGATCAGGCCGAATTTGAATTTAAAACAAAAAATAACTAGTTCTACAATTAAAACGAGACAGCCCGCCGAATCGGAACCTGAAAACGTAGTAATACATAATAATAATAATAATAAAACACTCGAAGTCGTCTCTTCCAATACGCAATCAAATAAAATTAGACCGATTAAAGTGATTGCATCAAAAGGATCAACAGCTCAACAGCCTATTCCGCCGACTGCTACAGCATGGGCGTTGGCATCGTTAAAAGCTCCAAACAATACAAATAGAATTTTTCGAAAACCTCATAACGCTACGAACATTCAGGATCAAATGTCCAAAATTAAACCATTCGTAACGTGGTCCACACGATTGCAAAAACCAAATGATGACAATTCAATTATAACTTATTCTTTAAACAACACTTTACCTAACGATTTCAACGATTCATCTACAGAGATACCAACAAAACTCGTAACAAACGGGTCAAGTACTGTTGATAATCGGTTAACACCTGAAATTACTTCGACGGAATCGTTGATACGTGTTTTATCCACGTTGTCGTCGGCCGGTCACGTTTCTAATGGAAACGACTCTACCGAGACTATTGTTGGTGGTGATACCGATCAAAATAAGTACGAGGTATATGGATCTCAAAAACCTGAAGTTGAAAATGCCACAACGATAATTGAAACGCTGCGTCCGTCTTCATCTACAAAATCTTCGGAATCGCAAAATTCCAATTTGTTGTTGGTAACGTCTTATAAATCGATTTTGGAAAACAACAATACTTCGGAAATCCCTGCGCAGAACGATTATACGTCGTCTGAAATTCCTATATCCGAAAATAGACCGAAAATTGAGGTTACGAAAGACGAGTTTACAAACACAACGGAGCAGTCAAATGCTTTTAGAAATAGTGCAGAAACGCCAACCACTGAATACGAAGTGCCAAAGTGGCAAATGGTACAAACCTCAACTGAAGTGTTCGATAAAACGCCCGGACTTTTATTTAATTATTCAGATGACCGTTATAATATTAAATTGCCAACAACAACGATGAGGGATGAACCCAGTAGTTCGGATGAAACATTTCCGATTACTCGTGGTGTTGATTTAAGCAATCTGAATCATTCGACTACCACCGAGTATTACATTGAGAGCATAAAAACCAAATTAGATGAAAAAATAACTGAATCTACAAACAATCACGATTTACTGGAATTGGTCGATTTTACACATATGTTTTCGTCAGAACATCCACTAAACAGTTCTGTCGATGCAGTCGAAACAGTGTCCGCGGTATCGGAAAAAACTACATCAGGTAAAGTTTTTTTTTTTTAAATCGATTTTCTATAATATCAATATAGTATTGTTGAATATAAAGCTAATAATATGGTATAATTTTTTTTTTTTTATATATATAACAGAATCACCCTTGCCGACCAACGAGATATCGAATACTTCCCATGTGCCTAACTGGTTCAATGGTCCTAGCACGTTTTTCACGGAATTCGAATCTAATTTCACGGACAGTCACGACGAAACTGGAGATGACGTTCAAAAAAATGTCGAATCCTCTTCACAGAATTCCGTGGTAGAAAACGAACCGACTACAGAAACGGATATTTCTGAAAACGATGTTCCTATAATAACGTCTAGTTCATCAACTTCGAGTACTTCGACCACATCGACGACAACTACAATTGGCCCAAAAGAAACAACAACTTCAACTACCCCAATATCACCACCACCACCACCACCACCACCACCATCACCACCACCACCACCACCACCACCAACAACAACGACAACAACGACAACAGCGGCAACAACAACAACATCAACTTCAACTACCCCATTACCTACGATTGTTCCGAAATCAACAACTACACAAAGAACGACTACTTCTACTTCTTCACCTATAGTAATTGAAACTACTACCCCTATTTCGACCACTAAAAAGTTTAAACCTCCTCCTACCACGGTAACTCCGACTACAATTCTACCAACGTCACCAAATAAACAAACTACAATAACTAGTAAACCTAATTCAATTACCTCGAAACCGGGACCAACTTGGGCTGATACAGACGCGACTACTTTAGCGCCTAATTTGCCAATTGTTCGGTCATACTTGAAAGTGTTGGTGAATTCGACGAAAGAGGACGTATGCGAGAGTGAAGACGAACTGAGGGCTGCTGTTATTAAATTGTTTGAAAGTGGAACTGGCAGGTACTTATCTATTTTAATGACAATGTGTTTTAATAATAATTTCTAATGCGTTTTCTTTAGCGTGCGTACCGAAAATCAAATCAGGTTTCTCAACGTCAACGGAAAGGAATGTTTGAATCCGAATAACGAGAAACGACCAGTGGAGGTGGAGTTTTATTTGATTAACAGCAATGGTGAAAACAACTCGTACATGAACGAAGAGTTTATTAATTTATTGGACAATCATCGATTTGATTATAAGTCAAACGTAATACAAATATAAAATAGTACAAGATTATATATTTTTCGTAATTTATGTTTATCGTTATCGAAATAAATAGATTTTTAATGTGTGTGTCTAAAAAAATGTTTTTTGGTTTTTTTTTTTTTAGATAATAGGAGTTGAGTTTATGAAACAATTTATAAAAAAAGAAGAAATCAATAGAGAGGAGAGTGAAAATCCGAGGGTGAAGGCTGCCATATATCTAACATGCGTGGCTAGCGTTTGTACCGTTCTCGTGTTGATCTTAGTGAGTAAACATTTGTATCGTCTTACCGTTTGCGGGTTTTAAGCGTTTTTCTTTTATTCGACATCAACAATTTATAGTTAGTTGTTCGCAAACGTCAAAAACGATTCAACTATGGGCAAAGGTGTACACCAGTGTCGTTGGATGACTATAGCATGGACAACATATCAGTGTACAATAGTGTTAGAAGGAAAGGCGCGTTGAGGGCGTCGAAACGGTCATACGGAAATCCCGCATTTGACGATTCGGTGCGTATGTTTTCTTCAAAACCTGTCTGACATTTGAAAAACCACATATTATAATATTATATTAGTTGTATTCGTTTCATTTTATTTCGTCGACGTGTTTTACGTTAAGAAAACTAATACGGTTTTTTTTTTACTGTGTGGCGAGAGTAAATATTTTATTACACAAGTTTGTCACAATACACGCAGATATAGCGATTTAAAAACCGTGTATTTATAGTTGATGTTTTATTAAAAATTGTAATAGGGGGGTTTTTTTTTAATCGCTTCTTGTTTTTTTTTTCTTTCCAGTTCTTTAAGTAAGGTCATATTTTTTTTAAATTTTCGTCATTTACGCCTATTCAAAATTAATTTGTACATCGCGGCGAATCGATTTAAACGAAACTTTTCTTTTATTAATCCCTGCAGTGTGAATACCGTTTCGAGTGGGGGGTGGGGGGAGGCTGAGATTCTTGACGATCTGAGATTCTGAGATCACTTGACGGCTGAGATGGTATCCAAAATATTAATTTTCAATAAAAAAAAAAAAAAACACAGAATCCCAATGTAGTTTGTACTGTGTAAAAGACGTTACACGTAATATGTAAATAGAAGAGGATTTTGTTGAGTACCTACTCGCATAAATGAAAGGAGCGGTAAAGTAAATCGGCCATTTGATGGTGATAAGGCGCGATTTTTTTTTTTTTTTTATGACTAACGCAATTGGAGAGTATGAAAGAAGAAAAAAAAATGCTGATTGTACTCGGCGATATGAAAAGAATATGGGATACGTAAGAACGGATATCCAGATTCGCGATGACAAGGCACTTTAGGGAATAGGAGGAGAAATTAGCATTTACACTAGCGCGGTTTCGAAATTCTCGAATTCGGGAAAGAAATCGATTTATTAAATCGGAATGTTTACTTTGTATTGTGCCCGACAATGTGGTGTAGTTGTGTTTCCGTCTCTCGGATGGCGCAGATTGTTTTTTTGTCTCGCGTGACGTGTTAATTGCGATTTGTTCGCGAAAACGTCGTCGATAATATTTCTTATAATAATAATAATAATAATAAAACGTTTAAATTAACTTATATTTTTTTTATCGACATATGTTCTTCGGTCGGCGAATTATACGCCATTCTCGCGTTTCCCAGGCCGTTAACAGAGTAGTTCTGTTTTTCTATACACGTCACAGTAGACTTCTCGTCAAACGTCTATGACGTATTATAAGAAATGTTGTTAGAAGTCTAAACGCGCGTTACTAAAAACATGACCGAACCACTCACCCTGTACGCACGCGCGCATGGTAGGGAAAACGATAAATACCGTTTTGTGTGTGATATATAGCTGCGTTTTTTTTCCCGCTCTCGAGCCCACTCGTCGTAAACCCGGTACGGTGTTGACACAGTGCCGCCGGACAACGGTACATAAACGCGGTCGATTTTCGCGAGAAAAAAATGTAAAAGAAAACTTACCGTCATCGGTTTCGGATTGTTATGAGTTTTTTGTTTCGACGACCAAGAGCGGCGTGTTATGGACGTCAAAAGTAATCGTTTTTTTTTTTTCTTTTGTTTTTGTCGCCTTTTTTTGTTTTCCAAATCGAATAATAATATTTCCCGCGGAGCAAAAAAAAAAAAAAAAAGCGACAAATCGCGTGTAAAAAAAATAACAATAATAATAATAACAGAATAAATCGCTCTCTCTCTCTCTCTGTCGCTCATCGAGTGTGGTGTTACCGAGTCAAGTCCCCCGTATCAATCCGTAGGAAAAAAATAATCCGGACGTGCGCGAGAATTACTAATGTCGTCGTCGTCAATTACAAATATTATTACACTTGGCGCGCGCGTTCGTTGAAAACGATTTTTTTTTTCTCAATCCCCACCACACCGCGATGGCGTCGCGAACGATTTAAAAATATACGCGCGCGCGCATTATTATAATTTTTTTTTTTTTTTTATCGTTTCTCGTCGATTTTTTGTGTTTCGTGTTCCTTGACATGCGTTCGCGTATCTCGTCCGAAACAAAGGTCGCCTCAATGATGATAAATATGTCATAATAAGCGCGAGCGCGCGCGCAGTCGTGTCGCGGCGACGTCGTCGAGAACGCGCGTGTTTCGAAATGCCGTGTAAAACGCGCGCGCGCGCGCGTCACAACACTGAGCGTTCTTTTGCCGCCGAGCAGTAGAGATATACCGCGTTCGTGTGAACGCGCGTTCGGCGCGCGACGATGTGCCGTTGGTGGCGGCGGTGTTGTTGTTGTTTTCGACGGAAATACGGTCGGACAGTGCCGGCGAGACGCGACAGCAGGTCGAGCAGACGGGACGACAGCAGACGATGGAGCATTTTCACGATATTCATGAAAGACGTACGCCGAACGAATTTAATTTTAAGAGTTTTTTTTTTTTTTTTTCCCCCGGTTTTCTCGTCGACGACCCGCGAATAATCATCCTAACCCCGCGAATCGTTTTTTTTTTTTTTATTATTTTTCACCTCGAATTTTCAGACGGCCGTTTCGCACCCGTTGACGTTCGCCGCGCTCGCCAGCTTCTCGGAAGACCGGCCGGCCGTGGACGAGGAGTTCTCCGACGTGCCGGCGATCACTGTGAAGCCGGACGAGTTGCCGCCGGGCGCGGAGACGAAGAACCGTTACGCCAACGTGATACCGATGCCGGAGACCAGAGTCGTGTTGTCGAATCCCCACCGCGGTTCCGGACAGAATTCCGATTACATAAACGCCAATTTCGTCAAGGTAGGAGGAGGGGTTGTACCTACACAACCGTTTCGTTTTATTTCATTACCTCCCCGCCCTCTGCTCTGCCCTCGCGAGGGTTAGCGGTGGGAGGGGGGGAGGGTTCCGGGGTCATTGTAATACCGCACTTAACGTCACTGCAGGGTTACAAGGGCGCGGAAAAATCGTACATCGCGTGCCAAGCGCCCATGCAATCGACGCTGCCGGAATTCTGGCAGATGATCTGGGAACAGAACAGCAGAGTGATCATGATGGTCACCGGTCTCACCGAGAACGGAGTGGTGAGTAGTAAGAAATGAAAAAGAAATCTGTTACGACGACTGTTGTTTGTGCCGCGCGCCCGTTTCGAAACGGACGATTTCGCATTGTTACGTCGTCCGCGCGTTTTCTTCGAACGCGTTTAAAACTGTATACACGATATATTTCAATAAAATACACGCGTTCGCTTTTATTTTCAATCCGTCGTAGATTTTTTTTTTTTTTCAAACGCGATAAACGACGTAAAAACACTATTTGAAAAGTTTTATATTTTCAAATCAGAAAAAAAAAATTTACTGTTATTGGTAAACCGATTTTTTCCCTCTCTCCGACCTCTCCCCCCCCCCCGACTTTACGAATTCGCGAGTGAACGCGCGAAGTGTTTTACGCGTGTGACGATTTGTTCATTATCGGTCAACGGTTTGCCAAATAACGGTTTTGTACATTTTTACGGGGGGGAAAAAAAAAAATTTAAAAATATTTGTGCGTAAAAAAAAACGAAAAGCTGTATCCGGATGGATTCTCACAATATTTGCGCAAACACGCACAAACTAAAACGATTGTTTCGGCTAATTTATAATACGAGTCTGTGTTATATATCGGTCAATTATTTTATGTGCCCGCCACACGCATACGTTTCAAATATATTTCTCGAATAAACTACATTTTTTTTTTTGATCATTACGCGTTGTATAACGTCGCGTTAATGCGTCGAAACGATAATCGTAATACGAAATGTAAAAAAAACTGTAATGATTAACGCACGGCGCCGCTGTAAAATATTTTTAAACGACCGAAAAACCGTTCGTCGACACATGCACGACGTTTTCGTATAATTCGTTCGTTCGGAACAATAGTCGGCGGTGATTTTTCCATTATTTCAACGAAGAACAAAAAAAAACGACGACGACGACGTATTTGATCGTTTCGGATTCTTTATAATATTTATCCGTAATTCACACTGGTTTCGTTCGTAATAAATGCAATGATATCTATCACGTGCGGCGTTTCCATTTCGTAAAAATGATAACAATCGTCATGGAAATCGATAAAACAACGACGACGACGACGACGACAAAATCACTATAATCCACATATTTCGTTCTACGTAATTATTCCGTTTGATTTTAACGGTCTTCGTGAAATTATCACATTTTTTTTTTTTATCGATATGACTAATATAATGTGTATAATTAGCAAATGTAGTCGACGGACTAATATAAACAATATCATCATACGGTGATTTAACCGAAGTGTCAGTATACGATAACTCGTGCGTACATCGCCAAAGTGATAATTACTACTCACAAATCTGTAATCGTTTATTTCTTATATATATTTTTCTTTTCGCATCGCCGTCAATTATTTCTCTTGTTTAAAACGGCGAATATTTAATACGAATTTATTACGTTCTCCGCCGTACACAATAATAATAATAATAATAATACGAGTTTAAAAAGCAGTGACGATTTAACCATGACGTGATACTACTTTTCGTTCGCCACTAAAATCGTCGCCACAATAACGAAAACAAATTGTATACAATATACATTATAATAACGCATTTAACAATATTATTAATCCGTCGCGCATGTTTACCGCGTTTTCAAATTTCAAATTATTTTACGTAATTTTTTTCACGATTACCGTACGAAGACAGTAACAAAAATAAAAAAAAAAATCCTTTCAAATTGTATTTTGGAACATTTAAATCATTGGCAGAGTATTGACGCGCAGTGTCGCGATCAATTGTTAATAATTATAATATAATAACGGATCTGTTTGTCGTAATACGATGAATAATTTAATCTCGTTTTATGCGTTTAGTTTTTTTTTTTTTTAACTTTGTCCATGTTGTTGTGACCTATGATTATTATTTTTAATAAATACTTAATGAATAAATAATAATTCCGGTACACCGCCGTAACAGTCTCTGCGTTTTAATTTTTTTTTTTTTTTTTTTTAAATACTTCAATCGAATCGTTTTACATTATGCAACACAAACAGACGTTGTGCTCATAAAATATTTAACATGAAATATAATCGGTCAAATAAATATTTTAAATAATAATTCGACGCTTATTCGTGACGTTTCGTCGCGATTTATTACACATAATTTTTTACAGACGAGGTCGAATCGATGTTTAATCGCGCTGGACAATAAATTAACGTTAGTATCTTAACACGTGTCCGTGTGTGTGTGTGTGTGTATATTTATATGTATATATAAATAAATGATTTCCAGAAGATTTTCTTTTTGTACGTCCTCCATTTTAGTGTATATATTTATACATTTTTCTCATTTTACGAATTCCATAAAATTTATGTACGAAAAATACCATTTTATATACATATTGACTTTTTTGTTTTTGCTTCTGAACGCTTTAAAAATATACCCCGCAACGTTTACAAGTTGCACAAATATATGGTCTACATTATTATTATTATTATTATTATTATTATTATTATTATTATTATTATTATTTATACGACTTTTACACCGTGTTGTCGTTTATGATGTATTATGTTATAACCCTTATGGCCTTATTTACGTTTACTTGTTAATTTTATTGTGCGGGCTATTAATAATATCATTTTATTATATTGGTCGGTTTTTTTTCAGTAGCACTTCAGCATGATGTATATATATATATATTGATGTGCCCACATTTGTATATTCTAAATTACGCGTTTAATGTACCAACACATATATTAAAAAAAAAAAAAAAATAAGAAATACGAGTTAACCGACAGTAATAAATCATATTTTTTAGTTCGACTTCCTCTTCTCGACAATTACTGTACAATTTTTGTTTATTTTTTTTTTCCATAGGAAAGATGTGTCGACTACTTACCTCCGTCCGAAGTTTTGGACTGCCATCGGTTGTTCGGTGAATACCAAGTGACGTTGAAAAAACGCGAAGTAAAAGAAAAGCTCATCATATCCAGTCTACAGTTAAAGGCGAGTCCACGATAATGAATAATACAGAATTTCCAACACTAAAACGTACTGATACGCGATTATAATATGATCGAAAAGCGTATCTTAAAATATGCTTAAAAAAAAAGGAACGAAAATTTATTTTATTTATGAATTATCGCGCGCTCACCACGACAATATGACGATAATTTATTACCTTTAAAACGGATAATAATATGAAATTGCAATTTGAGTGTGTTTTTTTTTTACTTTTTTAGCGTAACGAGGGGTTTGCAAAAAGTATAATTTTCGTCTTATTCAATGTGCATAGACGAAAAGAAATAATTGTTTTACTAAAAACTAGGAAAATAGTAATAAAAATCGAAAACGCTACACATAATTTTACATTTGGAATCCTCGTGATGCATTAAACAAATTTGTAGTCTACTCTGCTGCCTGTCATCTGTATAATCAATAATAAACAGCAAATGCTGTAGAATCCGAGCCCTGATGATTATATTGATTATAACTTATAAGCCATGGTTTGTAACATAACATGACAGTATTTTTGTATTTTGTAAAAAAATAAACATCTTTTCATGAAATTCAAATAGCGTACGACGTAAAAATCATCATGAGTTATGACCTGGCAGGATGATTTTTAATATTTTCCTGTTGTTCATGCATAATAATAAATGATTGTTGCATAATAATACAAATCTAACTCGATGGACGGCGGTTAAAAATAAATTTTAATTAACTATAATATATATGATGGAATACTTAAAAAACAAAAAATTTAATGAACTTTGAAAACTGATTATTATTATACACGTTTTGGCCGAACAAAATTATTCGTTTCATACCATATTTCTTCGTTACTATATGTGTAGAAAAAACAAAAACCAGTTTACGATCGTGGAGAACGCATTGGAATTATTGCGTATAACAAATCGTACAACCGCTGTATGACGTGTAAAACGTTCTGAGAAATTCGTTTTGAAAAAATACGAATTTTACGATTTAGACGAGCACTTTATATAAGTATATGTAATACATTTATTAATAGTGAGTGCCAGTAGAAAATTTGAAAAATCCGTATAAGACAGTTGTTTTTCGTCTTTCGTCTTTCGTTCAGATTACAATTTGGTATTTTGTCATTTCAATGACATATCTGACATTAGGGCTGTACAGTGTACGTGGTATGCTTTATTTATTATTCTCCGACGGCTAAACCTTATACGTGCCCGATGTGCCATTTCGTACGAATTGAACAAATTTAAAACAAATGTTTTAACGAAATTTAACACACATTGTTAAACATATATCAATTTACCAGCCATACAATTATTTTTATTCTTCTGGTTTTAGGCCTCTGAAGACCATCCAATCTCATGCCCAATATTCCATCCATATTTGTATGTTAATTATTCTTTCGGACCTCTGCTAGTAGTAGTAATTCAGGGCCTTCCCAAATGTCTTTTTTCACATTGTTTCTGCTCTCAAACTGCTTTTATTAAATCATCTTGGCTCCTCAAAGCATGTATTTTAGAATATGCCTCTAGCGCTGAAATTTCTCTTCTTATTCAACTTTTCCTAACTAGTTTCATCCTTAACTGGTCTAATGATTTTCCGCAAAATTTCTCTTTTCAGTTTCATTGAAAAGTTTTTCACATATAATTTTCTCAATGACCATTGTGATCCCCCCCCCCCGTGCAGTATTACTAGACGGATTAAAATGATATCATATTTATAATTGGTTTTCAATTCTCTTCAAAAAGTCTTGATCTTGGTATTATTGTCAGGCCATATAACACATATATTACCTGCCAATTACTTTTCTGGCTATTTCACTGTAGTAGTTCTGTCATTATTATTCTGAGCATCCGAGGCACTATAATGTTTTGAAACTATAATTTTAATTATATAAGATAAATAACTCTCTTCTTCTGACGATCGCGAATGCCTACTTTTCCGCTGCCGAATTCTTCAGTTTGCTGGACAGGGATTTAAACTATCCTTGCCATCCATCTAATGATACTAAATCGTTTGCATACGTTATGGGGACGTTTCTTGTAATTTTCTGTCGATTAATACTCATCTTTCGCGTCTTACTTTTTCCAATACCGGATTGAATAGGACGATAATGAGGCGTCACTTCGTATTCATCTACTGATGTAACGTTTAATACATCAGAGTACTTACATTTTTCGTCTGCACTGTAATCCGGACGTTTTTGATTCGGGTCACCTGACTAACTGATTCTCGATACGTCATTTTGACAGAACTTGGAGACGAACCTGTGGCGGGATGTGACGCACCTGTGGTACGGAGGCTGGCCGGTTCAGGGCGTGCCGTCCGACCCGTGTACGATGCTGACGTATCTGATGGAGGCCAGGTCGCACATGAAAACCAACAGCGGACCGCTCGTGGTGCATTGCAGCCCTGGGACGGGTCGGACGGGCACGGTGATTGCGTGTGACATAGCCATCAGAGAATTCGAACAGACTCGTACCGTGGACGTTCCCAAAACAGTGTACGCGATCCGCCGTTGCAGAGCCGGCGCTGTGCAGACCAGAGACCAGTACGCTCTCATTTACAAGGTAACGTTTTGGCTTTTTAGATAAAACCGATTATATTCTACGTTCTGGGATATAATATCGAATTACGAGACGTAGGACGAGAGGGAGAGAACTCCAACAATGTTATTCGTTTTATTTATTTATTTCTTTGAGAATCACTTTTTGTGGTTCAACAATTTCTACGTAGACATAATCCCGATGCGTATGGAAATTTAATAAATAAAAAATAGAATTTTTAAATTTTTCACTCGAGTCGGAGAAGGACGTTTGCGTCATGCAAATAGAGCAAACTGACTGCAATGAAATACGTATCGGAATTTAAATTTGCGTCACTTTGAAGAACGTGGCGCGTTTCGAATGAACATTTTCTCTATTAGTTATCTATTTTTACTGCCAATATATATTTTATTGATATTTTACAATTCACAATAAGTCAAACGTTTATTTGTCAATGCAAATGAAAACTTTCGAGTAAATTCGATTGTAAAATAAGTTTTATAATGAATAAATTATTACGTTGAATAAGTGGATTCTGAACGCGATCATCAGTTATCTAAAAAGTACACTTGATTTATACCGGAAGTTATTTTTACTTGTAAGTTTTGAAAGTTTAGAGAAGAAAAAAGAAAATCGCAAAATGTATTCTTTAAAATATCATCTGCGTGTACGTAAAAACTCGTTTATTTACTTGTCATTTTTCTTTCGTTTTTAATGCTCGAAATATTTTAACCGAACCAGAGAGAAAATACCGTTATAAAATTAATATCGCTTACGCGTATTCCAAAATTTTAAATTGGTGTGTATACGACGTTATTATAAAAACGTAACGTCGTTCGTTTTCCGAATATATTTTTAATAATTTAATTACTCAGAATTCAATCAAGTTTTAAACGGATTAGGTTTTTGCCATTTAAAAAAACGAAAAAGCTCTTATAAATTATTATAAAAACGCGTTTTAATAATTTTACGAACTAATTAAATTTCGTCATGATTTCAGGTGGTTAATCTGTACGCAAGCAAACTCTCTGGAGGTGTATTGGATTCCATTTGATTTCACACCTCGTCAATTTTTCTGTTATTTTTTATTTTTTACACGCTATAGTTATTACATAATTTTATTATATATATATATATATCTTTTTTTTTGTAAACTATATATTATTACCTAGTGTTCATATTATATATTATTATAGTGTGGTGTCTCTCTTTTGTACTATTTACGAGAATTCTCCACGCGACGTTCGCGTGTGGAATTCGTTATATTTATGTTCCGAACAATATTAATAATTAAGTCCAGGACGATCTGTTAATCTCCGGAGTTCAAGTAGCGATTCTGTGATAAGCAAAATTACGTATATTTAATTCGTGCTCGTTCGTACCAAGCGGTACGTTATCGATAAAGACAATAATATTGTTAACGATTCAACTCTATATATATATATATATATATAGTTTGTTCTTTTTTTATTATTATTATTATTATTATTGCGCCGCGCGCGTAGATTATTATTATTATTTTTTTTTTTTTATTAATATTATACATTATTCGAAGAAAATCCTATTATAATAATCGTATTGAAAATGTTGTATTCTTACACGATCCGCATAGACAATATAATGTTTTTCTCGTGTGTTTCCAATTTTTTTTTTTAGAACTATAACCCATTGTGCGATGGACTATTCGCGCCAATATTTATTTAATAATATATTCGCGCGTTACGTTTGTTCGTTTTTAATTGAAAGTTCCTCTTAATGACGTATATTCACTTTCGCGTTGTCGCTATAAACACACTGCAGATATGACACTATTTTATGTATGTTGTATATTATATTATTATAGTATTTATAATGAGTTTAAATACGTTGCGTTTCGTTATACACCAAAACACACATATACATATTTTTATATTATACTTAATATATTATTTATATATATATATATATATATTTAAAAAGAAGAGTTTTTTTTTCACGTTGTTGCGGGATTTTTTTTTTGTAAATAAACAGTGGCGGAACTGTCGGGTGAGTGGTTTACGGTCAGAAACATTTTATTCCAAAGGGGGCGCCGAAGAAAAATGATTCAAAAACGTTTTTCCGAAAACGCTCTCTAACCGGGGGGAGGGGGGGGGGTAAATGATTTTGAAAAAATACGCAATATTTTTTTTAACGCCAATACAATCATATTTTTTTCGCCGATAATGCAATGGTTCACATTAATTCGTGTCACAAAACGCTTTACACGTGTCGAGTTAATTTATCGAACTAACAGCTATTAATAACCGATCGGAGAGATCGCGATTGTCACTGCTTAGGAATTTTTTGATTTTTTTGAGTATAAAAGTTTTGCGGCTCGGAGAAAACCATTCTCGGCCTCCGCGGTTCACAATAATTTCGGCACAATAAATTAAAACGACGTGTGCGGATGGGGGGCGTCGTTGCGTGACGTCCCCGGGGAAACGTCATCGGTTTTTCGTTTTTTTTTTTGTTTTTCTTTCGAATCAACAGGTATGGCATAAGTACGGTATTTTATAATATTACGCTCTCGCGAGTTCACAGACCGCCGGTGTACAGACGAACAATGTTTTCGGTTCAACAGTCGCCAATTACGCGTGGTTGTACGGTTTTCGTTTCGCGTATTCTCTCGGACGAGGGAAAACGAAATGTAACGTGTAACGACGAGTCCGTTCGTTATGATTCCGCAGGGGGTTTCGCTGGATTTTTTCGATACAATAATACGACATGGATACGACGATTGTAACGAAGAGATCGCGTGTGCACGAAATCCAGGAGATCCACGAACGTTTGTGTATGGCAGTATAGATTTGAAAGAAAAAAAAACAATAATAATAACTCATTCAATTTTAATAAAACTGTCCGGGGCTGTGTAGATCTCAATGATTCTAATTACGTAATTGAAATGTTTCGTTTCCGCCGTGTAATTCCTCTGTTCTTTTGCATTGCCTGCGAGCACGACGACGACATCTTTTTCTCTCTCTCTCGACATAATTCGTTTTCGTTTTTTTTCCTATACACTTACACGTTTATTGGAAACAAACGTAAAATTTCGCGCGAGTGGAAAAGAAAAAGAGGTACGCATATTTTTGTTTTTGCGCACGTCGTCGTTCGTAAGTGCCCAATAATTATACGCGGAAACGATAATGTTTGTTTTTTTTTTTTTTACGATATTATTTAAATTGATCACTCGTTTTTGCATTTGTTGACCAAGTGTATTTCGGTCCGGATTTTATATTTATTTTTCTTTAACGCTTACAATTTTGTAGCGATTCTCCGCGATATTTCATTCGCGCGAGAATCTTGTCGTTACTTATAATTTCCGTTCACCACGAAATATGCGCATGTACAGTGTACTTTATGGTGGTAAAAATCATAAATATACTTATATTTATATATAAGGAATATTATTACGTAATTTAATATTATAATACTGTTTTTATCACAATAATTTTGTAGCGTACGATTATTATAAGATACGTTTTGAGTAAAGAGAAAAAAAAGAAAAATCGTTTTCATAATAATAATTAAAAAACGATGGAAATAAACAAAATACTAGTTATACGACGACGACACGATGTTTATAATTTTTTTTTTTTTTTTTTATATATTTTTCTGTTCAATATATATTGTGTTGGGAAGGACTTCGGTACGACTTCGTTAAACTATATTTAAGATTATATAAGAATATTAAATTAATAGCCGAAAATACAGAGACAAGACGTGTGTGTGTGTGTGTATACGGCCGTTATTTATGTAATTATAATAATAATAATAATAGTAATAATAAATAATTAATAATAATCGAAACGCGTTCTTTTGCTGATGCCGAACCGCATGAAATTCGTGTTGTCCACGCCCGCGTCCGTGTTCTTGTTCCGGCGGTTCATCAACATGGCCAGCAATTCGGCCGCTGTCGGCTTCCAGACGGGCTCGACTGTAATAATTTCAACGAAACAATAGAGATTAAAACTTTTTAAAGAAAAAACTATTTTTTAAATTTATATTTTTAAAATGAAACGTCACTCGATTTGCTACGATAACTCGAGAGTGTATTTTCGCAAAAGAAAAAAAAAACGTTTTCCAAAATTAACGTCGTTTCTATTAACGACTTTTTTTCTTTTTTTTTAATTTCCCTGGTCGAAATTGCGGTTGTGTCTGTGAATACGTGAATTCAGACTCGCATATTTAATAACGCCCTCGGGAAACCTGAAAATTTTCCCGCCCATCGTTAATGAAAATTATTAAGTTAAGGTACACATTTTATTTTTTTTTTTCTTATGCATTTATTTTGGAATTATTCCGACGGCGGTTTTAATTCGGTGCCCCATTCGAGTCTCTTTGCCTCGTGTCATGAGATAATTAATAAACCTAATAATTAATAGTCACTGCAGACTGTACGCTGTAATGAAACGAACAGTGTCGGTCTGTACGACGATTACTGGCGAAACTCCTGTGCACAAACAGAATTTTATTAAAAGTCTTTTGGCGTAGAAACGCGCGCGGACTTTCCAAAATGTATTTATTTGCGATTTTATTTCGCGCTTCACTTCAATCGGCGCGACGGAGTCTATGAATCGTAAATTAAACGAACGTAATCCTGTCGGAACATTTAATACAATTACGTCGCGTGCGGTCGTAAAAGAAACATATGTTTCGGTGAAAAAAAAAAATCTACCCGCGGCCGCTAAAGTACAGAAAACAGTTCTTCACTGTAATGTTTATTCTTGAAACGTGAAAAAGAAAAAATTAATTAATTATACATTTTGTACTGACCAATTAATTTTAGGATTTTACCGAAATGTTTTCTCGTCCCGCCGGTACACCTCTTTCGTGTAAATTGACATTTTCCATTATATTTCTTAGCAGATAATCTTCCGCCTTGTCGTTTTTTATTTTTTCGTTTTAAAAAATTACGACTAGTTATATGTCTTCGTAATTTCAAATAAAATGTTCTTAGAATTTTGGGGCATTTACTATATCAAAAGAAAAAACCGTTTATTTTCCTCCTCCAATATTAGTTTATTTTGTATCGGTCACGGATACAATACGAAAACCACTGATGGCAATTTGTTTTGTAAATTACACTGGAGGAGTTCCGTTTAGAAACGTTTTGTCGAATTCAACGATTTGAACCATTGCTTCGCAATTTATAGAGTAATAATAATCACTGTAATAAAAGTCTACGTGATTCGCTAACTCGCATCTTGCTTGACGTGAATTTAAAAAAAAAAAAGAATTTTTTAATACTTTTCTCGTCGTATCACGTGCGATTCTCGTTTCTCCGGTCGACGTCTAGCCTGGCGCTTTTAAACGCGTCAAATCATCTGACAAGCGTTTTGTTCCGATAAAACAAATATTAGGTTCTTTTCTCGTTTCGTAAACACGGACGTGTTATGTTGGGCCGACGGATCATTGCAAAATCACCGTAATAAATTTCATATTACCACCATTTTAAGGGAACATTTTTTCCATAGACCGGAAAAAAAAATCGGAAATAATTAATACGCCTGTAGTTTTTTCTCTATACTCTTTTTGTATTTTGTGTGACTTGTCATGGCAACTGCGTTCAGCGTTGCTATAAACAACTAGTCACACATTTAATCCATTTCTATAGTAGGTTTATTCAATAGATTCTTATACGACGGCTCAGGGAAACATAATACCCACGCGAATCAATGTTTTTCCCGCGGTACATTACAATATAATATAGCAACGGTCTTTGGAGAACAAATTGTCGCGAAAACGTTATTACGAAATTAATTTTTATTATTATGCTAATATTATTTTAATCTCGATATTACCCTTTTTTTTATTTAAAAGATTTTAAAACATTTTTCCGTCAAACGAAAAAAATAAAAAATTATATACACATATAATATATATATATACGAATTCTTGGTTTCCTCACTTAATTATTGAATGAAAAGAAAAAAAAAATAGAACATTCGACTTCTTTGTTGTCAGCGTTATAAGTCCGTTGACAGATATCGTACTTATTCAGAGTTTATAGCGAACCGATTAATGTATCGTCGAAATCTTACGAATGTCACGGCACGTATTTAGTGGGCAACGAAAACGAATATTTTCAAGTAAACATTTTTAAAAATTTTAAATTCGGAACGCCTTCGGGGAAAAATTTCACTTCATCATAAAATTACGATAGTAACGAATTCGGAGAGAAATATCGTGGGCGTTAGCACTCATTAGGATTTTATAACGGGCACGCGTATGACGCGCGTAATCGTATAATATGAAAAAAAAAAACTCCAGAAACAAAAAATACAAAAACTATTTCTGTTCCGGCTACGTATTGTGCTGTAGTGTTATTATCATCGCCTCGACACGTATATCTCATTGCGTAAGCCAACGTTTTTTTACAATACACACGAGACCGATTATAATTCTTCGCCTGCGATTACGGACTCGTGTGTATATTATTCGACAACAAACCCCGATAATTGAACAATTTATTCAAATCGTTTTCGTATTGCCATATACAACGCCGTATTCGTTTTAATGGACGTTTCCGAAATCGTAATTGTCACAACGAAACTGTCGACGGCGCTGGACGCGATGTAGAAATTTTCAAAACGTTAATTCGAATTCGACACAAACGTAATTTCGAACGTTTTAATTTTATAATTCACGTATTATCATTTATTCACGAATCGTTTTCATATAATAATACCCGAGTAATACGAGGGCGTTTTATTTCGTACAAGGCTTAATGCTTTTTGGGATCTACTCAACGCAAATCTAATCTAACATACGATTATTCCGAAAATAATTCGTTCCAAAGGTTTGTAATATTTTTTGAATTTTATTTTTCGAACTTACGACCTTTTGTACGTGTTATGTACTCGAACGGAGTTTTCTTTTTATTTCGAAATAAAAAGAGTTTCGAATTCTTTTTATATATATATATATATATATATAACGGCTAATGTTTATCCGATAAAGTCTATTTAATTTTTTTAAATCGTATATATATATGCTCTTAATAGTTGCTACAGTAAAAAAAAAAACGTGCAAATCACGCAAAGCGTACAACGAAAAACCCACTGGTAAAATATAGTCGTTGCACTTAATTGATATTACGAATTTTTCAAAAGAATGTTCGCCGAGCATCAAATTCGTACGACAGTTGGCTATTTATACAATATCGTCCTCGACTCGGATCTAAAAACGTCTATTATTCAGCACTCGTGACGTTAAAATATTTGTGAATTTCAATTTATAAACGCGAGCGTAGCTATTAAATAAACTCTACATTTACAGGATAAATATAAAGCGTTAAATTTAAAAACTATGCACAGAAATTCAATTATTTTTCCCGACAAATTTTAACGAAAAATACGTATTTTTAAAGTTATAATGAGTACAACGCGATGTACTCTGTGAGATTACTATAAAATTAATATATAAATCTATAAATTTCATTATATATATATATTGCTTTGCAGAAAAAATTTAGAAAAATTTCAATCACGTACCGCGAAACAGTCTATTAATGTACTCGTATATACTTAATAGTACTGCGAAGAAAGTCCTACAAAAAAAAGAAAGTTACAATATTTAAATTTTTTTTTTTTTTTTTGTACGTAATTATTGAAGAAGAACGTGAAAAAACTCGCAGTTCATTTCAAAACGATCCGTGCAAGTTTAAATTAAATATAGTTATAAACAAGCAAAGGTTAGGAATTTGCGTCCGTCTATATGGACGACAAGCGTTTCGATGTTGTAAAAGCGATTTATTTTTGCCGGTGATTGTGTTATCGAAAAGATAAACGACGGCGAATGACATTGTTTGCGATAATTGTCCTGTGCCAATGGCAAAAGCGTAACCATAAGAACGTTTCACTACGACTCAATTCCCTCTATTGATTGACAACCAATAGCCGAAACATCAATTCAGTGTCATCCGTAACATTGTCTAAGCGCTTCATCCGTCTTCAGCCCGTGCCGTGTACGCTCAATCGGGACATTTAACCGGAGGACGGATGTCAGGAAAGCGGTATTGTATTACAAAACAATTATCGAACGTGGACAATGTTTACAATATACGAGTCATCCTGATAATTTTACATTGTTCAGGTTTACCGAACGAGTTGAAATTTTGCGGCACCGCGTCTGTTCTGCATTGTCATAAGTAACGGTGACATATGTGAAAAAGTAATATTATAACTTAAAATGTAAATTACATCGGTTCCCGTCGTCGTTCACGTAGTTTCTGTTGGTGATCATGGCGTACGGTAGGACCACGCCGGAATTTTGACTAGCCCTCAATCTGGCCACCGGATGATACGGTACCGAATATCTCTTGCTGTTCAACTGATACGTCAGATAGTTGGGCGTGTTCGCGTACACTCTCTCGTCCAAACGGCTGTCGTCCCAAGGCGCTGCCGCAGACAAACCTTCAGCCTCATCATCTGTAAAAATACACAAGCACACGATATGTATAATCCATCGAGTTAGTGGTCACCGGATTCTGAACACCGAGTTTTGACACAGTGCTCTCGTATTTATAACGATCAATATATTATAACGGTCAATGACCTTCTGTAATTATGATTTTTTTTTCTTCGAATTCTAACGTTTTGAAATAGAATATATGACGTAGGCGTGCGTAGAATAGTTTGAACGTCACTTCATTACGTATTGTGTAACCGGAGAAAAATAAACTCGAGGGTACATTACAACATTAAAGGGCGTGCTAGACGTGTGTAAAATATTAAATATTTTATCGACGAGAAAAATTAACCAGATTTTGATAATTTAAAAGAAAAAAATAATTATTTTTTCGAACAAGAAGACTTTTCGCGGATCGCATTGGACACCGGTTTTCGATTAATAAACGTGAAAAACACCGAAATTTGAAATTATTCCACGCGGCTTCGGAAATTTCGAAAAATCGGTGTCCATTGCGGTCTGTGAAAAATATTCTTCTCTCTCATCAAAAAAAAATGTATCGAAATCCGATATGTCTGCGAGACGTAAACTTCCCGTGCAAAGCCAACTTTTGTAGTGAAATGCGCACTGGCTTCGGGACTATTGTGGAAAACTAAATATTCGCGTCGGTTACAACAACGTGTTTTAGGAGGTTACAAAAAAAAAAATATATATTATCTATATTTCACAACTCTGCGGTATTCTGATTATATTATATTTTAGTAAAATATTCGAAAAACTTACTTATTGCGCGGGAATCGCGAAGAAAAGAAAATATAAACTCACATATACCGATGGAAAAGTTTTGATGGAAAATGATTTTTGGAAAACGTCGTTTTCGTGATATTGAAATGGCCGAAGCGCGATAGTCGTCACAAAAAAAAAAAAAAAGAAATACACGAATTTCGTTATTTCATTTCGGTTGATTTAACCGCGAAAAGCTCGAAATGATAAAAAAAAAAAAAGAAACCGCGATTAATATTATATTATTTGAGAGACGTGCGTACCATCTCGGCCTATACGTTGAAAATGTTAATGGAATTTTAATCGTTCACGGCGTTTATTTTTTTATTTTTTATTCTATATAAATCGTAATTTTATTTATTTATTTTTTAAATTTCCAAATAATCGTCGCGAGTTTTACTACGATAAATATGTTTTAGAATGTCGTGTGTCGCGTAATATATAAATTGTATTCGAACGATGGTTTCTTGAAAAATTTCCAATCGGCCTTTTCAAATCAAAAGTCGTGACAAGCGCGCATATAATAACAATAATAATAATAATAATAATAATAATAATAATAATAATAATAATAATAATAATAATAATAATAATAATAATAATAATAATAATAATAATAATAATTAGAGGCCGGATATTGGTGGCCACAAAATTCTATTAAAAAAAAAAAACCGTGAAAATGCATTTATGACCGAAAACACACACAAAAAAAAAAATGCTCTAAAGCCCTTACGAAAAATGTAATTTATAATCTAAAAACCTTTGAAATCTTTTAAGTCGTTTGAATTTTTCGTTATTATATTTTATCAATTACAATTAATATGTATATATATATTTTTTTTTTATTTGCAATATGTGTCAACAATTTTTTTACAGTTATCATGTGCATATATGGTTTCAAAATTAAAATTCAACGCACAAATGTTATGATTTGTGTGTGTACCGAAGATGAGCGAAATCCTGCAGTACACGTCTGCGGACAATGCGCGGCGCTGTACAATCCCTCGGGTATTTATTTATTTTTTTAAAAACGACAAAGGCCGTGTAGTACGGTGTGCGTTTGCAAGTGATGGGTTCCACACCGAAAACGCGGTACACGCGCGGATACGTATTTAATCGCGCGTCAGTAATCGCGCGGAGTGTGGTGGTGGGCGTCCGCGATAATACGGGAACAAAACGCGCGCGCGCGCACATAATATATTATATATTATTATTATAATTATTATTATTATTATTATTATTATTATTTATAATAATATTACCGTTTCGATTATTACTGTACGCGCGCGCAGTGGCGGTAACGTAAACCGCGTTCGGTCGCGTCTCTTGAACAGTATTTATTTTATTTTTTTTTTTTCCCGAACTAGAAATAAATTATCGAATGTGTAGGCTTACGACCTCTTTGTATTGTTTCGTAAACGTTTTCCGCGGTCCGATTCCGAACGGAGCTCCGGTGTTACACAAATAACATTGTCGAAAATTTTGAAATTCTTGTAAAGAGACATCGCGACTTTTGAGATTTTCAACATTTTCTTTGAACACAGAGATGCGGCGTCTGACAATGTTTTTAATTTTTAAGCCTGAGCGGTGAAGGAGAAAAACGCGAGGAAAATATTCCACGGAAACGTAAAGCGCGTATGGGAATATTTACATTGGCAAATAATACGCAGGAGAATATTTACACGGGAGAACATTAAGCGGGAAAATTATTACTCAGGCGCGAGTAACGAGCAGGAAAAATTTTTGCGGAGATATAATATTTACATTTACTATTATTTTTTCAGTGTTAATATTTTTTCCCGCGTTTTCTTTACCAATTTTACCGAATTCCACATTCCTATCTAAATTATTTCCAGTAAAACACTCTACTCGATTTTCAATCCCATAACGCATAACATTATTTTCCTTACAATTTACTGGTATTTACATTCCCCGTATAAATCATTTTGCTACGTGCCATTTTCTCCTTTTTGTCATTCTCATATTATTACATTTTTATAGCCCTGTGTGTGCGTGTTTATATATATATATATATATGTATATAATACAGACGTTTTATCGATTAAAAAATGTCGGTGTGTAAAATTAAACCTGAATATATATTAAAAAGTAATGAAAAAAAAATTCACGTCGTACGTATCTTCTGGCTGCAATCGTATACATAAAATAAAATCGACGGAATACATTATAACGTTGTTATTATTATAATATACGTTGAATTTGTTCAACGGTATGTTAATCATACCAGCGATACACCAGCTATTGACTACTAATATTGGCAACGCATGATCGGTAATAATATTAAAAAATTATTATTATTAATACGAATTATTCGCAAATCATATTTCCATTAATTTTTTAATATTTTTTTTCACGCCTTCTCTTTATTGTTGTTTTGTGTGTGTGTGTGTGTGTGTGTGTGTGTGTGTGTGGAACACAAATACTTTTAAGTAAGTTTTAGGTTTTTTATCACGATTGACGTGTATATGAAATGTGTTTTATACATTGACGTCATCGTGCGATTCGGTTTAAATTGCAAAATAACGAAATCTGTGGTCCGAAAAAATCCGACCGCGTGCATTTTCAATACACACCTATTATTGTGATACGCAACACGCATTTACGGTTTTTACTTTTTGCCGTTACGAAAGTAATCGAACAAGGGAAATGTAATACTTGTTTTTCATCTCTCGCTAAATGCTATCGTTTTTTCAAATGACAATAAAATGAGTTATTTAGAATTTTTTTTTATCGAAATACTCGATTCCGGTTAAGTATTGGCTCGATGGTTTGAAAATAATTTGCTATCTTTTTCCACCTGCGTATAACAATTGTTGCAAACCATGTTTTCTTAAAAATTAAAAAAAAACGCTTTTTTTTAGTTTGTTTTAAAATATTTGGCAACTAAACTATATTTATTATAACTTTGTATATATACAATATAAATTGCGTGCATAAAATTATATTTACGGACTTTATTTCATTTTGCGAATTCAGTTACGATCCAATGATTTTGAATTAATTTGTAATTTAATATATATATATATACAATATATTGTTAAAAAGAAAAAGATGTGGTTCATTTAAGATAGTAAATATATACAATATATTAATTTACATCGGTATATAGAAATAATGAAGAAAATATTTATTATATTTTCTTCATTAATTCTATATACACTGTAACAACGGTTTAATATGATCGCTTTTCTAAACGCCCCAAAATTATTTTCATATTACTCGAGAATAAAAGTCAAGATTTTAACTTAATGATCTTTTATATATATATATATATATATATATATATATATATATATATATATATATAGTCAATTTAGATATTAAAATATGCATACAATATATGATATGCAAAGCGTTTAAATATCTGTACATGTATGTATATATGTCGTTTGACATGGGTGTTATGAATGGATATAATTACATTAAAAAATAAAAATATTGTAGAATATCGTTTTTTTAATGTTTAACCATTAAAGTGTTATAAAAAAAAAAATATAATGACCATAAGATTAAATGAATTCGAAATACGCACATATATGTGAACACGCATTATATTTTAACTCGTCTAATATTTTTTTACAGCCCTTATATACGAAACAGACGAAAGTTTCTCGATTGGCTGTTAACTGAAGATTACAGTTTACTCTTGAATCGTGGATTTAATTACAAGACGTACTTTGGAAACCGGTTAAATACTACAGTTATAATAATAACAGAGTTAAACTTACACTATTTGTTTTGTACGAGAGAGATTCGTTTTCAAAATAAATCATAAAAGTTACAAATAAAATGTAAAATTATAAACATTGAATACTATAAATTGGTTACAATACTTTAAGTATAAATGAAACATTATTATATCGCTATATTTGAAAATAATTTTTTATTTTTATTAGGCATATGGTCGTTTAATTACGTTAAATAGTTGTTTAAATGTTTTAAAATATTTGAAATTACAATATAAACGATACCGCCGATATCGTCCAAATACTATGCATATTCAAATGCCATATACGTGCAATTTTTTTTTTTTTTTATAATGTCATAAAATAAAAATTGTTAACGAGTTATATTTAGTTGAATTACACGGGAAGGATGTAAGTGATAACAAGTTACGAATGTAACACTTAGTTATGTAATATCAATGCAAACAACCGATTATTACACAGAAAATAGGACACGTACAATTGAAACACGCCAGATAACATAACGATTTCTCGAATACACTTCTGAGTCCTAAATAGATTGTAAAAAATCTGTATAAAATACTCGAAACATGTATTATTAATATTAATATTATTATTATTATTATTATATTACAGCTTGGATATATAAAAATGTATTTCTTTTTTATAATGAATTATTGGTTTTTTTTTTCTTAACTTTTATTTTTACGTCGACGTGTTACGCGCATTATATTCATATATTATTCAAGTATCCCCGGGAGCGTGCGAGTCCTCATCAATAGCCTTAATTTTTTTTTTTTTTATTCATTGAAACGTATAATATGATATAAAAGATGTGTAGAATGTAATAGACACAGAAAGAGTACTTAAAAAAATGTGTAATTTTTAATTTTTTTTTTAAACCGTTTTTGTAAAATTGTATTAAAAATTCTCATCGTCAGTGTACAATTAGAAATATATATATATATATTTTTTTTTTTTTTTGAGAAAAATATTTAACTGAAAAATTCTTTTTGTTCTTCTTTGTACCCATAATTACATCGAAATTTTAAATAAAACACGTTTTATTATTATTTATTTACTAATTGGTATTTTTTAAATGTTAAGATGGGTTAACCCTTCCTGGCACCTACAGAATCCTATACGTCACGTCTATATGAATTTGTCGTCATTAGAATTCATATATAATTGACGATTTGAGTTACGGTTTTTCGCGAACAGTTTTTTTTTTTCTACTTTTTTTCTATTGCAATCCTCTTTCGTTGTATAAGTCATTTGATGTTTGACGAGACGCTTATTATAATTTATACTCGTTTCGTTATATTTCTAAGCTCGACGCTTTCGCGGTCGAAATGCTGACACATATGCAACGCTGAATTTCGGTTCGCGCATTGGATTTGTCTCGATCGTGCCATCGTGTTTCTTTCTTTTTTTTTATATATATTTGACACAAACAACGTTTAGTATTAGTAATAATAATAACAGTATTAAAAGTTAACACTTTTTTATTATTATTATTCTGAAATATTTATTTTGCAACAACAAAAGTCTGTTAGATTTTATATATACACACAATATCGTTTATTGTTATTTTCATTTTTAAATAAGTCATTATATTCGTATGCCGCCGTTCGCTATTACTCCGGATCGTATTTAAACCGTTTGATTTCGTAACGTTTAAATTAATTTTCCGGTAAATCGGAAGATATCGAAAATTCAATTTAAATATATATATATATATATATATATTAATACAATATAAACAAGTTTTGAACTTAAACACGATCTTATTTCATATTTCAATATGATCCTTATTATTTGTATAACATAACGTTTAAACAGTTGTAAGTTATGAAACTCGAAAAAGTCCATAATATACATTCGTTATATTGTTTATTGTTTTGTTATACACTTGACAAAGTGAACTGCAGAGGATAAATTCGAACGAAAATTTTATAATTATAAACTCTTAAAATAGCCATTGAAGTATTGCAGTCTCGCGCAAAATTAATAATCGAGAATCAGTCGCGCTTCAAAATATATTCGAAATGAAAGTAATTATTAAAAAAATAATAATAAGTAAGTCATTCTAAATAAGAATCAATTCTCCTGCTTATTAAAATAACGTTATTGTACGGTTTTATGAATATTTTTAATTAATATTCCGGTATTGAACCTAAGACGGATTACGTATTTAACGCATAAATTATAACGTTATAAGTCTTTACCGTATTTGATACTTACATTGATATTATGTGACTGGAAAAAAAACTATTATATGTCGTTAATTAATCGAAAATAACGATGATTTCATGGAATCACTTTTTTCTTTCTTCTTTTTCTACTGGAAGTTTTATCGGGATTCCGTAATGAAGATATTGATGGGATTTCACGAGAAAAGTTTAATTTGTACATAATTCGAATTTGTTTTTACGTCGAAAACATCTCTCAGCGCGTTACGCGTACACTTCTTTAATTAAACGGTTTTATTGAAATTTCAAAAAAAAAAAAAAGTTTTAGTCAATCGAATAGAATATTATAATGTGATGTAATAGCATTGTGCTTTGTTGTTGTTAGTTATTTACCACTTTCGTACGTGTAAAACATGTCGAATGTCAAATCAACGTGGCCAATTGTCGTAAGAGATTTAACCGTCCAGAAACGTTTTTTTTTTTTTAATGGTTCGCCCGCGTATTTTCTATATAATAATATTTTTCCGACTACACATAGACGCTTTGTGCAACACGATTTTTTTTTCTGTAAAACATTTCGGTATAAGAAACACGCGTTATTATTAAATTATAACTTTTATAATAACGTAATAACAATTCGGTATTCGATTTTCTATCACTGCGTCGTGTCGTAACTCGATGTTTCTTACACCCATAACCGAATTAAAATATTAAGGCAAGAAATATACACATAAATAATATAATATGAGTATGTACGCGAGTAAGTGTGTTATCCATTGGTTTGGCTGTGTTTCGATCCAATAGTTTTATACTCGTACACAACGTACGAGATCAAACAAGCGAGTGATGTATAAAACGAATATCAGTTATTTAACATTATATATACAGTGTATACAGTTTTGGTTCTATATATGATATTGTAAATTATCTATACATTATAAAATACATATACGAACGATGCACGAGCGTATCCGTATTCGTTCGTTTGTCAACTAATTTCTTTGTCAAAATTTTGTGATAATACGCGCTGAGCACATGTCGTTGGTTTTATTTTTTTCCGAATGCGGATAATAATATAGACAAAAAAAAAATAATATTATTACGTTTCATCCGTTCATGATTTTCATTTAACAAAAAACAAATTATTTTCATTATTATTATGTACTAAATATAATTATAATATTATAATTATATTATATTATAATACACTTACATTTTATATAAACATTATTACCCTCAGTGTTCGAGCAGGGCGCATCCGCGTTTTAAAGCGTCCCGAATTGGCAATTATTATGACATTTTAAGAAAATAAAAATTTAACAATATTTAATAAATATATTACGTTGAAAAAAGTAATCGAAATAAATAGTCCGTGATACAGTAAAAAAAAAAAATTATTTTTATGTAAGTACGATATTTATTAAAAAGAAAATAACTGTTTTTCGAGAGTGCTCTAATATTTATAGAAGGATTTTCAATTTTTTACAATATATATACAAAAGACATTATTATTATTATTTTTTTCATAAAACTACTTAATAATATTATTAATATATAAATGATAAAAAAAAACCGAACCATTACAAAGATACCACTTAAATATTGTATTTATTTATCATTAATAATATTAAAAACGCCTTTATATGTCGCAAGACATTTTAGTGTATAAACATCTTTCTAGAACACTTGTCTCCTCTGTACAATGAGTTACAAGTGGTTGATCTCTTTAAAACTTAATGAAAAAAAAAAAAAAAACGTAAATTCATTCATATTATATCATATCGGAAATTCGATGATTACGCAACTGTTGTTACAACAACGATAAATAATATATTATAATTATGCGCTTTGTACTGTTGTTATATATGGGCAACGCAACGACGTGTTAATTGTTATTATTATTATTATTATTATGATAATTATTATTATTATCGAGGACGGTTACGATAAAATTAATTAGTCAACAGTTTCGTCTTTGGCGGACTAATTGAAAGCAACGCACCTACTGCACGTAATAACAATAATTTATAACGTCATACACACAATAATGCACAATACAATAATTTAAATGTAATGCGTGTACGGTATACGCCGTACGTTTGTCAATTTCGTTAGAATAATTTCGCGCAGTGAGTGAATTTAATCGATCGTAAATGTATAATATATCACGTGAACGACGAGATGTGTTTTTCTCTCGAGTGAATCCGAGTGATAAAACATGTTTCAACAGGTTAGTTCGTGTACGAAACAGGCGATCGACCGATTGATATTTTATAAAGTTTACACTCCAAACGTATTTCGCGATTCCAAAGTGATAGAAAATCGAATTTGTTGTTTTTTTCAACCAGTTTGGACCATTGTCGATTATTATCCGCATTGGTTTTTTTTCCTACAGATGGTAGCGTGCGTGCCATTTTTTTTTTATATATATACAGTGTGTAAACGCTAATTGAAAACACTCAATATTTTTGCGTAGAGCAATGCATTTTGAATTCTGTTTTTTTAGATGGAAGTTGTACTTAATAATACACATTTTTATGGTCTCTGAACTTAAATCTGTTTATTATATTCGCGCATGCGCAATGCAACTTTTTTTTCTTAAATGGCAACCCCCACTTTTGAGCACAAATTATTTTTTTTCATATTTTTTTATGAATTTTAGTGGTTCAACCAACTTTATATGTCCAAAATTGATTGAATTACAGCAATCTAACGAAAAATATCGAAAATTTCGCGATTTTCATTTTTGTCCCCTATTACTCTGAAAAAAAACCGTCCTAGATACTTGAAAACTACCCCATCTAATTTATTAAAGTTTTATTTCATTTCGAACTACCCATTGTTAGGTCCATAATTAGCTGAGTTACGGATATTTCAATTTATTTGAAATTTTCCGCAAGAATTTGTAATAATTTTGCCGTTACATGGACATTTTTTAATTACAGAGGTTGATTCTGTCACTTTACCATTTATTTTATGTTCTACAATTGTTTTTTAACTTGTGAATGAATAGTGCGACACTGAAATGTCGATTTGTCATAATTTTACTTGAATAAATAGGATTAGGAAAGAAAAAAATGTAGGTATGTAATTTATGTATTTTACTTTACTTTTAACAGGTAATTAACAGTTTAATTGATAATAAACTTAACTCTAGTAACAATTTTATTTAATTATAATAACTTTATTTTAAAAACTGCTCAAATCGTTGTCCGTTGTGCTCAATACATGCTTCAGCACGCCGTATAAGTTCTTTATTAGTTGCAGCTGTAATTTGTGCTTCGGTCAGTTCGTTACATGCTTCTTTTATTCTATCTTTTAAATGTTGAAGATTTATAGGAGGTCGGCATACACAATAGTTTTTAAGTGACCCCATAAAAAGAAATCTAATGGAGTAAGATCAGGTGATCTTGGTGGCCACTCAATGGGTCCGTGCGTTCCTAGCCATCGATTTACAAATGTTTCGTTTAAATAATTTCGAACAATAATTGCATTGTGAGCTGGAGCGCCATCTTGTTGAAAAATTAGATTTTGTCTAATAGCTAACGGAATATCTTCAAACATCATTTGTAAATCATTTATTAGAAAATTATAATATTTTCTACCATTAAGTGTTCCATCATAAAAATATGGTCCCAACAGTTTACCACCAATTAAACCACACCAGACATTTGTTCCCAACACGGTTTGGTTGTTAGTTTCAAATGTGCAATGTGGATTTTGATCGTCCCAATAACGGTTATTTTGTTTATTAATAACACCATTATTGGTGAACTTAGATTCATCTGTCCATAATATCGAATTTAAAATAAATGGATTTTCGTCTAATCTGTCCACCAACCAAGCAACGAATGTAATTCTACGAACTGCATCACCCTCGCGCAAATGTTGAACTATATCAGGTCGATACGGATGCATTTTATACTTTTTTAAAACCTTATGAACCATAGTATGAGATATTCCAATTTCTTTACCAACGTGACGTGTAGATACTCGAGGATTTAATCTGACGTACGCTAATACTTGGTTCTCGACCTCTTCACCTAATGAATCACTTCGTCTTTGTTGTGGATTGTTACTTCTTTTTGAAAATGATCCCCAAATTCTAAGATTTTTTTCTAAGTTGAAAAAAAAACTGCAAGAAGGGTGTTCTCTATCTGGAGTAATTTATAAAAAAAAATTAATTTAGAAAATTCTCTAAATAAAAATAATAAATTTAACTAAGCATACCTGGGTAACGTTGAGCATAAGTTTGTGCTGTAAGACGTGAATTTTTACGGCACTCCTAATAAGTAAATAGCATATCAACTTTCTCCGAATGATTCATATTTAATATTGCTTTTTAGTCAAATTTTACAAAATGTTGTACAATATAAATGAACAGTGAGAAATATTGAACTATTTGCTTATTTCATTTATTTTCTTTAAATTAGTGTCAAAGCAAATACATTTTTGATATGAGGCCATTAAGATAAAGTTTATCCAAAAGATACTGTAGAAGGCCCGATAAAATTTAATGATCAATGTTAAAGATAATAATGAAACAAATTATTTAAGTTTCTGTTGCAATTTTCAATAGTATAATTGTGAAAAGTAATATTGAATAGACATTTCAGAATTGCATTATTCATTCACAAGTTGAAAAACAATTGTAGAACATAAAATAAATGGTAAAGTGACAGAATCAACCTCTGTAATTAAAAAATGTCCATGTAACGGCAAAATTATTACAAATTCTTGCGGAAAATTTCAAATAAATTGAAATATCCGTAACTCAGCTAATTATGGACCTAACAATGGGTAGTTCGAAATGAAATAAAACTTTAATAAATTAGATGGGGTAGTTTTCAAGTATCTAGGACGGTTTTTTTTCAGAGTAATAGGGGACAAAAATGAAAATCGCGAAATTTTCGATATTTTTCGTTAGATTGCTGTAATTCAATCAATTTTGGACATATAAAGTTGGTTGAACCACTAAAATTCATAAAAAAATATGAAAAAAAATAATTTGTGCTCAAAAGTGGGGGTTGCCATTTAAGAAAAAAAAGTTGCATTGCGCATGCGCGAATATAATAAACAGATTTAAGTTCAGAGACCATAAAAATGTGTATTATTAAGTACAACTTCCATCTAAAAAAACAGAATTCAAAATGCATTGCTCTACGCAAAAATATTGAGTGTTTTCAATTAGCGTTTACACACTGTATATACTTTTACAAAATAAATTCGTCGAACGACAATTTGTCATTGATATTATGCAATACGCCTAACCACCAAAACCTTGTCCCGTTCCAATCGAATTATTAAATAATTTTGCGAAAATCTTATTATAATAATTTACGAGAAATAAAAACCGTAAGGTTATTCGTCAAATAAATGTACATAATAAATACATTTTATATTAAAACGAGACGATTTCTCGTTTTCATCAATCGATTTTCAAACGGTTGAAAAATCGTAAAATTTTCTATATTGGCCTATTTTAAAAGATTGAAATGTGAGTGTCGTCGGAGATATTTTCCGCCGCAAAACGAAAATTTTAAAGTCGCATCGTACACTGTCACCGACGGAACTGCAGTTACGGAAGTGCGTATATACGGCCCAGTTTCACGAGGTCCTATAGCCCCTCTCAGATTTTGAAATATTAATGATAGAATAATAATGATCTTATACATTTTCCAATACACTACGAATGCAATTATGGACTGAAGAAAACTGTTGATAGAAATATCCGCGGTGAATTCGTGTAGTGGACGAGAGATGCGAAATATATTCAAACAACGGTCTTCGTCGGATCAAGAGACGGCAGTTGTATAATGTCTAAAGATTTGCGTTTCTCGTCGTTTCACGTGAACGATTACGTTCGTATCTTATACGCATATCAGAATACGCAGAGCGTTTTTTGAGGACGTTTCAGTGGGCGAGAAACAGATTTCTTCCCGAAATAGTCAATAGTACGTGACATGCGTTCACGCTCGTTACTCGTTATTATTATTAAAAAAAAAAAATAAGAAATTGTATAAACGCTCGTATATTTTACTAAGTATAAACATTTATAGTACATAAGTCTACAAAATCTACAAGAGTAGATTAGGAATTTCGTGAAAAATATAATAAATTAAATAGCGAATTGAAATTTTTGCCACGTTAGAGCAACGCGTGTAATTTGCTTGTATCCAAGCCACAGACTCGATCCGATACACCGGTGTTGCTCCGATTGCGTTTCAAGTCATAAGAAAAATCCCCCAAAACGGGTTTCGTAAAAACAAAGCGAATAACAGTGATAAACCGTTGCATTTACAAAAAAGATTCTGAGCGGCGGTTCGGTATAATATCGTTTATTATTAATAATAATATATAATTTGGATTTCGTGTGTATATGAATCCTAGAAAATTACCACTCTTACGGAATAAAATTACCTGTGGTTTTTGCAAATAGACGAGAATCGAGAAGGAAAAGAAAACTATTCGAAAATTGTATTCATCGCTTTAATACGATAATAAAATATACGTATTCGGTGAAAATCCGGTACTCAAAAAAAAAAAAAACAAAAAAAAAAAACAAAAATTGACCAAAATAACTCGAATAGATATAAAATAGTAATATTAATAAATGAAAAGTGGGCCGTTTCGTCGCGAAACCACCTACGTTACAAACGTAGGAAATAAGAATCCAGCAATTCTTCACACATAGCACTGCGCTTTCTAAACATAACATTGTCGTTTTCTATATATATAAAAAAAAAATATCCGACTAAGCCGAACTGTCGAGACTTTTCGAATTTACCGTTGAAGTAACGGCATGTGAACGTAAAATAAAATTTCCAGCCTTTAAAACCAATCATTACACTTCTCTTATTACCCAAATAATAATTGCGATAAATAGCGGAAAATCGAACGGAATATTTTTCTCGTCTGCACCTGTACGGTGCAGCATTATATGCGAAATTATTAAACGCGTTCGCGGTATAAACTTCAACACTCTGTAACGATTATTTCCAGGAAAATAATACGCCGCGATAGCGAATTTTCAAAAAAAAATAAATAAAAAAAATTGCGCGTTTTTAATTTTTTTTTGAAAACTATTAAAAAGAAAACGATTAAAACACCGTATTGGAAAAAAAAAAAAACAAATTTCGCCGCCGAGAAACGGACGACATTCGGCGGCTTCGTTCAGAGAGTGAAATCGGGAGGGGGAAAAAATAAACAAAAAGCGTAACGCTTCTTACCGTCAATGACTGCTGCGGTAACAGCGGATGCTGCGACCAATCCAAGACCGATCGCCACGACGAACGTCCAACGTACCATAATTATTGTTTTTTTTTTTTTATTATTATTATTATTATTATTATTGTGTTTTGGTTTTTCTCTTTCGTTAGGTTTCTCTTTTCTCGTAGCCGCGCCGACGATGTCACGGTTTGCTGCGAGACGCGCGATAAAACGATGCCGGTGCACAGGTGGTGGTATTCTACGCGGTCGTCGTCGGCGAGTCGCCGTCACCGTCGGAAAATTCGGGGGCGCGTGCGGCGGCGGCGGCGGTGGCGATGGTCGCGCGCGCTGTCTGATTCGGACGTGCGTGTGCGGGCGGAATAAACGCGTGCGCGCGCCCTCGGCGGCAATCGCACGACCGCGATTCTTCGCCGCGATTTACGGGCGGGCGGGCGGGCGAGAAACGAAGAAAAAACCGGGAGAGAGAAAAATTGTTGTCGAACGGCGCGGGGGGGAATCAATTTGAAAATTCGAGGAATTAGTTTATGAATGAACGAGATCCGTTCCAAAAAGTGGACGTGCAGGAGGGACAGTACGTTGTTATTAATCCGTACGCGACAACGTTTTCAATATTATATATAGTGGACATTAACGAATACAATAGCCGAAGTCGCCATCTTATCTCGGTTTTACATTTCAACGCGGTTGAATCGAAACGGTTTGTTTCGTTTGCCGTTTTCGACGCGTCCGGGAATTAACGAACAACGTGTGCGCGCGCGTCTTATAGTTTTCGTTTCACACACGTTGTAAAAACGCCACGGAAACGTACGCAACGATTGAAATCTGCTTTCGGCGTTCGACAATCGCGAACAGGCAACACTTCTTCTCGTCCGTAAATTTTCCGTCAAGATTTCACGACGAGAACCAATCGAAATTGCTGTCTCTCGTTCAGCTAACTCGCGGACGGCCATTTCGCTTGCGCGTTTTCGCAAATTGTTTCTAGTTGGAGATCCATCGTCGCGCTTGACTGCCGACCACCACCCTTGAAACGTTTAAACCGCTCGACAATTACCGAACGACTAAACGAATCGAAGCAGTTTTAATCATCGCGTAGCGTTTTTATCGAGTCTGAACACACACGTCGTTCGTTAATTCCGAACGCGTCGAAAACGGCGATCGAAATAAACCGTCTCGATTTAGCCACGTGTGATATTAAATTGAGATAAGATTTTAAAACGTTATCACGCGTAGACTAGTCTCGTTATAACATTTGTTCGGGCGCTTTTTAAACAGACCTCGTATACTGCGGGAACGGAAGGCCGAATCGGACGGGATAGAGCCCGCCTTATGCGTTGTAAATATGGTTATTTTTCTTTCGCTGTAAATATTTTTGAGTGAATTTGAAATAGAGGATTGGGGGCGTCTCAATACCGTCTCTCCGGTTCTCTGTGAAGAAAAGACAAAAATAAATAAAATACTCGGCTCCCTTGTTTTTCTTATTTGAAACGACGCAGTTGGTGCGTGCTAGGGATTCCGCTCATGGGGACATTGACATGTATCGAAAATGAAGACTCGTCGTCGTTAATTCGCTACCCCGGAACGTAACGCGCGCAAGACTAGACAGACCGAAGTTCTTTCTAGTGGACGATTTGTACGGAGAAAAAGAAAAATCATTGTAGGATCGTCACGAATAGTTTCACTCGGAATGTAAAAAAAATCATATATTATATATGTTTTCACGCATTTCGATAGAAACGAGACGAAATATTTCGTCCAGATAACAGTACGTGTTTCGTAAATATTCCCCTTTTGTATAAAGACAGACATGTTGTTAAATTTAAGAGCGTCGAAATTATAACAAGACAAATCGGTAGATTACATGTGTACATCGTTGTTCCGTGCGTGTTTATCAAGGTAACAATATGATGTGTTCCTTCCGGCTTTCAACCCGTCAACTCCGAGACCTAACCGCGTCGTCTGTACATTCAAGCGTGAAAATCTTCCAAAGCAATAATGAAAACCGACGAGACGAGTCTCGAATAGAATAAAATATTTGTTGTGCTTTTTTTTAAAAAAAAAAAAAAACATTTCCGAGGAAAAAAATAAAAATTATATTTCGTTTTTTTCGTTGTCAGCGTTGCCATTCTCATCGATAATAATGAGCGCGAACTTTTTTTTTTTTTTAAGACTACTCTCCGACAACGTCGGTTGAGAACGTCAGTCAAAATATAAATACGCGCGCAGCTTTCGTCATTACAGTGTTACTTCGTAGATCTTTGTATTTCCTCGATTTGCAGCGTTAAAAGACGGGAAAAAAAAGAAAATCGAATAAAATATCCGCGAAGAGTGAAAGCGATGAAAGTACGGAATAACAATAATCGATCGATTCCGAATCATATTATAATAATATTTGACATCGAATTATCGTATCACGCGTCACGCGCGTTTTCGATTACTTTATGACAAATGTTCTTAAACGCAAAAAAAAAAAAAAATTACGAATTAGGTTTCAGAAAACTGGATTGGAAAAAAACACCGATGAAAAACTTATAGATTCCTCCTCCTCGGTATACGATAGAATCGATTCATTGCACAATCTCACGAACTAAAATTAAAAATACGCCTCCGTACATAATGCTGTTCGTTATTAATTAGTGCGAGTCAATTTGAAATTCACACTATTTGTGGTTATAATTACCGCGAACGTATGTATTCATATAAACACCTTTGCGCGGGCGATTGTCTGATCTAACGTCTGATGATTTATTATTCCGTTAGTGTCGTACTTAGAATTCGGACGGGGAAAGGCTAAGAAAATGGAAATTCTATTGTGAATTTATCTGTACAAAATTCACTCTTATCCACGTATTTGCAGATCGCGACAATACTATAATCCGCTTCAGTGGCGTATCCAGGATTCATTTTACGGGGGTGTTTTAAAATTTAATAGACTTATGGTAGATGAGAAGTTCCCCCCCCCACCCCGCATTACATTAACAAATAATTGATGTAAATTATTGTATTGCTGAAATTGATTAAGTATGTGTATAAAACTTTTACGCTATAACGATCGTTTATAAAAATGCAAAACGTATTTTATTTTATCTGTATAATTCAAACTTTTGGTGAGCGGTTTCGAACTGCCAAAGTGTTTGGGCCTTTCCGAACAAGAAACATTTATAACCTAATAGGTATAGTTTTTTATTCTGGTACACGTGAGCGAAATGACGTTAAGTTCGAAGAACACAAGAGCATCGGTTAGAGATAAATCAGCAGATGAACACATATTGTTACCATTTATTTTATTTTCTATAAATTTATCCCTACATCTAACAACGTTTCGCAAAAGGATTGCTAGCAGATATTTTTATAAATCGTGGACAGTGCACGAACGTGGTTACAAACATGATAATGTTTTCCATTTGATAATATATATATATATATATATAGAAAAAAAAACAGTAACATCCATAGGATTTTCAAAAAAACAATGACGAATGAAAATTGAATTCATATAATATTTTAAACTGCGCATAGTTATCATAGCAATTACGTTTTTACCACTTTAACTAGCGGACGATTCAAATCTCATAACTCATACCATAAATAATAGTTGATATATCGATTTACGTAATTTTTTTTCAAACACACACACACAGTTGTCAACATGAATTTAATTTCAAATAACGAATTCAATAGGAATAGTATTAAATTGGATTTTATAAATGTCATTTACAAATCAAAATAACGTATGATATATTTAATAATTGCGTTAAAATTCCGTCACTACAGGAGGGGTTTTCAGCATGTCCACAAATGTATGGGTTACGTTTATATAATTGTACTAAATCATTCTGCATAGATTGGGCAATATTCCAAATAAAAAAGAAGGAAAAAGTTTTGCATTAAAAAAAGTAATATACTATATTCAAATTCCGGGGGGGGGAGGGAGGAAAGCAATATAATTGACTGTTTTTATATACAAAAATATATATGTTCTACCCGGTAATGATTTTTTAAATGAATTTATTAAGTACAAATTAAAATACAAAGAACGTAAACACGAAAAATACGCGGACACTAAAAGTCCCTAAAATTGATTTATTAAGCATTTTTCATAATATATATAATTTTTTTTCTGACGGTAAACTGTTTTGTAGAAAAAAAAAAAAAAAAAAAATGTTACTATAAGAAATCGACCGTGGGGATATATTTATATACTGATGATTTCTAGTCGAATTTCATTTTGGATTCATATATTCATTTTACGTGTACAGAAACGCACTGTATATAGACAAAATTTACGTGCTTTTTCTTACTCATTTGAAATGTCTTTGACGTTTTCGAATTTCTATATACATATAGGAATCTTTAGAAACCAAATTTAAGTAGTTGTACTTATTGACATTTTGTGGTTTTAGTGAAATTTCTAGAGTGGCTGATCTCGCGGCTAATGAAATATATTATACAGCCGAGAATTCGTTAAGTATATTATACACGTCGACTTTTGCGCCCACTCCGTCGTCTATATCCTTTTCAAAACGATAAATATTGGTTTTAATATTGTCATATATTATACGTGTATTCATAATTATTTCTTCATTTTAATACCTTACACGTGTATAATGTAATAAATCTACACGTTTACGACCCTGCAAATACGTCATGTGTTGGGAATTTTTGTACACGATAAACGTGCAATGTACAGCATGCGTATATTATTAAAAATCTATACAAATTATTGTTAATACGTTTGAATTCAATTATTATATGTGCATTAAACTACTAAATATCCCCATAAGTCAATTTATACTTCAATCAAAGTGAATTGGCGATCAAAAAAATATTTTTTAAAAATTATAAACACGTCAAAACGTTTAATTCGATCACTTTTCACCGTATTGAGCAACCAATTATTATTTCTTCGTACGAGTATTACGTCTTTAATTAAAATATTTCCTGTTGTTACGTAAATCAGAGATTTAGGGCATTACAGGTTTGATGATACAAAGTGAAATTTCAATACGCGTATTTCGCGTAATATAAATAATTATTGTTTGCTTTATTAATAATAATTAATAAAGCATCCAAACGATTACCTTTCATTAGAATAATAGTTCTGCTATATACGCGGTCTTCACACCAGCTGGATTTGATTAAAGAACTATATGTATATGCTATCAAATATAGGGGTGTTTATAATTTGTTTCATTTAAATGAATAAAAACCGAAATATATATTTGTATAGAACCACACATCATCGTATGTGCCGTTAATAATTAAGAAACTTTAAAAAGAAATATTAGTTTTTCTTATATATAAATTATTCGACATATTAATTGATAGCTCTCGATTATTATACGCGATTTGAATTTTAATGTGTATAGGCATGTAGCTAAACAATTAAAGATATGTCGATTTATTATATTCTGCATCTCGATGAAAAGTAAAAATATAACTCCCCATATATATATATATGTATTTTGTCTAATTCGCCGAATAATCGAATAACAAAATTAACTGATTTCTGTAACGTGAATTTATAAAAAAAAAATAACAATAAAACGTTTTTATTTACAATTTTTAACCGAGAGAATATAGACTCTCGCCATTTGTTACGGGCACAGAATAATATGTTTAAGGAGTTTTTAATGACAATCAATACAGTTTTGTGAAAGAATTACGGTTTAGTTTCGTTTTCGAACGTCGTCGAACGCGAGAAATTTAATTGTTATGGTACAAAGTTGGTTTATTCGTTCTACCAATATTTATAATCAAGATCACAACACGAATGATATTTACTTTTTCCGCTTTTCAGTTTGAAAATGGGCAAAAATTATTTCATTAGTTTTCGAAACGCCTACGCGTTCAAATATTATTCCGAGCGCCCATTCGAAAGCACTTCTAAAGAGAAGTTAAAGAACGATGATGTTAACACAATAAAACGTGACAATATATCCCGTACTTTTATAAGTTTTTTTTCTCTTTCGACAGCCTATAATTTCTATGTATTAGATGATTATTATTTGTCCACTGTTTTTAATCGCTTCGTCGTATTGTACCGTTGTACGTGAAGTGTATATATTTTTTTCATTTCTTCAATAAGATAAGATTTTTCGCGTTAATATTTGTCTCGGACTATCCAATTCGTATTTGCTCACAGTTACAACAAGATATTATAATACTCGTTCTTTTCCCATGGAACTCAGAAATATTAGTATAATAATATTATAGTGATCAAACAAATATTTCCTCCGCGTTTTTAGACTAATCCGTGTTATCCGTCATTCAAATACGTATATAACGGCTATAATAAATTAAACGTAAACCATTTCCTATCGTATTTAATTTATTAATTCTCGTTGAAATTAACAACAGACAATCAACGGTGTATAAAATTATTTTAGTCATTGCATATATACTCGTATACAGTGTAATGACACTTTTTTTCAATTTCGAGAAACAATTGAAATATGGTTAATGTGAAGTCGCTCGTGCGAATTGACGATGATGCATTACATGGTACTTTCTTATATCGCGTGTCTATGTAAAATATTCGTAAGTTATTTTGTTATTTATCAAGCTCGACGCGTAACTGCAGATATAAGTTATCATTAATTTTATTCCGTTTCGATATCGACGAAATCAACGCCCCTGCACAACACGGTATTCACGGATAAGACGTATACGAGTTTTAAAACAATATTCTCATCAATATCAATAATTGTCTTAATTTTTGAATCGAACAAATTTAGTCGAAATATTAGTCATATAATACGCGATTATATGAGCTAAAAGTACAAGAACAAAGTTACGCGTAATATTACGCGTTTTTGTTCGCGAGCATTTCGTTACAAGGTACGCGCCATTATTTTAAATTTAAATGATAAATCGTAAGCGCTCGACAGTTTTTTTAACGTTCACTGACGTCTGAATAAAAATAAATAATACGTACTTACACATTTCACTGATACGAATTTAATTATTTTCTCTTAAAGCACACCGCGTAATTCGAGCAATGTGTGCGTCGTATGAATTCGGAAGACATTTTGATGGATTTTGCGTTGTTCCCTAAAGCTTATCGCGCGATGCACGTGCTGTCACAAATTCGTTTTATGTAATTTTGAATGAGAATAAAAAAATTAATTATTTTACATTTTTTTTTGACGATTGTTGATCATTTTTTTTTTTTTTTTTTGGATAGAAAATATGAATTTCAAATTTTATTTTGAGATTTTTACAAACCAATACAATTAACAAATTATGAAGTACGTACTCGTATTATATTGTCCAACGATATTTGTAGTAATAATTGCTTTTTTCCCATATAAAACAAATCCAAATCGATGAGATCAAGCTGTCTGTGCATTTTTTTTTTTTAATTTATATTATTTATACCGAAATTATTAAAAATATAAACGAACTTTAAAGTGCATGACATTGAATTTTCGTGACATAAAAGCGTTAAATTTAAGATCATTCTCTAGAGTTTTATTGAGCGTTATACGTTCCCAGCCCTAGTCGTAATATTAGTGTACGGTTACTCGTACAACGCGTGAAATGCCGCGGTTTTTCTTTCAGCCAACAAACGCAAACGAATAAATAAATACATTATTCGATAAGCAAATTATCGTTTGTTTTCATGATAATCGACGCATCAATTCGTACGTTGTTTGCGTATTGTAAGTCGAAACCGAAACCGTTTTAAATGTAATAATTTCCCGCGTGTCACAAGTTTTAAGTGCCGAGCGACCATATAGAGTTAAATTTTGGAAACGCGCGATCGGATATCGAAATAAAAGTCATTTCAAATTATATCGCACAATACGACAAAGACGATCAATATAAAAAAAAAATGCTCGCCTTGTTCGCATGTGTTGTATAGAAATCAAAAGTTAATTTTTGACAAAATATTTTTACGAACCTGTATGACTTCTCGGCTTTTTTTATGTTCAAAATTACACAACATATACATATTATCTATAAAGAGAAACCGACTTTAAGCGCGCAAAATGACCCGAGCTATTATCGATAATAAAACTTAATATTACAAAATTCGTAAAGTAAAAAAAAAAAAAAAAAACATCAATTTCGATCGTAATGCATATCGTTTTTTTTTTTTTTAAAAATTATATTTAATCATTTTTATAATAATAAAAAAAAAATACTAATACTAATAGAATGTCGGTAAAAATGAATCAACTGTTTTTTTTTTTTATTAGTAAATAACGAATTATACCGAATATTTATAAGGATAGTAAAATGTTTAATATTTTATTTGTGTAATTTTTACAAATTTATAAATGAGAGGTTTAAAAAAAAAAAAAAATCGGAAACATCTACTGTATAGTGTGTGCGTATACATGTTACCGGAAATGTTGTCAGTTCAGGAAATTCATTGTCTAGTACTCGTTATCGTTTCCGTAAAACATTTGCCAATGTTATCGCAAAACGATTTTTATTGCCGTACGAGATCGAAAATACGTCCTTGTAAAGCAAAAATATTGGATCCGGTTTTAATTTTGGAACGTGCGGATCAAGTAGAAAAATCGATTTCACTCGGGGAGGTAAAGACTGCAAATAGTACTTTAAAGCCACAAAAGTGTGCAGTGCGAAATTAAAAGTGAATAGTATTCGATATGGCTGTTAATTTTTTTTTTTTTTTAATTTAATAATATTTCAAATGACAATAATAACGATAATAAATAAATAACCATTTATTACGTAATGTATTATAATAATTATAATATTATAACGCTAAACTCGCGATCATTTTCAACTGTCGTTAAGAAATGATAAAAAGTTCCGGCCCCAAGGCGATATGATTTTTTTTCTTCTTAAGAACTGTTATCATTTTCTCGTATTGTCAGTATTTTCTTAGTAGTTAACACAATAGTTATACGCGTTACGGATTGTGATTTACGTTTTATACCGTTTGGTACTTTATTAATAATTGTTATGAGTGATTCTTTTTTTTCATTTCCGTTATTGAATTCAGTGCTATAATCGTTTCGTTGTTATATGTGCCATGCGAATAAACAGATTAGCAAACACGAGTATTGCTAGGCATGTCAAAAAGTCTTAAAAAAAAATACAATACGAATAAATTTGTATTTTCAATTTAGATATTATTTTTTTGTTTTAGGAAATTTTAAACGCGATTATTCATAGTTTAGTGTAGCATTAGTGTACACATTACAACACGAAGCGTTTAACGTAAATACATTATTACATCCGCGCGTTGAAACATAATATTTGATTAACCAAATTCAAACAATACGTACGAGTATTGTGTATTAATGCTGGAATTTTACCGATCATTTTGATCCGCTTGCTTGTTCGCACACATCGATGCCGACATCAAGTTTTTGATCGACTCGCTCGAAAATATTAATACTATTTATAAAAATATACACAACCGGGCGTATTATTTCCGTTTTGGTGTTATGTAAGTTTTCGCTGCTTCAACGGATTTCGTTTCTCTCGCTCTCTCTCTCTCTCTCGAAGTATCCCGAACATTCGGCGAATAAAATAACGCGATTAATGTATATATTACGTTGTATTTCGTAGAATTTCACTTATTACAAAGTGTTTGATATTTGTTCGTCGTTTTATTGTGTTGCGCCGAAATCCAAAAACTTATAAATTTCCGCAGATACTTACGAAAATCTCGGTATTTCAATAACGCTATAAACTTCTTTAGGTTTAGATATCCAATGGCAAATTCAAATACCGATTTGTGTACAATCACTGCCCCCTCCTTTCATAAACGAAAATTAAACTTCACAACAACGGAATTTAAAAACAAATATAATATTATGTATATAAAAAATGTTCCGTATAGTGAATAATGTAATACGATAATAAACAGAGCGAATTAATCTTATATGTACGACTGTTTTCGTTTGAATCAATTCCACCACACAGCACAACCTTTACAGTACACCTGTGTATCTTGCATTAGGCACTGTGACAACAACTGATTATGTGTGTTTTGTCGTTATGTTTGATAATACACACCGTAAAATGACATAACACTGTACTAAACGATAACATAATTTTTAACGTTAAACTTCCCAAAGAAGGATTATTTCTCGAAAAAACACGTTAAAAATTATCAGTGAAATATTTGCCATCGTTGTGCCAAGAATTGTGTACGTTTCGCGCGTATCATTCACTACAAGATTTTCTAGTCTCACTCGTCTCGCCATCGGAGCCAGCCATTGTGCAGTTTTGACAATGTAGCGTTTATTATTTTTCATCGTCAAACCGTAGTCGATATGGTGTCGAAAGCCGTCGGAGGAATTCGGTGTATTGAAAGAGAGCCCGACCGAAACGCATTTTCGTGCGAGAAACGTTCACTTACTGTATTTAATAACGAACAGCGCGTGCGGACAAATTCGAGAAATAACATTGGAGCGGTAGACGACGGTTTGACGTGTGCGGGGACGGGGGGCAACGGAAAACGTTATTAACGCCGCACCTGTTATACTGGAGTGTGATCTTAATCGAATCGCGGCGTGTAATAAAATCTAATAGATTGTACGAAATATTGTGTTTCGTAAATATAATGACATTAACGTTTTCGTTCGGGGAGGGGAAAAAAAAAAGCAATATTAAACCCGTGACTGTATATACGACGTATTAAAACGATTATTTTGTATTCGTCGAGATTTTTGTCATACGGCCGAGCAGAGTGCATTGCCCGCACCGAACGATCCGCCGAGTCCCATCTGTTCATCGATGACATATTGTATTTTTTTGAATTGACAATCACGAAAACGTTGAAAATACATACAATACGTATAAGAATTCATTTGTTTTTCGAAACATTCGAAACACGCGAAATTCTCTCTCTCTCTCTCTGTTTGTCATTCAAAACACTAGTTTCAAAAGATTAGTTTTTTTTTTTTTTTTTACTGCAAAGTTGTCAAAAAAGTTCCGGGATATTTGTTGATCAATTAATTTATACTTATCGAGCGTTATTTTATTGTAAAACTCGAGATGAAGCGCCGACGGTACTGGGGGAGAGGGGAGGAGGAGGAAAGCTTGTTTTTGACAGAAACGCTCGTTTTTCGCGCGCAGCAATAAGACGGCGGCGAGGAGAAATCCCGCGAAACGGTCGCGCGTCACAATAATAATAAAGGCGTGCGTGTACGCGTTTCAAGAGCAAACTCGCACACGCGTCTTAATCGCTGGGGCGCCAGATCATAATACGATGATTATTATTATTATTATTGTTGTTGTTGTTGTTGTTATCATCCTTTATAGTAATATGTTGCGCGCGTTTTCCGCGAGAAAAAAAAGACGCGGAAAATAATATAATATTATAACGTTTAGACGTAATATGTTAAAATATTATTTTACCGCGAATAACCGGATATAACATACGCGCGCCGAGTAAACACTAAATAATAATAATAACAACAACAACAAACTGCTACGAAAATCGATGCCCACGTTTGTGTGCGTGTGTGGACGTCAAGTACGGCGGTTACGCGGTGCGAAGAAAAACAGGCCATGGGGGGGTAGCTACGTAGACGCTCGATCACGAACGGGGCGCGTTTTTTTCTTTTGGTTTTAAATAAATTCCGCCAGGGAGCGCTAATCGACCCCAGTGGCTCGTATTGTTCTGCGCGAATTAATATATAATAGGTTAGGTTTTACATCGCGAGTTGATAGAAATCGTTTTACGAATATCGAACGGATAAATTTTTTTTGAAAATAAATTTCTCTACTCTTTATAACACGGTTCAATACATAAAATATGTATACGACCGTTTTGATCGTAAATTTTCGAATATTTCATTAGACAACATGAGTATAAATATATATATATATATAATATAGACGATTTTAATATACGTGCATAATATCAAAGGAAATGGACATTTTACGAATTTCAAAAATCGTATGACGTGCATTATACACGGCGAGCGTTGACTACAGTTGATAACGAAGCGCAAGAATTAAAACGAATAACGCGCAGCGTTAAATTTAAACTATTTATAATGTTAAAATCGATGGAAAAAATAAGCAAAAGGGTTTAAAATATGTATTTATTATGTATTTGACTATTACTTCTGCGCGATCACAGACGATCGCTTTTAATTTACTCCTCGCGCGTTCGAAAAGTTTTAATAAAACTTTTTTTTTTTTTTTTAAAAAAAGTATAAAAATCCTCGTTTTTTTTTTTATTACCGATGTGTGTGTGTGTGTGTGTGTTATGGTAAATCGTTAACCGCGATATATTATAAGACGATAGATACGCCAGTATATTGTCCCGTTGTTATGGTCCTGTGTCGCGAACGTGATGGCGTACGTGTCGTCAAGTAAGTATACGCTCTGTGCTCGGTTTCTTTTTTTTTATGTCATTTTATTAGGAATGTCCGATATGGCGTGATGTATACGCGCGTATACGATACTATACGGTAAAATCTCGTAATGCGTTTTATTGAAACTGTATTTTATAGTAAAAAAATAACAACAAAAAATACATAATGTTATATAATACGTTTTTATAGATATTTATTCGTCAAATATTTAAAAATTATAATATTTTATACATGCGAAAAATCGCATCCTCCAACGCAACATTTTTTTTTTTTCTACAATAAATTATTGCCGTTTTAAGACGTTACGTAATATTTTATGAGTTTTTTCGACACTTTTTATCGGTGTGATAATTCAAATTTACCTATATATATATACATACATACGTATACGGTTATTTTCGGATTCTTTTACGATACTCTGTTATTATTATTATTTTTTTCCCATATTTCTCTGAAGATCATATACGCCATACAATGTTGTACAGCGCACGAAAGAAATTCAAGAAACACTATATGTACGCGCGCGGAAGCGTAAAATTCTTGAAATAATTAAAATTATTGGTTTTGTTTTTTAATCCGTCCGTAAAAGCGTCCGAATGACAAAAATAACATTGTCTTCGTCGATGCGCTACCGTTATTCCGGGAACAATTGACGAATATTTAATAATATTCTATTTTTCTAGCTTTTCGAATACTCCACACCGTCTTCACTTCACCGTTGACCTTTCGATACTCGTATTGCTACTGTCGATCTAACGCGTTTTAGTTTTTCGCCTACGTCCGCATTCAATCGGAACATCGTTTTATAATATTAAACGTTTCGACATTTTGCACTTCCCCGAACGTCAGCGCACTGAGGAGTAGTATGTCTCTATGTTATTATAATCAATCGGTTATTTTTAACTATTGCGCGGTAAATATTACGGGATTCGTTTTGAAAATGGGAAGAATCGGAACGAAATTCGTTCGGAGGCGGTAACGGGAAACAAGACGCGTTAAATTCACCACAGCACATTTTTTAACGAATATCGGAAATTGATTTCGACGCTTAGACAATATTCTATACGTCGTGTGTATAAAAAACTGTTTTGTTTTTAAATTTTCTTCGGCGACACGGCACGAGATGTCGTAACAATATTACGCGTGTTAAGTTCTTAATGCGTCGGCAATCCGCGGTCCATCCTAATTCTTTCGCGAGTTATCTGAAACGACTGAAGACACTTTTTCAAATATAATGTGAAAACTTACAGAAAAAAAAAAAAAAAAAAAAAACAGTCGGTCAAACACCTATTTTACGTTCATCGATCTAACGCGCTCACGTTAGATCGGAAGTCATCGAACTGTGAAACGACGACGCTCTTAAAACTAACTTGTTTTTTTTTTAAAAAAAAAAATAAAAATAAAGTAATAATTTGTAAATATTTCGTTCAAACATTTTGATGGAATATGTATTTCAAAGATATTCAAAAGTCACGTAAAAAAAAAAATATATATTTATTATTGATCACAAAAGGCTTTTGCGTCAGATGTTTTCTCTCGTTAAACGTCGGACAAACATTGTTTACGGTTAAACGACGATAACAATCGAACGACGAATATAACCAATACGAGCATCTAATAATATTATACTAAAGCAGATACGCGTAGAAAAATTAAATCAACGGCGAAATGTTCAACCGTGGAGATCGTATTAAACACACTGAGTACACACGATTTTTCGCAGTTTCTTTAATAACATTATTCGAAGCGATTGTAATGATTTTTTTTTTTACACGGATTTTATTAAATTTACTTGTTTTCGGTAATAAAACACGGCGAAATCTATTTATTTCTTCTACTACGGTACGAGTTAAGACTGATGAAGGTGACGTGACGCGCGGAGTGTTGTGAACGACGTTTAAGTGAATCATACGAATGTTTTAGAGTTTTTGTTATTACACCAGAAATTCGAAAGCAATAGAATAAATCGCACCGCGTCCGATAAAAAGAATCAGCCGTGAGTGGAATACGATTTGTCGAAAAATTTGATGTCGCCATAAAACGCTTTAGAATCTAAAACGAGAGTTTTTATTTTTTTTTTTACCTATCAAACGATTATTGTTACGTTATGCGCGATTTTCCGTCGTCGCCGCAAACAGTCGTAACAAGACCGAGAAAAAAAAAAAAGAAACAAATTTCGTTCGAGGAAAAAAAAAGAGTTTATACGCGTAAATTAAGACACGACGCGAAACTAAACGAGATAAATTCGAGACCTGCAGCGTGAAAAGCGTTGTTATTTTTTGTTTTTTTGTTTTTGGCGCGTCCGCCCACCGTTTTGTAAATCGCGTTTTGTTACCGCGCAGCATCCATATCACGACGATGACGTTATTATTATTATTATTATATTGTACGCGGGATTTTAATTAAAACGGTTTTCGCTCGTTTAAGACGTAAGAGATAATTGTTTTCGTCTCGGAACGGGGCGGATTGGCATGCCGCGTGCGCCACTATTTACGAATTAGAATTCGCCGGCGTTTCGTTCGCGCCGGTGGTATACGCCGCGGTGTCCTAACGCGACGGGTGGGCAAACGTTTAGGAAAAAAAAAAAAAAAAACACGGAAAAAGCACGGAAAAGCGGCGGCGCGTAGGCGGTTATTATTATTATTATTATTGTGCATTTTCCGATGGCCATCCGGATGATAGTGCGCGGCAGACAGGGGAATTTTCACACACCACCCCGGAGACAATCGCGCGGAAACGGTGAAATATTAACGGGGCACCGCGGTTGTTATATTATTATTATTATTATTATTATTATTATTATCGCGTAGTATATGTATGCGGTGCAACAGTCGTTTTATTTTTAATTGAATTAAATAAATTAGAAAACGCGATTCCGCGGAAGGATTCGCCGCTGCGCCGTGGCAAAACACAGTTTTACTTTTAAGTTAATACGGTTCGGTACGGAAATTCCGTATGACGACCGTTCGTCTCGCACGCGGAAATGATTTATTTCGCGGCAACGGGTGAAAAGCTCGCCGCCAGATTTGTATAGAAAAACATATCGCGTTACGCGGGTAAATTAAAAAATATTTTAAACGTTTTTTTAAGAGCAACGGGCGGAGGGGGTCCGACAAAAATGAAATCGATCACACCCCGCACGGTTAGCACTAGAATGAGAACTGACCTCGGGCGTACGAAAAGAGTTCGTTGTACGAACAACAGGCGTCCCCCAGTAACGAACTCGTCGCGCTTGCCTATGAACGTTTTCAAAAACGCCGCAATTATTTTTATTATTATACGAGACGGACTAATACTAATAATAATCTGTTTGAACTAACGAATCAAATACGTAAAACGACAAAAAAATCGTAATGTCTACGAGTCCCAATAGTTTTATTTGTATTCCTCCAGAAAACCCGGGCATATCTTTTGCCCCGTCTTGTAGTTACCGCGTTACTTGGGAGTAGTTTCGGCACTCGCGATAAATTGCCGTATTTATAACATTGTTACGCGAAGAGTTTTTGTTTCACAAAAATATATTGCGAACGAAAATCGTATAAGTGTGTGTGTCTTATTGATTTTTTTTTTTTTTTAAACACATTCGCTTATCGAACACAGTATACAATATAGTGTTACACATACGCGTACATTATCGTTCATAATTTTAACATTCCGCCGAAATATTGGTTTATTATTCGTGTTTTGTAAAATTATAAAGGATTCGCGCGCTTTTTTTTTTCTACACACCGGACGCTATGGACATTTATGGGTAACCGATAAAACGCATACCCAGTGTGACGCCAGCTTTTTACTCCAGTGAAAATGTCCACAGACAACGCGGCAACACAATATTGCGTACAGAACAAACGTGGATTATACACGGCCTTCTCTGATCTCCTCCGGTCGTGTCGTGTCGAGGACTATAACGAGAATAGTATTCGTTTAAATGCGGCGATAAAAATGTTTGGAAAGTGTTTTTTTTTTTGTTTTTTTTTTTTTTTGAGATTTGACACCGCGTAATTTTTTACAATTTATAATTATATAATGTGCAAACCAATAAAACACTACTATAAACGACTACGTGACTTTGCACACGCGTGAACATTCCGTCGCCGATATTTAAACTTTCTATGAGTATTTTTTTTTTTTTTTACTCTTAATTATTGCTTTAAACAGAGATTATTGTTTCGAATACATTTACAAGTTGTGTTATAACTTAAAATTGGTCCGGTTCGATTCGGACGATATGTGATGAGGGAGAGGGAACAACTTCACACGCGCAACTGTCCGCGTCGTAAATATTATGCATTTCTACACGTTTTTGCGTTCACACGGAATAATAATAAAAGATATTATAATTTTACGAGTATTTTTTTTTTTATGAACCCAATAAATATTGTACGTTTGTTTTTTTTTTTTTTTTTTTTTTTTTTTTATCGATTTCGATTATATTTCACACGTGGATTTCGCGTTAGTAAAAGAATAAATAGGATATACGGACGTTTGACCAGAACCGATAGTATATATTTCGTTGGAAAATATTGTGACGTAGAAAACGGCCGTCGATTTGCATTCGCGGCAGGACACGATGTTCAAAAACCCATTACGAAGTCTCCCGTATTTCGTACGTATAAAATAATCACACGAGACGAAAATGTATTATAAAGTTCGATTTTTATTGTCATGTACAAACGGTTATCAAATAGACATCGCATTTATTGTGTGCGCGTTAAACCGTATATCATAATCGCATTGTCGTTATACGGAACGCAGATTTAAGTTTTATAAAATGCGCATATTACTACGCGTACAGATAATTTATAGCGGTTATATTCAGAGGAGTTGATTGAGATAGTTTTTTAATATCCGTAGAAAGGTGTTTTATAATAATAATAATATTGAAAAATAAATAGAATGTTATCGGAAGAAAATATTGTAAAATGTGTTGTTATTTTTATAATTGTTATTGTATGGAATTTAAAGTACGTTTAAAAAAAACTTACTTTGTTAGGAATTTTCACTACGAAATACGTAAAAATATTGTTTTCTTCAATTTATATAATTTATTGTACGATAAAATTTAATTGACAACGCGAGATATATGAGATTCATTGATTACTGTTTCCTCGATAACAAATGGTCTGCAATATACTGCCAGACTGTTTATTTAGCTCTTCCATTATGATAGGATAAAAATTAAGGACGGGAGCGAGTGGACGCGGCAATACGGATGATCCACGTTGTTGCTGCAGACGTACTGTGACGTGTTCGTCCGCCGATTGGTGTTGTGCTCTTATTATTTTGAATGGAGTATTGAAACCATAGGCGTATTCTTTAGCGTCGATACAATTAAATGATATTTGTACTTCAAACGGTTGAAAATAATCGTTTAAATTTTTTGTTTAAAACTAGTCTATGCATCCCCACCCTCTCATAAATACGTCGCCGTTTATACTGTGATAATATTAAAGGTTTACGCGAAAATGAAACCGTTTGTTGGCCGTGTGTGTTTTCTTTCGTTTCGCCGACATCCGCGTCAGTCCAGTGTCGGTCTGCACCTCCGGTAAATCAATACATTTTTATAGGGCCGTTTATTTTTTCAAATTCCTTATGATATAAAGATCGTCATCCGCATATAAATCTTCCTATAGTTGGCTATATTTATTCATTTAAGAATTTCAAAACTCTAATTTCCATCTCGAAAACACAATAATTAGTTAACACGGACATTATTAGCGTTTTCGAATCGATAACCGATAAAAACGAATTAAATTAAATTCTATAGCATTTTTATAATAACAATAACGTGGAAAAAAAAAATCAACATTTTAGTCAGACAACAGTTAAATATCCACCTGAAATACGTCTAACGCTATATAAATAACAAAATAATCGCCTCATATTTCTATAGACTATTATATTACATCATCGAATATTGGCCTCGTCATAAAAAGACCGACTTATCTCGTCGTTATAAATACGAACGCGTTTGATTAAATCTTCTCCTACGAATAACGCAATGAAATATGGTTCAAGGTGTTCTCGTCGATCGATAGACGACGGACGACCTGTATTTTTGTATTGAAAACTCTTAGTTTTTGAAATGCACACACGGAATTCGTGTGCGCGGGACACGTCAAAATTAATGCGTAATTTGCAATAAATAATGCCGCGTTCGCCGTGTAATCGAGTGAGCCGGAGCCGCCGACAGACAACTCCGTTTATCGAATGTCGTAACGACCCACGGCGCGATGTAATAATTTCGTCGCACATCGCGTCTTATTATAAATATTATTAAATTCAACGAATAATAATAATAATAATAATTATTATATCGCTATTCTTATTTGCTGCAGACTATGTACAGTCACGATTTTATCCGAAGGATTATGCGGGGGGCGGGGGAAACTCGTTTATAATCTGATCTATTTTTCACGTTCATACGTTCACGTGAAACGATTTAAAAAAAGCCTGTCGATCTTCGTCCGTGTTACGGACATTAATACAAACGCGTCTAAGTGTTGGCGCTGTTAAAACAGCCCGCAACATCACCCCGATATTTTTTAAACATTTAGAACGTCTGCAGACGTCGTCGCCAACGTGACAATATCAGATTTCCTATCAAATCCAGGTATTCGATGCTTAGGATTCCACATAATCACCCGTTTTGAGTAATTATCTATCCTCGTATCCGTTTAATAAATAGCCGATAGGAGTTGACGATGGTCCAGGGAGTCATGGTTAATTTTTTTCTAAACGCACACTTGTCTGTGCGCACGCGTTTTAAAGTCTACAAATATATTTTAATACATCAGGATAATTCGTAATCAAATCGAAATCCGTAATTTGTCGTGTCAATATTAAATATATATTGACACGACAAATATATATATATAACTTATGTATATATATATTTAAATATATAAAATATATCAATCTTCGATGATTGATGATTCTATTTTTTTTTTACTGTGTACTTTAAATTTATTATTTTACGACTTCGAAAAATGTTTTTCGGTCGTTAAAATTAGTCGTTCCTATACGATTGCCTATATAACAGATTAGCATAGCAATCAGGAACCACTAGATATTATATACAGTATGATGGTGCGTAGTGAGATAATTCTGTTTAAAAATCGACGCACTAAATACAACCGAACGTATTGTCAAATATTTTTTGAATAAATTTTTAAAGGTAAAAAAATCGCTTTACTAATGTTTTCGAGAATACATATTTTGGAAAAGAAAAACGTTTCGTTCACTGCACGATACACTCCGTGCACACTCGTTGTTCAATCCGCAAAACGATTCGATTGATTCTCTACGGCTGAGGGCTGTTATTCAGTGATACGAAAATACTTCATAATGACAATAATAAACGAAACACGTTTGATGTTTAACTACGCGTATCTAACTTTTTACATGGGTTACCTTGCAACTCGAGTGTATTTAACCGCTCTTTGTGAATTCAACGAGAATTTAGTAGACTTGTATAAAGGCGAGAGAAATTCCCCGAATACGCACGACGTGTTCGCTGAAAGTTTCGATAAATTGATTATGAGAGTACGGTAGTTTTAAGTGCATATATGAAATAATTTACATTATTCGTGTCCACTTTTATGGATAGTTTTCCGATAGAATTTTTTATATAACGAGGAAATAAATCTATTGAATACGATTTTCTTTTTAATAAACATTTAAGGAATATAGCTAAACACGTATATATATATACTTGCTACGTTTAGACAGTGTAAATATTCTAAGCTGAACGATAATTATCGTAAAAAGAAATAATAAATATTTATTATAATGACGTGTAAACGCGTTTGACAAATAATAACTCGTGTATACGCATTATACGAATGTATTTTTTCTCTCTCACATATCCTCATAAATTGTGCGTACTTTATTGTATGGTATAATAAAATTCATTATTGTTTTCAACGGCATTGCGACAAGTGGCTTAATTAATGAATAAATTAAAGTCGAGGGCCGTCGATGTAATTTTCCAGAAAGGTCTTGAGAGGTCAAGTGATGCGTAAATGAATTATTTTCGTCAAGCCGCAATTTTTTTCTTTTTTTTTTTTAATATAACATCATTTGTATAGAGATCAGCTTGGTTATTTGTCGGATGTATTCTTGAGACTCTTATACGCGATTACTTTGAATGAAATTTTTTCATATCGGTATACAGAGCAGGTGATGATCGCGCGTCAACTGGCAGATCGAATTCAAAGGATGCGGGGCAATCGGACCGTCAGGGATTTTACGCTTATGCCGAATTTAAAGCGTTGTCGATATAATTTTACGGGACGAACATGAAAATTCGAATTTTAACATCCGGAAACGTACGAGAGTATACGCGTGTAACGATCACAGTAACATTATATATATATATATACCTCGGAAAAACTAAACCAAAAAAAAAAAACAAAACCGAGTCAGTAAAAGTATTTTTTCGAATGGACTTCGAAAAATGTATTTTTGTAAATCGTCTGAACTTCGCACTAGAGAATACTTGTACCGACCATTAATAAATATAGCGTATAATACAATATATTCGAAAACCGAAACGAAATTTTTTTACACACAATTCAATTTGTTAATTTCGATTCCGGCATGTGCGCTGAAAACCGCAAAAGAAAATCCAGGGTTCCATTCGCAAAACGATATCCTAATATTTCGCGCGTACAACACAAATCAATTGTAATCTCGTCGTACTGTAGGAATACGTGCGTGGCGACAAACTGACCGCCGCCGTCATAACGTTCACTGCATTTGTCGTTCAAACGTTTATAAACATTTTTATTATTATTATTTTTCGCTCAAATATTTCATCATTTTGCCGTATCGATTACAACGTGTACCACCGCGCGCTATAATTGCATTAACGACGCCATTAAAACGTTTTAACGAAACAACGGGATTTTATCGGTATCAGTATTAACACCGGTCGGACACGTCACTGTAATTATAGAGCTATATATATATATATATATTTATAATATTATAAAATATAAATATCTAATAATTTTTCGTTTTTAATTTGAATGTAAATACCCCCCCCCGTTCGCGGACGATATTACAGAGAAAAAATAATAATAATTAATTTAATAAAAATTTTTGTCGAAAAGTTAAAAAAAAAAACGATTTAAACGTTAATTTTTTACCGTACGCGCGTAACTATGTTTTAACGACGATACAGCGCGTGTCTAATGGATAATTAAAAACGTTAATTCGTAACATTTTCTCCTCTTGCCGCACACTCGTCAATAACTCCGTTTTCAAATTAGTTTTATTATCGTTTTCTAATTAATCCCATACGTTAAACACTTGTTGTAACGTAAATTTTCGTCTGTTCCCGCGATCCTTCCGCGACAAAGTGCACCACCCAACAACAACCGATGATACACGTAAATATTACAGTCCACACCGTACGTGTCCCCGCTGCTGCACGGCCACGATAACACACAAACGGTTATCACACAAAGCGCGTATAACAAATAAACACACGCGCGCGCGTTGTTAACGGCGTTTGTCGCGTTTATTATTCGACGATGATATCTTTAATATTAATAATAATAATAATAAATATGATTGAAGAATATAAAAAATATATTATATATTCCGTTTAACTGGTTATTGCCGTTTGCTCGTACCACGGACGACAGTCGATTTCCTCGTTTCAGCCGTAAGCTCCGATTGCGGTCCATTCCAATGGCGGCTTTGGTCCTTTGGCCCGTGGCCATTGGGGACCCGGGGGAGGGGGAGCCAATATTTTTTGATATACTATGTACGTTAACCTTACCGGAGGTGTGGTATAAGGCGTATTAAAACTATCATTAAAACACGGTTGGTAATGGTAATGCGACGAACGCGGTTATAGTCGATTGTGCGTACGCCCAAAAAATGGTAAGTTGATAACACGGATTCTTATCAATGGTTGTATCATATTACAATATGCCCGCGAGCAGCTGGTGTGAATATGAAACCTTTCGCGTTCGTTGTTTTGGTTATTTGATCGATATTTTGTTTCGGAAAAGAAAAAAAACAACAACATTAATTACCACTGCAAATGAATTTATTATTAACTCATTCAATTCCAAACTAACGGAATGGCAAAAATTAAAATGTAAAATGCCTGGGAGGGAGCTCATGGCCCTTACGGCCCCTCCCTAATCGGCGCTCGTGGTCCATTCGATCGCGGCGTTTTCCGGTATCTTTTAAAGTCGGTTATTATACCGACGCTATTTCTTGATGAAGAGACCTCGCGTTCCGTCGGTGAACGTCCGAGCGTTCGCGGACATGACGCGGGAAACAGAATTTTTTTAGTACGTCAGATTTGCTGATTTTTTTTTTTTTTTTTGATAAATTCTCTTATGAAAGCTGACCCGACTGCAATGGACGGATCGTCAGCGATCCCGTTGAAATCAACGTGTTCTGGACCGCTTCGTGTGTTTTTGCCAGTTGGTCTCCGCGAACGCGATCGGTTCCAATACTGGCCACCAACAGACCAATATGATGACGAGACGGACCCATCGTACGTTTGGAAGATGTTAAGATTTTTGGTCTTTACACGCTATTTCCGTATTTAAAATTCGATATGATGATTTTTGTCACATAGCTTAAGATTTTAGCGAAAATAAATACGTGTTAACCGTTTGGCAAGGCGTATACGCCTAGGCGTGATCAATTTGATCGTTTCGGCCTTCGAACGATGATGACCGCGGAGACGGGTGAGGGGGGGGATTGTGCGTTTTCAACAATTGCCATATTATAATATTATGGTCTTTTGGCTATTGATTCTCGGCCGCTATTACTTTAAACCGTATATAGTGTTGCGTCTTTCACTTGGCGTTGTAAATGAACGATAATAACGTGTGAAACATTAGCGTGTTGTGTCAATGATTATAAAAAACTGCGACGCACTGGTTCGCTTTCTAAACGGTCGCTAATTTCGTAGTAATAAAAAAAATAAAGTTTTTAATAAAAATAAAAATTGCGTTACGCTCACACTATGGCGATCGATTGTCTGTACTGCAAATTACATCGTCAATTTAATTATTATTATTATACGCGGTTTTTTTTATCGAATCGTATTCTCTCGCGTCCCGCAGTCATTGGCCACGCCATATGTACGGCGATCGTGTGACTTTACAGACGATCGTCTTGTACGCAACACACACCCACGATTATAACTGACGTGTATCGTGTAATTTTATTAATCGCGTACGGCCGAAACGCGATCTCCTCGATAATTTATATAATATGGTATAACGCGTTATTATAACTGTAACGGGATCGTTTCGTCCGCGAAAATGATAGCGGTCATTTTTCAACAACTAAATCCGTTTCAAAACTACGTAGTTCATAATCGTATTAATATAATCGCAGACGGCATATTTATGCGTTTACACGTTTTTGCCGAGATCATGCAGTACCAAAACGGATGAGCTCTATCGACGATTCGTTTTTTCCCTATGAGCCGATCGGTACACGAGCATTTTTACCGCATAAAAAAAACCGTATTACAAGGTCTAAGAGAATATTTTGCGCAAAATAACACGTTTTAGCAATATATATATTGAAATTTAATTTGAACGAATTTCACAGAAAATGTGAAAAAAAAAAAAAATTATAATCGTGACATTTTTCGGTTCCTATCCCCCCGCCCCCGAATCAGATCTGGTGAAGTTCAACTATTTAATAAATTAATTTATATATATTTAAACGTGTTATTATTATTTTCATAATATCGAATATTATATTTGTATTGCATAATTTATATGCATATAATTTAGTATATTTTTTTTTTTTTTATACATTTAAAGCGAAGTGAAAAGATACATCACGAAGTATAGATCGAGAAACGTGACTGTTTAAAAGTAGCTTTTTAAAGATTAGGATTAATTTAACTGTCTTATAATTTTTATAAAATAATTGTATTTTTTTTTCTCAGTACTTTATAAATTTTCAAGAAACAGCGTATACATTCAAAAATTACTTATGCATATAAATACGGATTATTTTGATGAGACCATAAATCGTGTATAGAATTTTAAACACATATAAACCCGGTTTATAATAATAATAAATTATTTAATGCAATATGTATTATAGTATTCAATATTCGTTATTCAATTTATGCGAGTATACAGGAAACCGCGTTGTATGACGCGTTGTACACACACGCGCATTTTGTTAAAATAAAAAAAGAAAATATTACATTTTTATTCGTTATATAAAGCGTCAAAATTAGTGTGTAAAACGTTGACGGCGCAGAAGGTGTCGTCCGGCCGTGTTTTAACCACGTTTTAATGACATATTTCATTTTGTTCGTATATTAAAATAAAACGTACGCGGTTTTATTAAACGTCGCGGCCGGGATTAAACAACACATAGTTTAAATAACGAATGCACATATATATATATATATAATCCAATTAAAATTGATTAAATTACAAATTGTACTCTTTTTTTTTGCCAATTTTCCTTTTTATTACAAAGTTTAATTATATTATACGCGTCGCTAGATTTCAAAATACTTTTGTTCAAAATTCATCCCGATCGATGCAAGCACGTAAAATTATTATTATTGTAAATACCGTGTAAACTTGTATTATAGAATATTATAAATACTATACACAGTTCTTTGTTGATTTTTGTTGACAAAGTCCGCGTTGTACATTTCTGTTGCCGCCGTCGTCGTATCGATTTTAATTTCATCTATATGAACTCTACTGGTCTTGTAAACCGAATTCTCGTGAAAAATTATTATTAAACTTCATACGAACACGTATTACACACGTCATAACCCCTTCGGTGATTTTACACGTTTTTTTTTTTTTTTACTTTCTTCCCACGTTTATAATAATAATAATAATAATAATAATAATAATAATAATAATAATAATAATAATAATAATAATAATAATATTATTATTATTATTATTATTATTATTATTATTATTATTATTATATAAAAACCCGATTTCTTTTCGTCGCTACATGGTCATCGATTAAACGCGTATAATACACGCATATAAATATATAAAATAATAACGTTATAATGAATGTGTACGTGCTTATATCCTTTCGCACTTTCGATGGTCTCCGATCATGTTCTACGCTTATATATTTATATACATATCGATTCCAATCACTTTTGTATGTATTTTTTTTTCTCGCTCCGTTTGGATTATCGAATATTAATCATATCGGTAACGGAGTAGAAGTTTTCATTCTCCCACACGCGGCGGCCGGTTAGGTCTTACACGTCCGAAACCCGTCAGTCTCCGAGGTATTCGCGTGGGAAGTCATGAAATATCGATATCTATTGCAACAACAAATGCGTACATTCCAAAAACAAAAAAAAATAAATATTTTTAATTTTTGTTTCGGTCTCTAAAACGCGTTTCCACAGATTTTATTCGTATTATTCGTATTATTATTATTATTATTATTATTGTAATAAAACGTATCGTGAGACACGAAATTCAGATGATATTCGCGCGTTCCAGTGAATACGTCCTATCGCGCGAAACACGAATTTTCAAATGAAACTTTATACGAAACTTATCCTGTCACGCGTAGGTGTATAATATGCGTATAATAAATTTAATTATTATTATATTTCACACCGTTTCCAAAACTATGCAAATTCTATTATATATTAGTTATATATGTAACGTATACTATATATTTACTATCGTCGTATAGAAATTATAATAATATGGTCTCTTCATTACTGTAAAATGTAATATATATCTATAGAGTGAGGGAGTGTCTAAAATGGTACTTGTGCGCGCTTCGAATATTGACTGGTGTCTATAATTATAAAATGGCGAAATATTTTCTGTAATATCAATAATATACGTAGACGCGAATAATGCTTTTAAAGTGGTCTAATATATTTAGATTTCTAAACAAAAAGAAAATATATTGTAATTTTTTTCGTATGTATTTATTATTAGTACTTCGTATGAAACTGTTATTTTGGTTGTTTTTTTTTTATATAATTCACGATTTTGAAAACCCGAAATTTTTGTACCGTTAGAAATGTCGTTAACGCCATTTGTACGGCGTTCTTACTGTTTTATATTATTTGAAATTTTTGAAGAATTCTAGGCGAGTTTCGTTGAAAACCGTTCATTCGTTGTTTCACAATTTAAAATAACTGGACAGCGCCTATTGAGGAAACGTTGAATAGAATATTACTCGACACAAAAATTTTCGGTATTGCTTGTACCGGTGTAAATATAAAGTTTCCAAGTCAACATGCGAAACGTTCACTTTTTTCTCCCATTTTGAAATGAGTGTTTTTAGATGTTGTATTTTTAAATTAAAAAAAAATACATTTCTTTTTCTTTATGATATTTTTGCAGTAACAAAAAGAATTTAAAAAGCACTATTTGAAAATGTGCAATAAGGGAAATCGTGAATTTTACAATTTTCAAGTCGGTTCACACCTGCTGAACTGTGTCGAATTCGCCAACTCTTATATATCGTCCTATACGTGTGTTTTATTTTTCGATTAGTCACGCGTAGCACGTTACACGACATTGTTTCCTTATAAGTGTGTATTCAATCGAGTCTGTTCAATTTAAAAATATTGTTAAATAACCGAAATTATAATAATTTTTACTAGGCGTTTTGTTTTCGGTGTTACGAAACGATACGTTTGTAACGTTTCAGAAATATTAATCGGCGTTCATCCGTTCGTGATTATCACGCCGATAATTTACATTAATTTTGTCACGAGCGTTAAATAACCGGAATCGATATATTACACTGACAATAATTTATTTGGGTTTACATGGATATAATTAGATAGATAATGTTTCACCAGAAGGACCTGATGTCTCGCTTGTTATTTTAACCAGATTAATTTCTAGTGGAGGCCACAAACACGACTATTCAAGAGAATTTTCAATAGAGATACTGACGGTTTTCGAATTAATTGTATTGTAACGGTATAATTAGATTTCGTTCGTCGACATTCGAAATAGTACATCCACCACTAGGTCTTTTTCATATACCTAGCTTATAACCGTTGTGCATTTTATTTCGTTGTGTTGAACGTTCAAAAGACAATATAATATTTTCAATCGATATTCAGGTACCCACAGAAGTCGCGCAGGACACATAAAACATAAATTTCCACATATCCGTCCGTTTAATAAATCATTTTCGGATAATGAAAATTGTATGATTGAACCAGCGCGCTCACCACTACAAATTAAAAAATGTAACATCCAACGAATTTTCAGCGCGTTTTCGAATTTCGATAGCGTTTTTTCGTAACACTATTGTCCGTGTTGAAACGTCAATGCACAATCAGCTTGTAGTGATTGTCGATTGGGCACTAAACGAGGAACGAAAGTTGCGACGATTCTTTTTCTTTTTTTTTTTACGTTTTATTACTTATTATAATACCTCAAACAATACGAATAAAATAATCAAATAGCGCAATTTTGAAATACTTTTTAGCTCGGTTTCCTCGACGTTTACGCGAGGTACAAAAAAAAAAAGTTTCGCATGACGCTTATGACGTTGTTCGTAATAATAAAATTTCCTAATCGCTGACGTCGTCCAAACTTCCGGCATTTAATTTCTTGGATAATACGAATAGTTTAGTTACTTTCATCAAAACACATTTCTTATTACATATAAGGGCAAAAAAGTAATACAAAAAGATTTCTGCTTAGATGAAGGACTATTACAAGAACATCAAAAGGAAAAACGAGATTATGTATATACATATAGTTTAAAAAATTAAAAACATTTAAATATTTTATTTTCTATAATCAACATATTGTGTAAGAAAAAAAAAGTTATGACGCGTATAATAACTATAGAAAACCTACACGGAATTCAAAACAATTTAATTTTTGTTGCAAAGAAATAAGAAAAATAAATAAAACAAAACTAACAGACACCACGGCGTTATTCTCGATAAGTTGAGAATGGGCTCACACATAGGCATTTAATGACGCTATAAGCCGGCCCTGACCTACATACACGATCTGCGGACGAAAATTTCATTAAAACATCTTCTAACAAACTGTTCAAACGATTTCACTAACAGAGAGTTAAAATTGTCAAACGACCCACACGAATTGATGAAACCTAAAATCCATTATTCACTGTGCATAATAATTCATCAACTAACAGTGTTCAACTAACATCTGTAATATCATAACTTCTGTAAAAAAAATTAAATACTTTTTAAGCTAAATAACCTTTATTGTTGACGTTGAAACGCGATAAAAATGATAAAAAATTAACTTTTTACATTTTTTAACTCCTCGCAAAAAAAAAAAGACAATCTGTATACACGTCATTGAGCAAATACCAGCTCATATGTAATTATTAAATAACAAATTAATTATTTATTAAATAATGTTTACACGATAATATCGACATATAAAACTATTCGAATCATAATAAAAATCTGTAAAACAACACGTATATGATTATAATTATTATATAGGTGTTATTCGAGTTTTCAGTACCGCATATTATATTTACGTTGCTCACGAACATACTTCATTCATGGACTGGTTCGACCTGTATATAATTATATATTCACATATTATACGAGTAAGTATATAGGTAAAATAATAATCATTATGTATAGTTTATAAGTATGACGACGCGCAATTCATCCACGACAAACAGATATGCGCCATATTATTATTATTATTATAATTATTATTATTATAATTTTTTCCACTTAAAACATCTATTATCAATACGAGTATATACTCTAGTTCTTTTTTTCCATTTTACGTTTTGCGTACATTTAACACGCGTATACAAAACAAAACGGTACGGTTGCATCGCGATAGGTCGTATATGTGTTTTTGATTTTAGAAAATATCTGTTGTCAATTCAAATTGTTTCGTTTTTTGAGAAAAAAAAATCGACTAGGTTTATTTAGTTTTTGACGCGAAGCATCAAAATCACGTGCGTAATTAAAATATTAATTATTCTTCGGGACAAACTTTAAACGGGTTGATTTGAAAAACTTTTATAACTGACACCGTGTAAATTAATTTAGTTTGATACCAGGAAAACATAATAATAATAATAATAATAATAATAATAGCGTATTGTTTTAGGGACGTATTATTACAATAATAATAATTTATGCGTTTTTCGTACGTGTAATGTGTTAAATATTATTTATTACATTATCGATTATCATAACTGGCCGTGAAAATTTTTTAATATATTTACATTAATTGCGGGTAATAATTAGTATTCATAATATAATATAATAATGTGCTCTGTTCAGTGTCCGGCGTTGACCGAGAGATCAAGAGGACGCTTATTATATACGAGTAATCCTATAAAATATAATTACTGCAGAATTATTGTAGTGTGAATTTCGAATTATTTGTTTTTCGTTTTGCTCGCGTTTAAAACGGTTTTTTTTTCTTTTGCAATACGACTGTACGAATATATCAGTGACATTTTTTTACGCGACCAAATCGTATTGAGAAAATGTTCTACAGTTCGGTAACCCGTATAAGTGTTATAGGGAAATCACTATTAACCGACGGAAGAATCTTAAAAGTCGGCTTTACATAGGCGTGCACGACGTATTTCCGAAAATCGTTATATAGCATTTATTTCGGAAACGACAAGTTAGACAACCGGTGATCGGCGGTAGTCGAGTGCGAACGGAAGGAAGACTTGTTTGAGAATAGTTTAAAATCGTTGGGCCCCGCGGTGTGATCCGGAAAAATCGTCAATGGATTTTCTCCTCGCGTGAAACATTCTTAACAGATCGTGTGTGTGTCACTGTCGAACCCCCGTCGATCACAAAAGGATATTTTTCAAATTACGTCCAAAAACGATTTAATCGTCCGATTTACTCTATAGAAACCACGTCACGTGATATTTCCCGTAATTTTTTTTTTTTTTTTTTACGTGATCCGCTCGCGTACGATTTTTTATACGGATAAAATGAAAAACGCGAAACACTTCGAAGTACGTTTTTATTGCACGCAAAATACGGAATAATTTTATTATTATTGAAAATACCGTGATTTTAACAAATTTTGTCCTCTCTTCCGTACGACGTGTAAAATATAGGAAATAGAAAAAAAAAAATTTTTTTTTATTTCCCAAGGCACGGAGAAATCGTCTCGTAGTCGCGAGGAGGGGAGGGGGGATGAAAAGATTCCGAAATCCGAACGCACCTCCTCCTCCTCCTCTATTACTCGTGTCTAAATGTTTTTCTTTTACTTTTCGTACGTCACTTATTTGCGAGACACGCGTCACATACCATGCAGGCGTCACACATCACACACGCGTTCGGATAACCCGCGAACACGTGTCTGTCTACTCGGCCGCCGACCACGGGTCGGGGTATGGCCAACTCCTGTCGCCTCTTCCCCTGTCGTCGTCCGTCCGGTCGTTCCCGCGATTCCGCTTGTACACGAACCAAACGCGCGGTTCACTGGCTACGTCGCGGTCGCCGCGGCGCGTCCTCTGCACCAAGTACACGCGGCGCCGTTTGCCGCATTCGCGTTCGTGCACCCTGTACGCGGAACGTCCGTCGGCGACCAACACGGGCGGCTCGGGCGCGCCCAACACACGTCCCCCCGCGAACGATACGAGTCCGCGGAACGTCGACAGGGCCGTTTCGCCGACCGCCGACGGTACTTCGATCACCTGGAACGTCTGCAACGTCACACCGTTTAATTACGAATTCGTATTATTCGTCCAACCGGACAACTTCCCCCGGCGTCCGACCGTTATTTCTCTGTAATTATTATTATTATTTTTTTTTGACGTCCCTCGAAACGCGTTCCGAACGGGATTGGAGCCAAGAGATCGATCGGATGTCTGTCGGATGATTTTGACGAAAAAGAAAAACGTTATATTATTATTATTGCGCATTACTCTTAAATACGCGGTGGTCGGATGTCAAAAAAGCAGTTACTATACCGTTCGGAACGGGCACCGGTAAAACGCGGTATCGGTGTCTCCGCGATATTCCATAACATATCGCATACCGAATACGATTCGAAAAAAAAAGAAGAAGAAAAATGCCAATTTATTGCGTCGGTATAATATAATACCCCGTTATCGTTTTAAAACGAAATCTTCAATGACGAGTGCGGGGACGCGATGTCAAATATTATATTGTAACGGAGTGTTTGATTTTTGTTTGCCAATCGCTTTCGTATTATGTCGGTTGCGTAAAATATTATGTTTCTTTTTTATTTTTGAATATTTGGAAATCTGTACGATATTTTCGTATACGCGTGTAAAGGAATCTTTGAAGAAGTCACGAAATCTCACCGCGTTTATCGTCAACACGCGGAATAATATTGAACAATGTCTCGACTCCTATATGTACAGGTTTTTAATCGTATGTTTATTTTCATTTTTTAACGACTCTCCGACAATAATTTATTATTCGTGAATTTCATTATCTCCCCGCCGGCCAATCCGAGAATACGTTACACACACGGGAATTTCGTGTCAAAACGCGCGCGTGCACCGCGTGTACGGCCAAAAAAAAATATATATATTATATATTTTTTTTTTTTTTTACTCTCGTAACACCGAATATTGTGTTTAACAGGCATTTAAACGATACCAGTCGATTTGTTCTCCGGTATTTACAACGCGCGTTCTCAACAGCGGATAATATTCAATCTCGTAAACGTTATACATATCATAATATAATTCAGCTGCTGCTGAAATTCGCACCGATTACATACTACTGTTCGTCGTCCGAAATCGATAATATACGCATTATATTCATTGTGAATACGGTGTCCGATGGTTTTTAAGGGAGAGGTAACGTTAACCCCGTTTGTTTTTTAAATGTTATAAATTATCGAATCTATCGTATTTGAATTGACGTTTTTTCTCTTTTTTTTTTTTTTTGGTTATATCGCGAAAAAGAAAAGAGTCAAACGTTTTTTCAATTCTCCTCTCCGTCTGTCGTTCGCGACGATCGCGCGTATTACACGGAGTTAAAAATCTGAATTCATTCGTCGTCGCGGCGTAATTAACGTCATCGGAGCAACGCGTAAAATTTAATTTTTCGACGCTTTTTCTCGTATACGTAACACGGGCAATTTTCACAACGGATTCGCCAATCCGTTTTCGAACACTGTAGTAGTTCATAACGTACGTGTGTACGACTTTATCGATATGTGACGAAATGCGGTTTTCGGAAAGCACAACATGTCCTACTGTGGCAAATTAACGTTACAATTATGCAATTTTTCGCACAAACCTCGTCGTTTAGATCTTCCGAACGGTCGGCCATCCCGTATATTTCTACAGCGTTCTCCGTAAAACGTGTTTTGACAATTCTGATGGACGATTTGACTGCGGATTATGACGATTTCCTGACAATATATGTATATATATATATTTTTTTTTTTTTTTTTAATAGACTTACAAGTATTGGCAAAGTACAAAAATTAACAAAAAAAAACAATATTTTCACGCGCTACGGATTATTGAGAATTCAAACGGTTCAATGTAATGGAAATGATCGCGAAACTATGTGGAACTTATCTTAGCGCGAAACGGGAGGCGTTTTTTTTTTTTATTCACGCTCGTACGATCTAATCGGGCAGTCGTTCATTCGTATTATAATAATAATTCGACCGGTTTCGTCCGTTCCCAATAAAATAATATTGTAATGTGTCGGCGGTGTTAGAGAATGGTAACCGATAACAATAAATTTGTCATTTAATAATTTTTTTTATTTTTTACGCTAATCGTGAACCACGACTTCCCGTCTTGATAACGTGTGGTGGTTATTGACACCAGCCGTAATATTATGTACGCGTTCCGTTTACCACACACACACACTCGTTTATACTCTGCGTATATAAAATTCGTTTCGATTCTATTGCAATAAATAATAATCGATACGTCAAGAGGGAAATTACAATTTTTCTTCTTTTTTTTTTGTCATTTACCGTTTACGAGGACGGAGAGTAACATCGATTCGTACGCGTGGATCTTGTAGTAACGCGTTTTGAATAACCGCGACAATCTCGTTTTTCAATAATATTCTTACAAACGAAAAAAAGTGAAAATATTCCGTTATAAATACACAGAGCGTAATATTATCGATAATATTTGTCGCTGTTAATTTTTTTAACTAAACGTAATACGCTTTTCGATTAAAAGTCCCCTCTCCAGATTCAAATCGAGTAAATTTTTTCAATAACAATTGTTATAACATACTTTAAATTCTGTTATATTTGACACGCCTCATATACTATTCCCGTCGCTTCTCCGTTGTAAATCGCATTCACGTACGGCCTTATAACCGTGCAATCTATGCCGTGTGTAAAAACGGAGTTGTCGTTAAATGTTCGTATACTTCACGTTCGATTGCAATGTAACATCAAAAACACAACACCACTACACGTATATGAATACAAAAAATAAATCAAATTATTCGTCCGAATATTCGTATACGATTGTCGTAATAAACCGAATCGTCAGTTTATAATTAAATGTAAAAAAAAAAAAAAAAAATTGAAAACTTATAATTACTATAGTGATATATAGTAAAATTATTCTTTCATTGGAAACGATCAACCTCATAAAATAATCAAAAAAAAAAAAACGCGGGAATCTCTATAATAATTTCCAGTCACATCGTTTTGTATACATTTTCTTCGATATTAGATCACTCGCCGAGTCGGGTTTACACAATTATTATTATAATAAATCGATTTAGTAATTGTTATTTTGTGATTGATACGAATGTCAACACAATATTTCGGTCAACATCATACTCGTATAGTTTACGACAAATATTAATTAATTTTTTTTTTTTCGAAACCGAATTAAAATTCGGTGATAGGTTTTACAAAATATTTCGTTGAAAGAGAAATCGATTCACGTGAATACTAAAATTTACGATTTATTATTATTACTCGTATTGTTTTGCGTAATAAAATTAAAATGATTTATCTTTCCTCGTTGTACATTCATTTACACGTTTACTCGTTTATTTTACATTTTTACTATTTCAGTTACTTTTACTGGTTTACTCACATTCACACGATTCAGCGTGTTGAAACAGAATATTTTACGAGTATACTTATTATGTATTTGAGTGAATCCCGTAATATTCATAATAAATCGCGGTAGATTAAAAAGTTTTCTATGAAGAATAACATTTCGAAAAGTTTCGTTACGTCTTCAAATATTACTTTAACTCATGTAATATACTATTATTAGTTGCTTCGAACTTCCACGTTATTATTACAGCTCGGGTCATGAAGTGTGCACATATACATTTTATTTATTTTGTTTTTTCTTAACGAAACCTGTTTAAAGAATAATTATTTAAACGGTAAATACGTTGTGCCAATTTCGTATAAAAGTCCGCATTCATTTATCTAAATTTTAGTCTCTTGTCACGGCGATAATTTATCATACGCAATATAGTTTGAGGCGAATTCAATTTAATTCTAATAGTTTAATCGAAACGGTAGCGTGAAAATAGTGAAATCCAATTGTGCGAATGTTTATGACGAACGAATAGCGATTTCGGCTGTATTTATCGGAAAAATCTAAACCGTTACGTTTATGAACGCACATTTTTTCAGTTCGAACCGAATTCAAACTCATTTAAATCATAACGAACACGTACGCCGAGAGCCGAACTTACAATTTTTCATTCGAACTCGAACCGAACTTCAAAAAAAAAATTTTTTTTAAATTAATCTTTAAAACAACTAAATCACTCAATAGATTTGTAAATAAATTGTTAGAAATTCGTAAAACGAATTAATACGATATTACATTATATTATTGTCTACAACATAATATTACGTAACACCTTATTGATTACTGATTGAATTTTACGAATTTCTGCAACTAATTCATAATTGGATATTAAACAAATAACAAAACCGTCTGTTTTCGCATAATTTTCCTCCGAGTTGGCTGTTTTCCGACGGCGTTACACACAGTCGGACTCAATCAATAATACATACATTAAAACATCTCTGCGAACTAGTTTTTTATTTTTACTACGGGTTTGGGGAAAAATTTACTTTCTTTCCATAAGAACAAAACGAATTTTTTTTCCCAAACATTCAGTTCGAATTTCGTTTCTCGAGAAACGACAATGGAATTTCTTGCCGGAATTCGGTTCGAAAATCGAACAGTTTAATAACGACATCGCTAATATATCGTTGTGTTATTATGTACGACCGACAGATTTTAAATCTAGAATTCGAGAACCAATGATATGAAAGCGCGTGAATTTTTGCAAACGCGCGATGTCGTGATTGCGATAATCTCGTTTGACGCGTATCGATTTTCGGCAACCGATTAAATATCATAATATCGTCATCTCGACACGAAGCAAAAATTGAAAAATATTTACACGTTGTATATATTATATACGTATTATTTGCTTCGTTTTTTTTTTCCAACTCTTAACGAATATTCGTTTAATCCGAAAGCGATACGTCGTCGTAGTACTACGGTACACGTTGGCTGGCGTTGATTAATACGCAACATCGATTGGGCGAGGGAAATAATAATAACACTGTAACGTATTACAAATGTTATTCTCGGAGCGATAATAACAAACTAAAACAATATCTTTGCGTATTATTTCATTACGTTTTGTACGATTTCAACTGTACAGTGGATTTTTTTTTTCTTCCCGTTATGATAATTAAGTGATATCCGCGCGTCGGTTAGTATAGTAACGCTCTACTTCCGATCCGGTAATGAGATCAAAGGCTAGTGGGCCATCATCAGCGGCGGCGGTGTTTCGATAACAGTCGAACGCGGAACGAATTTTATGAAAACAAAAAAAAAAAAACCAAACAAAATGTGTGTTTTCTAATCGCGTACCGAACACGAGTGAACGAGCAATCGGTTGTGGGGGAGGAGACGGAGAAGGAAGAAACATTCGTGTGACACTACATATGTTACGCATCGCAGCATCCTGTCGCGTACGAAAAGAACAGTCGGAAATTTGTGTCGGACGAAGGATTCCGCCGGGGTTGCAGACGAGAACGAACAAAACGGTCGTGTACAATTTTTGTACAAAACATTTCGTTCCCGAGAAAATTGTACATCTGTCGTCGTTCCGAATACAGAGTCTCGAAGTTTTTTTCTTTTAAAAAAAGCGGCGAAAGTTTTTCTTTCCCCCCCCCCCCGCGTTTCCGATCGAGTTTCGAGCCCGATGCATTTATTGTTCGTTTTTGAAACGAAGAAATTATATTATATTTCTATCGAAACGAGAACAAGACGAGTAAAGGGGGGAAACAAAACGTTTCAGTTTACACAGAATAATGTGTCTGATGTAGCGAATTTTTCGGCGTTCTCTTCGGCGAAATTCATTTAAAACAATACACGCTACGTCAAAAAAAAAAAAAAGGGAATAGTTCTCGGAGATTGTATTATACACCACGGCCGTGGTTGTTTCTCTGAATTTTTATTTATTTATTTTTTTGGCGGTCCGTTAATTAAACATAACGAGTCCCCCCTTAGATATTTACAAGCGTAACGAACACTTTGAAGAACATAACGCGATATTACGTAATATTGCGAAAGTCGACTTTTTCGTGTTTACACGCATTTTAAGTAGGAAACAAAAGAATTCATTTTCATTAAACATTTAAACGCGATATACAATAAACGATTTTTCTTATTTTTTCTTATTTTTTGGACATTTTCTTCGTGAAAAACTGTTCTTTTTTTTTATCGTTGTGAACGATACGCGCGATTCGACAAGTGTACGCACTTGTTTAGTATAATATGCACGTTTATGTTACGGAATTACTCTTGAATGTCGTCCGTTCTACAGCGTATCATATCAATAAATAATATTCGTTCATTCGATAAAAACACGAAACTAAAAACCCACATATTATACGCTAAGTAAACGATTAATTTAATATATTCAATATAATACGCGCTACCGTTATAATTTGTCTTTTTTTTTTGTTTTACCACGTAGCAATCAATTCGCATCGCGCATATGTTGCAGTCATATATTATATTTTTTCCGTTACATGTATTCTGTATTGTAACCGTATTTTTTATTTCGAAAAATCGAAATAATATTGTCGTGTATATACAGATACGTGTTTCCCTCCCCCCATTATATTATATCAGTTGTTTTACGCGATATCGTGTAATAATAGTCATTAGACATTTCCTCTATAGTACAAAAATCGCTTCCGATTGTCGGAAATTCTATATATATATATTATTTTATACAACACTCTATTAGCGTAGAAAGTTTCGGGCAAAAATGTGACTTCATTTATACGTTTCCAATACCGAGGTTTTTAAAAACGCGTTGCAAACGTTCACGTAAGACGAGAAGTTGTACTATAAAAAATAAGTATAGATTTTTTTTATTTAAATATTGTAACGGAATTCCTAAACTTTTAGTAAAATTCCACTGACGATTTAAACAACCGCTGTTCCGATTAAAATATTTACGATTTAGTCGTCAGTCGAGGCGGTGCTACTCAAGAAGTCAGCGGTGGATACGACACCGTCGTCACCCGAGCGTATCGTTGCGCGAGACGTGCCGCCACATATAAATTAACTGATTTATTGTTTTGTCTCGTGTGATGGTGTGCTTTACACGAGTGTATACGTTTTTGTGAATGCATAATGAAATCGTATTAGCCGTGTAAAAGTGTAATACGCCTGCGCACTTGACGAACGACGGAAGAGGCGTTTCCATGTAAAACACTGCGTATGTTATTAACCGCAATATTATATTATATTTCCACGCACGAGGGAACGGAGTACAGAAATCCACGTTCAACGGAGTCGAAAAGAGAGGAGAAAAAAATCAAAGACGCGAATTAACTTAACCGAAATTAAATGAATTTGGGGGGGGGAAAGGATTATTATCGACGTTTTAGATTTCTCTATAGAGGGGAAACGTGATTATATAGCGTTTTGAAATGAAGATATTACGCCAAAAACGATGTCTGGAATCGAACGAATTTCGGGAGAGAGAGAGAGCAAGGATTAATAGCTGAACAGACGAGTCATGCAATAATTTATGAATAGAACACGATAGGTATACGTCGAATACCGTTAAATTCGAAACTCGGAAATTTCTGTGAAAACTTGTTCTGGAATCGGTTTAGATGTCATACGAACGGATTATATTTTACCATTATTTCGGGTGGATCGAACCGAGAAGAAAAAAAGAACAAAACTGCTTCGGTCTAATACAATTATTATGCGAATGCGCTGGTATACCCGAGCGGCTTGTCCGTTTTTGTTTTCTACACGGTTTTAAGTAACACGTTGGAATTTATCGATCCGAAAACGGCATATTTCGAAACGGACTTAAATGGACTCATGGACCGTTTCACGCGTTTAGCGTTAGAAAAAAAATAGAAGCGATTTCTTAAAAATCGCTCGTCGTACACGCATTTCGAAATTCACCGTTCTTCGGGTGTTGCGTGCAAAGGTTATCTTTTACTAGATTTGCCTAGTACAAGGACACTCTAATAATAATAATAATAATAATAATAATAATAATAATAATAATAATAATAATAATAATTAAACAATTAAAAAAAAAAAAAAACGTTTTTTTTTCCGTATAATTCCATACCGCGTACGTACGCGTTACCACGCACAACGTGAAGAACGATTACGAGAAATATGGAACAAAACGGCGTATTTTTCCCCCGTTGTTATAGCGCTATATCATTGAGAGGACGTCGTGTTCTCATCAAAATTACACGCAGTCTCGTTGAGTATTCGAATACAAGTATTTCGATGTTAGTATTTAAATACTTTTTGAAGTATCTATTTTTATGGTATTCCAAACACAATTTTTTAAAAGTACCTATTCTGAATACTTTTCAGAAGTACTTTTAACAAAATTCAAATACTTGTAATTAAATATTATCCGTTTTATCAATTTCTCACAAAAATTAAAGAAAATCAACGAAAGGAAAAATGTTTGTTTTCGAGCGACGTCAGCATAATCATAGTTTTCAATAAATTTCCGTAGTCCGGTATACAGAGGCGTTTTGAAGAATAATTAATTGTACGGTTCGATTTCACGTCGCGAAATAACTAAATACGTGACAACTAAAATAATATATCCGTGTAGAGTGGTACCGGTGTCCATTGGATATACAAAAATAAGTCGTGCGGCACACCAAGGAATTCTCAATGTTACAGTAACTCATATTTGTTATCTTTATAGATTTTTATTTCGTTTTACCCAGTAATAATATACTCATTGGACTCCATGGCGGTTATTAATCGTTGTTTCCTGTTCACGGCTGACCACTACTGTATGAATTAAAAGTGAAAATACGGACGGGTATCGCGCACAAATCATAACGACTGTTTTCTTTCGGTTTTCTGCAATAATGGACCAATAATTTGTATAATGCGATTGTAATTAGATATTATAATGCGAACCAATAATATTTTTCTTTCTACCATTTTCGCGGTACGCACGCGCCAATATAACACCGGCGTTCTATCCGAACTGTTCGCCGCCCGTCTCTTTAAATCGACGTTCGTCGATCAGGTGCGGGGATTTAAAGAATATCGCGGACCCCCCGGGGCCGTGTGATGAGGGAACGGACCGAACACCAAACACGTATAAACGCTTTCCATAAAAAGTTCTAAAATACAAAAAAAAAACACCCCGCGAACTCCGCAATATTTTTATAGTTCTTATAAAAAACGGGAGAAAAAAAAAAGTTAAAAATTACCGAATATAAAAGTAGAGCTATTCCGTTGAATCGTTTAAAAATTGCGCGAAATTCGAAAACTACGTAGAATCTAAACAAACGGGTGAGAATAATATTCGTGGTTAAAATTCGCGCGGTAAATAAATCCCCCCCCCCCCGCGTCGAAAACGATATGAGAACACAGATCTCGCGTATTAATTGTTTTCCAAACTCGTTTTGTTTTCGTGCAATTACCCTCCTCTGGCCCGCGTCAGTCCGGTGCCGACGGTCACATCGTTGCGACGGGAAGGAAGAATGGGGGGGGGGCGCGGAGAAATTACGCGGGATTTTTTTTTTTTTCTTTTCCGTTCCCCTCCTTCTCACGTTCTGGTGTCGATGAACAGGAATGAAAAAAAAAAAATTATAATACGCGTACGCACATAGAACACGCCCGTGTTTACGCGCGTATAACACGATTATAAAATAATATAACGAAATCAAACGGTTGTGTGTGGTGATGGTCGCGGTAACGGCCGCCGGGTGGGACGCGTCGCGCGCGCGCTCGTGTGTGTGTGTGTGTGCGAACGCCGCGTCGTATCGGTGTGTCCGGCGGACAACGAGGCGCGCACGCGGTTGTAATAGTAATTATTTCGTTATGACCAGCCGGTTCAGTCGGTCCACCGGATTGGGCTGCGCTCCAGAAGAACCCGGTGTAGCGTGTTGTGTATAAGTGGTGTGAGATTATGCGCGCGGCCGCCGATCGATAAAATATCGTACGCCGTCGCAACCGCCGGCCGGTGGGTGGAACGCGAGTGTAGAGAAATCCGTCGTCGTCGGGCTCTTTTTTTGATTACTATTATTTTTCTCTCGTCGTTTTTTTTTTTTTCTGTAACGTAAAACCGTAAGACATTACTCATTTCGGTTCTCGTCGCACGCGGGGTAGTGGCCGCCGGTGTGCGGCAAACGCGGAGACGCCACGTGACGAACGCCACCAATGACGGACAATGCGGGGATGATCGTCACGGACGGCCGTCGGTCAGGTCGGCTCCGGCGTTAGCGGGGCGACGGAAAGAAAACGGAACGGTCGCCGTACCCCCCCGCCGCCGGCACGTTTGACGCCCGGTGGTACGCGGTCTCGCGCGTTTCGAAAGGAACGGAGTCGCGTGTGAGAATCCGCGTTTTTCCCGCGCCGCGACACCACCCGTACACGATAATTTCTTCAAATATTTCTTTTTCGGGTAGAGAAAATTAAAAACAATAACCGGACGGACTCGTCGTGGTGGCGGCGGCAGCGGCGACGGCGGTAGCGTACGGCCCGAGCTAAAAAAATAAATAAAAGTAAACAAAAGAGCGGAGTATGCGCGCCGCCGGGGCCGGTCGACTACTCGTGCGGGTCGCCGCCGCCGCGTGTTGCGGCGTACTACTACTGCGGGCCGTGCTGACGGCCGCACAACCGCCGGCCATCATCAACACCGCCGACCCCGGAACCGATTCGGCTCGTCAGACCCCGGTCGGAGGGTAAGCCCACCGGTGTTTTATTATTATTATTATTATTATTATTATTATTATTATTGTTGTTATTATTATTATTATTATTATTATTATTATTATTATTATTATTATTATTATTATTATTATTGTTGTTATTATTATTATTATTATTATTGCTGTTATTATTCGGTTAGTGACGAGAATTAACGCGATTTTTCTATTCACTCCCCCAATCCATTCAAGTGTCTATTACGAGAGAACGCGGATTATGGGAGAGAATCAACGCCGTAGTCGCATACTATTTTTATTTCCGATTCTTTTCTCGCGACATCCCGCAATTCAATATTACCGCCGATGGATACAGCGTCGCGAGTTCGTTCTAAAACGATATTGAACATTTAAATATCGATTGTTATCGGATACGAATAAAAAAGAAAAAAAAAACGTTCAAAGTAATTGGTGCACAATGAAATATAACTCCCACGCGTAGAGTTTTTTTTAAATATTTTTTTTTTTTTTTTTTATACGCGAAAACGAGCACTTTGAGCCATTCGTGTTAAACGTATAATGGAATACGTTAACGCGCCGTTCGAATCGGGCGGTTGCCGTACGGATGAATTCTCTTGATTTTTTATAAGCGAAACACGTGCTGGCACTTAATTATTTATTATTTATTGATTTATTTCTAAAAACACTTGTACAGTGCAACGAATGTTGTACGTTTTGACGTCAATGTATTGTCGCCACGTGGCGTACGGAATAACGCTTCGGCACTACGCGTTCTTGCGCAAATTATTTTTATTATTTTCCCGGTTTTATTAGTGTTTTTTCGTTTTTTTTTTTTTTTGTTTTACCACTATAAACGTTGGGGCGCATCACGTTCTCGTAAACGATTTTTGCGTTATTCATTTAATCGGCGGCGGCGACGTCTTACGGACAATATCCGTTCAATGCCGCGCGTTACGAGCGGGGCAAAACCTGCGGCGGACGTCGAGTGGCGCAACGAGCTGGTCCCCGTGTACGCATTGAACGCAGTAAAAAAAAAAAAAATACATCTCAGTACATATACGTACGTATAGATCGGTTAGAGGCGAAGACGACATATTAGTATTACAGTCGTTTAATCGCGCGTAGAGTCTGTATTTGTTTCTCGCGACTGCGCGATTCGTTAAAACGTAATAATTTCTAATGAATACGCGTAGTATATTGTACATCCAATTTTCGTCGGTTGGGTTTGAGTTTTTTTTTTTTTTTTATTCTCTTTTTAGAACGCGCGCCACGAACGCCACTAACGCGATGTGTCCCCGAGTTGCGACGTCCGTATTTACATTTAAAGACGTTCTTAATGGCGCCGACACGCGCGAAAACAATTGTTTTATAATACGCGCGACGTGCCAATTGCGATATGCAGAGCTTGCGGGAAATTATTATTTCGTCCATAGTTTCTTAGGCACGTAAACTAAATACGAAGTGTACCTATTGCAGGGGGTTATTATGCGCGTAACAAAAGATCTGAATTGAAAATCGTAATTGACTTTTCGTGTTCGCTTCGGAGTGAATAAAATGAGATACGTAAAAAAAAAAAAAAAATCCCCCGTGTTATTTATGATATCAATATCGTGGCGAAGTTCGCGCTAAGAGAAAATATATCATCGGCGTGATCGATCGTCTTTACGCATTCATATAACGCGCATTCGTGTCGTTTTAGTACGGGATTCCGAGGTTTATTTATTTAGATTGACGCGTATATTAATTACAAAAAAAAAAAAAACAAATTATACGTTGATTTTAAACGGTTCTTTATTAGTCGTGGAAAAAAACCGTGCCTTATTTCTATATATATATATATATATAAATATGTAATAGTGTGAATATCGACAGCGTTCAAAAAGTCGTGTTAAATAATATTATTATATAGTCGAATCACAAATATATATTTATAGATGGCATTGCGGTGTTTCGATAAGCATAAATAGAAAAAAAATTACTTTCGCGATTTCATACGATTAAAATATAATAAGAAAATGTAGTAAATAGAGAAAAAAAAATCGAAAAATGAAATAAATAATAATAAAAAGATATTACGCGAAGGAAATAGAAAAAAAATTGTTTTTTAACAATTGAATTCATTATATAGAGTACGCAATTTTCTATTATTTTTTTTTAAACTCTATGTTTTTTTGTTCTAATGTTCATAATTCGTTTGCGTGACTCTTTACAATTTTCATTTTTATATTTTTTCTTGTTTTATTTACATAGTGCTTTTTATGTGATGACTTTTTTTTTCTATACAAACCAATAGTAAATAAACAAATTACGGAATACATAATGTTATTTATAATAATATTTTTTTTTTCTCAAAGTTGTCTCAAAGGCAAAATCCTTTATGCATATATATATATTCAAATTTAATACACAACGTTCGGAGTGTGTATACCTATGTACGTACTCCGGTCGGATAATAATATATAATGAAACGTTTTCATTTCTTCCGATTGTCTCCACGTACGAAACACACGTATGAATAATGTACTGCAATTGATTAAACGCCTTATGTGCATGAGTTTTTTTTATTCTCCCACCTCGGGAGATTTCAAAAGTTTTTTTTACGTTTTTTGCTCTCTGAAGACGTATACAGACGTCACTTACACGCATTACTTAAATTAATTATTCATTTCACCGAGAGTATTATAATGTTTTATTTATTCTCGTGGTAATAGCAGCTTCATACGGGGAGGGATTAGGTTATTCAACGTACGTTTTCAATGCGCGTAAAGGATTATTATAATTTTCTATTTTACATCTGTACGAGATTACGTTATATAAATTATGGTAATTAAATATTGTTGACGAATATTCTTCTTCTTCTTCTTCTTCTTCTTCTACTATTGTAATGCGCGTGTTGGAACATTGCGGATGTGTCGTTGTGTGGCTGCACCCATAATGGTATTACACATACACATTTATTTGTCGTGGATTTTATACTGCAGAGGTGGTGAAGTGAGAAAAAGAAATCTCCGTGTGTGGCTTTCTCGCTGTTTCGTTACTGATTTTCAAGTATTTTAGAAAGTATATAGTATAAGTAATAGTGTGTATTTATTTAATTTCCTTAGACGAATTCAGCGGCGCGTTTGGAAACGTGTAATAAGGGAATCGAAAAATTTTGAAACACGAAGTCAACTATAAAACAAAGGCGCGTTTTGAATAATCGAAATTCAATTTTAACTTAAAATTGACTTTTAAAATTATTTAATATATTGTACTCGTATCAATTTGTGATGATTTGTAATCGGTATTGAATTCATAAACGTGGATTTTTCATCCATAAAATATAAATATCATTATTTTATATATAAATACAGCCCCGTGCTTCTGTTGAATACGAGACATTGAACGAGTTCAACAATATTAATTACTTAGTACTGTACGCGTAAAAGTTAAAATATTATTAATAGTCATAAAAATTCACGAATGTAATATTAAAGTGTCCTTGTGCAGTACAGCCGCGCGTGAATTTTAAATTACATTTAATTTGGCCCGTCGAAACAATTCGTTCGGAAACGTAATTATATATATATTTATAAATTTTAATGTTTCAAACATTCCAGTTTAATGCGAGTTTCTGCTCATCATTAAATAGTTTTTAAAATTATATATAATACAAAGTTATTTAAAAAAAAAAGAAAAGAAAAGATTATAATTGAAATTTACGTTGTCGGGCGTTTGTCTTTTCACTTTGATAAATGTTATCATTATACATATATTATTATACGATATTATTGATTTTGTTTTTCTAAAAGTAGTAAAAGACGATCATATTCGGGCGGAAAAGTATTGGCAAGCGCGTATTATACATAAAATATAGTTACGAGGGCGGTTCAACAAAGCGTTTAATATAGATTATTCATAAAGAGCACAGAAATTATGAAATGGAAATGCTTCTTAAACGTTATGTTATATTATTAAATCAACTTCGTTGTGGTTTCAGTGATATTATATAAAATGAAGAGCGAAAGAATATAGTTTGGTACTGAAGCCATCATTTATTCTACGACCGGTCCCGAATAGAAAATTTAATTAAATTTATAATTGAACGATTTATATATATTTAACAATACAAGATATTACGCTGTACTGTATATTGTTGGCCGTCTTATGGAAATTCATTATGTTGCACGGTGGTCTGTGCAATAACTTATGTTTAAATTAGAGTAATAATAATATAATTTGCCGTGTTGTGTTCGAAAAACCTCATTATTTCTTGTAGGGACTTTAACCGTTTTTGAAGAAAATCGAAAAATACAGAGAAAGAGAGAGAGATGTTTAATATAAAAATAAGTTATGTCTAAACTGACAGAAGGAAAATATATATTACACAAGAGGGATTAATTATTATTATTTTTTGTTTTTGTAAATAGGTACGTCAGACAAATGTCAGATATTTTTCCGGTTAGAAAATCCAATATTTTTCATCCGAGTTCATTTTTCTGTCTAAAATCTATATGTTTTTTACGCACAAACGAGCGTTTACAGGACTTGTTTACAAATATAGTTTACCAATTACAATTGTTATAGTGAGAAGTTAAAAAATATAATATTATAAATGTTTGAAGCAATGGAACTCGCGTAAAGTCTTACACTACAGACTTATTTACTTCGAGTTTTCGAATATATAATTTATACAGTGCTGTAAATAATAAAGGGTAGCTGAACACTTGTAACCGATTGAATTCATTTTATAATATATTGTATTGGACTCGCAGTCAAGTCTCAAATAATTATAATAATGTTTAATATATTTAGGTGACATAATAATAATAATTATATAATATTAATAATATATACGTACTGTTATTTGTAATAATACGCTGTTACTAAGCTTATAGTGACTTTGTATTTTATTACTCTCTGTGTTGTTTTTGGTATGGTTTTTAATCAGCCGCATAGTAAAATAATTGTTATACACACACACACACACACACACACACATATATATATATATATATATATATATATATATATATATATATATAATATTTATTCTAACCATATAACTTCGAAAAGAGAATATACAGAGTATTGAGAATTATGTAATTTCGATTTTCCAAAAATTTTATTTTCAATTCAAACGGTATCGTTGTCGTTTTTTTACTACAATTCCAATAATTATTTGAATTCGATAAATAGTGAAGAGGGTATTTTTCTTAAAACTTCGTGTAAACAAAATAATTTTAGAAAAATACGAATAACGTTAAAATGCAAATATCAGTAAGTTTGAAAACCAAAAAAGAAAAAAAAGAAAAAAAACGATAGAGATATAAGGAAATAACGGATCGTTAAATCGAAGAAAAAAATATCTTGAGAACGTTGTTATTGATTAATTACGAATTGAACTAACACGACTTTTTGCGTATTCATGAAATGATCGCGTACCGTCGCTTTTCAAATACATATTACATAGGTACGCGAAAAACGATATTTTTGAAAATCGAATTAAATTTTTTTTTTTTTTTTTTGGTGGAAAAATACGCGCCGCGTACAATTATATTGAATGTCGTTTGAAATGCGATTTCGAACAAAATTTTAAAACGCCATATCGGATTATCCGAATAAGGGTTATATTGGTTCTCGTTAAAATCAACGTGCATACGCTGGAACGCCATGATTTTTCCATTCGAATAATAACTGTGCGTTCTTATACTGTTTCGTGTAATACTTTCACATGGAAATTAGTTACCCATACGGATCGTCCTACGCGCGCATAATCTCTTCGAATACAATTTTTATTATTATTATTTTTTAAATAAACAATCCTCTCTGTTCTCATCGCTAATGTATCCGAAACATCAATTATTATTATTATTATTATTATTATTATTATTATTATTATTATTATTATTATTATTATTATTATTGTTAGGTAAAAACGCGTGTGCGCGCATCGTGTCTCGACGAATCGATTATGATTACGTACATTACAATCCGTGCGGCTCGATGATAATAATAATAATAATAATATGTAATAATAATAATACTAACAATCGATACGTTTTCGATAAAAAACAAAAAAAAAAAAACCGAAATTACAAATACGCGTATTTCGGGATAATAACCGTTTGGAAAAAGAACGAAACACAGATGCGCGTAGAGAAATATTATGTAAATCGTATAATCGTTATGTGTATTTTAAAGAAAAAAAAAACCGTATAACGCTCGAAACACCGTGTGCAGGACGCGCCATTACAATAACGTCCTACGACGACGTCGTAAATACGCGTCACAATATGTGTTTACGATAATAGATTTTCGTAATGCACTGTAGTAAAATAAAAAGACGTTTATCTCACAGTCGTCCTATAATCATACGGTCCACGCGGATGCTGTTCGTTCGCGCTATTAAAAGAACAAACACGCCACCGTGTCGGGGGGGGGGGAGAGGGAGAAAAAAAAACGCGTCCGTCTATAATATTTGTATTCGTGTTACACTCCGAGACCATATTTATTATTTTCTACGTATATTTGCTTTTCTCTAGGCCGCTAAAAACGAGTATACGAAAAAAAAAAAAAGAAATGAATAAATAAACAAACGAACGCGTGTCCATATTATATTATAATACTTTGTGCGCACGTATTCGTACTCGATATCGACCGATAGTTCAGTTATATCTGTTCGTTGAAGTGTGAGTTTTGGAATTGTTTTTTTTTTTTTAACCATTTTCGGATTTTCTTGCGTCATGCGAAGGCGAACGATCGTTTTTAGCGTTAGAAATCGGCTGCAAACGTCTCTCCTTGAGCCAAAAGGCCGTGCAAAACAATCATCTCTTGCATTATGTTATCAAAAGGAAAAAAACGCCTCCTATGATTGTCATAAAAAAAATAAATAAATAATTGTTTCGCTTAGAAAAAAGTCTCTGAAGGCTCATACATTAGACACCAAATTTTTCCACACATACACTCGTAAAATAAATCACAATATTATTTATACAATAACACAGTCTTTTTTTTTATTTTTAATTCTTAAGCAGTTATAAGCATAGAATTTATTACAATTTTTATTTTAAATATCTCATTAATTCTTATAATAATCAAAGATATTATTAAAAAAAAAAGATGTTATTCCGTATTGACAATTCATAATTCATTTTGTTTAACATTTTGGTGTCTTAAGTACAACGTGTTGTAGAGTTTTTTTTGACCATGAAACTGTTTTATCGTAAACGCATTTCAATTTTTTTTGAATATTTTCTGTATTGTTACGGTACATTAGTTCCGTCGTGTGCGTTGAGTTTTCTAAACGAGAAAAATATTGGCGTAAAATTCGCTGATAAAAAATGTCGAAAAGTATATACAGTTTTTTAGATATTCCGGTGTTCATTACATTATATTATTATCATATAAAATTACATTTTTTTTATTTTTAAGCCGTGATTGTAGAATTTTTAACGTTTGATTGACTCGTATGCTTGTATTATTTATAATAGTTATAGAATGTAGTCTTTTGTATAGTATTAACAATGAATTCTTTTAAATTTAGAGGTTTTGTGAACAACGGCTTTTAACTATTTTTATTATTATTATTATGTGATAATCCAACATAATAAAGTTTTTTTCATGTCATATTAGAACTGTGTTGTACACAATAATAATTACTAATATTATTAGTAAATAATAACACTATTGACGCGATATTTAATTTATTTAAACGATATTTGGTCAATGTGTTAAGGAATTATATAAATGAATTTTAATCCGACGTGGAGACTGCATGCTGGTAAAAGAAGCAGCGGGCCACTTGTATGAAATTCGTCGTTAAAATCCATAAAAAAAAATAAAATTCTACTGCCAACGGAATGTCTTATATACGGCTCTGACTAGGTCGTATCGCATATAAATATGTGTGTGAGTGTGTATACTTCCCACATCGTCTCGTATATAAATATATATTATATACGTTATGGGATCGTATATTTCGATAGTTTTCGTAATTATATTGAATATATTCGTACGACGGATCTTTTCCTACACTGTCATCGGAGTTTGTATAATAATAATAACTGAATAAATTATATTGTATTCGTGACGATACGATATTTTGGTATTTTTTTTTTTTTCGAAATCGACGTCACGTTGTTTTACAATATCAGCTAATAATTATTTACGATTAAATATAAAACGCTCGTACGGAATATAAACGATTTTTAGTGTAATAAATAATATTCGTCAATATAAAAAATTAAAGCATGACGTACGCGTTTCGTTCGAATCTACTGCAACAATTCTGATAGATAATAAATAAATCATAAAAAAAATGGATTAATCGATATAGGTTTGTCGGGGGTGTAAAAAACGTATGTGCCGCGAGTTTGTACACGATTATCGTTATACCGAACATTATAATATGTGCGTTAATTATCGAAAAAAAAAAAATGAAAAATAATTACGAAATTATATTAGGCGTTGTATGCATAAAAAAAAAAAGTGGTACGAAATCATTTTTCGTTGCTTTATGCAAATCCGTAACAATAAAAAGTATTAGCGATCCGCGGGTGTTGTTGGATTTCGCTCATAAATTTCAAATATAAATTTTTTTTTGAAATGCCGGAGAGATACAACAACGAATTTTGACGAAATAGCGTTTTTAAAACTATTTTTTTAGTAGTTTTTTTTCTTAATCGCTTATAAAAACTTCCTAAGAAAATAGAAAATTTATTTTCCGACTCAGAAAAAAATGATGATGTAATGACAACTACTTCTAGTCAAAAAAATGTACACAGGGAAAATTAGTAAAAATTAACATCATTGTAAAACCAATAGCTTCCTCGCCATTCGCTCAACGTCTGAAACGTTTATTATTTTTCGCAGGCCAAACGTGTGTCGGTCGCGGTTTAGAAATTACTGTTGTCCCGGTTGGTCGTTGAAACATGCGACCGGGCTTTGTATTGTCCGTGAGTATTAATCATTATTGTCCACGCGATTATAATTATTTGTGCGTTTACTCTTACGATATAAAACACAATTAGTTTATTGAGTCATGAATTGTGGACATTATTTTTTTTGCATAACTACATGCGTATTTAGTAATATAACTCGACAATCGTCGTTCGATTCGTTTACATTTCAGCCGTGTGCAACAGGCCTTGTAACGGAGGTAGATGTATCAAACCGAATATGTGTCTTTGCGACGAGGGCTCCGTGAGATCGGCTTGTCTGCCCGACGACCTCCGCGAGACGTACAACAAGGACGACGAGCAACGGGTGTTGTCTCCTGCGCCGGATCGGTTCGAAAAGCCTGCGCCAACGACGACGACCAGTAACGTCGGGGGGAACGGCGGAAGCAATGGAATCGGCAATAACGGAAGCAGCGGGATCGGTAACGGTGACGGAAACGGTGGCAGTGCCGTGATGAGCAGCAACAACAGTAGCAGGGCAGCCGCGACTACAGTGGCCATCATCAATTCGGCGACGGTCCCTCCGAGGAACGCTTGCAAGTATCCGTGTCTGAACGGTGGTACTTGTCAGGGATCGGTTTGCGTTTGCCGACAGGGTTACAGTGGCGAGAACTGCGCCGACCGTAAGATCACGTCTATAATTATATACTTCTCATTCGCCTAACATTCCTAACTACTACACATTCGCCCTATTAATAGTCCTCACATCTCCGTAGTAAAACACGATCTCGCATAATGAGCCATATCTTCGTATAACCCTAAATACCATTTATCCAATTATCCAGGATTCCTCTTTTCCCTTTGCCACTTTTCCACCTCTCACAATCATAGCCTCTGAATCGCTACTCCGCAAAAGATGCCACTCCTATGCTGTACCCATTACGTATTAATTTTTTTTTCCAGCCATTCCACAAGTCCATCTCAGCATTCTCATCTTCGCTACGCTCATCTTCTATTCGGTTTTTCTGTCCACTGCGCGTATCATTCCGAATCATCCTCTTGTCACACAAAACACCTGCGGCAGATGCTTCTCTCCGCTTCGTCCGTTCACGTTCCATCCTGTTTTTCGTATCTTCTTCAGAACCATTATTCTGCTGTACTTGAATCTATCATAAACTGCGCCCTCGCTCATTTTTATTCCCCTAGGAATTCTTTAAAAATATTACCTCCAAAATCATATACCTACAATTGTCACTGTTTCATTCCTATTAATCCTTAGTCATTTCCCTTCTCCACTCTTCAAATCTATTATTCTTATTCTTCACAGCCCAACTCCCTCGATTTCTTCACAACCATTCCTTCCTAGTCATTCCGCACGTTTGTTCGTGTCAAATTTTAACGGGCTTGTTTCTTTTTTTCCACAGCGATATGTCGAGACGGATGTTTAAACGGCGGTCGGTGTATCGGGCCTGACCGGTGTGCGTGCGTATACGGTTACGCCGGACGGAGATGTGAAGCCGGTAGGTAAATATTATTTATTAGTTAAAATATGACATCGAGTAACAAACTGTACGTGTAACACGTGTCTCCGAAGGAATGTCAATATACGAGCAAATAGTAAAATAATTCGACTTTTCGAATACCGTTTTTTTTTTCATACTCATACGTTGTCTACACGTTACACACACGCGAGTCTATCTTTCTGAACTCCGAGTACGTTTTAATGAGGGACGATGTCGTTTTAATGGAACCGACATCGTCGTTATTTTTTTCTCTTCTCGTACCGCGAAACTCTGTTTTTTTTTTCACGTGAAGAGAACCGGGGCGAATATGTTGAAATTTAGTCGACCGACTTTTCTACGGATATCGTATAACAATTATTGCTTGACTACAGATGTCCTCAAAATAATGTAATTTGTCGTCTTTTATGATTTCCGCATTATAATTATTGACGTCCATTGCATGATTTAATAAATCGTTATGTGCCTGTATGTACCAGTCGTTTTATACCCGTTAAAAATAATTAAAAGTAGTTTTTTTACGTAAAATATTTATTCGAAACGCGTTATTTATTTATTTTTAATAAATTTTTTTCGTCGTTGTCGTTTTTTTTTTTTTTCATCATTTTAGATTACCGAATCGGGCCGTGTTATACCAAAGTGATTAACGACATGTGCCAAGGACAACTCGAAGGTGTCGTGTGCACGAAACAATTGTGTTGCGCGACAATTGGCATCGCTTGGGGACATCCGTGTGAACAGTGTTCGTTGAGTTACGACTGCGATATCGGTTTTCTCAAAAACTTACATTCCAACCAGTGCATGGGTGAGTAAACGATTTTCGCGTTCTTATACGGATTTTTTTTTCTGGGATAATATCCGAGAGAATACGTTACATTTCGGGACAAAAACAGTGCAACGGCTATTGACGTTCCCCCGCAGCCGAGAAGGATTTCTCCTAAAAATAGTCAAATTTTTATTTCAGTATGTTTCACACATAAACCGTATGAAGATTGTTTATTATTTAAAAATAAACACGTCTATAACAGCAGCGGTTCTTATACTTTTTGTGGACAGTGGGCGGGCGAGGGACCTCTGATGAATAACTCTATCGAACACCCTCTACCAATATTCTTCAGAACAACCAATTTTTTTTTTCTACAAAATATCATCTCACGTTATTATTATAACGAGAATATTTTAATACTATAATACCACACAATTTTGAGTATATATAAAAAAAAGCGTACACATACCTGTATTTCAATAATGTTTTTTTTTTATTATACTTAAAATTTAATTTTTATTTATTTAATATCGCGGAGAATGGTTTCTGTACATCGAGCTCAATACTCCAATTGTTGTATGCTAATCGTAATTCGGGGGTTCGCAATGTTTTCCGTATGCGGTTTCGGAACTTGTTATTAACGTGTAAACAACAGAAGTTTGAACGGCTTTTTCCCGCTTGAACGATCCGCGAACAGTTAAGACGTTCGGAGCTCCACTTGATATTTCTTTTCGTATTACGCGTCGCTACAATAATATTTCACCTGGCGAATTCCGACGAAAATCGTATTTTTTTGTAAACGTTTGTAGAAATTTCTATCAGTACTATCTTATTCCGCGATCATGTCAGCCCGCGTTTATTCAAAAAATGTCTGCAATTTCAAAAGGGGATTTTTCATTGCTCGTATCTAGAACGGGAGGGAGTTTCGATAATTCCCTACACTTTCAAATCTATACCGAATGATTTCGGATTATTGCACACCGCACGTCGATAGCTCCGCCGCGGATCACAGTTTAAGAACCGCTGGTCTGTAATAACGATCATAAATTTTTTTTTCTATATATATATGAACTTTACAACGTGTTAGGTTTGGGGGTTAAACCTCATCAAACACGCTCTGTTTAGTATTGTGCGCATAGGCACCGGTTATAGATCACTTGAACGTCCAGTTTTACAGTAATAATAATAGCAGAAATTTTCAAATTACGTTTGCAGACATCGACGAATGCGAGGCCATACCGGGTATCTGTAAAGGCGGTGCGTGCGTTAACACGGTGGGCTCTTTCAGGTGCGTGTGCCCCGAAGGTCGAGTGCACAACCAAGTGACGAACGTTTGCGACGACGAAAACGAATGCAAAAAAGGAGATCCGTCTATTTGCCAGGACGGTTATTGCGTAAACACCGACAATTCGTATTATTGTATCTGTAAACAAGGGTTCGTGCCCACCGCGGACCGAAAGGGATGTATAGGTGAGTGCGCGGTTTATTTTCTGCTCATTTACTCATCTAATAGACTAGAAAACGATTGGAAAAAAAAGAAAATGTTATATTTATTTATTATTTTCGATTTGCAGACACGCAGCAGGGAAATTGTTACACGCGAATCGCGTCGAATCACGATTGTACGGAACCGTTGGCGATGAAACTCTCGAAAAAAGATTGTTGCTGCGGCAAAGACATGGGCAAAGGCTGGGGAAATACTTGTGAATTTTGTCCTATTCAAGGAATGGGTAAATATACTGGGTTTTTCATTCTGTACTTACCTAAAATCTAACGTCAAATTAAATTCGAAAAAAAAAAAAAATAACAAACCTATCGATCGCATTCTAACGTTTATATCGTATTTTTTATTATGAAAAAATCTAATCGCACGTATAGATTTTCTATACATTCGCATGCCTTTTTCCCTTTATAGTCCAATGTAATTGATATTTAGTTTCGATTTGGTTGAACGGTACAATTTTTTTTTTTTTTTTTGCATGTTTTCATCAAGACAGTTTAGAGTTTTTCGAGAATTCGTTGTATATAATTAATGTATATATAATAAGATCGTGTTTGTTTAGTTAATATATTTTACGTCGTATTTGTATTCTCAATGTGTATATTTTCAACTGCGTTATTAAACAAAATACGGCTAATTTTTTTTAATAGTATTTAAAACGAAAAAAAAAGCTAGGAACACTGTGACAACGATTGAATTAAGTAAAAAAAAATTCTTTTTTCCTATACAGCCGAGTACGTAAAACTATGTCTCGGGGGCCGAGAAAATCAAACGGTACTGAACTTGGTGGACGAATGCGGATTGAGACCAGAAATTTGTGGCACCGGAGGAAAGTGTATAGACACGGTGGACGGTTACGCGTGCGAATGTTATCCCGGTTTCACGAAAAGCAGACACGAGGACTCGCAAGTGTGTGAAGGCTAGTCATTTATGTGTAAATAACGCTTGAAACACAACACGCATTTGTTTTTTTTTTTTGTCGTTTTTTTTAACGGATTTTTTTCTTTTTTAGACGTGGACGAATGCTCGCAACAGGGCATTTGCAACAACGGACAGTGCAACAACACCCCGGGAAGTTTTATATGCTCATGTCCGCCCGGATACGATTTGGCGTCTGACGGAAAACGTTGCATAGGTAATTTATGTCGATACACGAGTGGATTGCCACGATTTTCTTACACCGTTCGCGGTTACGATTTTCCGTTAGATCACAACGAATGCGAAAAGAACGGGATGTGCGCGAACGGTAAGTGCTTGAACGTACAAGGATCTTTCCAGTGTCGTTGCAAATCGGGATTCGTCATGTCGCAAACCGGCCACTCTTGTATAGGTAAAGTTAGTTGTTGTATTATTATCATTACTATTATATGGACGGAATCTATACTCGTTTCTATTTATTTATTCAATACGCGCCAAACGGAAAATCATCAAAATGTGTGTAAATTAGTAATGCGAAACAACGACTCGATATAAAATAATAGCGATAGAAAAGAGAAAAAAAATTTTTTATCGGGAATTATAAGAGCAACGAGTGGAACGGGTAAAGGGATATATAATCGGCATTGGAAAAGAATCGTATATGAAACGAGTGACAGCCGTGACCGCAAGCCGTAGAATGACACGGAATTGGACTCGGCTTCGCGTGTTCCATGTTAGGACTTTAAACGGGACGTAGAAAAGTAGTTCGGGAGCATCTGGGGGGGGGGGACGCCGTTGAGGATGGCGGACGAGAAGTTTTCGACGATTTCAGCGCGACGTGAAGGAAGAGAAGGAATATTATTAAATAAATCACGCAGTCTCCAGCGCGGATTGACACGTTAACGTTAATTACGGACGCGGCGAATGAAAGCGAATCGGTTTTACTGCAATAGCGTCCGCGGCGTATTTTATTATGGTTTATCCTCCGGAAAGTATTCTCTCGTCTCGTGCGGATCGTAGAGTCTTCCTTTTGCGCTATTTTTATTCTCGCGTTTCTTTTTCATTATACTCGGGGACAACACACGCAGACGCGGACGAGTGTTACGAGAACCCGAAGATCTGTCTGAACGGCAAGTGTCGGAACACGCCGGGCTCATATCTATGCGAGTGTCAACCGGGCTACACGGTCTCGCCGGACGGCACGTTTTGCACGGACGTGAACGAGTGTGAAAAAAAACCGGGCCTCTGTAGGAACGGCAAATGTGCGAACACCGATGGGTCGTTCAAATGCCTCTGTGACTCCGGTTACAGATTGTCTGCCGACCGACAGAATTGCATAGGTATTTTTAGGCTCGTAGCGCGGCCGACGTTCGTGATCGATAATATCGGGGAGGGGGGTTTTTTATTTTTTTTCGTTCTTCCTAGACATTGACGAGTGCTTGAACGGCGGCCCTTGTCAAAACGGCAAGTGCGTGAATACGGCTGGGAGTTACCGATGTGAATGTCAAGATGGATTTTACCTGGGACTCGACGGACGTACATGTCTGGGTAAATCGCCGTTTTCGTTTTCATTCGACGTCACGGTCTGAGTTCGCGGTATTCGTACATTTTCAGATACGCTGCGCGACTTGTGTTACGCGAACCATCAGCAAGGCGCGTGTTTGCAACCGTTAAACGCGCCAATGACGAGATCCAGCTGTTGCTGTTCGTACGGCGTAGCCGGTCAAACGGCCGGATGGGGCTCGCCTTGTTCCAAATGTCCATTGCCGGACAGCGCGGAGTTCAAAGGACTCTGTCCACAAGGGCCCGGGATGACGTACAACGGCGACGGTTCGTATTATTCGCGTAGTCTCTTATTTATTCGCGTTGTTTCTTATTTTTATATATAAATATAATATATAGACATAAACGAGTGCGCACAAAATCCGGCAGTGTGCACCAACGGCGCTTGTGAAAACACCATGGGAAATTACCGGTGTATTTGTAATTCCGGTTACGAAGTAGACGACACGGGTAAAACGTGTAAGGACATCAACGAGTGCGATTTGGACGACACCATATGCAACGGCGGACAGTGTCGCAATACGCCCGGAAGTTTTCAGGTAACACACGTATATCGTGAACAATATTGGGGAATGGGCGGACGCCGTTAGATATCACTGCGCGCGCCTGTTGGCCACCGATTAAACGACGCTTAAGGAACGTATTTTTTTTTTTATCACGTAATCAATGTTGATTGAGAAAATTACTCTACTAGTTCAAAATAGATAACTACTTGGGAATATTATACGATCGGATTAGAAATACTCTTCGAGTTCTGTATTCGACTTTAGCAACCCATCATCCGTATCTCTTTTTTTCTTACCGTGCTTTAGTACGGTGTCGTAGTACTTACTCTTAATAATTTATTTACATTAATTCTCATAAAATCTTAGCCATATCTAACAAATGTATTATTATTATTATTATTTTTTTTTTTTTTTTTTTTTTTAATATTAAAATCTTTTAATAACACGATCGGCCATAAAAGATAATAATTTTACGTACGATATTATTGACGTAACTGATTATCAACCTACGCGTACATTATCATTGTTATTATTATAACACAAGTGACTGAAACAATTGTGCAATAAAAAATGTACCGTATCCGATTGTTTTTCGGTACTCGGAATACAAATATCAAAAGACTAACGTAAATAATAATATTAACGAATCGGGTTCACCCCGAATTTAATTGTAATAAATTGTTGTAAAATTTTAGATTGTTGCATATTTATAAGCGTTATTATATTATGTTATAGTTTGTTTTTGATTTTGATATTATAATAATATACACAGCTCGTCCACAATCAATTCGCGGCGTATTTGCAGAGTCAATTTTATCATTGTATTATTATTACTTTAATATTTTTATTTGTCGCAATAGACCGTGCGATTGTTGACCGGTACACGCGCCTAGTGAATAAATCGTGTTTTTTTTTTTTTACCAAAAAATCAATACGTGATTTCAGTGCACGTGTCCCGTGGGAACTGTGCTGAATTCTCAAAGTCAAGCGTGCGAAGACGTAGACGAATGCGACGAACTCGGTCTGAACGCGTGTGTAGGCGGTCAGTGTATAAACACGGTTGGCTCTTTTGAATGCGAGTGTCCGCCGGGCACTATTTTGGATAGTACCGGAAGAGTTTGTTTAGGTGTGTATTATGTGAAAACGAACACCACCCGTGTGCTGGAAACGAATATTTACCAATAGAGTTTGTTTTCGGCACTGCAGATAATCGTCGGGGTTCGTGCTGGACGCGTTTGACCGGCGGTAGATGTGAAAACAATCTCGTGCAACTCACCCTGAAATCGGATTGCTGTTGTTCGATCGGATTGGCCTGGGGTAGTCCGTGCGAACCGTGTAAGCCTGAAGACTGCGGCGGCGAGTGTAATAAAGGTTACGTGGTAAAGTATTTGAAATATTTGAGAATATTTGCTGCGTGCGCAGGCGGTGCGCGTAGTATTTTCACAGTGACGTTTTAGTCCGTAGGCAAAATATGCCGCGATATCAACGAATGCGAAATGAGCCCCGGGATTTGCAGAGGTGGAGGTACATGTGTCAATACGGAAGGATCGTTTACTTGCGTTTGTCCGCCCGGTTTGACGTTAGACACTACTGGTAAGGCGATACACACGTGTAGATTTGTCGATCAATTTCTTTTTTTCTTTTTTATTATTTTTTTTTTTTTGTTTGTTTTAAAGGAACGGTTTGTTTGGACGTGAGGGAAGAGAAATGCTATTCGGATTTCAAACACGGAGCCGGCGTGAATCCATTGGACGGGCTCTATCCGAAGTGTATCTGTTGTTGTTCCACTATTGGAAAAGCTTGGGGAGGAGGCACAGAAGTGTCTCTGGGCAGGAGTGAAACGTGTCCACGACGCGGTACGCCGGCTTTCACTGAACTGTGTCCCAAAGTCAGTACCGGCTCCCTCTACGGTCTCTTCTAGAAATAAATGGAAAAATAAAAAATGTACGTGTTTTTTCGTGTAGGGACCCGGTTTCGTCGACCGTAAAGACATCAACGAATGTATCGAATTCCCCGGCATATGTAGCAACGGTCGGTGTAAGAACACTATGGGAGGTTTCACGTGTAAATGCAGTTCGGGATACGCTCTGGACGAATCGGGAATTCGTTGCGTCGGTAAAACGAATTACTAATATTGAACCAAGCGCGTGTCGCTTGTAAGTCGTACAAAAAAAAAAAAAAAAAAAACAAGTATTTATTTTTATCAGACATCGACGAGTGTAGTATCATGCACGGAGTTTGTGGAGACGGAGAGTGTCAAAACGTGCCGGGAAGTTTCGTGTGCAAGTGCAAAGAAGGTTACGAAACTTCACAGTTGATGCAAGTCTGCATGGGTAATTATTACGACTTGTGTTATCGTAAAAAAAAAAAAAAAACACATAATTATTCAGGTTCTGTTTTTTTATCGAAACGTTTTTTTTTACTATACGGTACATAAAGATATCGACGAATGCGAAAGAACACCGGGCCTGTGTCGTGGTGGTACGTGTCAAAACACGCCGGGCGGTTATAAATGCGAATGTCCCCCTGGTCACGAACTGTCTGCGGACAAACAGAGCTGTAAAGGTCCGTATCGGTGTGGGTATCGGCGTTTCGCGTTTTTCAGTAAGGGCGGTTTTTTTTTTTTTTAATACAGACATCGACGAATGTTCGAGGACCAGTGGAATCTGTTCGAACGGCGTTTGCGAGAATATGATGGGTACTTACCAGTGCGTGTGCGACGACGGTTACAGGCAAACAGACCAGAAGTTTTACTGCGAAGGTACGTGTTACAAAACGAAATGGCGTTATAACGGTATGGAGAAAAAAAAAAAAAAAAACAACGAAAAAACGTTTGATTAGGAATTCGAAATATCGTGCGAAATTACACGAATTTAAGTAGACGTTTTCAAACGGTCGTATCGCGGATATTTTCAGATATTGACGAGTGCGAGACGAACAACGGCGGATGTTCGTCGATATGCGTCAACGTCCCCGGTAGTTACACGTGTTCTTGCGAGTACGTATATTACGAGAATTACGGTTGCGTTCTCCGTCCCGCACCGTGTAATATTATCTTTGTGTGTTCGTAAAGCACCGGATTCACATTGCTGGCCGACAAACGAACATGTGCAGACGTAGACGAGTGCGAAGAAAACCCCCGGATTTGTAACGGCGGCGAGTGTAACAACACGATAGGCGGTTTCCTGTGCTCGTGTTCCGGTGGTTTGCTCAAAGGAGCCGACGGTTCGTCGTGTATAGGTGCGTATACGATTTGCGAAACGGACGAAAAGTCTGCATTGTCCGCTGCGCCTGTTGTTTAGATATCGACGAATGTGACGAGAAGGACGTGTGCGGGAACGGTGTATGCAGCAATACAATCGGGTCGTTTACGTGCCGTTGCGAGGAAGGATACTCGACGAAACCGGACGCCGGTCCCGCGTGCACTGACGAAGACGAGTGCGAGATGGGCACACATAAATGCGATTCGAACGCAGCGTGCATCAACAATCCGGTGAGGAAAACAATCGACACGACTCCTGAAGGAAAACGCGCGTTAACAGCGTGGCAAATTACTATAACGTGGTCTCTCTCTGTTTTTCACCTTCTCCAGGGCTCTTACGGCTGCCGGTGTCAAGACGGTTTCACCGGCAACGGATTCAACTGTATGGATATCAACGAGTGTTTGACGAACAACGGGGGCTGTGATCAAAACGCACAGTGCGTAAACGAAGAAGGATCGTTTAAGGTACAATTATTATAATTGTTGTTCTCGTTCTAGTAATGTGCATTTCACCACGGTGGATTTGAAAAATACTGAACCGTCGTCTGAAATTATTACGAAAAAATTATAATTCGTCCATTAAAAACTTAATCTCTTAGATTATTCACCTAAAGTCCAAATATACTTATAAGATTAACGGAAATAGTTTCCTCTCCCGCCCCTCCCCCTCCTCTTTCCTTCGAATTAATCGGCGGAATATTCGCGAAATATCGTTCAATTATCACTGTAAATTGCGAAAAGATAAAAAAAAAAAAAAATCGAGAAAAATAATTTCTAATCTATGGTGTTTATAGTGTGTGTGCGATGACGGTTTTCGAGGGGACGGTTACTCTTGCACGGACATAGACGAATGTACTGAAGATTCGACGTTGTGCGAGAACGGTCACTGTTTAAACTATCCGGGATCGTTCAGATGCGAGTGTGAAATGGGTTTTATAAATCCGGATGACAAGAACGAAAAATCGTGCAATGGTAAGCGTTTAATCGTGCATTTTATATACCGTATAATGTTTTAATTATTTTTCTCACAACCTCGAAATTAATTTTTGATATCATAAAACCACACATTCCTTCTTCGACGTCTGTTTTTAAGCAAATATCTTTTAAATCGATTCTTCTCATTTTCTACAACTCACATAAACTTGAATATTTCGATAGATATAAACGAATGTCATATGTTCAATAATCTGTGTGTTTTTGGAACTTGTGAAAACATATTTGGAACGTTCAGATGCGAGTGCAACGCTGGATATCAATTGGATAACACAGGAGGTGTGCCGTGAATTGAATATTTTTAGTTAAATTGTCGTATACATACGTAATATATATTGTACATTTTTTTTCTTTATTTATTATACCAATGTTTAGGAAATTGCACCGATGTAAACGAATGTGAAAGCCCTCAGGCGTGTCTGTACGGCGAATGTATTAACAACGAGGGCAATTATACGTGTAAATGTCCGCCAAATTATCAATTGGTAGCGGCTGGAAACGCATGTGTCGGTACGCGCAAATCAATCGTTTTAAATACTTCGTGTTGGAATAATATATTAATTAATAATTAGTTAATTTTAAGAATACACTAACGCGAAATACGTTCGCTGAAATCGTTTTAGTGTGACTGGTTTACAAAAATTACAACACAATTAAATATTGTAAAGAAGTAGGATGAATAAATGGGAGTTTTCATACATCATATTTAAAAATATTCCTTCTTTTTTTTCGCTAATCGTCATAGATAAAAGAGAAGGACGGTGCTACATGGAAATCGAAGATCGGGGCGGTCAAAAACGTTGCCATCACGAAATGGGCTCACCGGTGTCGAAAGCCACGTGTTGTTGTTCCGTAGGCAGAGCTTGGGGTTCTAAATGCGAATCGTGTCCGGGCGTGGACACGGAAGAGTACAAGACGCTTTGTCCCGGAGGAACAGGGTACAGGCCTAACCCGTCCACAGTAAATAACTTTATTATAATTATCAGGATGAGTATTTTTTATTCTTCTTCTTGGGCTTATATCGGTCCATTTAGGACCATCGCCGCTTCTAAAACGCTTTTCCACCTCTCTCTATCTAATGTCGCTCCCATATCCAGCAATGAATTGACTTTTTAGATCTTTTTCAACTGCATCGTACCATCTTTGCTGAGGCCTCGACTCGCCAAATGTGTCCTGCCCATTCCAACCTCTTTCTGACCAGAAATTGATTACTTTTTATTGGTAAATTATAATTATTATTACATAGGTAATTCTCGAAGATGTCAACGAATGCGAGGAACATGACAACTTATGTAAAAACGGCCACTGTACCAACACGTTCGGTAGTTACATGTGTTCGTGCAATGAGGGTTACCGAATCGACAACACCAGTACATTTTGTTATGGTAATGTAAGAAGCATAAACTGATCGGATATCGTGTACACTTTTGTAATGGACCGTGTCATTTAAAACGTTTATAGATATTGATGAATGCACCGAGACGCCAGACATTTGTGGCGTAGGATTCTGTATAAACGAAGTGGGCACGTATCGTTGTGATTGTCCAGAAGGATACATGCTACTACCCAATGGAAGTAAGCGAATAAATAAATAATACGTATGGGGTTGGCTAAAAAATAATGCGCACTTGCTTGTAGAACACGGATGAAAAGTAATAGCAAGATTGGGGGAAAAGTAAAAAAAAGTACACTATTCTTTACCTTCAAAATCATATATATATGTATATATATATATATATAATATATATATATAATATATATATATTTATTTATTTTTCAACATATTTGCCGTTGAGTCTAGCCAACGCGTCCTACGCGTAACAAGTTTTTTTTTGTTTACCATCATTGAAAAATTCTTCCGACTTTTCTCGAATCCAGGACACCACAGCTGCCACCATCTCATTGTCCCAAGTATAATGATTAGTAATCATCGATTACCCTCAAAGCCCTTATTCAGTAGAAGACAAAAATTGAAATCGCAAGGCATGAGATCGAGTGCGTATAGAGAGGGTGAAGAATTGGTTCAAATTTCAGGTCCCGCAAAACTTTTTCGATTGCACGCAAGATATATATGGACGAGCGTTGTCATGTTACAAAATTATTGGTGCCACGCCATCTCTAACCCGTCAAACTCGACGTCTAAGGTGTTTTGGTGTTTCAAAAAGTATATCTAGTGTACCTAAAAGAATTTACGGTTGTTCATCGTTTTAGATAATTTCTCACATAAACTCGTTTAGCATCCCGAAAAGCAGTGAAAAAAGATTTTTGTTTTGTGGATGATTGATTTGAAATTTTTCGGCCGACTAGATTCCGAATGTCGATGTCGTACCGATTAACGGTATTTCTCACCATAAACGGCCTTTAAACAACCTCGAATCTCAATAGTAATCATATTTTCTGCAGTTAAAAATTCGATAACCGCGAGCTGTTTAACTCTTGCTGACATAGCACGATAACACATCTCCAATATTTTCCTATCTCAAAGCCAACTGGTGAACGAAATCCCTACAATACGAGCGTGCGTATAAAAAGAGGACTGGTAGCAGTCCCCTGAACGCTACCATACGCGTTTCTGTAGGTCATTTCCTTCGCGTTCCACAAGGGTATGTGCATTACTTTTCAATCTATCCAAGTATACGTAAAATATATTTCTAATTTACGCGATTATTGTAATTAAAAAACCAAATTTGCAGAGGAATGCGTAGACATGAGAAAAGAGAATTGTTTTTTAAACTACACGAATGGCCATTGTTCGGTGTCCATGTCGAACAGTCAGACTCGAATGATATGCTGTTGTTCGATGGGTCAGGCTTGGGGTTCACCGTGTCAACCTTGTCCGGTGTCGAGTACTAGTAAGTCTAAAAACATATTAACACGTCCTACTCGTAAGCGAAAAGAATAAAACTGTTATTCGAATTCTCGCGTGCCTACCCAAGAGGAATACTTACTGTTGTGCGGATCGAGACCCGGTTTGATTATGAATCCGATGACCAACCAGACGGAAGAAATCGACGAGTGCGCGTTAATGCCAAACATGTGTAATCACGGCGTATGCGTCAACACGCCCGGAAGCTTTCACTGTTCCTGTGACAGCGGTTACGTGTACGACGCTAATTCTCATCAGTGCATCGGTAAGTGTTTCAATTATGTAAAAAATGTAAAAACCATACGATTTCGGCAAATTATTATCAATGCTACGTATCGGTTTTTTTGTCTGTTTTTGTTTCCGTTTAGACGACAACGAGTGTTTGCGTATACCACCACCGTGCAGAGGTATTTCTCAATGCGTGAACATCCCCGGATCGTTCGAATGTCAGTGTCCTGACGGATACAAGCTGGGGCCAACAGCCAGAGAGTGTGTCGGTAAGTTTTGTCACTGCGGATTTTTTTTTTTTTTTTTGGCTTTCTCTTTGTATTAATTGTCACGCCATGAACGTTTAAGACGTGGACGAGTGTTACGAGCGAGAGGGAATTTGCCGGGACGGTGAATGCACAAACTTGGACGGGAGTTTTCAGTGTAATTGCCATAACGGGTACACTCTGACAACGTCTCGCGACGCTTGCGTGGACGTCGACGAGTGTAATCGTCATCCGAACGTGTGTAACAACGGTACGTGTCTGAATTCCGTTGGATCCTTCAAGTGCAGCTGTTTTGACGGTTTCAAATTGAGTCATAACAACGATTGTATAGGTACGTCGATCACTGTTGTTCACAAATTAAAAAGCAATCACTGCTTATAATTTTATAGGTATTATACAAAAAATATTCTTTTTAAAAAAAATTTAAATTTTTATAAAAAATTACTTATTCTATAAAAATGTAATATTATAAGTACTTTAAATTTTACATGAGATATATTTCAAATGTGTTAATTTTTTCAGAGTTTAAAGTGGTGTGAACGTGCTTAATAATCACTCTGTGTGTGTATATAAAATAACATTTTACGTCGTCTGCAGTTAATATGCATGACTTTGTAACGTCTCAAAATAGAGAATGAATAAGTTTTATAAGTTTTCCCCCTGCTTTGCATCATCGTGATCAGCGACGTCGATATAATTATTAATATTAAATTAATTAATATTAAAAATTAATAATAATTAATCGAATGATATATAACAAGCCGGCCAAATGATCCCTCTCCTACCGCTATTAATTAAGATTACTGTTTATTTGGTTTACGGCCGCGGTTTTCTCTTTGCTTTTACGATTCACACGTTGACAAAATGTGTCCACTTTTTTTCTTTTTATTGATATAAATCCTAATGCAATTACGGAGTAAATGTGTACAAGTAAAATATTTACATAAAAATAGTCTTGATATCGACGGCCACTATTACCACTATTAATTGCTACAGGCTGTATTTAAATAATAATAATAATAAATTAACGAACTGTTCGTTTTTTAAACGAGTTAGTAAGTTGTAAGACAATAGTAATAAAATATAAACACTGCAACGGCATTATATTAAATTGTATATATTTTTTAGCAATTCAGAATGTAAAATAAATAACAAAAATATCTCTACGTTTGTCGTTTAAAGTGTAAAAAAATAGCGTGTTACCTATTTAAAATTTTTAACGAAACGAGATATTTTTGTCGTGCAATGTTAAAAAGTATACGACTTAAAATGTTAAGTAAAACATAACTCGACGCGATTACGCGTTTTATTTAATCGCTTATGTTTCAAAAAAAAAAAAAATTCCGTGTATTTTCATATATATACTCGTATATATCGATGAACGAGAGATAATTAGACATTGTTTCCGTTTTGTTTTGACTCGGCAATTATTATTACTATATCATGTAATACATATCATGTACTTAAGTATCATAACAATAAGTAAATAGTACGATATATTGGAAATAAAAATTCGTAATAAAAAAAAACGCATGTAAATAGCTATCCAAAAATATTCCCCGAAGAAAGGAGAAGACGTACAACAGATATCGTGACACTAAATCGCTCCTATAAAAAGCCGAAATTCTACCTTAATCCTTTCAAAATATAAAAGTACGTGCCTTCCATTTCAACAATCGAATAATGAAAATATAATTTAAACGTCACTTTTCGCAGCGAGGCTATGAGATTCAATTTTCACGTAAAATACTTGAGCTCAAATCTGAACCGCGCGTATTAAATCACATCTATAGACATCCAATCAGGAATAATGTAATAAAAAAATTAGCTACGAACTGCAGTGAATCCAAAATCGTGGTACAGACAAAATCTATTTACTAATATAAATCTAATCTATTTATAAATTGTGTACCAGCTGTTAAATATTCCTATTTTATTTAATTATATTTTATGTCCACGTAATTTACCCGATTGATTTGATACTAATGAGTATTAAAAAAAAAAATAATAAAAATTGTTTATTTCGATTGTAAGTCATCGTCAAGTAAATTGACATGTTGCTTAATCGAGTAATCATATTCTATCCCCATTCTCCAACGGATTATTAAAGACGAATTCACGTACGTTAAGCTGCCCCCCCCCCCATTCGAAATTTGTAAAAAAAATTATGCAGATATTTAGCAAGGAATTCGCATGAATTTACAAGACTAATTTGAGAATTTGCACGCCACTCCTTCGTCCGCAATTTCAATTTCAAGGGGGGGGGGCTGGCAATTTACATGAATTTGCAAGACTATTTCGGTATTTTTCCCACCCTTTCACCTGAAATTTAAAAAATCTCGCGGGAGAGCTGATGACATTTCTTGTAAGTAATAACTATAAAGTTAAAGGATTGAAATTGATTTAATATGCGCCTTACTTTATTTGTATATTTCATTATAAATATAAACATTAGTATTTAGTACATTTTTAGGGAAATTATTATAATAATTAACTCGTAAGTGTTACGGTGAAAACAAAATCATGCTAGTAGTATGATACGCTAATGATGTCTACTGGCTACTTGTATGTGAGAATTTTTTTCACATAATTTTTAATTTGAGAACTACTAACTTGCTGGTAGTTGTGTTTTCCCCAAATTCATAGTACCTTATAAGGAAGTATGTAAAAATAGATTACATCCGAACTACATCCGACCGCCAAATTTAGATTTCAGTCCGTAGGCGGAAATTTGGTGTAATTACTGGGGAGACTAATATCCAATAATTATTTTTAAATATTTTTTCCGTAGATTAGCATATAAAAAAAAGTTTTTTAAGAACACATTTTACAATTATTACATTTATTGAGCATTTTATATTTGCAAGAGCCAGGAAAGCTAATACCTCTATTTAAAACTATTGGAGGGCTTAGTCCCCTCAAGTTCCCCTCGATTTCCGCCTATGGATTTCACCATAATTTTTTTCATTGAAAAATACGTATTTTTCAAAAAAAGTGATCAATCCACGAATACAGCTTAGAAAATAATTATGTACAAAGAATAATATTTAATAAAGATTTACTTACTTTTCTCGTTGTTTTTTAGTTCGATTACCCTATGTTTAAAATGTAGAACTGCCTCGACAATCTTCAGAGGATCAGCCCCAGGTTTTCTACCAACCATATTATTCAATAAAATATAATATTTATTAACACAAAATAATTAAATGAAAAATTAAATTAACTAAATTTAATTGTTCAAATTACACGGTTTAATAAAATCACATTTAATATGGAGATAACACATGGAATTGGATAATATTGATAAAAGAAAGTACAAGTTTCATTTAAGTGTCTTTGATAGGTATAACCTCGAAAAATGAATTCCTTATTCCATGTTCAATGAAAAATCAATGTACACCATAGTGTACCCAGTTGTAACTCTTATAATATCTGAATAATATAATATTATTGAACGTCACTACTCGAGCGTAGAGCGATTAGCTCACCTAATTTATTTTATCACAAATGTAATAATTTTGGAACAAATAAGTTTAGTATAAGTTATAATTATTTCCGTAATTATAAAACTATCATAAAATAAATAAGGAATTTTAAATCTTATTCATAAGTATAGATTTAAATAAAAAAGGTACTTATACAAACTAATAATAGATATCAAACAAACTTATACAAAAGCGAAAAATACATGAGCCGTTACTCGCACGTAGAGAGATTTACTCACACAACACGACTTTTTGTTTTCGGAATGCAAATATGTTTCCTAAACAGAACGATAAAGGGCCCGTAGATCGATAAATCTATTTCTACATACTTCTTTATAAGGTACTATGAATTTGGAGAAAACACAACTACCAGCAAGTTAGTAGTTCTCAAATTAAAAACTATGTGAAAAAAATTCTCACATACAAGTAGCCAGTAGGCCTCATTAGCGTATCATACTACTAGCATGACTTTGTTTTCACCGTAACACTTACGAGTTAATTATTATAACAATTTCCCTAAAAATGTACTAAATACTAATGTTTATATTTATAATGAAACATACAAATAAAGTAAGCCGCATATTAAATCAATTTCAATCCTTTAACTTTATAGTTATTACTTGCAAGAAATGTCATCAGCTCTCCCGCGAGATTTTTAAAATTTCAGGTGAAAGGGTGGGAAAAATACCGAAATAGTCTTGCAAATTCATGTAAATTGCCAGCCCCCCCCCCTTGAAATTGAAATTGCGGACGAAGGGTTGGCGTGCGAATTCTCAAATTAGTCATGCAAATTCATGCGAATTCCTTACTAAATATCTGCGTAATTTTTTTTACAAATTTCGAATAGGGTGGGGGGGCAGCCTAACGTACGTGACGAATTCGCCTCGGGAACATTTCGGATGGTGCGCAGAGCACCGGTCAGGATTTGTGCGAGGTGTCACGACCGTGTCCGTGCACGCAACAACAATAATAATAAGAAGAATCTTGTAAACGAACGGCCAGTCAAGTCGGTCAGTAACGAAAAAATGAAAAATATCGTATAAAACGGTTTGTCGCGTATACCCGTTGAATGGCACAAAAATCCAAATGATAATAATTACACTTCGGACGTGGTGTTTCCGAAATGCGGAAACGGAAACGTCCACACACATCGAGACACGGCCGGTCAGCTTTGAGTCCAAAATAGACGTCGTTTTGCATTTTCGGGGGCCGTGCGTTTGTGGAAATCGAATGTTGTTGAACGCGAACGCCATCGCCCATCTTCAGATTTTGACATTTTCAATAATGTTCCGTAAGCAATTATTCGCAGCCTTGAAAATTTCTTTATTTTTCAAAGTTGCAGCTTCTTTTAAAAACTTTAACACGACAATTGGGTTTAAATAACATTAAGTATGTACAAAAAACAGTCGCAGAAAAACGTCTACTTACCGAAAAAACTGCTGGAGTATTCATTATTTTACAATTTAACGGACATTTCGATAATCCATTTAACGCCAAAATGACGTTCTCTCTAACGATCTGATGTTCAGACCCGATGAAATTTAATAATTCATATATAATATTTTTCCAACTCGAATTACTCGCAATTTCTTCATTCGCACAACATTCACCTATAGCTCTACAGAGATTAGCTCTTAAGTTTGGATGATCCTGTATAACAGAAAATATTACACATATGTATATCATCATCATCATCAATGGTAGGTACCGTTCCGTGTTGTACGGTTGTATAATGATACACATACTATAAATATGTTTTTCTCTAGATTATTGATAACGTTCATAATGATTAGTATCTTGTTTAAATCATTATCGAACGAGGCGATTGTTCCAATGAGATGACAAACTGCTGCTCTAACATCTAAATTTTCGTGTGTCAATAGATCCACCATGCCACAGATCGGCCTGAACATATGCGTTTGGAAATGGATTCTCTTAAAATTATCTCCCCTTTGCTAAATAAATAAAAAATTACGAAATATTATATTATTACAGAGAATTCATATACGTATGTGTACCGGTGTATTATTCTTAATAATCTCGGCCAAACATTTGGCAGCAGCAATTAATATCTCCGGATCATGCGTATTTTTGTTATCATAGATATTTCCTTCTATGAACGTCGTGATCAGTAGAAATCCATCGATTTCGTTGATTGATTTTAAACATTCCGGGTCGCACGACGCTATATTCAAGAAGTTGCATACATGAGTTAATATCTCGCTCTGATGACTTGTCTGAAGAAAGTCCAAAATTTTCGATAAAGCCATATCTTTTAAATGAGATTGCATATGTACGGATTTCAATAATTCGGATAATGTGCCGATCGCGTAACCGATTACACGGACGTCCAATTGATACGATAGTAAATCGTTCAAATAATTCACTATCACGCTATTATTTTCTATTATTTGTCTACATTGCGTGTTTTGAGAACTCTTCCATAACACTTTCATGATCGGGACCATTGCATTCGGTTCATCTCTGTACAAATGAACACATTTTTTTAATATTACCTATTCTCACATTCAGTGGCGTGTGATATAAATTTTCATTTCTGGGAAACGTTACGATATAAGAAACTTAATCGCTCTCTTCTTATTAGAGAGTGGTGTATATACGAGTATATATATACACCACTGACGATAACAATTTAATCATTGTAAATAATCAGTATTTTATTTTCTAGCTAAATAAATATTGCACTTATACTATTATATTTGAATAAAAAAATTAATAAAAACATTAAGTTAAGTACGAATTGATAAATTACTTGAATTTTTGTATGGCATTAAATATGACGTCCATTCGTGTACGTTTAGATATTTTCTCGTATAAGCTGTTATCATCGTCAAATACGCATAGTATAGTTTCAGCCGCGTTCAACGCCAATTCTATAGTGTCGCTTTGTATTAAGCGGAAGATTTTCGGTAATAATTTCAACTCTTTTAGTACTAATTTGTAGAGCAAGTTTATTTTTTTATCGTTGAATTTAGAACTGGTTCTCGGACGACAAGAATTCATCACCATTTTCATTATGGACGTTTGTACTACGATATGTTTCGTTCGCAACAGTTGTGGTAAAAACTGTTTTATAAATCCCATATTCCTATATCAAATTGGAATATAATACGTTTTTGCGATAATATTCACTCGATAATTACACGAAGTAGCAACAAATAAAATTTCTAATAATTACCATAAATCTTCTTGGATTTTCAAAGATCTGCTTAAAAATGTTAGAATGATGGAACAATTACTCATCAAACGCGCTATAACTTGATTTTCTTCACTCAAATCTTTGATTTCAACAGAAAGTATACTAATCCATTGTCTCATTATGTCTACATTAAAACATATTTCGTGATCATTACGTTGTCACGCATTCGAAAATATTAAACGTGCCTACTATGACCGGTATACCGCCACTTATACGTATAAGTTGTCTGCCTTTTTTTAATTTTGAAATGTTAACCATCGTATTCGCAGCCAAATCTTTGATAATGACGTTTTTATTCAAAAATAATATATTTACCAGTGGTTTTACTGCATCTAAATTGCACAGTGAACACTGGCTTCCATACTGTTCAGACATTCTCTCTATGATAATCAAAGACTCTTTCTGAAATATAATAACAAATAATTATAATCGAAATGTTCATAAAGTATAACACGTGCTTTCCTACCACACAATCGTCATGGTCTTTAAATTCTAGTATGTTGATCAATACTTCAAGACCATTTGAAATTATGAACAAATTCTTGAAAGACTCGTCTGATTCTATTTTGTTCTTCAGATAATTCAATTTCGCTCGAGTTGTATAAGTTGGATCAGAAGTCTATGGTATCAAATAGGAATTAAAATTTCAAGATATTAATGTAGTTAAATAAATATTATTAATACTCTATGTATCAAGTCATTGTAAGTAAATACATAATATAACTGGATACATAAGTACCCCTGTATAGTGTATACGAACATACGATCAAAAAAAAAAATTTATTCGACTTAAAAAAAAAATAACATATTTAACAGTTAAACTGGAGTTAATTTTTATGGAAATTATGAATTTAATTCTCTTTGATTGTTTATACGTAATGCATGCAGGTAAAAATTAATTATTGTACAGTATATAGACGAGAAATCGGAGATAAAAGTTTTGAACATTATGAAACATAAAAGAAAATTAATATTTATTTTTGATAAAAAAATATCGCGCAGATATGGATATATAATAAATATTTAGAAAAACACACATGACTTGTACGAAATATAAAGCATTATATATATATATATATGTAATAGTAACCGTTATTTACCTTTATAGCCGTTAATAACGATTTTAACGTATCCAAATTGCGTTTTGTAAAATCTTTTATCGGTTGCGGTTTATGCCACCGTTTTTTATCAACTTCATATATAGTCAAACTGTCACTAGAACTATTATCTAAATCTTCAATCGGTCTTACATTGACACTCGGCTCAAAATCGGTCTAGAAATTAACAAAAGTTTAATAAAAAAAACGTATCCCTATAATAGCCAATAATTTAATTAAACATTTTTGAGTATGAGGTTAAATTTTTTTTAAACATACTCTTAATCAATTATATAGGTGCATCGGTATATGATATTATACAGTTTCCCTCATTTTGTTTTTATTTAGACAATAACGAATTTTTTTACAAAAAAAAATTATTGTCAACAGTTCAATCATTATTATTCAACACTTTAAATATTAATTTTACAAAAATAGTATTTTTTCTATTATACCTAATTACAAAACATTATAAACGCATCTACTATGATTGATTTACGTATTTATTTATTATTTAATAAATATTGTTTTATTATAAAAAAGAACCGTTCACTTATCACGCATAATGCATTAAATGTATTTTAAATTGTAAATATTTTGTAACGGTTTAATAAAAGTAAATGTTACGTATTACATTCAACTGTATTTTGTCGTTTTCGTCGAACGTGCATTGCAACTCATTGTCTCCTAGATTTTCAGGAATAGGAACTCTCAATAATCCAAATATCTCTTCAATCATATCTTTATCCATGGTTGAACACATTATGTTTTTTACTCACTGTAATAATATCAGATGAGTCGTTTAAAGTTATAAAACCTTAACGATTTAAGACGTTTAAATAATTAATTATGAACAAATTCTTAAACGAAATAAATAAATCGCTATTCGTAATATCAATAATACATTATAACAATATATCACTAAGTTGCTAAGCAATTTAAATTTTTAAACCAGCTATATCGGAATGTCATTAGTCATAAATAAGTGGATATAATGGTAAAACGATAGGTTTAGAATAACATTTTTTATCCTTATTATTTCAGGGGAAAGTAAACAACAAAATAAATAATAATTCCAAAATCATACGTCAATGTGATAGAATCATTTATTTAGAATATCTAGACAATGCGACTTTTAAAGTATTGCTCATACCACTTTTAGCAATGTATAATGTAAATTTCAATTTTTTTTTTTTTTTGTACAATTTAAATTATTAATAACATTTCGTTTTTACGAAATAATTAATTTTTTTTATCTGGATGATTTTTTTAGGTTTTAGTTTTCTTAAAAACGATCATTTTATATATATATATATATATATTATTATTATTATTATTATATTATTTTGTTTGCCCAAGACGTGGACGAATGTAGAATGATGCCGTTCCTGTGTAGAAACGGTCGGTGTAGAAACACTATTGGCGCGTTTAGTTGCGAATGTATCTCTGGATATGTACTGTCACCGGACGGAAAACACTGTCGGGACGTCGACGAGTGCACTGAGGTAACATTCACGTTTGTATACTCGCGTTTTGCGAGTGTCGTATTCAATTTTACACTCGGAGGGTCTGAACAAATTTCAGTGGAATATAATCAGGGGCCGGGAACCGAACCGAAATTAACCGGTTCCAGAACCGGAACCCTAAAATAAAAGTAAAACCGTAACCAGTATCCGTTTATCTGGAACCGAAATTGTGCCGGAATCCATACTATAAGACCGGTTAATATCTGTTACAAATTTTCGGGATTTTTGAAAATTAATTAAAATTATTACAATACTTCAAAATATAAAATATGTTTGCGCCCTATCTCTTGTTCCACATCCTCCATTTAAGTTTCACGATTACGATTAATTGATCTCACTACTTATTTGAGTAACATTTTTTCCGTAAAATTGTAACCAAACCCGCGGGGGTCAGGCAAATGTTCATGATAGTGATTTTAAATCGTATTTATATAATTTAATTATTTAAAGAAATCGTCGTGTCTTCGAAATCTCCTCCTAATGTCAAAAATCGCGTAAATAAAATGTTCCGATTTTTAAATAACACGTGGTAAACCGTAGGCAGTTAGTACTCCCACGACTTATTATCGACACTGTAGAACAGACGGCATAAAATCTGTTTTTTTTTCAAATAACCGTCCCCGATCGATTTCTTTTCCTCGCGCGATCATCACTCGTCAATTTCAGATACCGGGTACTTGCCCCCAGCCAGGAAGATGTCAGAATTTGATGGGATCGTTTTTGTGCACCTGTCCGCCCGGATATCGATTGTCGGCTGCTAAGAACTCGTGCACCGGTAAGTGGTGGTCATGAAGAACGTTTGTGTTCAATGCGGATGTGTAAACTTGTGCGTACGGTAAATATTGTTGTGTTCGTGTGCACGTTTAGACGTCAATGAATGTCAAGAGATGCCTGGCATATGCGACGGAGGGACTTGCACGAACACGGACGGCGGTGTGATATGCGATTGCCCCGAGGGTTTCGTACTCAGTTCCACCGGAATGAAGTGCATAGACACGAGACAAGACCATTGTTACGATATATTTTTGTCCGGTAAAATACCGTGTGCGCGCACACAGTGCAATTGTACCGTAACTGACGGGATGTTGCAGGTAATTGTTTGGCTCCGAGGAGGATGAAAATCACGGAAAAGGAATGTTGCTGTTCGTCCGGAGGCGGTTGGGGAAAACTTTGTGCGGCCTGTCCCAAGCCCGGCAGCGGTAATATTTCTCATACGTTTTTAACAACAATTATTATGTACGCCGTACGATTCGATTGTTGTCACACCGGGTCGGTTGCAGACGCGTTTGGCAAACTGTGTCCCGAGGGCGTCGGCCGCGGCGACAAGGGCGAGGATCTGAACGAATGCGATTTCATGACGAACCCGTGCGACGGAGGCGAGTGCATAAACACCGACGGATCGTACCGGTGCGAGTGTCCGTCCGGATACGTCTTGGACGCGACGGGCAAGAAGTGCGTGGACGAGAACGAGTGCAAGATCAACGTGAACGTATGCGGAAACGGGACGTGCGCGAACCTGCAAGGCGGATTCGAGTGTATCTGCGCGGACGGATTCGCTCCTGGACCGACGCAGGTAAAATGTCACAACGTGCGAAACGTAACGCGGTATTGAAACGTGCATCGATTGACGCGTTTGAATGTGTGTTGCGAAAGGTGTGCGAAGACGTCAACGAATGTCTGGAGATGTCCAACCAGTGTGCGTTCCGATGTCACAACGTGCCCGGATCGTTCAGGTGCATATGCCCGTACGGATACGCTTTGGCGCCGGATGGCAGACACTGTCAAGGTACACATATTATGTATATATATATGACACACGAATTTGTTTATTTTTTCCCACGGTATACCACCCCGCTCTGTACCAGGGGGGCGTATACAAGGGGGGGGGGGCGATGGGGCGATCGCCCCCCCCTAGATACTTGTGTATGTACCTATATCTACTGACAACTAAAATTAATCGAACTAAAACTAAAATGTCATAAAACATTTTTTTATTTAAAACTTATTATTTTTATATAATTTTTCGATAATTCTAAGTTGGCAACAGATTCGACGGGCCGTTTTTCTATTCGCCCCCCCCCTAAGGGATGAAGTAAATACGCCCCCGCTCTGTACACTCCTTATCCGGGGCCCTTTCATAATATTCTACGATTAAAAACATTATAGTTTTTATATCGTACAATTCGATTAGGTTTCTTCCCGAACGTTTAAAAATAACATTCTCACCAATTGTCGTATTATGTTCTTTATGATATTTGTTCCACAGGCCGGGGGGAACTACAATTCTTCTATTTTGTGGAATTGTGTCGACACGACGATTTCTTCGAGTTACGAACTCGTGTTCTGATATCGTTTTTTTTTTTTTTTTGTACACAATTATCAATTTTTTACTAAGAAATTTCTTTCAGCTTAATCAAGTATTTTTGTTTGGGGGGGGGGGGGAGGGCATTTTATAATATAATATTCGTAAAAAAAAGTATGTATGTATTTTAATATTTTTGGGCTATTGAAATTCGCGCCTTAAAATTTCCGATTTTTTTTTTTTTTGTTTCAAACGAACACAATTCGTTGGTAGCTATATTTTACACCGACATTTTGTTATTATTTAAGCGTGGATTTACATGCCTTAGAAATAAACATTATGATATACGCATTCATTATGTTTTCACTTCGTAGAAATACGTTTTTCAAAATGAAAAAAAGATACGAAAAAAAATTAATAAAAATTTTCGTTTATTTCTATTGTATATAAATATTTAAAAGTACGTAAGATTCATACACGAAAACTCATACAGAATATACAGATTACGTCAACTGGTATTGGATGCCGGTACCGGATTTCCTAAACGCTCGCGCAATCGATTCATTTTACAATAATATGCGAAAACAATGTATAAGAAAACAAATTTTTCGTAACGATAAAAATACGCTGTAAATATTTTTTTAGAAAAATCAAAGTGCACGCTACACTTTATTACCGGGTACGTGGATACGTTGTCGTGTGGTTACCGAACTCAAGTCGTCGTAGAATTGATCATTCACGCGTTTTTCTCATTAATTGCTGCTTTAACGTTGTTTAGCAACGATTTATGGACGTCATTTTCGTAACAGTTTTGCGTGACGCAAATTATTTTTATTCGTCCCCCAGACCTGAGCGAAAATAAATAAAACCAAAATATTAATTTGAAAACCATTTGTACGCGAACGATATGTCTTAGAACGCGGGAATACGCAATGCGCGTTTAAAAATGAGCGGGAGAAAGGCAAAAATAAAACGTATTTCGGACTACGATTCGTACGAGTGAATTATCCAGCTAATATAAAAATAGGAAATGCATATAAATCCGTGCCTTATCCACTAATACTACTACTACTACTATTATTATTATTATTATTATTATTATTATTATCTATTAGAGCGTGCCACAATATTAAAATCTCGTCCGAAATCGCGCGGCGGCGGGGGGGGGGGGTTTTGTTTTTTATTGCGCGCAACTTAAACGCGCGTAAAACCGTTGGAAAACGACAAATTTTCGAATCGTTTCGTACGCGGTTCGCGCAACGCGTTGAATCGAACTCCGCGTCATTCCGACAATTCTCCGATAATGTAAAAAAATAATAAAATGAATCCGTTTTACGTCGTAATCGTTATTGGACATGTGCAAATACAGACGTGGACGAATGCGTGACGCCGGCAAACAACTGTAAGTTCGCGTGCAAAAACCTCATCGGCTCGTTCGCGTGCATTTGCGCCGACGGTTACGTTCAGGTGAGTTCGGACGAGTGTAGAGACGTCAACGAGTGCGCGGAAAACGTTAACGCGTGTCAAAACGGATTTTGCGTAAACCTGCCGGGCACGTATCGGTGCGATTGTCACGACGGGTTCACGCCGAGTCACGACGGCAAACGGTGTATAGGTATGTAAATAATATATACATTCACGGAATAAAATATTACGTCTCTGGACACCGTGAAATCATTAATAATAATAAATAATAAATAATAAACGCCGTTTTCGGCTTCGCAAGATTCCAGAGTCGGGTTTTGCTACAGACACTTGGTGAACGGCCGGTGCGTTGTTGCCAATGGTCACGGCGGTGACGCGACCGCTAGCGTCGTCGTCGCGCACAAAGCGGTGACGAAAGCCGACTGCTGTTGTTCGATGGCCGCCGCGTGGGGACCTCAGTGTCAACCGTGCCCGTCACCGTCGTCGGATTCGTTCGGACAACTGTGTTTGGAGTCCGGTTACACGATCGACGGCCAAGGCGAGTAGTAGTACACGGATTATTATTTACGCTCGGCAGCAGCTAAAAACACGCGCAGAACGAATGAAAAAAAACAACCGGCGGCTTGTAACTATTTCCTAAAATACCATTTACAAAACTATCCGTTTAAAAATCCGTTTATTCCTTTGTTTTTTTTTTTCGATTTTTACATTTTTCAAATCGATTTCGCTCAAACGCGTTTTGCCGGCCCTAAGACACGCCGCCGTTACCTCCCGGCCACGTGTCCACTCTGAATACGGCACCCTGCCAAGTGGGTGTACTACTGTGCTAAAAATAAACCACAATCGCAGAGTGCGACGATGAATTCGTTTAATTATTATTCGTAATATTATTGTTCCGGCACCGTGATTTTCCGTTATTGTTCTTGAATTACATTAAAAAAACTAATATATAATTAACTGCCGACGATAATATTGTTTGAAACATTTAATTCCGACTGCTTGAAATACTACTCAAATACTGTTTGCGCCGTCGTCGACCTTACCTTCGCGTCGATGACTCGTTTGTCAATGCTCGGTTTAAGCACATAATGGGTATATGAAGTATGAATATATAAACGCAAATAGAGAGAAAACGCCCCTACGTTTGTACGTGAAATGTAAATAATATTTCTCGTGTTAACTATACATAATTATATAATGTAATACAAAAGACCTAGCACGATCGTAGGGACATACGTACAGGGATTAGAAAACAACTAAACAAATTTATAATATGTACAATAAACATTTATATATATATACGGTGACGTTAAGGGAGTTGTATAAAGGGAATGCTGTGCTGTAACTGATCCGCTGAACCGTTGAAACTAGAGCTGTTAAGTTCGTGAACGAATAGTTCATATGAACTATTCTTTAAAATGAACTATTCTGAACTAAATCGGTGTATGTCGTTCAATAGTTCACAGTTCGTAAAAAGATTATGTTGGTATTAGCCATTAGGAATGAGAACTATTCTATATTATATCGGATATTGTATTCTGCGTAAATGTAGTTTGTCCATATCACGCGTGGGCCAGAGAGAGAAAACAAATGGTGCGCTGACATCCTCTTAATAAGAATGTTGAGAATCTATAATCAATAGTTAGTAGAATCAAATCGTCATTGTACTAATGATCATTAATTGATTGATATCAGTGATTGAATGAACTATTGAATAATTCATACAAGTAAACTAAATGAACTAAAGAATAGTTCAATTGAACTATTCACTCGGATGAACTATGAACTAATGAACTTTTCTCTCAAATGAACTAGATTTTCCACCTCTAGTTGAAACTATGGTGTTAGTTATTACTCATTACAAACCGCCCGCGGCGCTGGTGCCGACAGATATTACCCATATACGTATTATCTCCGAGTCGGAAAAACAATAATTACGCTATGCCGGAACTATCGTCGACATTTCCGTAAACAATTAATATAATATAATAATAATAATTTTTTTCCTCTCAGATATAAACGAATGCGAGACGTTACCGGATTTGTGCGCCAACGGCAGGTGTATAAACACAATGGGATCGTACAGGTGCAGCTGTAACAAGGGCTACAAAGTCGATCACACGGGAAAACACTGCAACGGTAAGACGTGATTGATAATAATATGTTGAAACGAGTGTTAAGGAATTTCGTTGTTTTTGTTTTTCCTTTTTGTCCGATTCACGGTCTTGAGACGAACTTTTCGATTTTATAATTTCATCGAATAATATTTAAACGTTGGTTTTTAATGTTATTTGCACGTCGTTCTTATTTTTTAAATTCTTGTTGTTATAACGTCATTTCAAAGTACAATTCAACTCGAATTTTTACGACATTTCATTTACAACGGCGTCTTGTTTCCTTCTTAATAACGTCGATTCTCATTCATCATTATAAAACGAGTCATTGGAAGAAGAAGAAAAAAACGAATCATCCACATAATAAATCTAACGGTAATGTCTAAAAGAAAAACCCTATTAATGCCGACTGTGCATCAACCGGTCAATATTCACGATTTATGAAAAAAAAAAAGAAAAAACTTTAATACCGTCGTATTGGTCAAGGTGATATAAGTGCGTATTTGAATCGAATACAGGTAGGTACGTACTAAAATATACGGAATCGAATCAATTCGTCTTAAGAGAACGTCATTATTAACCCGTTGTTTAATTGGTTAATTCTCGAACGATCTTTATATATTATAATTTTCATAGGTTCTTTACAACAGAAGAGAACTTTAACCGTGTCGTAGTGTTTTCAATTATTATCCAACACAGATAATCAATCTGAGTTATTCTTTTGTAAATTTTCGATTGGTTTTTTTTTGCTTTTTAGTTTTTTATTTCTATATTAATAAGATTATCGAATATTATTATAACAAAATATGGAATAAAAACACTACGACACGGATGAAATTCTTCCTCATATATTATATATATATTGTCGAAAATACTATGCGGACAATAACAGATACGAAAAAAACGTTTTCCTCTCAGAAAAACAGTTTTGTTTTGTTTTTTTTTTTTTGTAAATATCGTATGTTGTAAATAACGATAATAATAGAATATTACCTTAAATCTATTTTAATTACGTGTGAAATATATTCAAATAATTGGATTATTATTTTTCTTAAAGATTGTTTATAAAATGTGTTTATATTAACGTGTTACTTCCTCGTAAGTGTATAACAGACCGAGAGTGTGTAAAAACAAATGAAGGATTTTTTTTTTTCAAACAGAATGTATTAAAAACCTCGGCACGTTAAAATACGACTTTTGACTGATATATTACCGCGGGTTCTCCATTTATTCCCGGTGTCGGAAAACAGTGGTTTAAATGTAATTTTCGCTCAATCATATTTAATAGTGAACACACGTTAATTCGTTTTGTTTCGCGTTATTCGCCGTTTCAATATTCGTACACGTTTGGCCGTTCGCAGACGTGAACGAATGCGTCCAGAGCCCGTCGCCGTGCGAGATGTCGTGTCAAAACCTCGACGGCGGTTACGCGTGCGGTTGTCCCGCGGGATTTCTGTTGAATCCCGACAACAGCACTTGCCGGGACCTGGACGAATGCGCTACCGGCCAGCACATTTGCCAACAGTTGTGCATAAACACTCACGGATCGTACAAGTGTGGCTGCCAACCGGGTTACCGGCAGTCCGGCGACCGCTGTTCGGGTATTATTATTATTATTATTATTATTATTATTATTATTATTATTATTATTATTATTATAAAATATTGTCTTACGTCGGGCGACGAGAATCGTAAACGGTAGTCGTAAACGTCCGGGGAACGTTTGAATTTTTGAACTTGGTCTAAAGTTTCACAGCGTCCTTTTGAGAGAAATCCGTATACAATGTATACAATGGTATCCGTTTGTTGGTACGAAATATAAATTGCTTAGAAACTTTACTCGCCGCGCGTATTATTCCGCGATCGAACGACACCGTTCAACCGAAGCCGCGGCGATTCGTTATAACGTCTCGTGCCAAAGACTCTCTTTGACGGACAATATTCGTGTGCACGTAAAACGTGTGTATGCCACTTTCTCCGGTGCGCCTATTATTATAATACGGCAGCGAATCAAACACTCGCACACCGTATGTCACTGAGTTTTCATAGCAGCCCTTATCGTGCAATATTGCAACGAGCTATATTCCGTATTGCTGAATAAAACACGCGGGATGATTTTAATATTAAAGTCCCAGTGACGGTCGAACGGTGGTTGGGATGAATGAAGGCGGTATCGATCGGACGACCGCTTCTTGTTATTATGTATTGTTTTTAACAATATAACGTTTATTACCGCCTTATTTATTAATAATACAATTATTAGAAATATGATGACTTACGTTCTCGACGATCGGAGTTCATGTTGAAAAATCATCCTCATCCCCCTTCTCTCATCGGCAAAAATCGTTTGACCGCTACTACTTCAGCTCAACGAATACGATTTTCGTTCGGGGCAGTTGAAGAGCTTAGGGTAGGTACCATTAAAGAATTGTCTACAGGAAAAAAAACATCATCGTATAATTACAACTGACGCGGTTAATGCGTATTGTTTGATTTTTTTTTTTTTTTTGAAATTCGAGACGCCATTGTGTGTGCCAGCTGTTGTCCGTTTCGGCGAGCGAACTCGATTCGTTTTGTTACTTTTTCGGATTCAACGATTTGCTTAAACGCGAGTCAAATTCATCCGAAAATCGTGTAGATGATTTATGATCGTCGTCAGCGTCCTACGCGAACGGGTCATATAATGTAACAATCGCGCGTGCAGGGAAAAAAAAATCGTTTTCGTCAAATCGTCCGTATTCTGTTTAAAACATTACAATAAATAAATAAATAAATATTATTGTTGTGGTAAAAACGATTGAATTCAATTTCCCAACAATTATTACACGCGCACACCGTGCCGTGTGCTGTTATCTAACGGTACATTAGACGCGAGCAACAGACGTCGTTTTCGTCCGGTAGATGGTGTACGAGTTCGAGAGAAAATATTTTGTCGTTTCTCTCGGTGTATCCAGTGGCTTTTTTTTTTGTTACCGATCTTTTCGTGATACTCGTTAGACGTTTCGTTTTGAAAGTAACGTTCGCAAACGCGATTCAAAGGGAAATAAATTATATCACTTTCGCATATTCTGTTTACTAGTCGAATTGTCAGGTTTCGCCCGTGCACACTTTCCGACGAGAATGTAATTATGAAAGGAAAATTGTAAAACCGAGTGACGTGGGAACAGTGTGAGAAGTATTCGAAACGCGATTGGGTGAAAAAAAAATCGTAAAAAAGTGCCGTCAAAAACTTGTTACATAAGAAAAAAAGACTTGTTCTTTTTCATACATGTCGGTAAATTTTTTTTGATTCTTTTTTCCCGTTTATTTATTTATTTTTTTTTTTTTTGGGGGGTTTATGCAGACATCGACGAGTGTCGACAAGAGCCGAACGTGTGTCCGCCGCCAGGCAATTGCGTCAACACGTTAGGAAGTTACAGGTGTCTGTGTCCAAAGCAATACAAACTCGACAGTACCGGTACTCGTTGCGTGGATCCGAAACAGCAGTCCAGATATCACCAAAACGAATGTATCGGACCCGAATGCGAGAATGTCTTCAACAACAACGGATGTCACGATCGTCCACAGGTGAATAATAATAATAATAATATGTGGGATTCGAGTTATATTTTAATTGAAATCACGTCCGATTTTATATAGTTACGGGTCAATTTTTTTTTTTTATAAAATTATTTGAAAACTATTTGTCAACAAAAATAACAATCGGTGTTTGTCTAGTGTTTTCAAACGTTTTTTTTTTTTTTTTTTCGAGATCAAACAAATAGTACGGGAAATCGCAGCGTTTACCTTTACGACGATAACGTTAATTCGACGAGTTGTTAATTTTTCCTTCTTTGTCGATTCTGTTTGTTTAAAATGTTCTTCTCCCCCCCCCCATTTCACCGCAGGGTCTTCAAAACGGCACTTCCGGTAACAGCAATTGCGGGTGTCCCAAGGGCTTCCGGAAGTCGGGCCACCGGGGCGAGTGCGTGGACGTCAACGAGTGTCTGGACTCGCCGTGCGAACCTCACCTGAACTGTATCAACACGCCCGGCGGTTACCAGTGCGTGTGTTCCAACGGACAGATCTACGAGCCGGCCGGACCAGGATGCGGCGGCCGGTCGTCGGTGTCACAGGTTAGGTGAAAAAATACAATTGTTTTTGTGGGGGAAAAAAAAAAATCAATCACCGACGAACGAAACGCTAATAATATTTTTGTGATAACATAGTTTTGCGTTCTGCGCAGAGCGGATGATAAGGAGGAATGTTCTGCGCCTCTATCAAAAAGTCCTGTTTGCGCTCCGGATCTTTGTGCGGGGAGTCGTAATTTTGTTTTCCGTTTAACAAATCGCATCCATAGTCCGGTGTACGTTAAAGAAATCGTTTTTTTTTTTTTTTTTTTTATCGAATTTTCTCAAAACCGCGTGACAGTAGAATAAAACGCACGCACAAAAACTATAGCGAAAATTCCGCGAGAACGCGATTACGGCGGCGAATATCGTGTTCTTATTGTTCCTTCGCGATCTTACAACCGTAATTGATTACGGGATAAGTGGAAGTGTCCGTTAAGCACGTAACAATATATTATTATGTCGGAGAGAAAATTTTTTCAAACGTTTTCTTTCGGGTTTTTTTTTTTTTTGTTTGTTAACGTATCACGTTTTTCGACAGAGTGTGCGTGTGTATTAAAATAGAAATTAAACGCTGTTTACGTTTATTTTGAGTAAGAAATATTGTATCGAAATTACGTACCATATATTATATGATTACAATCGTGAATTATGTATTCTATACAAGCTATTATATACCGTTGTTGTTATAATATGTTAATGATGAATGATATTACCGCAAGAGGAATCGTTCGCTCAGAATCGTTTCTATTCGCTTAAATAGCGAGAAATCACAGCGAATTATTATACGTAAAAAAAAAAAAATAAATAAAAAACCGTTTGTGACTTGTCGTTTTATAGTACGGCGGCGGCGGCGGCGGCGGCGGCAGAGGAGGATGTTACGGGAGTCCGTGCGCGTTCGGTTGCACTCCACTCGGACAGAACGGGTTCTCGTGCGGATGTCCCATGGGCTATCAACGAATCGGACAGGTATTCATCACACGCGTTCATTTTTTCCCCCATCGATTTTCCCGTGTTTATTTCGCTTTGACCGTGGAAAAGTTTAAACGAAACGGTCGAACGGTTTTTTTTCTTCGTAACATTCAAGTACAGCGCGCGATTTTTTAAAATTTTTATTCCTCTACTTTTTCCGTTCGTTCGAGAAATATCTGTCGACCGTTTTTTTTTTTTTTTTTTAAATCATATCCTCCCTCCTCACCATTACGTTATATATCATGTTTTGAAACTCGTGTATTATTCACAACACTTCCCCCTACGCGATTATAAAATAAATTTAAAACGTAGTTTTCGTTTTCGTAACAATGTGTTATACGCGTTTTCGTGCGACTGGAATATATTTCGTAAGACTCGCGCTTTTTTTCACTGAAAACGGTCAGACGTCGTTTGTTACAATAATTATGTCTCCGACACAGCCGTATTTAGGTGTAAAAGTTTTAGAGTGTTACGAGTGATTTCATGTAAAACGAACGCGAATACACCGCGGGCTCGTCAATTTCCGGATAAAGCACAAAACGGTTGTACACCGCCGACTTGCGGTTTAAATGCTTTACCGCTCGGACAACTGCGTTCGCGTGTTAACCTTTTAATAATCCGTGTTTCGAAATCGTAGGCGGTCATTTTATAATTGAAAATTCCGAGTGCAAAGAAAATAAATGACGGCGAAAAATGAATTCTTGTATAAATGTCGAATGTAATTAACGCGCAAAATGATTTTTTGGACAAAAAAAGAAAAAACAACCCTTACAATATAATAATTTGCGCTTTATTTCCACTGGCGCAGGGCCACTGCCTGTCGACGATAAGTCCACTGACCAGTGGCGCGAACACGGGCCCGCCGGATCTAGGCGACATCCCGACGTTCCCCATTGAACCGGAACTGTATCCCAAGAGCTCGGGCGGAAAGATCATATCGACCGAAGGGTGTTTCTCGTGCAAGGTACGTCGTCGGGACACGCGTCTCCGTCGTATTACACGCTATTTCAATAACAATAATAATAATAATAATAACAATAATAACAATAATAATATTAATAATAATAATAATAATAATAATAATAATAATAATAATAATAATAATAATAATAACAATAATAATATTAATAATAATAATAATAATAGTAAAAATAGGGGGTAGGTACACATTGAATTTTATATATTATGTTATTGTCGTCATCCGTGCGCGTAGATAAACGGCGACGGCAGACTCCGGCACAGAAGGACCACGAATGTTTCGTCGTCGGAAATCTTCACGTCCAACGACAAGTACAACGACGACGACAGTCGATTGCCGGACGATTCGGCGGTGGTGCACCAACTAATAACAGTGAGCGCGTTTATCAATTGATTTATAACCACAGTCGAACATTTGAAAATTATCGTTCAATTCGGAATCCGTTTTGTGATCTCGAAACACGATCGCGTTCTTTTTTTTTTTTTTGCGTACAGACGAAACAAAAGCACAGACATCACCGAGACCAGGGGGCGCACAAGACTATCACGATGAAAATGTCCGACGCCAGGCGGAACACTCGTATTTTAAAACTGTTGCCAGCCTTCAAGGTGAGCGTTGTTGACAATTTGAAATTTTTTTTAATTAAACACTACGTAGTCACGATTTCCGATAACGTTTAGTGTATTTATTTCCGTGTACCTGCACATTTTGTAAAAGTATCGACGGTTTTTTTTCGTTCTCGATTTCCAGGACGATTACAACTATTTTCTGGTGCCGTCCGGTGACGCGACCAAAAAGTTCAAGATAAAACGGAACTCCAAAGGCGTTTGGGGCTTACACTTCAGGCAGAATCCCAAAAAACCTGGTAGATATCACTTGGCTATAGACGGACAACGCGCCACGAGGGATGACGAGCGGCACAGCACAATTGAACGCCGTCCGAAACTCCCGATTTTGCACGTAAAATTGATCGTGTCCGGAAACTGACGACGTCTTATCATAATTATTTTAACTAATTTTTTCTACCAAAATGTACAGCGGACCCCTAACGCGATCAATCAAAGTAAATCGATTTCGAAAATTCGTATCCGTAATGTATATTGTTAGTTTAGAGTAGAGTATGGATTTCACAGTCGTCATTATTTCATATATATATATATATATGTATATATATGTCATATGATTAAATCGAAGTGAATAAAACGATTGCGTTTGACACGATTAACACAAAGTTGCCAAAGGATGCCATTTTTAAAACTGTACATTATTGAGTCAATAATTAGAGTATATAGTGTGTAAAACAATCGTGTACTGTGAACGGATCAATACGATATTTTTATAAACATCTAAAAAATCTATCGAAGTATTTAACGAAAAATAATTGGTATTGATTTTTTTTTTTTTTTTATTATCATTTACTAATGCGTCCGTGTAAGTATTAACAATTTTAACTTAAAACAGTAAAATAATAACTTAATAGTAGTGTGAAATTTAATTTATGTAATATATACATATGATATTTTAATAAATTCAAATTAAAATGATCAATACTCACACGGACACTACTTACGCCGCTATACATACTTATTTATATTTTTAGTAAATTTTATTTTACGTTCTATTTTTTATGTACGAAAATTTCATTTATCGTTTACCTATATATTATACTCGTGTGTACCAGATAAGGACATTTATTACATAGTTTTATTTTATTCGTGTAAAAATAGTAATCAATAAATGTACAATAATAATAATATTATTATTACAGCGCACTAAACATGTCATTTATTAAAGCGCGTAGACGATTCGCGATTATACAATAGGAATTTAATCATATTATTATTATTATTATTATTATTATTAAAAACAAGCAGATTCAGTTGGATCAAAGATGAAAATGATACCATTTCACCGTTAAATCCAGTAAATCTTCGGACGATTTGCGAATTATCCAGTGAATACGTTGGAGCGATGAAGACATAAAGACATTGTCCAGATTGACGATACAGATACGGATAGTAAGAGAGAGAGAAAAACGTTGTTTTAAAAATGTTTTGATATACTATTTCACTATAGAAGTTTTTAGTAGTTAAGGTTAGGTTAAAAAAAAAAAATAATCGTTATACAAAAATTATCTTTCGTAGCTTAAAGTAAAATAAAGAGTGTAACTGTTTAATGTTTTGTAAAATGTTAGATTATGTTTATAACTTTAAAATAGATTATTATCGGGAGTTTAATAAGCCGCAGTAATACTCGTGGCTCGAGGAATCCAAGCTTACCCGGATTGAAAAAGTGTAAAAATACAAAAATAAAATAGTGACTGGAAGAAGTGAATAAAAACCATGTCATACCCGTATAATATACATTGAATTCAATTTCGGATACTGTCACGTAAAAGACCGCCGACTGCTTGAATTCGAAAATAATTAGTAGAAGGACTTAAAATCTGTGTTCATAAAACAAAAAAAAATACATATTTATACTCATACATTTAAATATGCACAGTGTTCATAAATGATTTTAGTTGATTATAACTTCATCTTAATATCCTTTGTATCGAAAACATATTAAATTGACCTCTCGTAAATAATCGAATTGAAGGTTTACGCACAACATGATATATGCTAAAAAACTCAGGGCACTTCTTTTTATCCAAGTGGTTCTTATTTTTTCACAAATTACGAGTATAAACGTCAAATCTATAAAATTTTCGCTCTGATGATAACACGAAAAGCGACTTTTTATTGTTCCGTGCGATAAAACTATAAGTATAAAAGTATAAAAGTAAGTACTTACTCGACCGGCATTCCGTTAAGGAAAATTACAAGAATGACGATGAAACGTGTTTAAAAAGTGGTACTCCGGTCCACCCATCTCTAATTCGAGAATTGCGTATAATTGATTATGTACTGAAACTTGGCTGATAACGCACGTTTTGTAAAACGCACCAAAACTGTATTAAATAATAAAAACAAAAATAAGAAAAGAGCTATAAACTAATAGTCGTAAAAAAAAAATGTTTTAAACGCGAATAAATGAATTTTAAATTATAATAGCGCGGAGTAATAATCGGAGAAAAATATTCCTTATGAAATTTAGTGTCCAGGAAAATTCTAATAAGAAACAATTTATCGTGAGAAAATAATAACTAGGAATAAAATTAACGGAAAATAGAAAAACGGAAAAATATATTTAGGGAATAATTAGTAATATAAAAGAAAATGATACGTACAAACCGAAATCCGAAGAAAATACATGACGGGTAAATAATATATGAGGTAGGGATTTAAATTTAGGAAAATAATAACGTAATATTCAGGATAATAAAACTCCGTGAAATATTGTGAAACAAACGGGAATATATATATATATATATATATATATATATATATATATATATATATATATATATATATATTATTTACATAATTTTGTATTTTAATTATGTTAATATTGTTTAAAATTATTATTTCCTTAACAATACGTACAATATTTTCTAGCGTAATATTTTGTTTGCGTTTTATAATATACCCGTGTTAAATGTTTCTCGAAATTTTAAAGTTCAACTGAATATTTTTCTCGTCTTTCAATCCCTTCATATTATTTGCCTTAAATATACGCATTTCTGGTTTTCGTTTTCCCATTAAATCATGCCCATTAATATTTTTTTTATATATTTTCCCCGTGTTTTCACAATTTCGAATTGATTCGAATTCCCGATTTTCATAGTCCCTCGTTCATAATTCAATTTATTCATTCTTCTCCTTTCGGGTTATCAATGCCCTTACGTCGGGTTTCGCAATTTCCCGTATTATAACTTCTACAATATTCTCGTTAGTTTGTTTAGTACCGCATTAAAAATCTTACACATTTACCAATTTTAGCTGTTTCTGATTTGTCCGACACTCGTATCATATCGTTATTCACACACACACACACAAATTTATTATGTACATAACATTATTCATTTAATATATCGTATTTATGTACATAGGAATTCGATATTTTTCTGTTAAAATGCAATGTTGGTGGTCGAATTTTTTTCCTACTCTCGTTCCAATCGTATTTTCGGACCGTCGCAGAACGCGGCGAAAGCGACTCCGCGTTTGTGTGTCGGGAACACCGGCGGTCCCGCAGACAGACGTTTTTGCGCCCAGACAATTATGCGGCTGCACATTAAACAGGTGTCTCGGTAAAAGCCTGCGCTCGAAGTCGTATCGTAAAAAGCCAGCGTAAAAGGTCGGCGACGGTGAGTTCTTACGCGACGATTTGGCGCAAAGGCAAAGGCACGTCATTAAAACGCATGAATAAACGATGAACGATAAACTTTGGGCGCGCCGTACAACGGCTCTTTCGAGCCATTTCGGCCCCCGGGCTCTCGCATAAATTAATATATTATAAAATAGCGAAACCTCGAAATATTATTATTATTATTATTATTATTATTATTATTATTATTATTATTATTATTATTATTATTATTATTACTATTATTATTGTAAGTGGTCGACACCGACGGGAACCGTATAAAAATAATACGTACACGTATTCGTCCACGACTCGTCGGAGTACGACGAGAGCATGTAAAAATTTCATTTCGCAAAATTAAATAATTTACAAAATAAAAAATAATACCGAAATTACGCGATTCCAACGAGCGTGTTACTTGCAATTTGATGTTAGTGTACGGCATTTTATAGAAATGAAATTAACTTTGAAACACGACCATTGAATTTGAGCTAAACAAAACGTTTTTAATAAAATGAATAAGATAACATTTGAAATTTCGACAATTTAAATTATTGAAATCGAATGATACGCGCAAGTATTAGATCGTTTTAATCATATTTTTTGGAAATTTCAAAAAATCTTTGACTCGATTTTCAATTCGCCCAAGTGTTTATATTACAATGAATGACGAGTTTCGAGTTTACGATTTGAAACGATTTTTTTTTTAAAAATAATTTTATTTATTAAAACGTATGAATATTGTGTATTCGATATTTCTATATTTGAAAATCTGTATCGAAAATTAAAACGGAATGGTGGCATTAAAAAAAAAAATTGTTAATAACCTCCCGCAATTCAGAATAATTATTATGTTGTTTCGAAATCGTTGTTATTCTTGTTCGATACAGACACGTAGATTTATCTCGTACAACACATTTTAACCGTCAATAATATACGATTATTGTCGAGATTTTTTCTTTTTTGTCTTTTTTTTTACCAAACATTTTACGCGATATTTTACACGGCGTGCTAAAAAAAAACATCTTCCGATTTTTCACGAACAAACCATCACGGAGTAAATCACAGGCGTTAAAATTCATATTGTCCCCGTATAAATGTTTTCTATTTTCGAACGTTAATATTTTCAACGGATATATATATATACAATGCCATCTATTTCCGATTTATTCGGCTCGTACACGACGTCACGAAAATTTAACGTGAAAATTTCTCGTACGATATCGTTTCGTATTTGTATTTCGCGCGCAGAACGTTATTCGTATGATATTACGTAATAATATATTTATATGAATTTCCGGCTCGCGGGGACGACACAAAGTATTGAGGATTTTGTCCACCGGCCCTGTGATTAACGACTCGCGCAATTCACGAGATGTGTGTGTGTGTGTGTGTTTGTACCGTCTGGGTGACAAATAGCCGCCGCCCGTGGATAGAAAAAAAAAAAGAAAGAAAATATATAATAACGAAAACGGTCCATTGACAACGGCAAGATTAATGATGACGAAAAGCCGCCAAGCCAGACGATCTAAACCGATGTTATTTCCATATACGACGCACGTAAATATTACCCGCGTAAAACGCGTGTGTCCCTCCGGTTACTCTGCACCGCTGATGCTGTACGTCTTACACGACGATAATATTAATAATAACAATAATAATAATGGAAGAAGAATAACGTTTCGAAGAATGCGTTCCGATTTTCACACGGATACTATACGTATTATACCACATAATATTATATAGTTATGTCATTGTCCGCGCCATCATCTGTAATATTATAACGGCGAAAAAATCTGTTTATGTGTGTGTGGAAAGGAAGGAAAAAAAAATTCGGTAAAATAACGGTGTTGTAGACGTTCTTTTCGTACTGAGCGGTAAACGTCTAAAAAAAAAAAAAAATTGATTTTTTTTTAATTCACGAACGCGCTGTACAATTATTCGAACACCATCGGTTGACGTCCGACATAAAAGTTTCTATAATTTCATAATATTTGTATAGATCATGACGTAATTAAATTTTAAACGTGATGAAATACAATCGATTTTACCAATCGGCGCTTACCAGTATTAATAATAATTGTTAAAAAAAAAGAGCGTTGATAGTTTTATTAGATTCTCAGCGATGCGACGAAGCTATTGGTTTTACAATGGTATGATGATCCCCATCCATGCGCGTTACGTTCCGGTAGCGAATTGTTAGTCTAATATTGGTAGGTACTTAATTTGAAATGTTTTTCGATTTTCTTAGCGGTTTCCCTATGCGCACGGTCCAAAATGATCCGAAAATTGAAATAAAATCTATTTTCTCAATAATCTTTAAACGCGTCACGAGAATAAACTACCGAAAAAAAAATATTGTCGTTACTTAATTTTGCAATTATTATTAGACATTGAGTTATTGAAGACTATTTAAAAGCTGAACGCTTTATATATAAGTCCTACGTTATTTCAATAATACTAAAAAAAAAAATCTTGAAAATCCTAACTCACAATTTTTTTTTTTAACTTTTTCGATAAAATATATTATATTGGTTGAAAATGACAATTTTAATTAAACTTATTTAGTTACCCGGATAATTTATATATATAATAATAATATTACACCGAACCGTCGAATTTAATATGCAACGATTTATCGCATTGCTTTTCAAATTTATAATAATAATAAAATTCTAAAACTTTATTTATAATATGAAATTCATTTAAACGACAACCGAAACACTAGCGGCTCGCAACTTCTTTTCACCGTTATGGATTTTCAGAAAGCAACGGTACATTCGATTGTATTCGAAAAACGATTTTTCACGGAGTTTTCAGTATAATTTCGTAAAACTATTACTGACAGTGATCGCATAATACTCGTATTTGCCTATACACATATAGTTTGAACATTTTTTTATTCATCTGTTTATAAAAAATATTCGTGGAAAATTTAAAATATATATTAAGACACAATATTGTTTTCGAAATCATGAAAATATAAAACTCTTACGCGCATACACATGCGTGATTTTGATAAAATCGCGTTTTTCTGTGCATATTGACTAGTGGGAAAATCGAGAAAAAATGGGTTTTCTAAAAGTATATATAACTTAGAGGAAACATGCTACCGGATTTTTATCATATCCTCTTGCCAGTCGAAAAATCGCACGCAGAAAAACATAAATAGAGACATCGATGTGAAACCAGTCGTTACAGTTTCTTCGTTCTCCTCAAAAATCAAAGATATATAATACAATAATTAATAATTACATACTAGCATATTATATTGCATAATATATATATATATATATATATTAATCTATGTCTCGATATGGACTTCCTTCGGGATTTATCCTTTAGAATTCCGACCGCCCTTCGATTGTTGCTGACCTGACTTTATTCGTTCCCTCTATCTTAGCACGATGGCATTAGACCACTAGAGACTTGGGCCTTTCTCACATAACGACTATCGATAAGAAAGTTTCCGTATGAAATTGTATTATTTCATTTGTAAATCGCATTTAAATTACATTACCTCAGCGCAGCAGACAATAATGTACGCGAGCGGTAACGAATATCTTCTCGTCTACACGCGTATCGTAAGGATCTGACACGTGCGCGTATTTCATTCGATGTCCGAGTCGTTTTCCGAACAGTTTCCGAATTTATGTGGATCGACGTGTACAATAAATCGTTCAGAAAATCGACAAACCTTATTATATATCGTGTCCGTTCTCCACCGCATCGGCGTCTAATTAAAAAGCGTTTCGAATTGAAATTTATTTCGTATTACCATCACGGCTAACCGCAGAAAGTATTATTATATTATACATAACTATTTACATTATGTATGTGTGTGTGTGTGTGTAATGTGTATATACGTTCTGCGAATGTTCGGCGGATTTATGGTCCAGCACAAATGCAAAATCGCGAGCAAGGGGGAAAAAACCGCGTACATCGTATAAAGCAGCGTGTGTTTTGGCCTGTAGGTTTAAAAGGAGACAAATTGATGTTGACTCGGCGGCCACTACTGCTCTTTCGATTGATAAATGATCCGGACCGAATGTTCCGGTGCGAGGGGGCCGAAAATAAGAAGAGAAATAATAGGGATTTCGGACTGAGATTAATGATTGACCTCGCGGTATAGACACGGACAATAAAATCGGGAAGCTGTTAGGAATCATTGGCATCAATTTTTCCGGACGTCGTTCTACCGAATTGCATGTACGTACCATACGACTGTTCGCACGGCGTATCCACTCCGTTCGATTTGACGAACGGAAAGTATAAAAAAAGTATTAAAAAAAAAACAACAACGCCGAATCCGATATTTATGTACGTTCGTATAGTCGAGTCGAGGAATTAAAGAAAATATATTATATGTCTTGCAGGTATCGTCTGATTACGGAGGAATAAAAGCGGCCGATTCAGATGTGTGTTAGGTAAAACGGGGAAAAATCAAAAAAAAAAAAAAAAAAAAATGTCGGCCATTAGAATTATATTTTAATCGAACAAAAAACTTTTCGAACGATGATTTTTATTTTGAAATTTCGAATGATCTGATTCTATTTTACGAATTGTTGAATTGTTTAAAATTTAAAACGTCGAAAGATTTTTGTTGCGACGTCGAATATAAATATCATGGACGGAAAAAAGAACAAAAAAATTTATTTCATTTGATTTTTATTGCGAAATATAAATTCAATCGCTCGACAACACCGTTGAGCGTCAGAGAACTTAAATTAATCGCGTATGACGTGTATAAATAGACATCTAAAAAAGTGCGGTAAACCATACACGGAAGCACTTTTAAACGCACAATCGTCAACACTTTTTTGATACATTTTTAAATTATGAAAATGTCTGGGAAACTCGCGTTTTAAAAAGTAAATCCCTTTCAAAAACATGCTACGCGTAGAAAATCTGATTTTTCTATGTATACTTTTTGCCGTATTGCGCGCGACAGATTCGCACGATCGCAACGATCGTCGCGGTACCGACGGCGAAGAAGGAATACAACGAAGAACGTCACCCCTTTTGCTGCTCGTTCGTTCGCGTAGAAATCCTCTTAACAAACACCGAGCACAATTTCGAAACACCTCCTCTTCCGCAGCAGTAGTAGTTATACAATACGGAATATTATTGCACGGGCGAGTACTGGAAAAGAAAAACTCTACTGAGTCGTTTACCGCGACTTGATCGGATGAAAGTGCGAACACATTATAATGACGCGACAACGGTATTATTATTATTATTGTTATTACATTTTTTTTTTTCGTTATTATTACGGCGGTGCGACGGTATTAAAACGACCGAGTGAAGAATAACAATAAATGAATAAATAAATAAAAAAGCTTCTCCCGGAGACGACGGATAACGACGGAACTCTCGAGTGTCGTATAATACGCTCACACGCACGCACGCACGCACATTATGCATAGTACGTACGGCGAGGAGGCCGGCACCGGGTTTTTTTTTTTTTTGTTCCGGTCGGATGCCGGATTTGTAGCGCGCGGACCGGAAGTGGCCGAGGGACGAGTGGAAGGGATCGCGTCGGCGCGGAGGAGAAGTGTAAAGCGCAAAGTGGTACAGGAGTTAGTTGCAGCAGGGCGGAGATGATGAAAGCGCTTTTGAACGGGGGCGAGTGAGCGTAAACGTCTGCAGCATCGGCGAGATCGACACGGGCACAATGACGCGCGGTGACAACAATAAGCCGCCACCGTGTTACCGCACCGGCGCGACGCCCACCTGACGGAATATAAACGTCCGCGCCCCCCCCCGTCACCAGGACACGCGATTATCCGTCCGCTAAAATCCGATTGACACGCGCGTTTGCGCTTTTCGACCGAAACGTCCTACTGCTGCGGCGGAGGAGAAGAACACGAATAATAATAATAATAAAAATATATATATATAATAACGGAAAAACTAAAATCGAAATGAATTAAACCGGAAGTAATATAACGTACCGTACGTGAAACGGTGTGGCGTTAGGCGGTCCGGCAAGAGATTTGGGGGAATCTTTCGAATTCGATTCCCCGTCAGAAACGCAATCGGGTTAAACGCGTTTCGTTTCTCCGAACTATTACAAATGTCCGCGCGTGGTCGATGATTCACTGTTATTTTCGCATTTGAAACAACGCGGGCGGTGTATTTAAAAGAGTGGAGGTGGGGGGAGGGAGAGGAGGGAAAATCGATCCGTCGATGGCGTCCACAAAACCGTTTGCCGTAGGAATCGAGAAATCCAATCGCTTCGAAACAGCAATACGTCTGCGACGTTTCGTCTGCAGTGTGCGTCATAAACCTACGCGACGGCGGTGAAATTACGAATATATCCGATAGACGACCGTTAAACTACACTGATGACGGCAAAATCGAAACGATCGATACTCGTTACTTTTTTAACCATTTAATTCTCTAATAAGAACGACGTATTTTTTTAGGAATGCGAAATTCCTGATTTCGTGTACACTTGATCGGGGGGTTTTTTTTTTTTGACATCCGAACGCGGATAAACCTTTGGCCGTTAGGTCAACAAACCGTGGAATGCTACGAATAAGTACTCAAAAAAAAAAAAAAAAAAATCGGCGAGTGACGGAAATTTTCTCCTCGCGATTGTTTGCCCATTTAAATTTTTTCGACGTACGTTTTGCACACACGTTAAAATCATTGTTGGCCGCAACTTTCCACGGCGATCGGAAAATCATTAACGTATTTTTTAAGTGTTTATCATCATCATCGAACCGGGGGCACGGATGTCTCGCGATCCGCGCGAAAATTACGCTCTTATTACAAATAAAAGAAATACCAATTCGCATTTCCAGTATAGTTTTTGCGCGATTCGCGTACACACACACACACACACTGGAAACAGATTCGTTATTCATAACGAGATGGGTTTTTTAATTCCGATTATAGCTTTTTTTTTTTTTTTTGTTGTTTTTAATTGCGAATAACGCGAATCCCGTATCAGACATACAAATGGTACGCCGCAGAAATTCATAACCGAAATTGTACGTCACAATTATTTCGGTTTTGATTAATATTAACGATACCGTAACGGCGTGCACGTTATATAAACGTAACTGCTATTTCATATATATATATACCTAACAACGTTTGATTAAAAACAAACACGGTTTGAATTCTGTGTATAGCGGTGGTTGACTACACACGGCTTTCCCGACGGTACGTAAAAGCTGTCCTCCTCACACCATCCCCCGGAGATCATACCAAATTTTTTTTTTTCCTTTCGTTTCTGTTGACTGATGACTGTAAACCATTATGATAATCATCCTCCGCAATAATAATAATAATAATAATAATAATATACACTACACCGCAGCCAGCAAAACCGAGTCCCCCTCGGCACTCGCTCATTCCGGTCCGCGGAGACTATAGCGCGGCACCGCTGTTTTTAACCTATCTCGGGAGGCTTAGAACTAATTAATTTAACAACAATATAATATCGTTCTCGTACGTCGGACACGTCATTTACCGTTTGTCGAATTGATTACGCGCGGTTTTGCGTATATTATAATTACGATTATTATATACTTTCGGTACCTGTGCAGCAGCAGACGTATCTGCTGTTTAAAAACGAATGACGACAATTGAACAGTTTACAACGCGTGTATATATATATATATATATATCCAGCTACAGTCGATATAACAAAAAAAAAAAAAAAAACGAATAAAAAGGAATTAAAACTGTCTGGAATATTAAAAACGTCGGAATATCGTCTGGGAAATATTTATGTAATTCACTTAGAAAAAAAGAAACGCGTTTATTGAGAATTTTACCGCGCGTCAATACTCTTTAGACATTGGGCGGGAGAGGGAAGAGTGTATTACGATCTTATAATATGATGTCTTCTTTTTTCGCGTCTGTACCCAAAAATTCTACCAGACTGTATAGTCACCCGATCTTTATAGTCATTGGTTTTTTTTTTAACGCGAATCGCATCATTTAGTTGGTACAATTTGAAGAAATCATTTTTAGGATTTTCTCAATGCATTTTTTTTTTTTTTGGAAAAAAAATAGCGAAAATTTATATAAAAACGGAGTAAAAAAAAAAAAACAATTTTGTTATTTATTCGTAATTTTATATTCATGAAGTATGTAACTACTCTGTATTATATTACGGAGAAATTATTTTTTCAAAATATTACTTTTAATTTTGAGCTTATACATTTTGAAGTATTCAATTCACAAAAAAAGATATAATTATTGGTTTAACAATTTAATACAATGTCAGACGTAAGTTATCATTGAACTATGATATAACTCATAAGTCTTTATCCAAATGATTCTCACTCATTAGGCGTGCGCAGAACTTTTTTGTACTGGTGCGGCGCAATTATTTTCTTATGAGTACTCAGTTTAAGTGATGGTATCATTGTAAGACACTATGGTTAAAAGAAATTATTTTACATTTTCTGGAAAAAGACTATAATTCATTTTTACCATATTACACATTAATACACATAGTTATAAGACTAATCGTCGTTTTTCCTGGAACTATTTTGTTTAGCAATTATCAGAATTGAATTGCCGATAAAATCACAGGATATTCAGATGGAACGTGTTGTGTGATAGGAGTGTAGGACACCTGTCTTATTGCCGTCATCATTCGTACGATTATTCTACGTCATATTTTTATATTTTTAAAACAAGAAATTTCTTATTGAGAAAAACGTAATTTTTTTTTTTTTTAGATAAGTTAGGAAACCGCAAGTTTTGAGGAATTGTTACAGGCACGACACGGACCGTTATGTTCTCATATGAACGACATACGCGCGGCTCGCTATCCTTTTTTTTTCCCCACTTCGAATTTGTCCGAAATGTTTCAGCCAATCGGAATTGTTGACACTGACAATACGCGTATTTTATTTTGTATTTTCGAAAGTTACAACGAAAACGTTAAATAATTTTTACGGCATTTGTGAATCGCGGTTATTCGACGACGACGACAGTTTACGATTGATACGCGTACGTCGAATCGACGATTGTGCCCGGGACAGGTTCCGTTGGCCGCAAAAGCAAAAAAAAAAAAAAACGAAAAAATAAATTCTTAAAAAAAAAATCGCGGTTTCGGCCGTCATCGAAGTGAATTGCTCCGATAACAGACGGGGGCGTAAGTATATAATAAAAACGATATTTTCGTCCGGCCTTTATATTATTATTATGAAAGGGACGGGCGTGATGGCGGTGGTTATCGACGAGACAGATCCGTACGAACGATTACCGCTGATGAAGCGAACATTCGTCAACTGTCATAAACGCCTATCCCCGCCATCGACTCCTCTGAGATTTTCGGCGAGAGAATATTTTTTTTTTTACTCTCTTTCTCTCGACTTTGTATCGTATTTATGTGTGTATAGAGCTGCTGCGACGAGGAGAAAAAAAAAGAGGGCTTTATTTATTTTTTTATTTTCGTTTTTTTTTTTTTTTTTGTCCGCCCGTTATCGGTCCCCGGAGAACGCCGCGAACCAGCCAGCAAAAGTCGGTTCGTTTATTTTTCCGATATTGGTGAGACGCGGAGAGATTATTTCGCGTACAAAGCGCTTCATTTTTCTTCTTTACCTTTTTTGTTTTTCTCTCGAGATTTATTTATTATTATTATTATTATTATTATTTTATATACATAAAGCTATTGTATAAACATATTTGCGGTGTAAAGCTTAACGAGCTAAACGAGCGTTGTAACGACGTTGCGAAAAAAATTGCTACTAGAAACGAAAGGGAATCAATTGGAATCGACATTTGTAGTGAGAGAAGAATTCAAAAGACCGTCACATTTAGGGAGAAGCAATCGAAAAAGAGTACGCGCGGTTCGAGTCACACAAAAAACGCGTCTTCGTCGCGGTGGATGCGACACGGAGAGTCGTCGTTAAGCGTGTGGTGGAAACGTTTATGGGCAAATCTTGATTCGGAAAAGGGACATATTTAGTGAAACCACGAAAAACGTGTAATAAAAGGGCCGATTGATTTGTACCGCCTTGCGAACGAGACCAGCTGTTCGCCGTGTTTCTCTTTAATTGTACGACCAGGAACGAAATACTTTTAGGGGATTTTGTCGATTGGACGAGCCGCGCGATATTCTTTGCGTTTCTGTTCCGTTCATTATTACTACGTATATTATTATTATTATTATTATTATTATTCGTCGACGACATCTGAGCCAAAGTGCTTGTCAAAACGACGTCTGTAAATTTGAATATTTTATACCGCTTTTCGTCGAGAATAGAAATGCAAATGCAATTTATTTGTATCCGTGGCGAACGTTTTTTCTAGAACTTTTTTTTTTTCTGGAAGACAAATATCAGATTTAATTTAAATCGAAAAACGTTTGCCGTCATATTCTCTGACGCACGCTCGACACAATCTATCTATCTATATATATAATATTTATATATATTAAATATTATTTTATCAATCCGATTTGTATTTATAAACAACCGCGTTGTACAAACAGTAGTTAGTCATAATCGTACACTTTTGACATTTTGTACTGCACACGATTTTAGTCACTGCAAGTTACTACGTCACTAAACTATATAATATATGTCGTCTAGACAACGACTTCAAAAGTATATTTTTCGGATTCTTCAATTTCGTGCATAAAAATGTGTACGCGACATAATATTGTGCAGCGAGGACTTTTTGTTTCAACGGAGTTGATCAACATAATATGATTTCCAAGTTAAAAAGGAAAACCTCGTCTTGGAAACGCGTTGAATTCGTTTTCTTCGCACACGTTTTGTGCAAACGCCTGTCAAATACTGTTTGAAACGTTTCTAAAATAGTTACGCAAGAAAAACAACAACTCGTCTGCCTCGTTGTAACCTATACGGTAAGTCGAAATAACGTCCGTGTCACTCTCGCCTAACCGTACCGATATTTTTCAAAACCAAAACGATCGTCCAAACCTAACCGTCACGAATAAGTAAATAAACCGCGTTTCGATGATTACGACACGGTGTTCGCACGACGCGAAAAACACGTTCATGATGTCAAATCACGGTGCCGGAAGACCGTTGTACGCGTTGTCGGTGTTTGGAATTAATGAAAACGAAAAGACGTTGCCAGAAAAAAAGAAAGAAAAATCGCACGCAGACCGTTTAAAATTGCAAAACGACTGTGGAAAAACGTGTAAAATGTACGCAGAAAGTGACGACGACGAGTAGAGTACGGCGCGCGCGCGCACGTGTAACACGAGACGTTGAAAAGGTCGACGGGATGATAGGAGTGCGTTCTCGCGGCGGGTCACGCCAAAGGTCACGCCCGGCGCCCGGAACGCCGGCGTACGGAGCGCACGAGCCGCCGCCCACAAATACGCGTCGGACGCCTACGCGAGCCGTCGTTGTATATTTGTATTTGGCGGGTGTAGAAATGCCCGTCGAATATGACCTCTTGTCGAGAATTCAAACACTCCGTTTTCTTCACGCCACCGAAATGTCGAATTCCGTTGTTCTGCAGGTCGACACCCCGCATTCAATCGTGTGAACTCTTTATCGCGAACGAGAAACGAAAAAATTGAAGAAAATTTTCGAAATTATACTGTGTTCGCCGCAACACCGCGCGAATTCCTAACAAATTCTGTCGTCCGTTCTCCGTTTAGAGCGAGCCCTCCGTACGGAGAGAGGAGGGCAGGCTTTGGCAATTGCCCTGTCCGGAGCCAGCCGGTAAATTTCTATCGACTTCTTCTTTTTTTTTTGTGTGTGTGTGTGTTTTAAAATATTGTTCGACGATCAATAGCAAAATGTAACACAAATACAAGTTTCAACATTAAATTCGTTCATGGGCGGTTTTAGTATCATCAATATCGGGATTAAAACGTTTCTATCAAAATCTATCAAATGATAATTACCGCGATTTACAACTTTATACATATAAATTAAATCCGGGGGGGGGGGATGGATTGTTTAGAAAACTTTATTGGGAGTGTACGGAATCAACTATGGCAATCGCGTTAATCCTTCTCCCATTCGGTTCCAACGTGCATTTTAAAAAAACTTTTTTTTATGAATTGTTTTGAGTACGCATAAGTGGCCGTTCGTTCAGATTTAGATAATTCGCATGAAGTCCTAATAACTTTGCAAGATGCCCAACAATCTATAGATGAATTTACACACGTTTTTCCTGAACATAATCCAATTGTCATCCGTTTATCGATTGTTGAGAATGTAAATTACAGATCTTTTGATTCGCCGGAACAAGATGCACTGACATATTACGTTTGTGGTTATTTACTTAGACAACGCTCAAAAATACACGAGTGTCCACGGTGTTTAGTTTTTTCCCATCAACTGCGTCTAAAATACATTTTTTTCAGTTATTTCAAAGCCAATTCAAATTAATCGACTTCGAGTTTTGGTAGCTTAACGGTGCCGAATACAATTTTTTAAAATTACATTTCACAATTGGCAGATATTTTTACTGAACATTTTATTTCTCATATCAACAGGAAAAATTCTAAAAGAAAAAATTAATAGTATTGTATTTTTCCCACATCCTTGTAGAGATTTTCCAAAAGACTAATCAATATTTTCATTGGGTTTAGAATATTTAACAGTTTGAATTGAACCAATAAAAACATTCAAGTGCCAAATATGGAAGGAAAAACGGAAAACTTCAAAATTATTTATAATTTGTTGTAAAATAATATTTCGGTATTATTTTTGGTATAAGATATGAATGGCATATTAATGTTCTATTTTTTTATTTTTTGTATTTATGTATTTAATAAGTATATTCGACAAATGTACTGTTTTATATCGTTATTATTTCATACGAGTGTGATGAATGCCTTTAACCCGACCATTTCAGTTTAGTATAAGTATAATAATTGGTTGAAAAATGTATCGTTTATTCACCAACGTGAAAAACCATACATTTAAGTAAATTATTAATTATTACGTTGTTGAAGATTATTTAAGAACACGTGGACAAAATATGTTATTATTATTATTTATTATTCTCCGCTTTTAATGGATTTGGTAACCAGTTTAATATGACAAATAAATACCGTTTTGTTGAGTCGGTTTGTATGGGTTATCGAAAGGAAAAAAACTGGTTAAAACGCAAAATTAAACTCGTAAAACGTCAAATGACAACAACGAAAATGTTATCACATAAATGTGTTTTAAACCGCTGGAAATCCAAGATCATTGTGACCATCAGCTCTCCGTCTGCACCAAGTTTCGTCCCCGCGATAAAAGTGGAGTACGCGTCCGGATAGATAGAGAGAGAGAGACAAAGTCACGGCGCTTTTCGGTCGGATTGTCGCACCAGCAACAGCAGCAGCAGAGGCGGCGGGGCGCACGCGCGCTAGTGGAAAACGCGGTTATGCGACGCCGCCACTTGTACAACGGAATATCGGCTCGGAGCGTCCAACAATGTGTGTGCGCGTATAGAAAGAGAACGTGTAAAAAAAAAAAGAAAGAAAAAAACTCGATTTGAACGTATTCGAAATATTATTTGTGTACGCGCGTCAATATAATATACGCTCTGCACAGAGATAAGTGATTTCGGGTGTGTACTCCTTTTGTGTACGATATTACAATATATATATATATAATATTATGTGCGCGTTACTCCGTCCGCCGTTTCACCCCATTTCAAACGCACTTTTCTCGCTCTTTTTCCTCGTCTCCGTCGTACAATATTACTTACTTTCTCCCTCGAACTGTGCGACACACACCGTCACCGCACGTTTATTATCTGTTGGTTTTCGCTTCGGCGACAATTATAATATCGTCGTCGTCGTCGTCGTCGTTGTAGTCGATTACGGTGCGCGCGCACACACAATTGTTCCCTCGCCGAACGCGCGAACGGCGTTCATTTGTAGCGCGGCAACGGTGTCGTCAATAATAATAATAACAATAATAATAATAATAATAATAATAATAATAATAATAATAATAATAATAATAATAATAATAATAATAATAATAATAATAATAATAATAATAATAATAATAATAATAATAATAATAATAATAATAATATGCCCGGCGGCCGGTGGCGGGAGGGGTTCTTATTGAAAACGATTCCGACGGATTACTACGGTAAATTTCGCCGGGCAGGATAAATTTTTTTTTATTCTTTTCGTTATTGTAAAACGAAAAAACTGAAAATTCAGTCGGGCCCGACGTGTGCGACGTTATTTTGTCATTTCGTGTCAATAAAATATTATAATACGTATGATATTTTAATAGAAGTTCTTGAATTTATCAGTGACACATTGTAGTTACGTATAATATATAACAATATAATTAACGTATTGTTAATTTTCTTCTTTTGCTTTGCTTTGGGCATGCTATGCTCTGGATCAAGCATAGCTTCTAACAAAGTACTGGATGTTGGAGGGATTTAGAAAGAGTAGATTGAGGATGGATTTAATTAATGTTTAAATATGAATTAAAAGTTCAATGGCCGATGTTTGATGAGATTTCTTTATACATAGTTGAGCGTTTTGAAATGTTTCGAATGCGAGGGAAATGAGATGTATAAATTGAGTTTTTTTAATTTATTCGATGTGTCCACGATAAGTTCTTTTACTGTTTGCGTGTTGCCCGTGTTGGTGGACTTCCCGACGGAGTTGGTGTTAATTTTCTACACGTTTTTATAGTAATTATATTTAATTTTAATTTTTCTTCTCCTATTTTATCGGCTGCACGTGTTGTTGTTGGTGTTTTAAAAATCTAATGTTTCTTTTTTTATTTTTTGACAAAATATTGCTTTCCACGTGTTATTTATTTCGGAAATTACGTATCCGAAATGAAATCCGATAACACATTCGACGGTTTTTTTTTCTTTAAACGTTCGTTCTCGTAATGTTTCGACCGGAAAGAAATTATATAATTTATTTTTTGTATTTAATGATCAGATAAATACTGAAATCGTACGTTTAAAAAAAAAGATCGGTCCTCTTTACAATCTATAGTGTGCCTGATATAATATAATAATTATATATATATAATACGCTTCTTTCCGAGGAGAATAACACGATTTAGAGCAGAATTTTACGATAAATCGAAATATTATTCGAATTATATCGATTACGAATATGTTATTATTGCCTAATTGTTCGTAAAATTATAATATGTAATAGCGTTTTAAAAATCGAATAAAGTATTGTCGATCAATCGACAATTTCATTTTGATCAAAAAAAAAAAATCATAATAATTAATAATTTTATCGCAGAATCCGTAAAAGATTATATTGACAATTTTTTTTCCACTACGTATAATATGTACATTTATGATAAAACGAAAAAAAGAATAAAATCGAAAATTCCGTGAAAAATCATTATTATTATTATTATTATTCGAAAAAGGTTATGAAACGCGGCAATCGTAATAGGAAAATCACGGCTGATGAAATAAATAATCGTTATAAGATCAATATATTTTTCGTTCAGATTGGAAACTAAAATTAACAAAACATATGTTTTTTCTGGTTGCCGTGTTAATTTTTCTCCTGTATACATAATATAATATAAATATTATATTATTGTTTTCCGCTGTTTTTGTTTCACGTGTTGTCTTTTAATCATTCATACATTCGTATTCATATATACGTTGGTTGGATATTATAATTCGTAAATATGGAAGTTTGTTAACACACAACGATGCTAGATTTTCATCCGAAGTCGGCTTCTTTTTTATTTTACAGATTTTTTTACTTTTCAGAAACCATGCTGTGTAATAAACTCTATGAAAGAACAACGGCGAGAAAATAATCGAAATTCCGGTTCGAATAAAAACCGCAAATATTCAATCTGAATTTTTTTTTTTAGTTATTTAACTAATTAACGGTTATTTCGACTGTGTTTACAGGTACTGATAACAATAATATGGATCCCGATGAAAACTTAAGAGAAATTAAAGAGTATTATAACGCTTTGATGGACCACAAGAATAAAATGTCAGGTATGTGTACACTCTAATCAATAACGGTCGAGAGAACGATACGAACGGAATACGAAGTTCCGCTTACAGTGGAACCTCCGGTAATGCACGACATCAGCCATGTAATCAATAATGAATTTAGAGATTACCTATGTCGCGACGTTCCCGGAAACAAATGGAAATTATTTGACTCGTCGGTAAGAAGTACATCATCATAAAACCTATCCCACGTGTTCGGCACGCGAATCCGTTGTACGGAAAACATTATAATATTTCGAATATAAAAATGAGAGAGAGAGAGAGAGAGAGAGACAAATAGCGTATCACCAATAGAACATACGTTAATAATAATAATCATAATAGTACTGCAGAAGCTCGAAAAGCATTTATCGGTGTTGGAAGATATCAGGCGTGCGGAACAAGACGTGATGGAAGTATAAGAGCGTCTTTTGAAGGCCACGGGTGACGATGGAGATTCAAAGATCACGCTGAAGCCGTGGAACGTTGAAAATTATTCGCTGTTGGACCCACATATATTCGCGCGGAAAGAAAAAAAATGTGTGAATACTACGCAATTTGAGTGGGTTATTTTTATTTAATTTTTTTTTCTACGCGAATTCAAAACTAGACGCTTTCAATGACAATGTGAAAACTACTACTTGCGGCGGCGAACAACACACCGACGAGCTAAGACGACTGAGGCTGAGTCTGAACGAAGAAAGACCGAAGTCGGTTATTGTGCGCATACTTACGTACGGGGAAATTGACATTTTATTCGATTTAGACTGAACGTGAAATACTGCAGTGTACCGGAGACGACGCGGCGACTCAACTCTGCGAAGAATAAACCGGAGAACACCACGGGTCTGACGGTGAATAAAAAAGTTATACGTTTTCCAACGTTCAAGCCGGGTGGCGTAAATTTTTAAATTGTAAATATTTTGTAACGGTTTAATAAAAGTAAATGTTACGTATTACATTCAACTGTATTTTGTCGTTTTCGTCGAACGTGCATTGCGACTAATTGTCTCCTAAATTTTCGGGAATAAGAATTCTCAATAATCCAAATATCTCTTCAATCATATCTTCATCCATGGTTGAACACATTATGTTTTTTACTCACTGTAGTAATATCAGATGAGACGTTTAAAGTTATAAAACCTTAACGATTTAAGACGTTTAAATAATTAATTATGAACAAATTCTTAAACGAAATAAATAAATTGCTATTCGTAATATCAATAATACATTATAACAATATATTACTAAGTTGCTAAGCAATTTAAATTTTTAAACCAGCTATATCGGAATGTCATTAGTCATAAATAAGTGGATATAATGGTAAAACGATAGTTTTAGAATAACATTTTTAATCCTTATTATTTCAGGGGAAAGTAAAAAAAAAAAAAATAATAATTCCAAAATCATACGTCGATGTGATAGAATCATTTATTTAGAATATCTAGACAGTGCGACTTTTAAAGTATTGCTCATACCACTTTTAGCTATGTATAATGTAAATTTCAATTTTTTTTTTGTACAATTTAAATTATTAATAACATTTCGTTTTCACGAAATAATTAATTTTTTTTATCTGGATGATTTTTTTAGGTTTTAGTTTTCTTAAAAACGATCATTTTATATATATATATATAAATGCCGGCCAAATAATCCCTCTCCTACCGCTATTAATTAAGATTCCTGTTTATTTGGTTTACGGCCGCGGCTAACCTAATACATTTGGTTTTCTCTTTGCTTTTACGATTCACACGTTGACAAAATGTGTCCGCTTTTTTCTTTTTATTGATATAAATCCTAATGCAATTACGGAGTAAATGTGTACAAGTAAAATATTTACATAAAAATAGTCTTGATAGTTTGATACCGACGGCCACTATTACCACTATTTGCTACAGGCTGTATTTAAATAATAATAATAATAATAAATTAACGAACTGTTCGTTTTTTAAACGAATTAGCAAGTTGTAAGACAACAGTAATAAAATATAAACACTGCAACGGCGTTATATTAAATTGTATTTATTTTTTAGCAATTCAGAATGTAAAATAAATAACAAAAATATCTCTACGTTTGTCGTTTAAAGTGTAAAAAAAATAGCGTGTTACCTATTTAAAATTTTTAACGAAACGAGATATTTTTGTCGTGCAATGTTAAAAAGTCAGTCAGTCAGCTTCTAAAGGCAGCGCCTTGTCGGTGTAACCATTCTTGTCTGTCCCATGCCATTCTCTTCAAATGTTGGTAGGAGGAGCAGCCCATGAGATGATACAGGTCTTCGAAGTAAGATTTTCTTGGACGTCCTCGTGGACGTTTGCCCGCTACTTTTCCTTCAAAAATGTTGTTAAAAAGTATACGACTTAAAATGTTAAGTAAAACATAACTCGACGCGATTACGCGTTTTATTTAATCGCGTATGTTTCAAAAAAAAAAAAAAAAATTCCGTGTATTTATATATATATATATAATACGGGATCCGCGAAAGCTGTGTCTCGTTATCGTAAATTTTGTGAAAAATTCTTTAATTTTTTTTTCTTAAATTATTCGCATCGATCCTGTCGAACTCGCCTGGCTCGCGCGCGCGCGGTGAAACGAATATGGCATTATGCGTAGACGCTGCAGCATCCGATACACACGCCGTGTCGCGTCCGCCTCGTCGTCCCTGCGGCGGTTCGCATAAGACATGCAAATTATCTTCGCGCCTGTCAATTCCGATTTCACACCTCGACCGCGGTGACACCGCAGTGTACAGCAGCTGATATTGTTGTGACCGCGCGGTCCGCTTATATTTTTGTCTCGCCTGTCTCCGTGTGTCTCGCACACCGTTCGCCTCGTATTAGATCCTTCCCGAGGGATCCGCCCGGGTGACATTTCGATTCTCTCTCCTGCACCCCCTTCCCCCACGGGTCTTCGGGAACGCATAAATACGCGTAAGAGAAAAAGACGACGGGGAAAGGCGAGAAACGTTGCGACCACCGTTTGACAGTTCGATCTGCGCGCGCGTAATGTAAGAGAGTGATTTTTAAAAACTTTTTTTTCGATCGAATTCTATTTCGATTGGTATACTTTGGGGAGTATACGGGATGCGCTCGCTCGCGTGGATATCATTGAAACGAAAACATAAATATATTTTTTTTTTTTTTTGAGAGGATTTCGAACCATTTTACAGTGATGTATATTTCTTGTACACAGATTTTCGACTAGAAACAATACGTTCGTTCGTGCGAATATGTAACTTCTCAAAAAAAAAAAAAATTGTTTTTTTTTTCCAATTCCTGGCTATTTATCCGCGGATCGACCTATTTAGTCCTGCAACACCTTCGTAAAGCACAAGTCACCGCTGATTATTTCCATAACTCCACCGGCAATTCCTTCTAACGGCTTCTTTTACATATAATTCTGAAAATAACAAACGAATCGCGACTTCACCAAACACAAGTCGGTTATTTCCGATCATGCGAACGACCATCAAAATCTATGTGTAATAACGACGAGTTAGTGTCACGTTTTATTTCATTAAATACGAAAATTTCGACGATATCGAATAACGTAAGAAAAAAACGCAAATGTTTGTCGAAACATGCATTTTAAATTTTCGTTTTCTTTTCAACTCGTTTTCGTGTACAACGGATTTCTAGAAAATCCGAAAGTTATTATTTTTCGTCTTGCCAACGCAACGCGTGTCGTGAGATTGCTTTTGAATTATTATTATTATTTTTATTATTATTCACATTTATTTAATAACCACCGTCGTCGAATAATTTCTGGCTACGCGGTTGTGCGCACCCACGTACGTTCGAACGCTTTCTTTTTGGAAAATAATATTAATAATAATAAAAACACTAGCGGTCCGCTATATCGGTAGATAGAATTGTGTAAGGCGCGATAAAATATGCCGCGGATCTGTTTCCCTTTCGCGTACATATATCGGAAAATTCGTTCGCTTTTTTTTCTTTTTGTAAATTTATTTCATTCGTTTTCACAGGTTTTTACGACGTATTTCTCGCGTTTAAATACAACGCCGACGGGTCAACGACACGGCGAATGTATTATTTATAGTGAAATAACACGCGCCGATTTGCTGCGGTCGGTGTGAGAGAGAGTGTAGAGGCGTTTTATCATCAGCTTCGCGTAATCGTTGGTGCAAAAGAATCGTTTTGCAATCCTCGCCCGTTAACCCTCCGACGCCGCCGCCGCCGCCGCCGCCGTGTCTTCTTTTGTTCTTATCTGTTTGGCCCCGTCCCGGAGGGCACCGAAACCGGCGTCAGACACCGAAAATCCGTCGACACAACGCGCTTAATCCGAAATGCAAAACCGCTCGGCTCGCGGCAAATTGCCTTTTTCTCTCTCTCACACACACACACACACACCGCCTCGTCGAACGCGTAAAAAAATAAACTCTCGTATTTTCACGACGCTTTTCCCCGCCGTTTATATTATACGCGCGATAAACAGATATAACATTAAACGGCTTATCCGTCGCCGCGACCACACCGCGCCGATATCGCGTATAAAATATTTTCAAGAGTCGAACGACGGCGACCTCGTACCGGCAGCGCGCTGCTGTACCAGTGACGGCCCGACCTCGTAACAGGAAGGAGAACAGAGGCCGCTTTGGAGATAAACGCTCGCAAATCCCTTTGAAATCCGCGCCGTTTCGCGACGCGATAAACCTCAAAAAAAAAAAAAAGAAAAAAGAAAACGCCGACTTACGAATATCGTAAATACGCGCCTTTTTATATGCGCGCGCGCGCGCAAAAAAAAAAGAATCTTTTCCTTTCGTTTTTTTTTCTTCTCTCTTTTTTTACGGTTTTTCGCCGCGTCGAATGACCCAGTTCGAAACGTTCGTAGTATATGTATACGACGCGTAAATCCGTGTAGGAAAGCGAGGAAACCGGCCAGAGCTCGTTTCGGTATATGCGTACACTTCATTTTTTTTTTAAGACTCGTACGGTGTGTGCCGTAAAACTCGTGAAAGGGGTTCGCAACGGTCCCCGCCGGATAACCGGCCAGAGTGACGAGAGAATAAATAAACGTATAGCGTAATACGCGCGCGTTAAAAGGGACGTAAAGCAGGCACAACAAAACCACAAAAAACCAACGGTAATGTTCGACAAAATTAACGACGAATTTCTTTTCTTTTTACTCAATCGCGCAGTGAAACAAGAAATAATAATAAGACGTACGTTATATGATACACACAACAAAAAAAAAAAAAAAAAGAAAGTCTGACCGTTTTTAACAAACTGTATAAAATACGACTCTCAAAACGGTCGCGGTCGGGTCGAAATTTCAATAGCTCCGCACCACCAACGAGCCGCATGGCAAAATATGACTTCGCATCGTACGCACGCATTTGCGCTCTTTCGAATTGTTAATCGTGACGCGGATTCCAATAGTCTTCGTGTTCAATTAAGAGCCTAATGATAATTATTCGTTTGTATAAGACATTCTTTTTATACGTCGTTAATATTAAATTTAATAAATCTACTGCAGTGAATCCGCAATTTATTTTACTTTATGAGTACGACAATTATATACAATTATGAATTTATGCAAAAACTGATCAATCACGCCGACCATTTTTTTACTCGATCGTTCACTTTGTCTTAAGCACTTTTCCTCCAAATATTTGGAGGATAAACCTCTATATAGAAACCTATGTCCTTAATAAAGTCCCTTGAACGAATTGGTCAAACGACTTGGCAACGTTATAAATAGGTAATTTTTGTGGTAAATGTATTCCAATTCTGGTGAAATAGTCAATTGCGTCCGGCCGTCTTACGATTGACATGCCTGTAAGTTTTTACTATCATATCACGAGAGAAAAAAAATAGCAAATTATACGATTGTACGCAGTACGTGCGCGATGATTAAATCAATAAGGAAATCGAGTAGAAGGGCGTGATCGCGATCGTGTGTAGTATCGCATAACGTATTTTTACATAAAAGCCGACATTTAAAGGGTATGAAACAGCGTGTAAAAGCCGCTTGTAATTAAAGTACCGCGGAACGGAGTCCCCGAAGACCGGGTGACTGGGAGAAGGGCTCAACAGGACTGTCAGGGGAGAAAAAGCAAACGGGACACACACACACACACACGTAGATCATCCCGACGAACGCGTCATGTGTTTGCTCCCGACAACCGATGGCGCGGCGGTACCATTTGCAGATTCGTTGTAATTAAAAAAAATTAAATTAAATCGTAAACCGAATGACGAATTTCCTTTTTTTTGCATGTTTGCACATTTGTTCGGAGATTTTATTTCCCCGCGGTTCAAACAGCATATGAGTTCGATTTCACGACGAGCACACGTGATAAATACGTTTAACTTTTTTTCCCTCCCTCACACTCTCTCTCTTTCTGCCTCGTTTTTTCGCTTGCTCGTGTCTTTATGTCATATTCCTACGCGACGCCGTAATAATGACAGAAAATAAAATCGAAATCGAATTATTATTATTTTTTTTTTTTGAAATTTCTTTGAAAAATTATAAAAGTCAATTAGTTGACGAGAAATTATTTTCGTAATTTATTTCTTTCTGTCGTCTATATCAGAGGTTCATAAACTATTTTGTCCCGTAAACCATTTGCTAACTTTTACTGTTTTTAGTAGACCCCCCTAATATTGAATTTATACAAATTCATCCGCGTGTTTTTGACAGCTGACACGGAGTTACTCATTTGAAGAGTGAAAATTTTAAAATAAAAACCACTTTAAGTTTGTTTTTATTCATTAATTACGTAAATTTTAATTATCCTTTTAAACCGTTAAAACGAAAGATAATTCAAATGAAATCTGATTACGTTCTTAAATAAAAAATGTATTATTATTCTAAAACGAGTGTGACGCTTTGATAGTTAAATGTTCAATATTTGGCGCTTTAAATCGGTCGGGAATAACTTTAAATACCAGTGAATTCCAGTCTAGCTCCATTTTCACCCCTCTCCCTACTTTTGAACATCATGTATATCAAGGCTGAAATTAATGTTTGACCGACGATCAGTGCATACGGTACGCGCTAATCATCGGTCGTGATCGAGCGATTAGTGCTTAGCTAACGGCAAACTCGAGTAAACGTGAAAATGTGAGTAAACCGGTAAACGTTAATTAAATAGTAAATGTGTAAAATAAACGAGTAAACGTGTAAACGAGTGTACAACGAAGGAATATGAATTCTAACGTTTATTTCATTAAAACACGCGAAATGATATTATTAATAATTATGAATATAGTATGCGCGTATAGTGACATAGCGTGTCAGTCGACCGCAATGAAACGGGAAAAGAAAGTAGCCACCAGATAGCGCTACGTCACAACACAGAGGGCGTGGCCACGCAGAAACATGTAAATAGCGGCCCCCCCACCACGTTCAGTGTGGCCACGGCGGACAATCGTAAACAACGTTGTGTTTGTGTGGTTCACCGCTACTACACTGAACGTTCCGCTATTTATATGCGACTACTTTTTTTCCCGTTTTATTGGTATTTCGTTTACGTTCCATGCACGTTGTTCTACATTTATGTTTCTTCTCGGTACAATATCATTATTCTACAATATTCATTATAAAATCATTATTCTTAGACGTAAGATATTTCATTGGCAGAAGGGCTTGGCCATATTTTCGCCCTCCCTGTAATATCGTGTATAACCGCCATTGACTCAACCTAACTTAATTTTGGTAAAATGTTTAAAATATCTGTACTTGATAAATATAAATACGAATCGACGTATATTACGATAGGGAAATTGATTTTTTTAGACTCGACGTGACTATTAAAAAGGTAATTCTTTTTTTTTTTTTTTTTTTTTTTTGTCATTCGATTCGCATATTTTATAATAATGTCGTGTTGGAACCCGTAGGTCGGAAAAAACTGTACCGACGCTACTTAGTAGTACGTATTATTATTATAAACCGCGTTGTCACGGTGTAGCGTAGAGTCGCCGTCGTCGTTATATTATAGTCGGACGCGTAGTAGTTTTGCGGTTTTGATTTTTCGTTGTTTACAGCGTGCAGGTGCGCGCACCCGTTTCCTGGGGTCGTCCGCGCGATGACACAGTCGCACTACAGGTGTAAGGAAGTGGCGCGCGCTCAGTGATTCAAAACGAATGGCGTGCGCTGTCAGACATCTAGTGTAATAACAATAATAATAATAATAATAATAATAACGCAACACGGTACACCGGAGTGTAGCGGGGACACGGAAAACAGTTGCGAGAGGGGTACGGTGAGCGCACACGCGCGTGTCTCTGGCGAGTGTTAATTACGCGTCGTATTGTCTGTCGGCCCGGTGATTGCGGTTGGTGACGGGGTGGATTCGATTTCCGAGAGAAGGGTTACCGACGGATATCGAAATACAATAATCTCGATCGACGTAAAAATAAAATAACACGTAATCGAGTTACGCGGGACCGTTGACGTGATTAATCGCACAAAGTGGTGTGCATATATAATAATGGCGACGATTGCGTTTATGACGGCCCCGCGCGTCGCGGTCGTCGCGACAATAACGACGCGGCGGATGCTGCCTGGTGTGGTTACACGGCCGCGGGTGGTGCTTTTTTTTTTTTTTCGTTTTGTTAATTTTTAATCTGTTTAATTGGCCAGACCGCGGCGGGTCCCAGATGCGATGCGGCGCCGAGGCCGGAGTTGGCCCCGCGAAAATTACCGACCGCAGCTGATGTCGACACCGCCGCCGAACGCTAACCTAACCGCGACGACGACGACGACGATGATGATGATGACGATGTTATTATTATTATTATTATTATTATTATTGTTGTATTTCTCGTCCGCCGCACTCTTGGACGCGACCGAAACCCCGAGGGCCTGATTCCTCTTCGTTATCTCGACGACAAAACTTTCGCACGCCGCGCCCACGACGACGACGACGACGACGTGATAATAATTATATCGCGGTTTTACGAGTTACAATATTCTCTACGTGTTTATATATACGTATATATATATATACAGTATAACAATACAGAGGACACGGGGGGGGACGTATTTAGAAATACGTGTAAATATTGTGGACGGAGCGGGGGGGGGAGGGGCAACGATAACATTTAAAACGGCTATAGCCGGGAAATTTTCTCGGTTTTGGCGAGTTTAAATGTCAAAAAAGTAAATAACGTCTATCGAAGAACGGCAACTTTAAACGGTCTAATTATTATTATTATTATTATTATTATTATTGCGTTCGTCGCGTGAGAAATAACGGTCGTAAAATGATATTGTATAAAGAGGTGGCTCGTATCGTTGGTTTTAGTATTATATTATAAAATCGACGCTTAAATATTACATATTGGCCAAAATGCATATTTCAAATGAACTCTTGAAAATTCCACGTGTGAAAGAAAAATGAAAAACGTTCCGCGTTCATTCGCGTATAAATGTGTAGTAATTATTCCGAATCAGGGCCGTTCTTTTTTTCGACCCAAAACGTAAATTATTATCCGTTCAATCCCTCGAGGTCCTTTCACTGTTATATACGCGATTTTCCGCGTGAATTTTCGATACAAAATTGTTGTTAGGCAGTTCAGAGTTAGGCTTGAATAAGGGAAAATTTTGGTTTTCCGTTCCGTGATCAACCGACTGTGTTGAATTTAACAGTTATTTGTGCTGATGTTATTTGCACGATTTTCAAACATCGAAAAATAAAACTTAAGAACACCACAACATTGTAATACCATTTAAAACGCCTGCAGAAACCTGATGGTGTACGTTGTTAAGTAGACGTGACGGAGAGTCGCAATCACTCGACCATTCGTGTGAGAAGATTGTCATATTTGTATACGACAATAATATTGATGGCGGTTTTTTTTTCGACCACCTTTTTTTTTTTTCACGGATACTAATGCGATAAAATTTAAAATTCTTCATTTTGTTTTTCTTCTCCCTGAGGCCCATATAATTGTGTGGGCCCCCGGGGAAGCTCCCCTTTAGTCCGGGTCTGTCGTTACGGCAATAACGACAACGCGACCACGTGCAACGAGCACTGAGTGACGATCGTTATTGTGAATCGGCAAACGCGCGCAATAATAGCGTAGCGCTTTTCCCGTCCGTTGGCGAAGCCGCGGGCTGGCGGACGGACACGCGGACAAGATGAACGAGTCTATCGGGAGACGATAGAGATGATCGAGTGCCGGCACACGCGTATATAAATATATAATAACAATAATAACAGCCTCCGGACGTGTGTTATTGATTCGAGATTCATCGGGGCGCGTGTACCGTCGGTCAAGTTTTCCCCGCGGCCGAAGTTTAAACAGGATAATATCTCATTTGGGTGGCAAAGTTTAAGCGCGTGTTTATAAACCGCTACTATTGACGTCGACGCGCTGGAAAGGGCGCCGAAAGAGCCATGAACGGGGTAACGCAAAGTTTTCTTTGACTAGAGTTTAAAACAGTTCAACGATTCTCCGGTTTATCCAATAATCGATAATTTATTATTATTTTTTTTTCATTTCTATCTCGCTATTAGGCGACGAGGAAAACAATATTGGTAAGTAGTTCATATCAATCGCAGTAATATTACACTTGTCCCGAACGGAATGTTTTTGGTGTGCATTTAGACAGATTATTTAGCCGTCAAAAAACGTACATATTTCTATAAATGAAGAATTCAAGTACAATAGTCGTTTTACAGGGATTAGGTAAGTTTTTTTTTTGATCCTTTCGTGTATTTTACTGTATCAAATATATTTTCGAGCTGCTGATCGATGACATACACACGAGTACCTATACGAACAATAAGCATGGAACACGCGCGTTATAAACAACTCCTTAAAAATAACCGACAGTCTTTAAGACGATTTGAACGCGTTCCGATAATATACCCAGTTAAGTACGATGTTCCAAAAATATCGATTCGATAACTTCGTAACATTTTCGTTGTTGTAGTTTTCCATTTATATGCCCTTAAAGGATATCAAATCTATATCATATAAATGGCATGTAGATGGAAAACTAAAAAAAAAAAACAAAAAAAAATGTTCCGAACACTTACTAAATCGATATGTTTTGAACGCCGAACACAATCGATCAATCGCAGCGTGAGACCAGAAATCAAAATCGAGATCTTTTTCTCTATTGAAATCCAATACCGAAGAAACACGTCAGGGTGCACGTGAACTCGGACACACCGTCTACGATACGATTACATACGCATATGTATATCATGCGTAAAATGAACACGTTCGGCCGGGTAAACGTGTATTAAGCAAAAAAGACCGATTGTCATTAAACATTTGTCGAAACTCTTTCCGTGTCGTGTACGGCAAAGCAATTTCGTGTAACGCAACACGAACAAAACATAATACAGTTTAGATTTGTAGCCGGCACGCACACAGTAAAATGTCATCCGTTCGCTCAATTACGCCGACGATTGTTTTCCGGCCAGGTTTCCGTACGATTGGAGAGGGGCTTTGCGACACAAATAACCGTTTCGTGCGGATTGAATACACGTACTCTTTCATGCTCGTCCCGTTGTCCGCTGTATTCACTGCGATTTACTCGCACCACACTGTAAGCACCGTGTCATACCCCAATCACGCGTTGTTTTCACCCTTACCGCTACGCCCGGGAGTATTCAGCGCGTATTTATTTCATCCGAACAAGAGTTCACGATTGAGTTACACGATCGCGAGGCTGCGTAAGAAATCGGAATCGTTGAATCGTGTTCGCTGTACACTACATTCATAATTTGCGAACGCCGAGATTTTTATTAAATCGATTTAAAAAATAATATACGCAACGAGCGTACATATCGGCTCGAGTGCCGGTACTACTTGAACAGTGATTTCATGGAATTTTCGTTTACAACGTATAAAAAAAAAAAAAAAAATCAATGAAAAATCGTTGTGTTCGAAAAACGATTCTCAAACGACGCGCTAGTATAGCCTATTGCAAATAACGAATACGATAATATTATTATGTAATTGAGCACTTGGCCGTGTCTGAAACGGATATGTTACCGCCGGTCAGTGTGTGCAAATGAATGAAACATGACATTTGTTGTGTATATGCCGTTACGAGAAAAACGCGCGCGTTAACTGCACGGCAAAGCGGCACATAAATATTTGCAAATATAATAAAGTGAAAATATCCGTATTTACGCAAGGAAATAAACGTTTCCCGGAAACTCGTTTCCCACGCTCCCTTTACCATCCTGGAAAAAAAAGTGAGAAATATCATATCTATACATAACACAGAAATACGCCCCGCGCATTAATGGCCGAAAGTGTTTTTTATATTCGTTTTGTTTTAACAGCAAACCATCAGGACCGTTTACTGTATATATTATATATAACCAGTGGCGTAGCCAGGGGGTGTTTAAAACCCCCACTCCCCAAATGATTTTTTTTTTTACGTTTCTACCTTAGAAATGTATTATAATTTATACTATTGTGTATTTCATTAATTCTAGTGCCAGTAGATACTGGCTAACATCAACTCTATTCTTAATTGTTCAACAGTTTATCCGTCGTCCGGTCAACGAGGTATTGCTATAATATTGCAGTATACAAAAAAAAAAAAAAATTAATCCATCACTTATCATTTACCGTTCAACTATACAGGTTACTGCATTGCGAATTTAAATTTGTCCATCGACGTTGAACTCGTAATCATGGCAGTGTACAAAGAAATCATCATGGCTTGTAAAACCATTGAAACTCTGGGTTTTCTCGATGCTTGTCAAGACGGCGAAACTTCAGAAGTCGTCGATGAACAGCCCAGATCAGCAGAAACGCGTTGCTCGATTTGTTTCGGAGGGACGGTTAACACGTGTTACACAGACGTGTGCGTGCATACGTTTTGTTATAAATGCCTTGAACTATGGTTGACGATAAATTCGTTTTGTCCTGCGTGCAACGAACACTTCAGAAGTGATTTCCGTCGTTCGACTACTAAAGAGGGTTTGTTGCAAGCGGATGACGTTACCCAAAGTTCAAACGGAAATTCGTTGACAGATTGTGGAGCGCTAATGGTTTCGAGTACGCCGAACAATACCGATACTATTGCGTTGAATTCAGGAAACGAACAAAACAACGACACTGACACCAAGCAATTGTCACCGGTACTTAATTCATCTAATTCAACTGGAAAAGAATCCAGTGTTCTTGGTCATGTCCAACCGCTTACATCGATTTCAATTCGAAAACCGATAAAAGGACCAAGCATGAATAATGTAATATGCCAGAGACCTGTTTTTAGGAGAGGGAGAATTTTAGATTTTTCGTCGTCTGACGAGGAGTCAGAAGGAATGCAAATAAAACTTAAGACAAGTGATGATATTATTGATAATGAGGAGGAAATGGAGACGACCGGATTAGATGGTTCGTCGTCCAACAAAGATTCAAACGTTCAAACTATCGATACAATGGATTGTAAGAAAAGTAAAAGAAAGTCCAAGACAAGTTTAAATATTACTGATAATAAGAAGCAAATAAAGATGACCAGTTTAGATTTTTTGTTGTTGGGCGAAGAGTCAAACGCTCAAATTGTTCAGAGAATGGATTGTAAGAAAAGAAAAAGGAAGCCTAAAACGTGTGATAATATTACTTATAATGAGAAGAAAGAGACGATGGCCGTTAGCGATAATAAGAAAAGACGTCGTTTCCTTTACTGATTTGTCTTATGAAATAAATCGGATTAATTCGCATGAGTCTATCGGAGTCCGACGTTGGATCGAATTTAATTTTTTTATGAATACTAGTTCTGCGATGAATAATGATACTCAATGATTATTATTATTAATTGGCGTTAAAATGTAATCTTTATAGAAATATAATTTCGTGTTTATATGAACAAATGACGAATAAAACATTTTTCTTACAATTTTTGTTTAAACATATTTTTCGGTTAGATGCAGTAGAGGAAGACTTGATAAGCCTGGGTATTGAAAACTGGAAAGATATTGTGCAGGACAGAGACAGGTAGCGTGATATTGTGGTGGTGAGTTTACCGGGTTTGTTTTATGTTCGTATTTTTCGGGCGTTATTTCGTTGGCGCTTAATGAGAGCGCTGAATTAAATCGAATTTCGCTTGTACGTTCAACTCGTAATGCGCAATTAATTTCGTAGTTTGGAAAAACGAATGCGGCGTGAGATCGTATTGTGTTTTAGAAAAAAGGACGCATTGGAACAAAGTAGATATTTTATTCCAGTTATTACAATTGATTTACTAAACCACAATGAGTAGCGTACGTAAAATACACTACACCGAAGTATTGAGAAAATAAAGATTTTTTTTCTTTTTATATTGTGATTTACACACATTACACGAGTGTATTGTTTGATACGGATTTTCACGTGAAATGTTTTCAAATTATAGACACTCGTGCGTTATAATACGTAATATAATAATAATCATACGTTTGGTCGTTGTATATTAATATTGTACCGTAATGTGTGGGCGTACGACGAGAAAACGAAACGAGATCGCGATTTTTATTCCGCCTTACGAAATCTCTCGCGAGATTAAATTTAATGCCGCCCGTGTATTTTGTATTTATCATTATCGCGCACGTGTACACGCTTAAAAGATTGTACTCAAGTCTTGTTCGTTTTTTTCCCTTGTTTTCTTTCTTTTTTTTTTTTCATTTAATACGCGTAATAAATTATTGTAATTATCGTTTGTATTGCGTACGCCGCGGTCGGTCGTTAAAGTGAAAGGACGAAACGGAATGATATTTTATCCGAGCCGCGTTCGCCGTTCGGATAAATCCCGATCGGATCGCGTATATTTATAGCTGGAAAAGTGTAAAACATTTGTCGTGGTGTCGTTTCGACATCGCAGGTGTCGTCGTTTGAGCGTTTTTTACACGTGACGGAATTGCGTACGAAAATATTATTGTAACGATCGATTGAACGGTTAGACAGCCTCTCGTGTCGACACTGTGTTCTCGCGGACCCACTCGATTCGAGAATTAACGAACCGAGCGAGACGGGAAAAAATTAATTTTCTACGTCGATGCGCGCACACGGAGAGCGTATTGAATTTTCGCCAACGGGTCCGACTGCGAATTGTCGGTTTGAGAACAAAAACCAAAAAAATAATGCCCATGTGAACTCGGTGCGCGCGTATTTTACGTACGAAAATATTTCACTGGCCGAAATATTATCGCGACGGAAAAAAATAAGACAAACTTATAATATAGTTATAATACGTTAATAAGTGCGGAATGACCCTACGGACACGAAGATATATGCCGGCGATTTACATTTCTCGGAACGTCCCCTCGGCATATTTTTGCTTTATATGCGCTCGATGGCCTGTTTTATTATTATTCACTCGCTGAAAAGAGTGGTGTAATATAGCGTAGTATATTATATTATATTATGTGTATTGCGGCGCACGAACGACCGTTTTTCATTTCCTGCTATACGTTTCGGTTACTCGTCTGGCCACGCGCACTGTTTTATTGTACAAAAATATTATTATTTATTACGCGAAGAAATAGTTAATATATATTATATGTATTTGAAAACGTCCATTTTATTTATTTCTTTTTTCCCCCTTTTTTTCTTTTTGTGCACTTTTTTTTTTTTTTTTTTTTACAATTTCATATCGTTTTTAACTTATCCAATAATTATTGAAATATTTCGAAGAAAACAATATATCTTCCCGAACTATAATATACAATAAATACGCGCTATTCTCTTAAAAACGTTTTAGAGTAAATCGATCATACAAAAAGCCACAATATACCAACAGCACTGCATCAACGTTGTAAAAATTATGTTCAAGAAAAAAAAAAAATTTCAAACAAGTGATAAAATAAAAGTCTGTGCATATGACGATAATCCGATTATTATTATTTTTTTTTTTTAACCACGATTTCAAGTGTTTTATTAATTACGTAACGAATTATTGATTTTCTATTTGGGAAAAGAGAAATTTGAAATAATTAAAATTTTCATAAATTATTTTATATTCCGGAGAGGTGCGGAGGTTTTTTTTTTTACACTCATTTATACACTTATTTTGTACAAATGAAATACGCGTGCGTAGTAAGACCAATGGAAATGTTAACAATAGTCGTACTATATAAAAAAAAAAAAAATAGGTTAATTCATACGTCGTCGCGTATACGCGATATACGTTTGTACAGAGTAATGCCATAAGAAATACATGAAAAATAATCAAAAAAAGCAGTAAAAACAATTTTTATATAAACTTATAATAAAATACAGGTTATGTAAAATTACACGTGACACCGTCCGGCTGCAACCACATAAATTATGTGCGAATATCGTGCAAAGCTGGCGTACGTCTATAACGTCCCTCCTCGTTCACCGAGTTTTTCAGTTGCATTCCTCTTGAAAAAAGACTCTTACACTCCGTAAATCGTACTGTACAGCGGCGACTTGTTCGGGTATGTTATTTGACGTTATTCGGACTCCTCGGCGAGAGCTCTTCTAAGCTCATCAGTGTCGTCTAATCGAAACGCGTTAATTCAGTTTAAAAAAAAAAAAAATACAAAACGTCAATGCAAATTGCTTTGTAATTGCAAAAGCAAAATTCACTCAATTTGTTTCGTCGAGAACGCAACGAAACAGATGGAGTTTTATTTAAAACTCGTTTTTTTACGAGATATTTTCCGAGATTTTCCGCGTGATTTTATGTTAATTGTATTCTCCGCGGTTTGAATTCGTCCGAAGTGTAGACTTACTGTTTTTTTTTTTTTTTTTTTTTTTTGGTATACGCGCTTTAATAAATCGCGTCCGTCCGCGTCGCGCGGAGGCTGTAAAAAAGTCTCCCGCTCCCCCGAGTGCCGACCACGTAGCCACGAGTGAAAAATGAATAAAACTCTTAATTGCGACGACGTATATCGTTATTATTATTATTATTCTTCTTCTTCGGCGAAACCGCTTTTTCCTCCGCGTGTGGGGAAAAGGGTTTTTATTGTCGCGGTCTACGCACATCGGATCTGCGTACGCCGTCGTCTCGGTTCGTTTTTGTTTTTTTTACCGAGTTAATAATAATAATAACAATTTCGAAAAATATAAGAAAACGTTCTACGGCCGCGAGAATGCAGCGGAGAAATTGAATTAGCGGCGACGGTGCGAGCAATAAAAATTAATAACGCCGTAGAGTGTCGTCGTCGCCGCAGCGAACGTGGGCGGGCAGGGAGAAGAAGGGATGAAAAAAAGGGTTGGCGACGAGCAATAACACACATCCGCGCACAGACGCGGCCGGGACCCTTTCTGTGCTCGGTATTCCATCCCGTCGTCGGATTACAACCGACTCCCGTAGTTGTGTACGAAAACGACGGTAATACAATTATTTTCGCGTTATTAATAATAATAATAATAATCGTATTGAAGTACACGGTGTCCCGGATGGGCACGACTTGGTCGTCGTATTCCCCCTTCACTCGTATCATCGTTTCCGTTGGCGCGCGTAACGATCGTCCGTCACCGCGAGTGCCTTCTCGTCTTTCACACTAGGTCCAGTCATAATAATAATAATAAATAATAATAATAAGTTAAGTCGCTGTGAACTCAGGCAGAGTTCTGGACTTAACCCATAGACACTGGAGAAGAAGTTCACTCTTCAACTTCGTGATGAAAAGAAATAATAATAATAATAATAATAATTCGTAATATGCGTCTGTGCTACTTTGCAACGGTCCGGGAGATCTCGCACGATACAGCCCGATTAATATTGGTGCAAAGCGATTGTTATTTGTAATTTTTCGTATTTCGAAATACCACACAGTTGATACCTAAATTCTATGCGTTGTGTATTACGTATCACCGTATCGATTTGAAAAAATATACGATATTATTGTTATTCGAACTCTTAACCATCGTCGTTTTAGCGTCTTTATTATTAAACGATCAGCGATATGTGCGAAAAGTCTTTTTTTTTCCTCGAGCACACGATTGAAATTATAGTCGATGACATGCTCTTCTTCTCCGTACCCATTTAAACAAAACATGTTTTCAAACTGTTTTATCTAAACGCAACACAACGATACGAGTATAGAGACAATAATGTCTGAAATAAAATTAAAAATATCCGTATTTTCGCACACGCACAATCCTATACGGAATTATCATCAAGGGCCCATAACCATTACAGTATATATACACACACACACAGGCACGTTGTCGTTTTTTCTTTTTCTTTTATACATATATATAACGAAAACTTCTAATTAAATTTTAATATTTATGATATCGACGTTTCGCCAAATATTTTATATTTCATACCATTGTGACCACAATAGCTACGATGAAAATGTTTCGAATATTTTAGCGATTAAATAATAAAATATAAACATTTCATCGATTTTTATTATTATTATTATACAAACCCATTTCTACAGCGTCAAATCAAACGCGTAATACTGTCAAACTTTCAACGTTAATACGTAGCAACTGTATATCGTATACACGAGAGTTGCATTCGAGATTTTGAGAACAGGAAAAAGCTTTTTTTTTTAAAAAATAAAAAAACCAATCCCCGTGGAATATTGTTTACGCGATCGGCAGTATATATTACACTTGGAAATCAATTGTGCCGTATATATTTATATAAAGTAAAATAAAAAAAAAAAAAATGCTAAACGTAAAAAGTAAATGAAACTATCATTTTACACCTTCGCGTCTACAAAGAGAAATTTTATTTTTACAAAAAAAAACCTGATTCAAATGATTTATTAAATTTCTTAACGGTTGATCAATCACAAATTCAGATTCGAGGTCAATCGGAAATTATAGAAAAAAAATTTCAATAATTATGGAAGTATTTTGAAGAAAAATGACAAGTAAAAAAAAAAAATTCCCCTATAATTCTTTAAAAAAAATAAATATTTGTAACAATGTAAATCAATTCCCTCTGATAACCCACGAAAATATTTTGACAGTCCATGAGTGGATTATAGGAAATACGGAGATTGCCAATTTTCTCCTCATTTCTTTTTCGCACACGTTAAAATTGTTAACGTTTGAAAATCGTCAAGTTCGTATTGTAGCCCACCCCAGTGATAATCGAAAAATCGATAATGTGTCTTAAAGTTTTTGCGTCGTTCTCGCGCACGCCGGTCACGGATATTTCTCGACTTAGGTTAGGTTACGACTGGCGCGTAAATTACACTCACAAATTCAAAAAAAAACTAACGATCCGCGATGTGTTGTGATGGATGGCGTTCGAACGAATTACTTAAAGATTTTCAATTATTATAAATTTGAAAGCATTGTGCGTGGACAATTTGTCGAAAAATTTGAAACGGTCACGAAAAGAAATTGTGACGCAACAACGATTTTCGAAATTTCTTATTCGGAGTGACAAACGCACGATATTGTCAGAAATGTTTCGAACGTTAAAATTAATGTCTCTTACGAATTAGAAACCTTAAGATCAACAGTATCGTTACGAACGGCCCAAAAGTAAAGGGAATTGTTTGAGAAATTCGTCTCGTCGATACGGTCCAAAGTCGTATGTTTGATATTTGTGGATATTTCACGTTTCTATGAGACGTTTATAAAATAACGACAATCGATTTTGACGATTATTGTGTAATAACGATTCCGGGTAGTTTTTTTTTTTTGGCGTTAAAAAAAATATATCGAGAAAACCGAAAAACGACCAATATCGATTGGATGCGATTTTCGACGAGAAATCGCGTAAAAATCGAAAAAATCTACCTTTACGACAGGCGGTTTTGAGTAAGGACAAAAAAAAAAACGTCTCGCTCTTCGTTCGGAATCCAAAAAACCGTTTTTTTTTTCTTTTCTCGCGCGATTCGCGTACATTCTCGCGCACGATATTTTATTTCTACGGGATAATGCGTTTATTATACGACAACGGCGTCGTGCGCGCGCGCGCGCTCCGTAGTAGATTTCCCTCCGGTAACGGTCAGACTGTATCGCGTGTGTCGTTCGATGCCGTTTTCTTATTCCGCTCGCGCGAAATTCGCATGCGGTCCCCCGACGGACCGAAAGAAAAACGCCGGCTCGAACGACTGTCGCCACGCGTCGTTATTAAATTTATTCGTTCTTTTTTTCCTCTCTCTCTCTCTCTCTCTCTCTTACTCTCACTCTTTTTACTACTTATACGGTCGTGGTGTGAAAAACGGCGATTCGTGGTCGCCGCCGCCGCCGCCGCGCGTATCGCGTTACGCGGTGTACGTGATAATAATAGTGTCGTCTGCGCGAGTCGTCGACGCACTTAATGCAGACATAAAAAAAAAAAAAAAAAGAGAGAAAAAAACGTACTCTGCTGGGACGACGGTCCAAGGGTGTGTTACGTTTTCGTACGCGTTACGGCGATAGCGGCGGTGTGTGTGTGTGTGTGTATGGTGGGAGCGGAGAAAGAAATATGAAAGAGAAACACTTTATATGTTTTTACGGTGGTGTAACGCGCCGCCGTCGCACCGACCGAAACGCCGCGTATTCGAACGCGATTTGAATTTTTTAACCGCGCGCGTTTCAGACAGGGTTGAATGATTCGTTTTTGCGCGTTTACGTACGAGAGAGACAGAGAGAGAGAGACAGAGAGAGAAAAAACGTACACCGGAACTGCTGCCGTTGCTGCTGCATACACGTTGTCGCGCGTCGCCGCCGTGACGATATCTCTACTCGACTTGTCCGAGAGCGAGAACGGGGGAAAAAAGAAAAAAACACGCCGGACGAGGGAAAACGGCCGGTGCACGCGTGTCGTCGACACTTTTAACAGAATTGCTTTCCGACCGTCGCGAACGGTTTATATATATATATATTTGGTTTTTTTTCTCTCTTTTTTTTTTTTATATATATAAGGACGCCGATTTTTTTATCGCCCAACACATTACGCGCAGGCCTCCGGGGCTATTTGTCCTGGTCGACCGCCGCCGATCCGTTTAACACAACGCGTACCGGCGGCGGGCATAAAACGTTATTCAATAATAAAAACCGCTACAGGACGCGGCGCGGTTGAACGCCGCGACACTGGACAAATACAATCCGATACGCGGCGAAAAAGAACTGCGCGCGATACGCGCGGCCGCGATTATTCGATTAGCCCATGAATATGTATCCGAAAGCCGTTTTCCCCGGTGAAATTTATGTCCGGCGGCGGCGTGGCGAGGGGACAGGGAGAAAGAAGAAAGGAAGTAGAAGAAAAAAAAAAACTGCCCGGCGGCAATCGTTTCGGACCGAAAGCGACGACGTTTTGAAAAATACGACTCCGTGCATAATGCATTAGACGACTGACCGAAATTTATTCGGCCGATTTTTATCGTCGCCGTCGTCGAGTACGGGGACGAGGAGGAGAAAAAAAAACACATTTTCATTTACGCGCGCAAGCGGACGTCACTTCTTCACGCGCAATAACGATGCCGGTAGACTTTTCACCCGGGAAATGTTGTGTAAGAAAAATAGAAAATAAAAAAACGGCGACGAAATGAAAAATGTTTCTTACGAATCCCCCCCCCCCCCGTCCGTGTTTCGTGTCGAACGAAACCGGTGAGAGGCTTGCGGCGGGATACCGCGGGAAAATACAGAAAACGTTCAGAGAAAAATTAAAACGCTTTTATGATAAAAAAAAAAAAATAATAATAATAATAAACCTTATCACCCGGGGGGAGAGAGAATACGCTAAAAACGCTGGTTTTTCTCGTTTATTCTCTCGAGAAATGATGAGATTTTTAACGAAACGCGGTAAAAAAATCTTATAACTCGTTTTAGAAAATTAAAAATACGAAATGTCTACGTTATTGTACGCGTGCGAGAATTAAAAAAAAAAAAAAAATTATATTATTCTTCTCGCGGATAAATTCGTTGTCGTACAATGGTGCGAAACACGTTGTGCGACATACGACGACGACGACGACGGTGAAACGCACGCGATACACGGATAAAGTCGTGTGCGTGTGCCTCACTCTCAGTAAAGTCAAAAAAGCCGGCGGGCGAATGGGTTGTGTACGAGTATTATTTATAACGACGGTTTTTCTGACGTCTAAATTTCGCACACAAAATGTGAACGTGTTCTCCCGGTCTTATTCACACATAATATTAGTCGACATACCCTATGATTGGGGGAGAAAGAAAAGAACGTTTCCATTCGATTTCGAAACGTGCGTTTTTTTTACTCGTAGTGTTTTTTTACCAACACCGTGTATGGTATACGGACGAACAAGTCATTGATCGAAATTTCGGGGGAGGGAGGAAAGAAGGAAATTAGTTATTATATTCTGTAAAAAAAAAAAAAAGAAAAAAAACTACAATATTAACATTATATAAAGACGACTTTTTACGAAATTGATTGAATTGACTCCGTGACAATAAAAATCCATTTGTACGCCAATGGTCGGTATATCGTATAAACGTTGGCTTATTACGACTTGCATTTAAACATACTCGTTTTATTGAATATACTCGAAGGCGTCGTTATATACGAGTAGGTGCGAAACGATACCGACTAACCCGTGTGCGTGTGTTGTTCTGGTTTTTAAATATCGAAATCCACATCGGGTTACCGTGCAACAACGATTTCTCCACCGCCCTCGTCACGTATTCCATTCGATAGACTATACATAAAAAAAAAAATTGGATTCGAATAATACGATACGAGTAAACGATATCGCGGAAGCCGTTAGACTTTGAAAATAAAAAAAAAAAATATATATATAAATAATTATATTTTCCGTAACAGAATCTGCTGACCGGCTGCGCAATCGCTTCGTCGAGTGTTGTTGGTCGTAAGACAAAAGACTTGTATCCGATTCCCTTCAAAACCGTATCACCCCACCTCGAAGATCGCCGCGTGTGAATTCTAATACGTTCGGTTTAACTGCGAAAAAGATATATCCAAGTGTGTTTCTATACACAGTAATTGAACGAGACTGGGAACGCGGACGAGTTAAAAGTTCGTAAATTGAATTTTACACGAGTTTATTTCTCAATCGAGTCGCTATCAAGAACGTGTTTATTTCTTTTGATTGAATTTGAAGTTTTATCGCTTTGATATAAGTTATTCTCACTCTCTCTCTCTTTCTCTCTCTCGTTTTTTTTTTAACTCAACGTAATATATGTTTAACTCTATATACGAAAATGTATAGGCGATAATAAGTGATTATTTAATGGTTTTTGGAAAAAAATCTCATTTTCACATACGTAGTATAAAAATATAAAACAAAGACAATTTATACTTCATTTTTATTCGCTAGACGAATTATGAATGTTTTTCCAAAGTTTATATTAATGGACACACGAAAAAAAAATCTTTTAACAATATTTATTTAACGTTCCATTCAAATGTATTTATTTTTTGTTTTATCTCGACGACAAATAATGCGTTTCGATATTAGACAATAATAATTATTATTTTTCCCAGATGAACTAAATCTGTGTAATCTTAAAAAATACACAGAAATACAGTCATTATCATGCTATTTTTATTTTTTATTATTATTCTTATTGTTATTAGTAATTATGGAAATTGGTGCCACCCAACTTGATGTGATAGGTTTTCGCAGACGACCTAAATCTTGTAGGGAATAATCTGGAGACGATAGTATGAAAGGCAAGCATACTTATAGGAAAAACTAACAGGAAGCTGTAGGTCTAAACATATACAATGAAAAAACGAAAGTAACTGAACGTTACTTTCAAATGATAATGCAGAAATTGGAGAATATTATGTTTTTGAAAAAGTTGAGAATTTCAAGTATCTGGGAAAGACTATCCACCAACAACAATGACTGAAGTCCCAAAGTAACAAGTCGTATACACAAACCGTAATACTTCGCTTGACATACATATTTTAAATCGAAATAATTTTCTAGAGGAACCATAGTCTATAAACGGTCGTAGTGAGACTTAAAGTTTTTAAGTATTATCCGCGGTTCAAAAATTAGAGAAAAAATATTTGTTCTCCGAAAATTAGGTACTAAGAAAGTCACGTGTATCAATATTTGACAACGAATTGAGTTCACAGCGCAGAAAAAAAATTGTAAAATTGAGAGAATAATTACCACTTTTATTTAAGGCCGAAGACTCCAGTGGTTTTAAAGGTCTATAGAGGAGGAAAACAAGGAAGAGCGATGCATAAATGAAATACGAGAACGTTTGGATACACTGGTAAGCGAAGAATCGGGAAGATAATAAAATCCTGCAAGGACCGAGATGATATAATATCGGTGGCGACTGGAAATTCATCTGTGCCGAAGAAGAAAAATTGATAATTATTGTGAAACGTTTTATTTCTACTATGTTATAAGTGTTTATTTAATACGTCAACAAAATAATACGAATAAACCGTTACTTTGACTTGTATTTTATTTTTTTTTTTTTTTGAGTCGACAATTTCGGACGTTAATTTAATTCGATTTTTCAATTGTCCCGTTATGAAAACGATTCTAAAATAACGGACGATTAATAGCGAAAATCTAAAAAAAAACGTGTTAACATCTAAACATAAATGTACGTGTTTTACAAAACGATTTTGAACTCGGAATTCCAAATGAATATATAACGCGGGGCTGGAAAATGGCACGATTTGACTGCGAGAGACAGAGAAAAATTTTACAATCCGTTCCTACAAGTATTTACAACTGGTACTACAATATTATACGAGCGTGATAATCGGGCACGGGATCTTTTCTTTTTACGAGGCAACGTATGCGTATATTCGGAATATCTTATTCGAATAAAAACCGTTTTACACGACATTCTTGGAGACTTGGCGAATATTTTTCAAGTCCGCCGTGCGGTATAATTGATGAAGCGCACAACACCGGCAGATACACGGTTTCAGATAGTCACACGTCGCAGGAATAAAAACGTCATTTATTATACAATCATATTGTAATGTAGCATGAATGCCTTGAGCACGTACAAATGTGTGTATGTGTGTGTATGTGAATATGGAAAATATTAGCGAAAAATAAAATAATTAACTGCGCGTGTAATATCGCGTGTGCGCCTCATTATTATTATTATTATTGTATACACGACAATAATATACTAAATAAAAGAGTTGTGGTTTTCGTTTTGGCGAAGAAACGTTTTTATATAATTTATTTATAGAGTTCTTATACGTATATCGCGGCAACGCTGTTTTATAAGGCTTACGAGTCCAACGGCGAAATCGTTCAATTGCAATCATTTTTTAAGCCCGTTTCCCGCACTGCTTCGGACAGGAGACGAGTTAAAATTTAAAGTTTTCGAATTTTATAATTTACGCGCTATGATGATTCGCATGAAATATTAATAACGGACTCGACTACATTTCACTATATTTCGACTGTCGTGTCTCCGCAATATCGATTACTGAAAATTATAACATATTATGTAAATGTTCTACGGATTGACATACGTTTTCCGATTTCATCGTGCAACTGAAACAAATGAACATCAATTCTTTATTTCTAAACTTTATTTAAGAATATAAAATCTATTTAGTTGTGTACTTCAAATTATTTTATAATATATAAGTACAAAAAAAAAAAAAAAAATAGAAGTCCGGTAACGTTTTTTTGGAAGCATTTTTCTAAATTTAATAACGTACATAAATTTTAACAAATGTGTCCGCTGTCGTCGTAATCGTTCGGAAAAAACAATAACACGTATATTTTAATAAACGAAAAATATAGAATGTGACATGGTTTTCGAGTAAAAATCGCTTGACATAATTAACATTTACATCCAAGAAAAGTCGTTAACCAAGTTGTTTACACGTGTAAATTCGTCGAATAGAGCTGAATTATTAATTGAACTAAATAATAAGTCTCGAGTATGATAGTATCACTTTTATTCATGTACACGCGTACACTGTACAAATGCCAAATTATTTTTTTAAACAAAAAAAAAAAAACGTGTAACTCGTTAAATGAAAATTATGTTCGTTAAATTTTACCGTATACCGTTTTTCTTACCTAAATAATAATAATTTATTTTTTTATTTTTTTACCAAAGTTACATAGCCGAATAAAATGTGTCAACGAACAGTTTTGACATTTTACTAAAACAAATGAAAATGGTAAAAATCGGAAAAAATGTAGAACAATAGTGAAAAGTAATGACGATACTTCGAATGCTGTGTAATTGAAATTGACCGTCACTGATGAAGAGAGCTGAAAAAACGAAATATGTGTTGAAAACGACGTGATAAAAATAAATTAATTAATTTAGATTTAAAAATTGTACGCAGTACGACATTGTGACGAGACACTGTACAAAATGTATTATATATTATTCAACGGTTATATTGATTACTAATAATAGATTATTAATATTTAAAAAAAAACGATATTAAACGATTTTTGTGCACTGTATAACAGATAATATCTATTTCCGTAATTTTACACGCGTTCGTAAATGAATAAACGGAAAACCGTAATTGTTCTTAACAAAGTTAATGTCAACATGCATATAGTGAAATTGACATGAAGTGCTAGGACGAACAAAAAAAATTACGCCGTTGAAATATGCTATCACAAGGAGTATTTTCTAAAAAAAAAAAAAAAAATTCGAATTATCTTATTATATATTAAAAAATGTATTGATTAATTTTACTTTTTACGCGCCTATAAATTTTAAAGGATTAAATATATTTTGAAAAATAGTAATATTGTAATTTATTTCGTGTGTGAAAATCGTTTGTCCATCTTGAGATTGTAGCCTTCAATGGGTCGTTTGCCTAATGATGGAATTGTTTCGATGAAAATCCTACGAGTCCTCTCCACTGTTCTCCGTCACAACGAATAACATATCTTCTGTCGAATTAATGTTATATATTTAATAGAAAAAAAAAATAATAAACAACGGGATTTTTTCGAATAAAGAATTTTCGATTTCTCGCACTTGTTCCCCGCTGTGTACTCCATTGCGGCGGACACTCTGATGAAATCTCCTTCGTGGTTGAACACACAGAAAATCGGAACAATAATATTTATGTCTCGTGTCGGGTTCAACGTTGAACGCGTCAAACTGTGTATCGTCGGCAGACGCGCAAAAATATTTTTAAATTGACTCCGGATTGAATAGAACGAGTTTCCCGTCTAATATTACACACTTTATTTTACTGCGCGCGTACCTATGTCGTCATAGATATTATGATGCGTGTACGTTTTTTTGCTTTTTTTTTTGTATCTTTCCACAAAATTGACGTCGTCGCGGCGATGGTGACTAATGCGGTTTTCTGTTCGCCGCCACTCCGCCCTTTTCGAATTTCAAAAAAAAAAACCGATTGGCCTCGTCGTCGTCGTCGTTACGACGCGCGCCGGAACCGAAACGTCGAACGATTTCGATATAATTACGTTTACATTTCCGAATAAATAACGAAAAAAAACGCACGCACGCCGGTCATCTCTCGTTTCGATTCGTTCAGGTTATACGACTTTAAATAATCAAACCGTATATTATACGAGAGAACAGAAAAAAACAAAATACGAATACGTATTTTTTTTGTTCTTTTAAAAAGAAACGCCGCCGCACACACCACCGCAGTGTGTAGAAATAATCAAATTCACTACTACTACTGTATACGCGTAACCCCCCCGCGTCGTCGTCTCCTACGGCAACGAGCCCAGCGTCCGGTTTAGAGATTTACAGGGGTTGAACTTCTCCCTATACACATTTTTCTCTTATACATATATATATAATATCTACTAACACGCGAGTAGATTTCTCTCTCTTTTCACGATCATAAAACGTTATTTATATACTTTAAAAATAATAGTAATTTCATTTTTTTTTTTTTTTCAAAAATGTCAAAAAAATATACTCTCCTCGCCGCGTTCGCGGTCAACGTCGGAACGATTTGTTCCGGGGGATATTATATCGCCAACGACAATTGTATTATACGTGCCCTCTCGGCGGAGAGCGGTGAAAATTTATAATACATATATATATATATATTATAATTCCGCCCGCGCACTGTTTTTCTAATGGTATTCCGCCGCCGTATATATGTGTGTGTGTGTGTGTGTGTGTGTAATACGACGATGCGGTGTACGTCTTGTGCCGTTGAACGGAGCAAAAGAAAAAAAAAATAATAACAACCGAAATTTCAAATTTAACTGTTCGGAATGAAACGGATTCGACCGAGTGTGCAGCACGCACGCGTGATATAGCCGAGAGAGAAAATACGCCCATAAAATAAATAATATTTTTAACGGATTGAAAACGACGGTCGAGTAACGTACTCCATTCCGTATTTATATGAACGCATCGGATTTATAAACGGCCGCGATACTATACGCATAATATTATGATATACGGTTTACGAGGGATGGATGCTATTGCGATTATAGGGTATTCGTGTAACGCAAAATTATTGCACTCCGTAAGAGAATAGAGAGAGAGAGAGAAGAACGAAAAATATTACAGGACAAATGTAATACGTTAGAAGTCCCCTACACTTTTCAGTTCGAATTATAATGTAAAACAAAAAATATACGTGTATACAATTATTAATAAATTGATTAAAAAGAAATAAACGCATTTCCTTTTTTCGTGTCAAATTATACGTGATTTAAATGCTTTTATAAATTATTCAACGGAATAAATATTCGTACATATATATATATATATATATATATATATATATATATATAGATTACATAGATTCGCGTTAGGGAAAACGATGGTCGCGCGGAGACGTTTTCTTGATTGTCCGCAGTCAATAGTTGATTGACGGACAGGCGAGCTCCTTGAGGGCTTGGCATACGTTTCATGGATATTTTAACGATGTGCGTTGACCGTGAGTGGATCGTGTACGGCACATCTCACAAAACGGAACGTCTTCTTCTTATTTATTTATTTTTTTTTTTGTCCATGTGGCGAAGGCGGTCGTGAGTCGGGTTTGAGTAGTGACCTATACCGAACACAACCGGGTGTGTTGTCCCGCCTATTGCGCCAGATACGCGCGTACAATTTTTTTTCCTTTTATTAGAATTTTCAGTAATTTCGTATTGAAAACGAGTATACGTATTATATTTAGCCCGGTGTACGTAACGCGCAGGATGACGGGTGTCTCGCGCGATAATAGTTATTTTGTTTTTTTTTTTTGTTTTTTAGAATATTATTCATCTCATTTCTAACACCCTTATTCTCTAACGGTCCATTGTTCACAGACGTGGTCCACTAACATAATAATAGAATGTTCATAAAAATATACGCATACACGAGTACAATGGGAGAATATTGCAAAACGCCGGTGCGACGCGGTGACGACGACGGGCCGACGTCATTACTCCACGACGCGGCGAAGCCAATTTTACGAATACCTCTATGTTATAATGTATAATTTATACGATATAACGCTGCGTACGCGTACGACAATATATATATATTATAATAATCGTCGTGACTTACTATTGCAACGAATCGTGTAAAACGTTATCCTACAGACAACACGATTCGCTAGTGATAATTTTTTTTTCTCTCTCCACAAAAATTACGTCATTATTATAACGGACACACTGGCCGATAAATTCGCGTGCAGAGAACAATGCGTATCACACGTATTATACCAATACGATACGCGTTACGAGCGTACGCGTACAAGTATGTCCCTTGTGAGTGTTATAGGCGACCGGACGGCTGCACTAAGAGTTACGTCGACAACTTGCGTTTGAGCGCGAAACGTGTCCATAATGCGCTGTAAAGATTTTCCCGTTTCGATTTAAAAACGTCTGTATGTAAGATTTTTGCGTTTGGAAAATGACTTGGACGATGTGGTCGAACACTTATGAATATAAAACCACACGCATCCGTCTCGATTGACCGAAATTGTCGGAGATCATTTTATGATGATTTTGGTTTTAAGGGCAGAGAGTCTTATACATCATATTATGTCCGACGTTATATCAATTATACGTATTCAAAAAATCTCAAAAATCCAGAGTCACATTTTTTTTATTTTTTTTTTTTTTATTAACATTTTAAATTTTCCGAAAAAGTGTACTGCATACGGGGCTGAAGTTTTACACGCCATCAGACACGCGTAAATAAGCAAAAATGTGAAAATTTTTTCAAACTCTCCTCCCATTCGTCGTTGCAATTGTATGGAAAAATGTTTGAGAACGTCTGATAAAAGAAACTAGTAAATCCCTCCCGGCATTTCAATTCGCCCTGCAGCAGTAGCAGCATCAGCAGTACGACGTACGCGCCTATAATATATTATTATTATTATTATTATACGTCGCGCGGTTGAAAGTTTTCCGCGCGATTAAACGGGTTTAAATTGTGACCGGGCACCGCTCGGAAAATAACGACGAAACACAGTGCGCGTACGAGAATAAATTGTAATAATAATAATAATCGAGAGAAATGAGAAAACCGAAAAGAATAAAGAAACCGCCGTTTTTTTTTTAATAAAGGCCGGATATATGATGAAAAGGCTGCGCAAACACTGGTCGATCTTTGCGGTATACAACATAATAGTACTTTTAGTGTATGCCACCGCGGTAATAAAACACGCGAAAGCACATCAAAAGGCCCGCGAGCACAAAACACGGCCAAGCGCTGTGAAGAAGAATCGCGAGCGGACCACTTCGTCTCTGGGGCTTTTCACCGCGTATTATTATTATTATTATTACAGACGCGTTATCCCGCGGTGTGGTCGGCTTTTTACGGATATTCGCCGGGACAGGGGAGTTATTCCGAGGCTTTTTTTCTTTCTTTTTTTTTTTAATTATCTCGGCCGTTATTATACTTAATACTACTATAATATGAATTTCCCAAACTCTGCGCTCTTTTGACCTCTGTCGACTTCGATTACTACACAGGGATATTGGATCCCGTGCAGCCGAGTCCCGTTGGAACGGCCGCGAGGATTTTACGTCCGGCCAATCACTCGCCGTTTCGATAACGGAATGGCCGAGAAACGGGGGGGGGGGGGCGGGAGAATAAAAAACAAAAAGTTTTTGCTTTTATTACTTTCAAGTCGACCGAAACACGTAATGAATCGTTAATAAAACGGTAAATATAAATAAAAACCGACGTTGATGTCGCGTAATACGAATTCGTGAGCAACGCGATAAAACGTTGCGATTTCAATAAAACGATTCTGAGCATCGGCAATTCCTATATCGTACCTTGAAGCATCATTTATCGATGATTTAAAACGGCGTCTGCACCTGAAATGTTACTCGGGTGTATTTTGACGTAGTTTATTAAAAAACACAGATTTTCTAAAAACATCGTTTCGGTTGAAAATTCTTCATCGATCAGTGTAGTATTTCGTCGTTCGCGATCGTCCGCCGCGATCCGAACAGTTAATATAAATTTACCGCTTCCCTTCTTGACAACTCGCCGATCCGCCGTTGCTTTGTCTTCAACAGGTTTCTCTCTCTCTCTCTCTCTGTTATAAGTCGATTCATAGGTTACTTTCAGGCCTTTGGCAATTCCACCGGGTCCTTGGTTCTTCCTATGTGTATTTTCTGTTTATTTTTTCAACGAGTTTTGTTATTTTACTCGGCCATCCGCTCTCCGTGCGCGTCCCACTCTAGCCACTCACTCCTGATAAACGCTAAAATGTTTAGTCTGTTGTACGATTTCTCTGTAGTCCATCTGTCGTGCGAAATCGTTTCTCGTTTCTGAAGCAAAATTACATATTCCCGGGGCGTTTTTCGATCAAAAATTATTATTGACTTTCTCTCGTCGCTTTTCGACCGTGTCTCACTGGTCGCGATTAGCTGTCGTACAGACGCGTTCATATTATTATACCGTATATACCGTCTAAAAATAAAAACACAGCGCGCACTACCCGTGTGTTCCTCCCCGTCAAGCTGACGACTCCCATCACCTTTCGACGACACTTTTTCGGTTTCGATGTGATAAAGGTCAATACGTCGTTGTATTGTACGACGTCATACCGATCGGAAAGTGCCACGATAGGTATTCACGCGAAATGTCACGTCGAAGGGCGGCGGCTGTCGACGTATTTTATTTTCTGTTCCCTCGGGAGATCTCACGGGAAATTATTACACGCGGTACACACACACACACACACACACACACATGTCGTATATAAATTATAATATTTATTTTTTTTTTTTTTTTTTTTTGTACAAGAGCGAAAATAAAGAAAAGCGCCGTAGCGATTATTTTCTTTTTTTTCTTTTGCTTTTCGAATCGGTCGCGAATTCGTCAACGTGGAGGGGTGTAGGGACGAAACGCTCGCCGAGTCTCTGTACACGCCGTCTACGGCGAATGGAACGTGTGCTACGCGACCGCAATACGAAAATCGGATTTAATATTTTTTCGGCTGACTGTTTTATTTTTTCGGAAAATATTCTCGTCGCGTTTATATACGCGGGGAAAACGACGACGACGACGACGTGCGCGGGTGTACGACAATAAAAATCCATGTCGATTTTTCGAGGTACGTTGTATGGCGAATTAGAGAGAGGGAGAGAATGAATAACCCGATTTCCAATAGGTTTTTTCTTTTTCTTTTGTCGAATATATTTCAATATCCAACAACGTGTGTGGCGTGCATGTTAATATACATATAAATTGTCGACACAATTCGATAACGAGTATCATCGCGTTTTTCCTTTCCGACTCTCTATGCGAAGTAAACTAAAAAAAAACCCCCCCTCCGTTAACGCGAATATTACAGTTTTCGTTTGGTACGCGTTCTATGAAAAAAAAAAACTATTATTCAAACGGCCTTCCGATCTTTAATTTGATTTGATTTTTGTTTTTTCTTTTTTTTTGAGCTATTTCAATCGGACAAACGACCGTATTCGAAATATCAATAAAATCGATTTGTTTTTTTTTTTACTGTTATATAAGTATATTTGACGAAACGTTGAGGATAAAAGACATATATTTCGTCAAATATGTTTAAATTGCCGTAAAAAAAAATATATATTGCGCACTTCACTTTATTATTTCTCTTGAAAAACAATAGATTTATGAAATGTTTCGTGATTAGAGCTCTTATAAAATATTTCGGGTTTCAAATATATATATATTTTATACTGATTAATATATATTTCGAATAAAATTTGAAAAACAATAAGACTATCATATTTAACAAACCCCTCTTGTTACACGTGAACGAAATGAGTCTAAATTTAACTCGAATCGCTTTCATATAATGCTGAACAAAATGGCGGTGTTCTTAGTCGAAAATTCGAATGTTTAAAAATAAGGACCACCCTAAATTCTATTTATAAAAATGAAAATGAGCGTCTTTGTTACGGGCTGGCTTTGAGTACTACTTATTGATACAATCGTTTTGGTCTTTTTTTTTTTTAATCGTAGATCAGTTTTTATGCATAATTTAAATTCGGTGAGATTCGAAAATAATCGAATAATTAACGTTTGTGTATAAAAACGAAAATCCTCCGAGTTTTTTCAATGAGTTTTTCTTTTTCAGGAAATTCTTCGCGGTTCGGCTGACGATTGAATTTAATAACGTCGAATTTCTCATAAAGCTTCGCTTCGCTATTTCCATCGACACAACACGGAGTCACGCATCATAGTTCACTATACATATCACGTATTTTATCCACGAAAAATTCTACAAGCAATTAATTATAACTCCGAAAGAAAATCCTATAAAAAACCTAGTGAAATTATTGTTTGACGAGAAATATTTTAAACGCTCAATATAACTATTATACGTGTTCAAATTGTTCAGTGTTGATAATTATATAAATAAATGAAAACGTATTTCAAAAATAATATAAGAAATTAGCGTACTATTTTAATCGATCGAAATTTCTATTAAAATGTAAGGATTTACCGAATTTCATTGAGTAGGATAAAAAAAAAAAAAAAGTAAAATATCGTATTGGCAAAATCAGATAGTTATCTTTTTTATTTTTCGATCCGTTCCATCCATCCTTTAACCATGGCGACTTACTTTAATTCCTCGTATGAACCTTTTTCTATATCCAACATAATCTCTTTCCTGCTTTCCCCTCGATTCTTCGTTCAATTATAGTTGTTATCCGCACATGTAATCCAGACATGAATAGTATTCCGAATACTGCAATATTCGGGATACAGTATTTTACATACATTTTAAGAGTATTCTGAATACAATATTTCGAATATTTTTCAAAGTCCAATCGTACCTATTCTAAATAAATAGCGCCTACATAAAAATAATGACGTATTGCCTAAATGTAAAAAAATAATTATTTCAGAGAGAAAATATGAATAGCAATAGGTATTTAAAACATAATCAATAATTATTTAATCGATAATCACGCTATATTTGACGTTTGAACCCAGCCTCATTCAATTGGTGTTCAAGTATATTTGATTGCACTACGTCATTATGTTTTATGACTAATCGGTATTATTAATTTACTTATTAATTATTGTGTTAATTTCTAATTATAAAATTAAAAAAAAAAAAATTAAACCTTCCCTCCACCACAAATATTTATGGCCATTTATATTCGATTAAATCATAAATTTAATTACGATATTTGATATTTATATGACTCGAACACCAGCAAAAAAAAAAAAAAAACAAGTGTTCTAAAAGTATTTGTAGAATACTTTTTATGAATTATTTTGAAATCACTCAGGGAATACTATTGTCGTGTAATGTTCGAATAGGTATTATGAAAAAAATTATTTTATCCAAGTCCGACGTAATCTTCCAATTATATTATATTCTTCTCTACACAATTATTATCGTTTGACCACTTTCTATTAATACATTCTACACGCGTTCGCGTGTGTCCAGGAAATTTCTAACACGATTCGCCAGCATATGACGAAATGATTTTCGAAAGCCTCTACCACATCAGCGTTTTTCCTAAAAACAAATATGAGCTCATTCCTGATTTTCCAGTTCGACGTCGCCCACCGTCCGTTACGTTCGTATCCGTACGAACGATATTGTCGTCTGCTCCGGACCGAGTCCCTCCCCGCCCGACTTATTAGTCTCGTTTTCCAACAGCGTTTTCTCGTCGTCCACAACGTTTACACATACAATATTGTAGAACGGCGAAAATATCTATTTAATCGTCTCGGTGCGGATCGGTTTTCTTCCCGGCGCGTCCCCGTGGGAACTACTCGGATAATATATGCACACGTGTGGAAATCCAGTCGAGTCGTCGCGACTGAGATGAGCGGAGACGCACATAGTGTGTAATTACTCGTAGTTACATATATATATATATATTATATTATTATGTGTTTGCGTGTACAGAGAGCGCGCGGAATCGTCTCTGCGACATCCTCTTCGCCTGACCCTGTGGCCCGGATACAGGGACGTGGCTTGTCGGCGAGAAACGGAGGGTGGTGGCGAGAGGGACCGTTCGCGGTGAGAACCTCTAAAAATATAAAATACATACGAGCTAGTCGTGGCGGTGTACGCTCGGGGGAGACCGGCCCCGGAAATAGCAGTGCGTCGCGAGCCCAGCAGCAGCAGCAGCCGCTGCCGTTATACGCGCGGCGGTAAACGAACCGTCTGCGAAAACGGCGTTTATTGGTGTGATGGGGGGGGGAGGGGCACGCGAACAAAATGAAACGTATCCGAATGTAGCGGGAGGAATATGAACTTTTGAACTTGATTTCCCTATCCTGCACACACGCGTGTGACGGAGGAATAGAAGAAAAAACAGATGTCACGTGCGTGACATGTGCCTGCACACACGTGTGTTTTTCGGCTAATAAATTTCGACGAGTAGTCGTTCGAAAAAAAAAAAAAAGAAAACCGTTACTGAAAACGCGGTACGATTATTATTATTATTGCGGTACGAATCCCGGGCATCGAACGCACCGGAGGCGGCCGTAGAATTCGGAAAACTCGCGTTCCTCTGCGACATTTCTAACACAAAAACGGAAGAGAGACAAAAACGAATATCGCGCGCGCTAGAACATACGTAATATCGTATGAACGTTTATAAAAAAAAAAAATGTGAGGATTGAATCTCGGAAAACACACCTTTTGCTCGCCATAAATAATTGACAGTTGTTTTTTTCTCGGCTTCGAATGCATTTTAACTTATTACGATTTACGTTTTTTTTTTTTTTTTTTTGCCTCCACAACCTGGAAATTCGAATTTCCGAAATTTTCGAATTGAACGAAAAAGAAAACCGAATTAAAAAGGATATATTAAGCGATTTTATTGCGGAAATAGAAAATAGAAAAATTTAACGTTTTATTCGGAAAAAAAAAAATTCTTTTCGCCGCCTGTTTTTGTCACGATTTCGTCAAAATCAAAGTTTTGATGGTTTCGAAAAACGTTATGGCACAAAAAATTTTTTCTCGCCGATAAAACGGAGTCCTGTCAAATCCTGCTTCGTTGATGCAAAAACTTTCTCGCCCTTGTCCACTCGATGTCCTCTCTCTTCGTCTTACACCCCTCACTATAATCGGCCCTGCGTATATCTTATAATCATACGCGGATCTGTACAGGCAATGCCAAAAAGCACTAAGGATTGGACCGAATTTTTTGTTTTAGCACAAGAAAAAAACGTATTCATAAATATTGTTTTTTTTTTTATCATATTATCGTATTATTGTTTTCTCGTATCTTTTATCCACTGCGATATTCAACCGTCACAGTTGAAAATATGTCTTACGTAGACGAAAATATATTCTACGACAAGTAAATCACAATCGATCCAAATTTATATACGAACCAACAGCCGCTTTTCGCGCGCTCGTCGTGTATTTGTTGCCGTTTACGTTTTGTGTGACTTAATAATTTCATTACGAAGTTGAAATCGAATTTCGGTAATTGCGATTTCGCGTTATTTTTCAAAACCGCGGCGTCCAGTGTCTGGAACAATAAAAAAAAAACCTTCCAGTTTTAAACGAAAGAAAACGAACGAAAAAAAGCCCCCTCCCCCCTTTAAAACATTGTACAAATATTTCACAAAACCGAAAAGAAAAAAGAAAAAAAATCCAAAGAATAATAGGTAACAATTGTTCGATAAACAGTTGTTAAAATAAAGTTTTTTTTTTTACGAAAGTCAATATTAAATTATGTTTCTCAGACGCGCGCTTATAATATGCGTAATTTCAAAACATAAAAAAATATGTTCTTATGTTCTGTACATCGTGTACAAGTAAACACGTCTACGGGGAAAAAACAAAATTAGGAAATTGACCGGATTAAGTGACGTTATTTGTGGTGAGCGTTCGCCCCGTTTGTTGTTGACAGTGGACCGGGTGTTTGGCTTAGATGGTTGATGGATTCCTTTGTTCAGGAAAAAGAAAAACACGATTTTCCCGCCCCTTCCTATTAAAACTTGAAATAACCGCACTGTTTCGCCACTAATTTCGACAACTCGAAAAATCATTAATCGATATTCACTTAAACGGTGTAAATTTTTTGTGAATTTTTGTAAATTTTGCGTGAATCGTGATTCGACGGATAAAATGATGGAAACGACGGGGAAAAAAAACGGAAGAAAAAAGTCGTTGTTTGACGGAGCCCCACCGATCGGTCGGCGGCGATGGTTTTACGCGTGTGACGGACACGTTCCACGGGCGGGGCGGGTGATATATCGGTCGTGCGCGTCCGCGGTCGACGGCGTCATTGAATCCGCCGACGTAAAACCGCATCGACCGCACGGACAAGTGTACTGGAATACGCGTTATAATTTATGTGCTCCGTCACCGGATTATATTATTATTATTATTGTGTTACGCGGGCGTTTTGCGAGGGTCGGTGGTGCGCCTCGACAGTGGCGGCGTTTGAGTTATTTATGAGAATTGTTGTCGGGAACGGGGTATGAGGAAGAGCGCACACACATGTGCTCGAACGCGCGAGCGATTTTTCGCCTCTAATCGCCCACCGTCTTCGAGGCGTGCAGAGGGCGATTTTGGGACCCTAGTAAGAGCTTATTACTGCGGTCTCTCTCACACACACACACTATCTCCAGATTTTACTAAACGGAACAAAAAATTAAAAGAATCGAATAAACATTTACGAATAATAATAATAATAATAATACACGTCTGCGCGGCTGCGCGTTCTAGCAAGCGCGGTGAAAAAATACGCAATTCGTCTTTTTTTCTTTCTTTTCACCTCTTGGATTTTCGCGATAAATATAAAAAAAAAGAAGTACCGCGGTCGAATATTGAAGACGATTTCATAAAAAAATTCCGCGGCAGTTATTATTATTAATTATTGCGATAGTTCGAGAATAATTTTTATTATAACGTCCGATTGTAAAAAAAATTTCTGTTCCGAAACTGAACGGATTCGCCCGCAAACGGTTTAATTTTCTTTTAATTTTTACCGATGGAATGTGAAAATTATCGCCACTGGCTCCCGCGACTGTTCTCTTCACGTCGGCCGACCGAGAGATTTCGAAACGAGGAAACTTCTTATCGAGTTTTGCGGACTATGTAAAACAGCACACTGCTGGTCGAGACCAATAACCGTTTTTTCGTTCTAAAAGCACATTACTGCGCGAACTCGTATATGCAATATGCGATATTAATTGAAAATATTTATTTTTTCCTCTCCGCCCGCCGCCAGCGTGACATTCATATCGTCGCCGCTGAGACGGTTTGACGAAAATCGATGAGTTGTGGAGGAAATCAATTCAAAATCCGATCGTCTACTGCGGCGGAAGGTTATACTGTCCTGGGGGGAGGGAAATTCGACTGGTTAAATACGTGATTGTGTGAAAGCCATAACGAAACGTTAATCGTTTGGAATTAAATTTCGCGAACCCGTAGGAAATTGTCGCTATTTATTTCGTTCTGTACCGAACGGAACGCGGTGCCGTTATTGAAATTGTCCTTTTGAAAGCCCGGAGACACATAATAATAATAATAATAATAATAATATAACGTCGTCCGTTTCTTATACAGTAAATAAATGTACACGCGATTCACGTCACGAGCGACAATGGTAATTTATCGATTTTCCACGAGCGATCGACGAGAAATCGCAACGATCACGATTTACGCGTCTCCTATATACATATTCACGAGTGCGCACAGTGACGACAATATATTTATTTTTTTTATTTATCGCACCCAACACGCGCGTATTGTAATTTCGTAATTTGATTTTTTTTTTTTTATATATTCGATTTATTCGCCTCTGATCTCTCGCCGCCAACATTTTATTTTCTATAAAATATTATAATTGTACGTTTCCGTCGTTTATCGCTGTCCGTATAATATAACGACATTGTTTTGCTGTTCGTCCGATTATCTTATACGCACATAAAACGCAAATCGTTTTGTCGTTATTTTTAGATGCTGAGCGAAGCAATTTTCATCATATAATAATTATGTTTACTGTTTTTTTGTGTGTAGAACTTTTCACATCGTTTAAACGCGACTCAAAAAATGCATTATTGTCTTTCTCCGGCGTCTCTTTGAAATCGATCAGAATCATGGAATTCACAACGAATGTGTATACGATTCACTTCGTTTATGTTAAAAAAATTAATTAATACGTGTCGTAAAATGAGTGATTTTTGGTTTGAATATTTTATACAACGCGTAGATCCTACATAAACTATATTCACAAGAATTATCCTAAGTCGCCAATTTTTTTTTTTTCTACCACTTTAAATTTTCCGAAAGAGTACGTATTACGCTCCGGTCGTCCGGTTCAGATTCGCGAGCAATTCACACAAAGCCACAATGTCCGCGGCTAGTTATAATCTTTTTTTTTTCATTAATTTCAATATATAGTCGTCACACGCCTTAAAACACTGTTCATCTCGGATTATCTGAAAATAACGTTCCGTCTCGAAACGATATCGTTACGAGTCGGTTAACTATTTCAATCGTCCGTTTTACCGGGAGTACGACCGTCGTCGGTGCTGCAGGCGTATATTTTCCACAACATATTGTGTACTTTATACGAGTATCATGATCGGTAGTAACACGAATTCATGTACGTTTAAACGTTATTCGTGTGTTGTGACACGACTTGTAAACCGCCTTGTACGATAATATAAGTTTTACATATATAAATCCGTACCGTTTAACGCGATATAAATATATGCGCCGCGCGACTCCTTCGCTTCGAGCAAACAATTAAAAACGTTTAAACGCGCGGGCGTATTTTTTCGCTTAAAAATCGTTTACAATCAATGAATTAAATAAAATACGCGTGTACGAACGCGATAATATTCATATATATATATATACATGCAAAAAATCGTGTAAATATGAGTCGTTGGAAATATTTAGATTCCGAACGGAGCGAGGAATGTATTGGTTTTACATTGATTTTTAAGTATCCAAAAATTCTACCGGAAAGAATCCTCCGAACATTTCGTGTACCAATATTTGAACATCACGTAAAGTTGGTGATTTAGAGAAGTAATTTTTTTTCCATTTTCTCAATACTTTTTTCAAACGTCAAAAAAAAAACTACCGAAAAATTACATAAAAACGCAATTCCGTCAAAAATTCGTTATCGTTATTCCTCCGTAATTTTTCGAAACTAAATAGTCACAGAGTACTGAAATTTTCACCGAGTATGTATACGACGTACTCTGGACTGTTTGAACGACATACATTTTTCAAAAACATTTCTTTTAATTTTGGATATTCATACGTAGCGATTGTAGATTTTAAGGTATTTAATTCATTAAAAAAAAAGAGGTAATTATTATTTTTAAACCTTACAAATTTCAAACAATGTCTGACATATTGTTACTTCAACCGTGTTCAATAAAATCCTGAAAATCGTTGAGTCGCGATTTCTTTTCATAACCGTTTTAAATTTTTCGACAAAGCAATACGCTCTGTCGAAAAATTACAATACGTACACCCGAAGCTCCACTCTATATGGTTTTATCGAACGCAATAATTTATCATTGCTTTCAAATTTATAGTAATAACGGAACTCGGCTAAAATCATAATCTAAATAATTCACTTATGCGTCATCCACAGCACCCCGCGGCTCGTTCCCGCTTTTTACTTCCCTTTGCTTCGTTATTAAATTTAAAAAATATATATATTAATTTAAAAGCGTAATAATATTGTACACATTTAAACGCATATTAAAGATGTTGTTACATAATAACATAAATTTAACGGATTACTCATCAAACCAATGTAATATCATCGAGTACAAAATCAAAATCAATACATTTAAGAGGGTGCAAAAGTTATTTTTTGTGTACTGTTCGGCGGAACGATCAATGCTCACATCAAAATCGATTTCTGTATCTCGTTTACAAAATGATTTCGTCACGCTTTCTAGTCTTTTGTCTGCAATTGTCGATCTTGGTCTCGTTTCGATTATTTTAATTTTCGGCCGATGCGGTAAAGTACATATTGCTTTCGTTTCCAATATTCGGGAAACGTATGTCTGGGGTGAAATGAACTTATTCGTTCAAGAAATCTCACACATTCATTACTTATAAATCTTAACAACGGCCAAAACAGATTTTGTGAAACAATTTTGTGCGTTATAAATATTTTGTGCGCATCGAGTAGCAAACGAATAATAATAATAATAATAATAATAATCGGTGCTGGAAATTGAAAATACTTATCGCATTTCAAACGTCGTACATATAACCGTAATTCATATACATAATATATATTTTATAGTTGTCGTGGTACACACAGAATGCTGTTGTTGCGTGCAAGTTTCTCGCGCACAAATCTAGGCCACGTTACGCGCGGGTGTATTATTATCATCGTACACAGTTTATTACAAAACGCCCGTGTAGTATATTATAATATAGTAATAATGGTCTACTGTCGTCCTTAAACGACATACTACACTTCTATGTATATATAAACGAATCGTGTACATAAATATAAAATATAATAATAATAATAATAATAATATTATTATTATTATTATTATTATTACTACTCACGAAAGTAATATTATATGTACTCGTAAGTATTAAATACAGTGTATATTTCTGCTTATATAGTTTAGAAACCGGTTTATAATACAATACTGCGCGATATAAAACGAATACAATATATTTATATTTATACTAATTATTACGAGTGCGGTTAACGAACTTTTTAACGCAATACGACGGACGAATTATTATTAAATTTGTATACATAACACATATATTATGTGTACTTTAATATAGAATAAAGCCGAAGAACAGTGCCGGATTTAAGGGGGGCAAGTGGGCATCCTTGTCCTAAGTTGGTATAAAGGAGCACTCTAGTATATGAAAACTAAAAAAAAAAGCCATAAACATAAAATTTGTATGAATTAAAACATATATCCGAATTTGCGTCTGAAGAAAAAAATAAATAAAAATAATATTACACATTGGTTATTTAAAAATATATAATTTTTATCTTTAAACTATGTTTGTCCGGTGTTGATGTCTTTTATAGTCACTACCGGTTTCGACAAAAAAATCAACATCAGCTGGTATTAAGCAAAAATAAAAATACAATAATAAGAAGGAAAAAGTTAAAGTAAACAAATCACATAGAGATTATTATAAATATAACACTGAAAGACATAGAATTGGAAAAAAAACAAATACAAATTACAAATATAAATTTGAAAATTAAAAACAGCGAAGAAATTGTGTATACAATAATGAAAACAAAAATGACACGTTATTTATAATATTTTATATTATCTAATATATATATATATATATATATATATATATAAATATATTATTATTAATAATGTAAAAAGATATTTCTTTATTATTATTATTATTATTATTATTATTATTATTATTTGCGGTGTATTGTCGTACATATATATTGTATATGTGTTTTACGATTTACGGCCGACGAAAATAAAAGTGAACTATATTATTGTACCGGTTTTCCTATACTACGTAACGAGTTACGCGTTTAATAATATTATACATAAATAATATAATATGTTCTCATATTGTTAAAACAATAAATCGGAATTTAATAATAAAATGCTTTTCGTCAAATTTTATTGAAAAAAAATAAATTCCATATGTATTGTAGTGTGTAATACCTAATTGGAAACACTGTCACTTTGCGTAGCTTCGTTATATTTAAACTCAATTTTTTTTTACTGTCTAACAAACTTATACGAGTATCAACACTTATATTAAAATAATTATATTATTGTTTATGACATTTAATTTGGCGCATGCTTATAACAATTTTTTTTAATGTTACCAATTCCATTTTACTTAAAAATAATTATTTCCTCGTTTTTTTTTAATGATTTATATTAATAAAATCGAATTTTTAAATTAAAATTTGTCGATTTACAATAGTCTAAAATTTTAAAACTTCAAATAGCCCTAATTCGGTCAATTTTGTGTTTAGAACAATGGTTAATTGGACTAAACGATTGAAAAAATGTTTTCTTTCCAAATATGTTTTAACAAAAATTGACAGACGTAAATTTTGTCTCTGAGAAAATGTTAATATATCAGTTTTGCGCGTATACAAAAAAAAAATACATTTTTTGTTTTAAATGGTAACCTAAATATCACACACAATTTACGCTGTATCCTAATCTAAAATCGTATAATTCGTATAACATGATATCGTAGAGAGTTAAAAAAAAAAAGTTGTGTAACTATAGTAGTGTTAACGTCGTAATCATAAATCCGACACAGCACATAAAACGAAATATTCTTTTAATAACACGTTGACGAGCGCAAAGAATTATAACGATAATTGGTTAATATTAATATTGTCAGTTGTGCGCACGAAACATCGTTAGGCTAAAAAAAAATATGGATAATGATGGATCATAGGAAAAAAAATGTTGTACATACACTGTCGTTAAGAGAGAGAGAGAGAACAGAAAACGACTTTAACGTTGCAAAAGTCGTAACGAGACATTAAAACGCGCGACTATTATTTCTAAAATAAACCGTTTGACGATCATAATATACGTATAATCAAAGTGTGCACTGGTTCGTGACCAGAATTTCGTCTTTTATTAGTATTTGGAAATTGTTAATCGAGTCACTTCTAATTTGTTTTCTGCTATGAACTCGTCCGGGTTCTGAAGGTTCTTTGCGACAATGCGTCGCTTTCGTCAACTGATCTCGAATATTTCGTACTACGCGTCTTTTTTAACCAAAATCTGGTTTTTAGTCGAATAGCGAGTAACTCCGTATAAACGTGTGCAAACACACAACGATTTATTTTATTCTCTTGCACTTTTTTTCGCGATTTAGTAGCACCTTGTCCAGGTAAAATGTTCAGCCACACCGAATTCATCACGTTTCTTCAGCCGAGCACATTACTATTGAAGTAGTATTTTACTGCAAGTGGAGTCACTCTTATCTGACAATTTTCTTATCCCCATACTCGTTTAGATTTTTTTTATCACTTCTTCTTACACGCTTCTTTTAGAATTGCCAATGAAATCGGTTGAATCACATTCGTTCGCTCGTAAGACGACAACACAATGCTGCGACACAAGACAAAAGCGCAGACATTAACAGTTCACTGCGTGGTTGAAATATAATAGTACATATTTCAACCGTAGTTCACTGAATAGATACACGTTTAACCGACTAATGTATGGCCACTTTTAGGCTACTAAAGAGTTAAGTAGTTAAGTAATAAATCAACCTCGAGACAACACCAGTGGAATAATCGGTTGTTTGGTAGGGCCGGGTAAGTTATTGTAGTAAGAGAATTGCTCATTTACGGTGAACACTCTGATCCGGATGGTTAATGTGGAATTTTCTTATTGCGAATCGGGTACAGAGTGGTTTCCAGATTATTGAGTGGTTTTCTTTTTACCGTTTTTGCGACACATTGAGTGTTCCGGAGTTTATATTTCGTTCAACGGCAAAGCCATTGAGGTATTTCAGACCGGGATAAATTCGTAAAAGACCAGATTAAATCGTGCCGATATTTTAAAAACCAAACAAGTGTTCTACCCTAATGAGTAGTAACACGAAAAAAAAAATTAAATTTTAGATTCGATACGAATTACAAATGGGATGAGGTCTGAAATCTATCAACTAGACTACAACTCATTCCACCAGACCGGGCATATGTATATTTTGCACCGAAAAAAATCTTAAACATAACATAGATTAATCGTAATGACAAGTAAGTCGAATCATAATCAAGTAGTCAAATACACTATTCAATTTGTTTGTTTGAAATTTCTAATTTTCCAATACTGATTTTGCTCGAGTTTATCCGTAAACGTACGGACAAACGAAATGATAACTGTTGTTATTAAAACGGCAATGGAAATGACTCTGCATGACGCGCGTCAGATCCGCTGCTAACACTATACGAGTACCATACGAGAAATATCATATGAGATTTTCTGTATAATTTGCAAAAAATATTAACGTTTTTTGACTACGTTTATTTTTTCATACGCGTTATTCGAGTTCGTTTCGTTTCTCTCGTCGGACCGTGCAGAGCACTCGCACTGTCCAAAACGTTCAATAATATTTTTTTCGCTCGGTTTTTCGATGGCGTACATGCGCGTAACGAACTTTACAACGGCACGTGACGTCGTTATAGCGTCGTATATGTAAAAAAAAAAAAAAAACAAAAAATACACGTACGTATATATAATATATCGCGTTTATTTAACCTAACCTGACGCGCACGTACGTCGTAGGTATGACACGTTATAGAGCGGTTTTTGTCGTCGTCGTCGTCGTCGTCGTCATTATCGCAAGAGAACGCCAAGAGGATCCGTTACTTCGATAACCAGTCGTCGCTGCTACAGGTCTGCGTGCCGACCCACCATGTGTACAACCGCGTAACACGCGTAATAGAGTCTTCTCTCCCGGGCACGGCGGCTCGTCAACCACGTCAATTTCCAGATAGAGAAAACGCGCGAAACGACGAAGCTCGTGCGTGTTATTAATATTTATATTATACGTTCGTACGAGATGTACGCGTAGTACCTTATAAACTTATACGTTTGCCGAAGTCAAATTATTAAATGAAAACCACACTCGTCACGGCCCACGGCTTTTTCACCGTTTCGACTCGTCGCGAACGCGGCAATCACGCGTTATTTTTTAATTCACGAATGAATTATCGTGAAGGACACTGAAAAAAAAACGCGATTCTCTCGCGATTTTTCCAAAAACGGAAAGCCGCCGGCCGGAAAAACATACAATGTTGAAAATCACACAAAACATTTGTACGCTTCTTTTTTTTATTTTTTTTTATTATTATTCATTCAAAGCGAATTATTTTCAAAAAAAAAAAAAAAAAGAATTTTCTTACTAAAAATGTTTCCTTAATAGCGTTTCGTTTGTACGGGCAGTAAATACAATTGCGAATATTAAAAAAAAAAAAATGAATAAGAAAATCGCCGCCGCCGACTCTCCTGGCGATGCACGCGAAATCAACCGAGTCGAACCCGATTTTTTTTTATAATACGAGGAATATGCGTCGCAAACGTTCGGAAAACACGAAAATCATACGGCGCGCGTGCAAACGACGGAGAAAAATGTAATATGAAAAACAATTAGCGCCGACGGGAATCGTTCCGTGGACGGCGGGGAGCGATAGTAGACGTGTAGATTTTATTCTCTTTTATTATTATTATTATTTTTTTTTAACGCCCCATTTAACCAAAGGCCATCAAAAACGGTTTAAGGAAATTAAAACAAAATAAGAAATTATAAAAACGAGGGGGAGGGGGAAACCGCCGGTCCATTATTTATTCGTTTAAGCGAACGGCGCGAGGAAAAAAAAAGTTACGTATAAAAAGAAAAAAAAAAAGTAGTAGCAATTTTGTGTTATTGTCGCACGGCCCGGTACAGGAGGCGAAAGAGAGAGAGCAAAACGTTAAAAGTCGTCTCCCTACCGGAATCGCAGCTTTAATGTATTATAATATTATAAAAAGTACGTTCTTTATACACATTGGCAACAGGGCTTATCCGGCCGCTTTTCAACAAATCCATTGCGCGGTTTTATGAAATAAATCGCGAACCTCGAACGTTTTTCGAAAAATATATAGAAAAACTATTATTTGCCGATTTAATTCCAAAAAAGATTTCTACTATTTATATTGAAGCGTAGATGACGCTTGGTGTGGAACGCGTTTTTCTCATAACCGTTCTTACGGCCTTCGACAAAACAATTTTACGATTATTATCATAATTTTTTTTTTTCTACAAAACTCTATTCGTATACACATTTTACGGGCGCCCCTCAACACTGGCTCGTGAACAAAGTGCTCAGCGGTAGCTGTGTGTCGACACTACGGCGATCGACATTTTGATTTCCACGATTTTGTTATTCACGTCGGGGGGAATAAGCTCTTAAACGTGTAATGTTCGATATTTTGACGTGTCGAAAATGTCAAAGACATTCCGGTCTTTCGGTCGGTTGGAAAAACAGAACATTTCCATAGATTGCTGCGAAAACCCCGATTCGAATTAATATTCTTTTAGAAATCATTACGGAAACGGCGCGTGTACAATTGCCGCGGCATTTATTTAAAGCAATACGTTTTTACGAAAAACCGTTTTGACTATTTATTTATTTATTTTTTTTTTTCATATTGAAGTCGCAACCCGGGGCAAAAAAAAACGTTTATTTTACTCTCGTCGAAACGTTTCAAACGTTATTGTTTTTTTTTTTTTTTAATTTTTTCTACGCCCGGAATAATGTTTCGCGCGGTTATTAATGTATACGTAAGCAATTTAAATTACCCGTTCCAGCATTATTTCATAATGGCCTCCTCTAACCGTTGAGTTGATGAAATTGTCCATAAAAACTTGTGCGGAGAGTTCTATAAGAGAGAAAATTTAAAAATACACATTATGTACTTTTAAACGTGCGTTATGTCAGTTTTCGTTCACAGTGTCATATTTTTATTTTTTTAATTTTTTTAATTAAGTGGTCATCGTTAAATCACATTTTCGCATCGAAGAAACCTAAGAGTTGGTCAATAGAAAATGTGTTATTTATGTTATCCGATTTCGCGATAATCGTTAATAAAACGAATATATATATATATAAAACGAAAAAATGTATTTATTCGTGTATACGTAGTTTCCGATTTTCTGGCTGACGGACGATTAGAAATGGAAAGTTCGCCGTGGACGGTTTCGAAAATAATATGTGAAGAAGGGCCCCGGCGGCGGCGTCACCAGTTACGGGGTTAACACAGTCAATATTGTGCCCGGCGCGACGATACGCTCTTTTTCGAAATCCCACCGCGGTCGCGAAAAAAAAAAAACGTTTTCCCGGCAACAGGTCGACGACGGGCGCAAAAGGATAATAAAAATACACGCGCGCGTGCAACATCAGCAGCAGCAGCAGCAGCAGCAGTCGCACGAGTCCTCGCCGCCGTGTCCTTCCGCGTGGGAACATCCTGCTTCCAGGATTCACAAAAACGTAACATCTTCAACCCCACCGGCGGCTGCTGGCGCGTCCCTGCGTGCGCGAGACGATTAGGACAACGCGGTTTTCTACACGCGTTACGTCATAAACATAACCGCGGTCCCGCGCGGTTAAGTGGACCCGCGGCGGCACATATGGCGGCGGCACGTCAATACGACAAATCCCTCGTCCGCACACAGTGTAAGTGCCACTACTACTCCGAGCACGACGGCTGGCCGCACGTTTCCATTGCACGCGCGCCCGTCACGAAAAGTCGCATTTCCCGGAGAATCTATTACGCGCGCAACGAGTTATACAAATCGTATATTATATATCGAATATATACAAATGAACAAACGCGTACGACGTCAATTATCGTGGCTACGAATTTGTAGGAGAGCGCATTCATTTTTTTTTTTATCTCATTGTGAAACGTAGCTTTCTAAGCACAAAATTCCAATCGTGTGACAACAAAGCCGTTTACGAGACTTTTATTTCTTACATTTCTTAGCGTTTTTAATTTTTTTGTTTTGTTGCCTTATATTTTCCTATTTTTTTTTTTTATCATATTCCGTCAATTAACATCTTTTTACACGCGTATTTTTTATTTTGCACGCGCTGTATATATATATATATATATATATATATATATATATATATATTATATATACGAGACATTTTTATTTTACGAAATAATATTTAACACGATTACGGCGTTCGATTTGTTCAGGATTCGATAGGATGAGGCAATTTGGTAGAGTCAGGCGAGAGAATCAATTAACTTCCGAATTCGAATTAAATCGAAAAATTAATATTTGTGCTCGTAATGAAAAAAATTAATATGAATATAAATTTAAAAACCATTGTAGGTGCGTTTGATACTACGACTTTTGGCATTCAGAGTTCATTTTTTGACGTTTCAAATGTATTTTTTACGGTTTATTATTGCATTAAATTCACGGCCCTATTAATTATTAATCTGTGTACAATAAAAAAAATGCCGTGTTTTCGTTGGTAACCGCGTCGTTTGAAAACGACTGGACAGATTAGGTTGATTTTTTTTTTGACATGGAAACGTCTTAACTATAGCGGGTCAGTAAAAAAAAAATTTGCGTCACGTAAAACTGTTACGGAAGTGATGTCATCACGCACGTGTCGCGTTGCTAAGCGACGTTAGAGCAGAGTTAATGCGAAAAACGCGTAAACGTAAACGTTCAATCCAATAACGGACCGAGTTCAGTAACCACAAGACGACGTACGTGTATGTAAAGTGTAGGTATACTTTGATTTTTCCATCTGTTCGTTATACACCGAATAATAATGTTTGTAGCGATGAAAAATCGGATATTTATCCGGAAAATTGAAAAGTTCGTAAAAATTCTGTTGGTAACTGCTAATCTCGCAAAAAGTACTTATACCCCTCAATCGTCATGCGCGGATTTGATTTTCAGAGACGAATCCACGCGGGGGGAGTTTTGGAAAAAACATCCGTTTTATGGCGAAAGAATGTTTCACACGAGGAAAATTTCGGGTTACAATGCGGCTAAGAATGATTTTAACAATTTTTTCCGCGGTAGTTTATTTTTGAATAAAATAAATTAAATCATTGAAATTTAGAGAGGACGACGTCTGTCGGGACAATTAATATTTTAATGTTTATTTATAAATACGAATATTATTTTTTTTATTATTTAAAAAAAACGGTATTTTACATTGAATAATATTAATAACGCGCATAGTTTTTTTTTTTAAAAGATTTAATTCGCTACGCGTGTAAATCACGATTTCCCGCCCGTTTTTCATTAAAAATGGATTAATAATTTAAAAAAAAAACAAAAAAGAACTTATCGTTTTCACCGGAAGATCCGGTTATTTTGTATATGCGAATAATCGTGTATAACGCGTGCCAACAGAAAACCGTCAACAACTTATCCGACACGAATTTACGTTTAAAAAACGACGCGTTTTAGTAATATTAACTGCAGTCTCCCGTCTAACGGATTCATACATTTTTTTTTTTTATTATTATTATTATTATTATTTCCATATTCGTGGACGTGCGTTATGTGTAGACAGGATTCAGTCTTAGAGTTGTTGCAATAGCGGTGGATAAATCGTTGTATTCGAAAAACGCGATTCCCCGTAAACACATTCCTACGCAATACGCACGAGGTACCGCAGTGTATTAGAATTAATGGAAACCAAAATGTTCCACTGTACAAACGCACACGTGTCATTCGAAGAAAATTGCAAAAAATAACACACCGTACACGGTCGGGTTAAGAGAATAGAAAGTTTAAAATCAGTAGTAGTACATACTTTTTTTCTTTACCACACAATGATTTCGTTTTAAGACTGACGACATATTATCTCGTGAAAATATAAATACACGTTCGTTCGTAGAACCTGTCGGTGTTGTACAATCAATTTTAACGAGAGCAATGTTTTATTGATTAAATTCACGTGTACGCGTATATATATATATATATATATATACGTACTTACGTAATAATTTTACACGTTTCCCCTCATAAATCCTTCCGGAACAAATTTAAAACACAAAAAAGAAACGTTAATACTCGATTTTCGAACACCTCGAGATTACACACAAAAAAAAAAAAAAGAAAAGATTTCGCGATGAATTCGAAATCAACTGTTTTCAGACTCATCGACGTCGCGTCGATCGGGTGTACTTTACTGGAAGTAGTAAACGTCTGTTCGGAATACAAAGAGCGAAAATATCGAATCCCCTTAACAGTGATTAATAATAATAATAATAATAATAATAATAAAGATACGTGCATGGCGATAATCATACAATGTCCGAATAACGGAGATTTCGTAACAGAACTGTAATAGTTTACCCCTCACTGATACAAATGAGTAAGTGGCCACAGCAGAGTCCCGCTAGAGGTCTACCAATCCGAGCTTTACCAATTACCTAAAAAAAAAAAAAATCGTATTTCATGTCTTTAAATGCGAAAACGAATTTCCCCGCCATTATAATTAATATTTTTACTGTCGCGTCGTGTGCCGAGACGATTTTTACACGGCAAAAACGTGGAAAAAACAAATTTTTTTTAAACAAATTTTTTTCCTTTCTTACGATAACCGCGTTTTGCGCGCGCGCGCGACAATGACTAAGACGCGGTGAATCGCTATAAGAAGGATTTCGTATAACACTCCAGCAAGCGACGACGACGTTTGAAAGCGATTACACAGGAGATACACGTTAAGTCTTGCTGTCCTCCCCCGACTACAGTGCTCGGTCGTCGTCGTCGTCGTCGTCGTGAGCACATAAATCAACACACTATCGCCGATCGCCGCCGAACAAAAGGTTTGCGTTGGTCCAACTCGCATCATCTCCTCCGCGGAACGGCGGCGTATCTAATAATAATAATAATAATAATATATGTACGCGCCGTGTACACGACGACCGCGTTTTACCTAATTAAACTTTTAACGACCACGATTTATGATATCAAAAAAAAAAAAAAACGACTTTCACTGTACACACGAATACAAATGATTTTCTGCGATTCACATTATATATATATATATATATATGCTCATATTATTATTATCTGATCTCGGCCGTTTTCTTCCTACAGATTCCGCCGACCTCTTGTAGCGTCTTCTGCAACACCGACGTAATGTTCACGAATCCCGTTCGCTACACGCGTATACTTACGACCTGAAAATTTTAATACTCCCGTTACGCGGAAATTTCTCGTTTTATCACGCGTTTTATTCCCCCGTCGCGGATCTACTGTTGTTCTTCTATTTCGTATATCTGCGTCACCGCGCAAAACGTATTTACGTGTTGTAGAATACAAAAAAATTTCCAACGATTTCGCAATAGCCCCGAAAGTATTATGATTCTTTTTTTGTTCCATTCTTTTTTCTCCGCCGATATTCTTTCACACATAACTGCGGCAGCGTTACTGCGCGCAATTCACATTGTCGTACCGACAGATTTGATTCCTATGCAAAAGCGATTGTAATAACTGGATTTTTCAATTCGCAGCGTATCAGCTGTGTATTTTACTAATCCGTAAATGTATTAACGTTTTTTTTTTCTGAAAATAGAAAGTTCGAAAACAATTACACACTATTCTATGGCTGAAACAAAACTGTACTCTGTTAAGTGCGGCGTTACGGGGACCTGACCGCTGTTTACCGATGTAACACTTTAGGTTTTTAATAAATCGCGGTTTTCGTGTTTTCGACGGCTGACCTAACCGAAGTGCGGTGATGAAAATTCCGTATTTTGTTTTTTTTTTCACGTGTCGTCAAAAAACGTCGGTGACGGTGCGCGTCTGCCGCGGACAAGTCGCACGACGAGTGGTCACGATTTTAAAACAAACACGACATTATAACGTATACACTCTCTCGCAGAAAATCATTATTTTTTTTTTTAGTTTTTGAAACGCTGTGATTTAAAATTGTTGGGAGTCCATTACAATAACAGCACTTGTCCGAAAATCGTGAAAATAAGTCAATTCTTATAGTTTTAAATGGTACCCACAACGTTTCACGTTAACAATCCAAGCGTGTCGTCGTTAATACGCAAGACAATATTCGACGGTGTTCTACAAAACACAACACTTATCGCGACTCGTTTCCAAAAACAAAAACGAAATTTTTCCAGGCACGTCAATTTGATGTCCTTGTTGCTGCAAGTTTCCAAAATTCGAAATAAAACTTTTTTTACGCCATTTATTTTCTCCGAGAACAAATTTCTCACCGTTCAGTTTCCACCGCACAACAACACTTGTCCCCAGACCTAATCAGCTTTTGAGGCTCATGTCATCCGTGTTGATTCAACAATGGAAATACATTTTTTCTAATGCCATCTCTTTGAATGTTTGAAATATTAGGTTTCACCGCTATCTATTAAAAAAAAAAAAAATCGCTCTGGACCCGTGGAGCGTAGACGCGATATTCGTCGTTATATTGTTCGGAAAAAAACTCGAATTTTAAATATTTTATAACCGACACAAGTTAGGATCGGATTTTTTTTTTTCATCACCATCAATAAGCCTCTGTACACGCAGCAATTAATGTAGTCCGGTTTTCTATATTTTCATTTTGAGGACGCGAAACCGTGCAACGATTGCGGCAGAGAAAACGCGTTTTTAGCAGATGCGGTGTACCGCGAAAATACAGGAAACGTTCGAAAATTCGAATACGTTAACGATAAAACCGGGCAAAGAAAAAAAACCATTGCAGCTGTACTCGATGAGATTATTTTAATGAAAATCATAATAGAGTATAACGTGCTCTCTCAACGATAATAGATAGAGCGGATGTAAAACTACCGTTGTCAGTGTGTGTGTCATATCACATCGGAACTCGAAACGTATCTCTACTGTTAATACCAAATCGACCGCAGGCAGAAAACAATGAGCTGGACGTCATTCGTCCGAGGAAAAATAAAAAACGTTTTGGCGTTTTAACACTTAGAAACACGATTATTTTGGGAAAGGGGAAGGAAAAAGTCTAGTTTTTTTTTTTTTTTTTTAAACAAAAAAAATTCTCTCCCCGTTTTAGTGTTTTATTTATACCGACACGATAATGTCACATCGGTTAAAAAACGGAAAGGACGTATACAAAATGATTTTAAATCACTTATTGGAAATATGACGATTATTTTTTCGATGACTGTTGTTGTCGAAAAGGACGGAGTTGAAAAAAAAATTAAAATATTCCTCATTTTCGACACGCGGTTTCTCTAGGACGAAAGAATAACACCGTGAGTATAAAATAATAATAATAATAATAATAATAGATGGAAGTGAGGGAGGACAGAATATTATACATTGAAATGTGGTATACGCATAACCTGAAACTTCGTGTACGTCTGTCAGGAAATTGAATTTGGGGTTCGCGTTCAACGATATTCGATTCCCACAAACGCGCGTCCGTCGAAAATGCAAAACGACGTCTATTTCGAAGTCGAAGCTGACCGGCCGTATCTCGATGTGTGTGGACGTTTCCATTTCCGCGTTTCGGAAACGCCACGTCCGAAGTGTAATTATTATCATTTGGATTCTGTGCCGTTCAACGGGTATACGCGACAAACCGTTTTATACGATATTTTTCATTTTTCCGTTACTGACTCACTTGACTGACTGGCCGTTCGTTTACACGATTATTATTATTATTATTATTGTTGCGTGCACGGACATAGTCGTGACACCTCGCACAAATCCGGACCGGTGCTCTGTGCACCCTCCGAAATGTTCCCGCGGCGATTTCGTATTTAATAATAGGGTTAGGATAGGATTACTCGATTGACAATTATACTTGACGATGATTTACAATCGAAATAAACAATTTTTATTATTATTATTATTATTTTTTTTTTTAAATACTCATTGGCTTTAATCAATCGGGTAAATTACGCGGATATAAAATATAATCAAATAAAATAGGAATAATCAACGGATGGTGTACAATTTAATGTTGTATAGGTAAATAGATTTTGTCTGCATCAGTGCTTTCGGTAACTATTTTTTGTGTACACTTAACGTTATTTACACACAATTGTCGTGTTAAAGTTTTTAAAAGAAACCTATTCGATTCACCGCCGGTAAATCTGCTGTATTCCATATCCCTGTGTCCTTTACAGCGTATTATGATAGAAATTAACCACTCTCTGATCGCACGTATACACGCTAACCCCTACTATTTTAGTCTCGATAAATGAAAAGAGTATAAGTGAAAATAAATAACGTTACTCTTTTTTTTTTTTTTAAAGCGTTCGACTAATATTTTTACAAATTCGCCCCCTCATTACACGATTTCTAGAGACCGCCACTGCGTAAGGTATATATATATTATTATACGATGACCCGAATTCCAATAGTCGCTCTAATTGATAATATAAATCAATCGGTAAGAGTAAAAACGTAATAAATAATAAAATTCTGTTCGATAAAACGTCACCGCGGGCACAACGTTTAGATATTCGTAAAACCCTCCCCCCCCCCCCGGTCCAGCTAATATCGAAATACCGTAACACGAAAGATTGAAATATCGTGTTGAAAACGCATCGGAGACTGTTATAAATATCTCCCTCGGCCGCCCGCGCGGTAGCGAGTCACGTAGAAAATATCTCCGGGGCACGGCGCGCGCGTTTCGTGCAATACTACCACACACGCGTTACGAAAAGTCAAACGGGCAATAACTATTTTATTATTATTATTATCGGTGTGTATTATACCAAAAGGTGTTAAGCAGCGTTCGAATTAAAAGGAATTTTTTTTTTCTCATGAAAACCTTTCAAAACAATACTACCAACTCGACGGATAAACCACCGCGGTTGTTTTTTTTTTTTCGCGAACGTTTATTATACGTATACACTACCGCATTTTATAATTATCCAATCATATTGCGATCGTTTATATCAGATTTTTTTCTAATTAATTGATTCTAAAGGCCATCGTTATAAAACTCGCACAATCCGTCGCCTCCATAATATTATTTTATTTGTTACTAAATACGACGCGCACACGTGAACCGGTCCATTACCAGCCGGCCGGTTACGATTACCACTGATACCTCGGTAATTACCCGGATTATTTTCTATTTTAATAATAATTAATTATTATAATCGTTCTGCTTTTTCTCTATGACATACGTACGCACACGCGCACACACAATTACACAACCGCGAAATCGGTGACTATTATTCTTTTTTTTTTCTATAATAATATTAAAAAAAATAGAAAAATTACAAAACGTTTAATGTAAATGTCTTCTTCTTTTTTGTTTTTAACACTGAAACCCCTCGAGGTTTACCTCGTCTCGGGCACCCGCGCTATTTGTCGTTCCGCCGAAAACACGAGTAATGACAGGCCGCTCAAACGATTTCGCGTCATTATATCTATATATACATACGTTTTAAATTATTTCTTTAACGATTTTTCACTTTGGGAAAACGGTCCGCGCTCGCAGATGTGCCGTCAAAAAATATTAAAAGAACACCTCTACACCTACGTAATACTTCTGGGAAACCGTTGAGGAGTCATATTCTTTTTACCGTTAAAAGCCGACAGCCGAGATCTCTTGTTGAAATAACAAGGTGGGGCGTATCGTCGTGTTCTACCGATATACGATAATAACAATAAATACCGACATGCTCAGCGACGTCAAATAAAATAATCTATAAAAAATATGGAATCGTCCGCCGCCACCGTCATGCCGCCCTATCGGCGGCAAACCGCTACGCGTAACGGTGGAACGTCGATAAGTCGAAATGCGATGTTTTTTTTCTGTTCGTTTTGTGCTTTTAGAAGAAAATTTGAAAAAAAAATTCTTTGAGTTTTGTTACCGCGGAGTTTTATCTCTTTGTCGTCCGCGCGCTGTCCGATACCGTAACAACAAGAACGGTAATCGTCAACTAACCGTCCGTACACATTCAGGAACGAAAGAATGTTCGAGTCGTTTAAATAGTTTTTGTTTCGGGCAATCGAGGTTTTCGCGAGGCACCGCGAGACGTCGACTCATCGTGGAGGTCCTGCTGTATTTTTCTGTTTTTTCTGTTTTCCTTTTTTTTTATAAACGCGTCTTAGCCAGGAATCCAATACCGTCGTACTGTATAAAAAAAAAAGAATATTATTTTACGTAGAACGACGGTGTTGTGCGTTACTATACGCGCATTCCTCGGGCACGTATTTATATATATAAAAAAAAAAAAGTACGACGAGAGAGAGAGAAAAAACAAAATGCGGTCGATCGTAAAAATCGACCGGTGAACACAACGACACACGGCTTCGTCTTCCCCCGTTTCCAGCCATCGCCTTACCGTACACAACCACCGTATACCATGTTATTATTATTATTATTACAATACGAACGCGGTAAAACCGTCGTTACCACCACCACCACCACCCGACCGATTGTTCAGAAAATATCACACACTCGTGTACTCCCGAAGAGAACGACGACGACGGCGGCGGCGGCGGCGGCGGGACAATGGACGGGGTTTTCTTTTCTTTTTTCGACCGAGTGAACTATCCGGTAACGTCGCAACAACAGTACGGCGGCGGCGGCGTTCATTCGAAATACAATAACGCGTTTGAAATGCACACGAGACCGTCGTCTACTATGCCAGAGTATTTTTATTTATTTATTTATGAAAATATCAATTTTTGATAATATTACACGAAATGACGCGTGGAATTATCGGATCCGTACGCGAGTACGGTACGCGCGGTCCAAGATAATGTATATTTAAAAACGAAATGTTAAATAATTCGAAATTCCTTTGTCGAAACGTATAATATTAGCAATAACGACCGAATGAAACTGCATAGGGGCTACCTAAAATATCAGCAAATCTTATAAGAAACGAGAATGAGTATGAGGTGAAAAAAAAAAAATCGTAATATTACACCGCCTCGCGCTCGTTTTATTCGAATGCGATGTTTTATCGCATCGCATTCGAATTTCGTATTAACAACAACAACAACAACTGAGTACTATAAAACCAAAAAAAATAAGTGCCAAGCGATATACGAATGTGACGAATTCGTTTTTCAAAATATATTGTGTGGTGTAAAAAGTTGACATAATTCTAATAAATAATCTCTTTTGCGAACGCTAACGTTTTACGCGACTAAAAGAGGAAAGAGGAACGCGTACCACACGGCACATCTTACAATCGGGGATGATTGAGTATTTTTTTGCATATAGAAAAAACTCTTTGACGTCATGTCCGATATGAAAATTCACAATAGTAAGCGATAAGCGAACGCAGAGTGAGGTTCAAAAAAGAAAAACCGAATACTCGGTCTTATAGGAAGAAAAAAATTGTGATCTTCAGGACACGGACGGGAAAGAAAATACTTTAAACCGCCTAGCTTGTGTTTGTACGAGTCGCGAATAAATCCTGCGACGAAAAGCGCGATCCTTCGGGACGAGAGTGTGTCGCCGAGTGATTGGAATTTCGCGTGATTTTTTTTTTCACTCTTCTTTTATCCATTTTAATTTTTTGCGATTGCTTATTTTACGTCCGAACGGTGCGAAAAAAGCATTATTTTCACGGATTCACTGCTGCCACGACATCGGTTTTCATCCGATCGCTTCGGTCTTCAGATCCACTGCCAACAGGAACTGTACCAATATGCATATGAAGTCGATACACTTGAAATGAAAATGGGTATCGACGACGACCTGTTGAATGTATTTTAAAAATATTGCTCGACGTCAAAAAGCGGTCAAAAAATGTGTAACACTTGCAAAAGATCTGTTATAAAAATAAACCTACGCCGTACAGAACTATTCCCAATATTTCTAATAGAACAGAGTCTATAAAAATATTGTGAAGAGTTTCGTCCAGATGCCGTTCACCTTCACAGTCGAGTATTCCTTCTCGTTTCTTGACCCACAACTGTTGCGAATCTTAAGTAACTCGCCTTGTGTTTACAAAGAACATTTTGAGTGGTTTGCAATTTTTTGTTTTTTTCTCCGGTGTCGATAAAACGTGCCGTAACTCGCGTTAAATACACGGTGCAAAAAAAAAAAAAAAAAAAGGAAAAGAAACATCGAAAAAAATGTCTGTTTAATTTTACTATATAAATCCATAACATTCGATACTGTAGTAATAATCGGTATAACGAATAGAGAAAAAGTCCGTTTTTTCTCTAAATAAATTTGTACATTTTATTCGGCGAATAATGTAAATTATTTTCATTCTGGGTGTTTACATCTACGCCCTGTATAATAAACGTTGCGTTATCCTGTTAAAAACGATTGTGCGACAATACCGGTGTCTCGTATATACCGACAAAATAATATGTTGTCATGCATGGAATAAATTACAAAAAAATTAACAATTCGATTTTGTCTTTCCGATCGATTGTCTATGCGTGTATTTTAATATTCGTCTGGATCACAAACAACGAGTCAGAACCGTTAGAACGAATACCGTTGAAAACAATAAAAGAATTTTATTTCGAGAAAACATGTTGTTTCGAAGACCATATTATGTTATTAAGTATTTGTTCAGACACGTTGAGCGATCCTTCACAGGACCCGGACGAAAATAATGGATAATAAATTCTTCTATCGATTTCTAACACGAAATTCTTAATCCTATGAAAATGAACAATAATATTGTGTTCAAGAGCGTATATGGTTAACTGCAGTGATAGACACGCGCAGTTCGAGATTTCTCGAAAACACTGTAATACAAATATAATTTCTCGGATTTCGTTTGTACACTTTTATTACATAAATACGTCACTGTTTAAAAATATCCTCCTAACAATACGAAGGTTTAACAATACGTCGATTGTTCATATAATATTACACATACGATAAACGTTAAAACGTATTGTGTATGAATATATTTCGATTACAATATAATAATAATTCATTCCTGTTTCGTTTTGAACTCGATAGTGACATTGGAAAAACAAAATTTGTTAAGCGTGTATTTTTAACGTGATATTCGATTAAATAACGCCAATGCTATTACACAATAATACGACGTAAAAAAAAAAAAAACAATTTAATAAAATCTCTTTTGGTCTGTATTAATACATATGAAAAAAAACCACTCCCCTATGATTACTAAAATCGCGTGTAAAGCCCAAAAAAATTTATGATTAGTGTTTTAAAGGTAAAAATCGCCTTATAACAAAATAATATAGTGACTAATAGTTACATTATAAAACGTTTACTTATACTTGTCTAAAATCAATTGGTTCAAGTATTATAATATACTGCCGTATATACGCAAAACGATTTTCAAACTTATATTTACATAGATAACTCACGTAAGTGAGTTGTTGGACATTTTAAGTGTCAGACTTCACGGCGTATATACGATCGATCATTTGTAAATCAATTGCGTGAAATACGATTTAAAGGCTTTTAAATTTTTACAAGTTAATAAAATACTGTGACTCGACATAATATGTCAGAAGAAACTCGATATAATCTCTTTTAAATTTCGCATTCTTTTTTTTTTTAATAATAATAATAATAATTTTCAGACGTTCCAAGTGTTCTATATGTTTTGTTCCCGTCCTTAAACGCAACGTCTAAAATTCGTGATTTTCGAATTCGAAATTTCTGTGATAGACAGGTCGATTTTTATTTTTCATTTGTAAGAACAAAATTTTTCACACGACACGGGCTTGTCGATTTGACATTTCAATTCCCATGGAAATCGCGCTACCACTTTATAAAAAGAAAAAAAAATGATTTTTAATATTGTTGTAATAATAAAATATTTATTACCAATAACTAGATAATAATACCGAGTGTATTTTAATGTCTTAACACATGTACGCATCGATTACACACATACACACAGTATAAACTATTATTTTCAATCAATTAAATCGTAAATTATAATATATTTTTATATACGACCATGTGTTTCTTTATCGTATTCGTTACTTAACGGCGGCTTCGTAATATATAATTTTTTTTTTTAACGTCCATTTATAATAAAATATAATATATATTCTTCGATAAACAATTCCGAGAAATAATGAAACGCGGCTGCGATAGTATAATATTTATACATTTTTATGCAATAGTTATTTTATTATTTTTTTTCCCGTTGGACCGCCGATAATCACGATCTCCGATGGTTCTAGTAAAAAAAAAAAATTCTATTACGGTCTGTCAAACTCCAGCCGACATTACAGTTGAAATGAATTTCAATATCATAAAACGTATTGAAAACGTACTAGTTGATAGAAAGATATTTTTCGGTTATAACACGCGAAAAAAAATTCTAATGTTATGGAAATTACTGATCGGAATTATGTACTATTATTGACTTTATACCGCGCAAATTTAAAGTAATAATAAATAAGTAACACGATTTATATTTAAATAATTATTAGGACTCCGGTGGTTGGTATAGTTTTAGTTTAAAAAGTAGTTGTAGTGAGACACGAATTTCCATATCTTATAGCCTAACGTGCTGCAGGTATGTGAAATTTGATTTCGCCGCGTATTTAGAACATTTTTATTATTATTATTATTAAATTTGTTTACAATCTACAATAAATAATACAAAAAGTAAAGTTGTTGAACATTAATTTTGGACATAGGATTCACGTGATTAGAAAAAATACCCAATAGTGATACTACTCTAGAGTTATGTTAGTTATGTAAAAATTATTACGCGTATTTTATTGTGTTTTCCGCGGAGAACGTATTGAAAATAGTGTTAAGTTAATAACGTACTATTACCTAAACCGATGATGTTCGCATTCGTCGACCTATCGGCTGATTTTCAAAAAAGTTGAAGTATTAAAAACGAGTTTAAAAAACTATCTTTTACCAAAGGTGTTGCACAATATACAAAAATAAATCGTTAAACGAATAGTGATACAAAATAGAACAAAATAGATCTCGTCGATAATCGAATATATCGGAAATTATAACCGAAGAAAAGACTACAAAAGCGGCCGTTATATATCAGAAAAGACCAGATTATTACTGTGTATTTTAATATAATATGTCCCGAGGGATGTCTTTGACGGAATTTGTCACGATGATTCGAGAAAATATTTACTGAAAATCGGCGTGGAATTTTATTCGAAAATTTATCCGGCGGAGTCTTTAGTAAATAATTAAACGACACTCTTGCGGTTAATTTAACACGCAAGAACAATCCACTAATTTAAATAAAACAACGCGAAATTTTGCATTTTTGTGAACTATGGCATATCTAATGAGGCGTAAGTTAGTTACGAATTGCTAATCGTTTATTCTGTTGTCTACGTATAGAAAACAAAAAAAAAGACGACAAAAGACGTGTTAAATTGTTTTTTAAACCGACGGACACTTCGCACTTAATAAATATAAAATAAACTATTATAATAATAAAATACGGACGACGCGTTTTTACCGACCGTTACAATGTACACGATACAGTCTCGCAATGATTGACAAGAAATAAAATATTATACACATATTATATACTTTGTGTGATCAACGATGCGTGTATTACAAATACGATGTTCATTAGTCATTCGATGAGTCGGCGTGTATTCTTGTGGCATGCGCACGTTTTATATGAGAAGATATTTGAAAAATTAACCGACGAGAGTGATCCGGTTATCGCGTTTATCGGTAATAATAACACTAATAGTATTAAAAATCGCGCGTCGAGTATATGACACTTTTATTGAGCCGTCGTCGTTGATACGCGCGACGAAAACTTGAAAAAAAAAAATAAAATAAAATAGTAGAGAGCCGCGGGGTGTTGTGTCCCAAGTGAATTACTCGAATCAAATTATGTTATTAATTTCATATATAAAACGATTCCGAACGGGGTTTCGTTGTAATACGATTTGTCGGAAAATTTTGAAAACGGCAATAACGAAGAATTGTGATTTAAAGTTTAATTCAATTTTTTTTTTTTTTAATACGATTCAAGCAACGCACGGCCTACGTCGCGTACAATTTTCAACCCTTAAAACCAAGAATTACCTCTTCGACTAGCCCAAAATTGAAAGAAAATTACATGTTCGGTGTAAATCTCATCACTCCGTTGTTAAAATACATTTAATTCTCAATAAATTACAAACGTTTAAAAAATACAATTTCTACTATTTTACCGTTCGCGAATCTCGCGACTCCGTGAGAATTAAAGATATTTAAAAAAAAAAAAACAGCTCCGTTATTATAATGTATCTCGTGTAAAAAAAAAAAAAAAGTCGGCGTCTTGAGTGTACAAATACGATTATTTCTCCGGTGAAACACGGTGGTTTTACGTAGCAAACGCAATTTCAATTCTCGAACATTCTTTCGGTATTTTCGCGGCACGCCGCGCCTAACAGCTGCGCGTCATGTCGGCCCGCGTCGTTCCCTTTGCGCCCGTGTAACGGCGTCCTCCAAAAGGTTCAATCAATCGACAATGAGTTGTAAGAGAACTTTGTCAGAAACGGGAAACGAAAATAAATACGAATTGAATGAATATTTATTTTTTTGTTTCCCGAAAATTCCTACCCATCCCGCGGGGAAAATAAAGCGCTCGTCGTACTACTTATATACGCGTAATCGATCGCGTTCCGTAATAACGGATTTGAAAAAATAAGACTACGAACTTTTCGACTACCGCGATAATTCTATATAATCTCGACGACGCGTACAAATCACGTCGGATCGTCGTGGCCTGGTAAATCCGTTTTGTCGTACAACAATAATAATAATAATAATAATAATAATAATAATAATAATAATAATTGACACAAAACGAGCGCATTTGTCCGGCGCGCGACGTGTGTCCGTTCTCACGTCGTACACGCGAGCCAGCCGATACGATTATTATTAGGGCCGGCAGACGCGCGCGCGCGCGCTCCACACTCGGGAAAAATAATAATATATATCCATCGCTCATGTTATTATTTACGAACGACGGCCGCGGTGTATAACAAATTGTGCGGGCGACTATATCGTCGTATAATATTTATACTACGTAATATATTATTTCACCTGGCGCGAAGCCGTTTTTATAAAACGCGTGTAACGGGTGTAATACGACGACGACGACGACGACTGGCACGAGACGGGGTGTGAAATGTAATATGTACAACAAGCCCGGCGCGGTTAGGAGTACAGTGTGTATACAAATAAAAAGCGGCGCGTGTACGGTCACGGGCGAGAGAAATAAAACGACGACGACGACGACGACGACGACGTGATAAATGATGAGCGAAACAATATATTATAATAATATTGTATTATCGGGATGCGCGAGTATCGGCTACGGGACAGGCCGACGACGAGAGATTTTTTTTTTGACGGAGATTTCAAAACGGGTTGACCTCGAAGCCCACCTTCGTCGGGCCGACACCGTGTGTAATTTTTTTTTCTTTTTTCCTCTATCTTTGATCCGTCCATCCATCTATCCGTCTATAATATCTCAGCAGCAACAGCAGCATCGCGTCAGTCTTTCATCCGATTCTCGTGTGTGTGTGTATTTTAGATCGACGAAAAGTACGCCGGCAGGCGAGTAATAGAAATTCCTCTCGTCCGGACGGACAAATTGGACGTCGTCGTACACGAAACGACGTGTGAGTTTGTCGAGGAGAACTGCGCGCGGGTCGTCCGCACGAAATACAATTCGCCGACGGCAACACTTGGACCCGAGGAACTGTCAATACATACAACTCTCTCCGCCATCGCTATATTTTATAGTCCTCTGACTCCGACTCCTTCTTGCGTCCAAGCCCGTGTTTGCGAAAAATTCGTGTCCTCTTCCAGCCGAAAAAGAAAATTGTGTTTTGATAGTGCCCGATTGTTTATTCAATTTGTACTCCGCACGAGGCTGAAATCGGTCAATACGGCTCAAACGACACGCGACACGTGAACGCACGATTATTTCGATCACTTGATTCTTTCTGACGTTTTCACGCGTTATACGCAAGTCGCTCGATTGGAACAGGAGTCTGCTCGCTCTCCGGTTCCGTACGCAAAAATTACTAATTTTCATTATCGAAAAAAAATATTTCATTACACGTGGGAAACGTAGGAGTGATGATGAGTCAAGTCGTTCGGAGCGAAAAGAAAACTGAAAGACGAATTGTACACGCGTTACCGCGACGAGTCACTTATCACGCAAAATTCATTCCTTTGACTGCGCACACTACGGTGCAATGGGAATCGGTCACAATTATCTCGCAAATGCCGAATATATCGGCGGCGACAAGATATGCTATATATCGATACGTACCCGTACGTAACGCTGGATAAAAAATTTTAAAATAACTTATATAATACGGAAACACAATCTACGTAAACACGTCAGTCAGTCAGCGTATATATTATATATTACATGAGTAAATCCAGCGTGACGGTAGTGGCGTAAAAAATAAAAAAGCGTAGCGTTCACGTCAGTTGTAGTAATATTACGAGTCCGCCCATTGAATTCGTGTATTTTCTTCGGCCAGGCCTACAGAGCTAGAAAACGATCAGATCGTATGTGGTGTAAATAGATCGGACGCGATATGATAAGATTACACATTTGTAATTTTTAAAAACGTCGGTTGTATAATGACGAATATATAAGCGAAAATCGCCAAGATTTTTTTTTTAACAAAAACTTTTTTTTTGACGTCGTGAAACGTTACCACTGCTATATGCTCGCTACTGCGTTGCCGGCTTTCGTTCGAATCGTTATCGTTCCGATTATTATTATATTTAAATTATCGTCTTTCCGACGGAATCCGTGTGGATTTGTGTTTTGCGCTGCGTTGTTACCTACCTTATTTAAATGACATAAACACGCGTTCCTGTTTTGTGTGTAAATCGTATATGTGTACTAGAAATACGTAAAATATGTGTTTTCAATTTACTATCGAGGAATGTGACATTGTGATTTTCGTTCGTATTATCACCACTTTAGATTCTCCGGCAAAGCGTGCATTAAACTCCGCTTGGAATCCTTTGATAATGAAATTATAATAGCAAAAACTCTAAACAATTTTTTACAACGCTCGCAACGGCTCGTTATCACGTTTTTTCCATCTCCTCAGAACGATTTACCGAAATAATATAATTTCATGTGTATTTTAACGCGTGCGTAACGTCGAATGGCCAAAATACGGAAACGTGTTTCAACATTCTGGAATTTCGTTCGATGTGGTTGCAGCAGACGCGCGGCGTAAATAATAATAATAATAATAATAATAATAATAATAATAATAACAAAAAATAAAAATCGGAATTATAAAAATAATATTCACACGTGACGAACACGTATTTACACGCGAACTGTGCACCACCGCGGTGCCGAACACGAAATCCGAAATCGTTTCCTCCCCCGTAAATCGTTTTGTGTCCCACGCGAGTTTCACACGACACGCTGGGAAGTTAATATTTGACAAAAAAAAAATAATAATATTAAAAATCGCGATACATTACGTGTTACGGCGTTATTATTTATTATTATTATTAATTTTCAACGCGACAAATTATTATTCCCACGGGCGTACGAACCCGAGAGTTGATCACGCAGCACAGGTGATAACGTCCAAGTCCAACGAATAGCTGCTGCGGCCAAATCGTCACCGAACCGTTGTGCGTATTACCGTCAGTGTGTGTGTGGGAGAGGGGAACGAGCGGAGAAATCGCGTTATACGCGTAATTAACCGCCTCGTCGTTTCCCGCGCCGATAAATTTATGAAAATATACAAAAAAAGTAAAAACGAGAAAAAAAATGACGTTTAACGACGAACACGCGTATTTGTCGACTACTGAAAACACTCGGTAATAATATGTCGCGTCTATCGTCAAATACCGCGGCGAAAAGAGATTTTTAGAGTTTCTAAAAAACGAAACGACGAGATGTTTATGTGTATTGTCCCCGCAGGAAAAAAAAAAAAAGGAGAACGGCTCGATATGTGCGAAGGAAAGCGACATTGAACGAAGTCGCCGTCATAAAAATAATGTCGGAGCGTAATTTTATTTTTGTATTTTACGTAAAGTTTTTTTTTATAAAATCAATAATTTTCGACGATTTTTTTTTTTTTTTTAATATACGAAAAACCACACGCGAGAAAATTCCTAAATTGAATTGGCACACCCTATACACCGTTTAACGACTGCTAACTTTATTTCGTTATATTATTTATCAAAACTTACTGAGCGCTCGTCGAGCAGTGGCACCGAGAAGGAGACTGACGGAACTATTTTCGAGACAACCCGACATAAAAGATCGACTCAATACTAACGATTTCATACGACGTGTCCATAAACAAATAACAGTTGCTAAATCGATTTGCTAAAGCGTTTTTATATTATTCGTGGAATACGAGGACATTTCGCGCATTCATTGGTTACCGCTACGTATAATCATTTGGAAAATAGTTCGTGTACACGTTCATTGCACGAGTATAGTTAATTTTATTACTAATTGTATAATTACTATTTAAAAAAAAAACAGTTACATATTTAATTAAACGTACGGTTTTTAAGCGCGTTTTTTTTTTTTTTAATTATCTATCGATTCGATCCGTGGTGATGTGAAAATCGAAACGAATTGAAAATGGGGGTGCGGCTCATCGTCGGCCGCCTCGGTGTAATTACGTGCGTTGTAATAGTGACGAGTTCAAATAATACTGGCGAAGACGAGAAAAAAACAATCAGGCGGATTATTACGACGACGACGACGTCGACGAGAAGACGTCTCGGGTCCAGCCACATCGATTGTGCGTATTATAATATTATGTATTGTGTGTACGAGTCATTAGCATTTTAATGATTGTTTTTCCAGTAGAAAAATAACGAGAAATTCGTCCGCGCTTCGTACAACAACATTTATATACACATAATACGCAATTAACATATAAATGAACATTTCGTGAAATCCGTTTGCGGAAATTGGCACGCGCGTTTTATAATTGTGTGCGTGTGTTTGCGTGTATAGGCGATGCATACCTGTTATAATTTATACGAAAAATGTATTAATAACGCGGACTTTGAATAAAACGACCGAGACGTTAAAAAAAAAAAAAATGTCAATCACATAACAAATTGTACGCCGTGAGTTCGCTTTCTCGCCTTCACCGTTCTGGTTGTACCCACTTGTGTCTCGTCTTATGATTTAATAAAATGAAAATGAAAATTATTATCTCCTCATCCGCAAAAACGATTGATTTCCGCCGCAATGATAATAACATTGTTTGTTCGAATACGAATTTTAAAAGCGATTCGATGATCGAGAAAATTTGAAACGAAACGACGTGAAATTCGATTGATTTCTATTGGTACAGCCACGTAACACCACGTTGTTGCTGTACACGAATTCGGCGCGAAAACGCCGTTAAATATTACGAATTAAAAAATAGTATTAAAACGTCGTGACGAGTTTCAAAAAAAAAAAAAACCTACTACCGACGTCTGTATCTAAAAAAAAAAAATAATAATAATAATGATGATAATATTTAACGAAATTTAATTGAAAAATCGTACGTTAAACAGCATCCGCGGCAGTTATTCGACTTTCACCGCGCGGTTAGTTTTTTGCTTTCTACAACGAATAAAGCTGTATAAATACATTTTATACACACACACACACACACACACACACACGCGCGCACGCGTGTATGGATCACGCAAGATCACTTTGGATGATAAATTATACGTTAAACGCTATAAATACACACGCGAGCTGCGAAATAATTATTACACGCGCGGTTTTAATTTCGAATGAAAGAAGATGAAAAAAAAACCCCCGCAACGCTCGTGCTAAACACTATCACGACGACGACGACGCGTTTATCACTGTACTATTTTTTTTTTTTAAACCGCGCCAATCCGTTTAGTTTATTTCGACGAAATACCGAAAATAAGTCGAAAATTCGTACACAGAAAAAAAATTTTTTTATGGTGGTCATTCTCTATGGAAATAATACAATTTTTTTTTTTTTGTAAAAATTTAATGTGATAATAATAAAAAGAAGAATTGTGACAGAATTGTCGAGATTTTGTTTTCAATGTACAGTTGAAATAACACGTAACACCTATTTGTTGTACGGAATTTTCAACACTTAAAACTAAACAATATCTTTTTTTTATGACTTAAGTAGCTCTTAATTTCGAGACTTCTATTCTTTTTTTTTAACTATATATTGAGAAAACAGCTGTTTATTTTTCGATTTTTACACCCGTATTTGAAACCGTACTGGGAAAGTCGAACGACGTTTTAAAGTCAGTACGTATTACGACTATAGACCATAACGAGTCGCGACCCCGGAACGTAACGCGCGTGACGAGATCTTTCTCGTCGAACACTTTGCACACCGGTAGAAATAAATAATTTTTAAAACCAAACTGCGGCTTCTCTCAGAATCTAATAATAATAATAATAATAATAATAATAATGCACTTGTGTGTTTTATTAATATCTCAATCGCGTTCCGGACTGTGGAAGTACTTATACCGCGCGAAGTCTCTCGTCGCTCCCACAATAATCTTCTCGCGCGCGCCCGCGTAATATTTTCTCACCTGAGCACGTTCGCACTCGTGCGCACGTCAAATACACGTACTGATATTTGAATACACACACGGCCGTGTAATAACACGCGATTCTCCAGAATCTCTGTGCACCACCAAACGATAATATTTGTATACGTAAAAAGAAAAATGAACTTAACAGTGCGACCGGTACGGGTTTACGCCCTTCATTCAGGGTACAGTCCGCCGAGATATTTTCCGCCGACCGCGTACGACGGCGTGTGTGCCGCGGACAATGTGTTTTTATTTATTTATTTATATTAACACAAAAGGGGGACGTACCGAAGAATAAAAACGAAGCGACGGTGACGGGGGCGAAAATAAAAAATAAATCGTGTTTACTTTTTATTATTATATATATATATATATGCATAACAATACGCGTCACTACACAGCCTCCACAATGGTACACGCGCGCGAGCTGAACCCGGCTGAAAGGAAAAAGAGATTCGTATCTCTTCGGAGCGGGGCGAGGACCGCGATTGTTCGGGAGACGACGACGACGACGACGGTACAGGAGACATTGGTCCGCGTCGCCACACATGGTTATAATATTGTAATAGTATACGAGCAAATAAATGTACACACACGGAGTGTTCAGCGGAAAGGGTTCATGAGGATTTAACCATCCCGCATCTATGAAAAATCGTGATCGTACAGTGGCGGTTTTCACTGTACTCGAGAAACACTGCCCTAACACGAATCGACCAAATCGTGTAAACCGATTTGCACTCAAATTTGGCTCCGGTCCGTCAAAATTATTCACAAACGGGGTAATCGAGATTAGGTCTCCAACCGTAATTCATCACTGTTTTTGTTTTTGTTTTTTTTTTTTTTTTTTTAATTCACTTACGCCTCTTGTCGTATAAATGTATTGCTTTTTGTAATTGCTTGCGAATTGTTGGTAATATCGTTACGAAACGATTACTTTTGTAAAATATCTTACGATTCGATTGAGATTTCGCGTCGACAATACGTTACGTTTCATTCGCGCATTTATCAATTCAATAATTAAAAACAAACAAAAATGTAGTTCATATTTTATACGTTTTAAAGAAAACGTTGATACAAACGTACTGATCCGTTGTAAATCGATCGATTAGGATTTTTTATGTAAAACAATATTGATCCAAAAAAAACGTACGTACACAAGATATACACCGTTGGATTGATGCTGCGCGTGTATACGACGTATTTACGGCCCCCCCCCCCCGTATGTGAACGCGTACGAGGATTTTTTATAAATTTGCATCTCATTCTCCGCAGCAGGTCCGCCGTATATAAACGCACGTTGCACTCCCGCCGCACGAGCCCCGTCAATCATTCCCCCCGGGACACGAGATCGAATCTCCGTCGGTATTTCTTCTGTGCGCCTTCATTTCTTCTCGTTTTTCCTTCTCCTCCCGTCGACGATTAACACGCTATTACGGATCAACAGCGGTTTTTTTCTTGTTTTGTCTTCGCACGCCGATGATGATACACTACTCAATCGCGTTAAATCGACGCGATAAAACATTCTCGTCTATTGCCGTCGATTTCGCGCGACAATCAAATCTCACGATAAACCCGCTCGCATTCGTCTAAACCGGATATTTTCAATTGTACGTAATCGCGTTCGAATTTATCGGTAAAAAAAAAAAAAAACCTTTGCGCCGTCGTGTGTTTTACCGCCACGCTTAATAGCGGCCGGGCGTGAAGTATTCGAATAAAAATTTTATACGTCAAACGTGAATACGTTCTTTTTTCCCGAACAACGGTTGTGACGAAATTTCCATTTGTGATGGTAAGAATAATGCGCGTTATCCGACGACGATTATTAAATCGCCCGTAAGTGGGTATTTCGAAAGTATAGCGAATCTCACGCTTTTAGGATTATATAAAAAAAAAAAAAACCCATTGAAAAAATTATTATTCTAAAAAACGATTAATCGTGTGATGACTGTAATCATATTGGTAGAAAACTACGACAGAGAACTACGTGCGGAAAAATAATTATTTGACGTATCTACGGTAATTAGCTCAATACACGCAAAAATCATTACACTTTTGTGTTGAAATTCTCGTACAACTTTAATCAGAACGATCATCGTGTTCGGTATACTTTGACGATTTAAACAATGTAAAATTCCAGATAGAGACCCGGTGTCTGAGAAACAACGAATAAACTCGTTTAGAATCGGCAATGTAGTGACAACGCGACCGGAATGCCTTTTGAAGTATTCGAATAAAATATTTCAAATATTATATGTTTGCTTTTAAATATTCGAATACCTATATTGCCCGAACGGTTTTTCGTTCGTTTTTTTCCCCCCGAATAAAAGCGTATTCTTTACAAGTCTTACTCTACGTTTCTAAGTGTCACACAAAAAGAAAACCGTTGCTTACTTTTTTTTTTTTTACATTGAAAATAATAAATAATGTGACGTTCCCCCACATGATGAGCTTAGCGCAAGTGTGATTTCGGCAAAACTATTTGCTTCTTTATAAATACGTTATTCTATGTACGTGTGTAGAAAGCGTTATGAGTCAAACAAATGATTAAGGTATGTGTTAAGAAAAAAAAACAATTATAAATACGAATTTCACGCGTATAACGCGTTATAGAAATAGACCGAAATGAAAAGCGTTTCGTAATGTACGCAGTTGAAAGAGCAAAAAAAAAAAATCATCTCATTCTTTGTTCACGCGCGTCGTTTCAGTGCCATAAACATTTTTTTTTTTTTTTTGTTCGCGAGTAGTAAATGCGATCAGCCAGCTTCATATAAGACCCCGGAAAAATCACCAGTTTCGGGATTACTAACACTCCCCCAGCAGAGACATATTCTGTCTTCCTATTGACGATCACGTTTTTGTCTTCCGAAATATATATTAATTCGTTAAACACTATAAGCGGAATTGATTAAATACAACCGTTTATTACGATCGCGTGTGTGTCGAGACGCGCCGTTGAATATTTAATGTAATTTTCGTGGACAACAAAAAGAGAGAAAAAATGGCCATAACGACATCACGTTATACAAATAGGGATCAGACAAACGCGGAGACCAGACCCCAAAATCAATCGGCCGTTACAGACTCGCCATCTCGACGTATAACGTGTTATATAAGAACGAAATTATTTAAGTTGGGGCAGCTCTTTCTGGCCCTTCTCTTTCTCTACCAAAAAAAAAAAAATCGAAATTTCGCGTTGCAAAAAAATAAATACAGTCTGTCTCCAATACACTCGCAATATCGGTTATTATAAATTATTAGTTTCCTAAAATCATAATTTTTAATAATTAAACTGCAGGAGGATACGTTAAATGTTGACGCGCGTTTTTGGAAATATAATAAATTCTTTTCGAAGCATATTATATGAAACGCGGTGACGGGTTTGCTACATATAAGCACAATCTGCACTAATCTTCCCGTCAAATTTTTTGAAATCATAATATAAGCTGACGACGAGTGCCTCTAAATATGTTATTATTTTTTTTTTAATTTCTTTCGAAAATTATATATATATATATAAATGTTAACTATTAAACAAGTTGACGAAAAAAATTGTTTTCCTAATTTATCAGCGGTTCTCAAACTTTTGAGTTTCATGCTCCCTTTTATAATATTATAGTAAGTCGTTCCCTCTCTATTACATCGCGTAGTAGAGATATAGTATACAAGGCTACCGGTAACGAAATGTACAAACTTCAGGAGTACACCTCAAATGCTACAAAAAAAAATAATAAATATCCTTTTCACTGTGGTCCGATTCTCAAAAATATAAAGTAGAAATTTCATTTTTTTGTTTCTTTTTTTTACTTTGAAAAAAACCTAGGTAATTTTTCTCCTCCGACTGGCCATATCTCAGGAACTTTTTTGATCCTATAGCGAATTTGAAAATTCCATTTAAAAAAGCTCACGCGATTTTCCAGATCGTACGCAAAATAATGTTCCGCAAGCAACGTTCCACCAATATCGTTTTCGCAAGCGTAATCCTAACATTTAAAAATTCGAAAATGTCTAAAATTTAAAAAACAAAACAAAATTGACTTCTATCTAACGATTTTCGTCATTCAGCGGTGTGCAAATTTCTAAAAAAACTTACGCACCCCGAGTTTGAGAATTTTTGATCTACGGGTATGCGTGTATTTTCGTTACACATATTGATGATTGATGATGATGATGATGTAATTGTAACGTAACGGTATTCCGTGTGCGGAAGAAAAATAAACGTCCGTCCCAAAAACATTATTTACATATTTTAACGAATTGAATGAATGCTTGAGAATACAAAACACGAATTAAACACTTCGGATATGGGATCGCGCGAATAACAAATCTATAGAAATGTATAAAGATTTTTTTTTTTTTTCAAACGGTTTAAAAGTGATTTATACCGCGTTTATATTAACATCGCAGCGACTAAATCGCATGTCTGTGTGTTATATTGTGCGCGTCCAGCGTGAATTCAATGGCAAACGCGTATAAGTGAAACGCGGCTATAAGAGAAAAGACTATTCTCTTATGGGTGCGAGAAATTCCACGTCGGTACAGCAGCCGAACAAAAATCCGTATAACGTCCTGTTGCAGGACTTTACGCGCGTCTCGTCGTACTGTTTTCCACTTTTTATAATAATTGGCGCGAAATCCTTTACACGCTCGTTTAATTTATATCGCTTTTTCCATTGTTTTTGCGAAATAATTTCCGCCGCGTATTCGTGTACCGGCGTTATATTATTACGTACGTGTGTGTATATATATATATATATATATATAAATATTGTACGAAAGAAACGGAATAAATTAGAATTTCTCGTCCCAATCGTTTCTCCCATCTGCGACAATATGTTAAAAATAAAAATTATTTCATCGAAACGTCTCGTTTCAAGCGACCAAATATACGATTTAAAAAAAAAAAATACGAATAATTAATATTCCTCGAATTTATTATGATTTATATACGAAGAGTGTATTATATTATAAACACGCGAAGTTTTATTTCTGTTTAAATATTTTGTAAATTATAATAAATTAACGGTATAATATATAACCTAATCGATTAGTTTATCGGCCGTGCGTGAAAATGTGCGCGTATCGGAACACATCCTATACGCGCAATTATTGCGAAATCGCCGTAATGATAAAAAAAAAATGTTTTTTTTTCTTCTTCTATTTTTAACAAATAGGAAACGATAGATGAGATGAGAATATATTTTATTAGAAAACATAATTATGACGACGTTCGAGTCACGATAAATATTAAAGTACACGATTATCGTCTATTGCGCTACACACGTATCATAATTTATTTCGCTGCGCGTACAATCATAATGTGAACGTATATTTAGTAAGGAGAGTGATCCCCTCCCCCCTTCGACCGTATCATTTTAATTTTTTTTTTTTTTACTCGAGTGTCTCTCGACGTAAATCTTAATTTGTTTCGATTGTATATTTGACGACAATTATAATAATATATTTTTATATAATATCTACAAATTATTAGTATTATATGCACTATTTTTTATTTATGTTATATAATATTTTACTACGTAGAAATAAAATCGATGAGCGGATTTAATGATTGCATTGCGTCCGCGGCAACGTAATAAACGCAGCTATTACAAAAAGACGTAAACACAGCGACTGTTGAGGAAATCATCGACGAACATAATGATTGTCGTTGCCTCGGGTATGCTTAATTTTGAGTTATATAAAGTAGGTCTTTTTTCAATTTTAATACATTAAAATATTTTTATTTTAAAATATTTTAATATTTAAAGTGTAGCGGTATGGGAAAATATCTTTAAAACACCCGCGTGAAATTATTCCTAGACAAGTCATTGCAGTAAGACATCATTTGTTCGGTATGAAAACAATATTAATTTTTTCCTCGTCAATTACGCTTGAAATTATACGGGATGAAGAGAAGAAAAAAAAATTGTCTATTTTTCGTGTGTGATTTGTTCAGGTGTGGAATAACCTCGGAACTTCGTTACAGGAAATCGATTTTATGTATAGGTACACGTACGGGAAAAGCGCGTTCATCGAACGAGGTCCAATGTGTACGCGCTGCAGACTCCGCGCGCGACGGGGTTATCTCGATGTGTACGATAAAAAAACAAAAATACGTATTATTTCTCAGTAAAATCTGTTACACACACACACATATATAATATGCTTACGAGACTTGCACGAGATAACACGCGATTCTACCGTCTTTATAGAATTATTCGTTTATTATTATTATTATTTCCTTTTCCACGGGATTTAATTTCATTTTTTGATATTTTACGATTATTTTTTTAATATTTTATTTTATTTGCGAATTAAAACAAATCCCTCGTGTTTCTTGAATCTCTACGCATACCCACATTTCAAAGTATGTCTGGGAGAAGAGTTTAAAAATAAAACATAAAGTCCCCGTTGTAAAAATTTTTAAATAAATAATAAGTAATAAATTAAATAAAACACATACTTATATAATACTTGTTAATCAAATAATGAAGAATTACTCGTCGAATAATATAGAACTCGTTTTATTTCGATACGTATTAAAATATTTAGAAAACGGAAAACGTATTTATAAAAATACTTTTTTTTCAAAGAGTTCGACGAGCATTTACAATTATTCGGGTATTCTATTTGTTAACTGCGTGAGCATATTTATAGCTAAATCATTTAGAGTACGCTTGACGCTTCTATGATTTTCATCAAAATAATTTAGAAACCGAAATTTTTTCACACGAAATAAATGACAATTTTACCGGTTTTTTTTAAGAAAAAGTAAAAAGTAAATGTTTTTAAGCGTTTAAAAGATACGATTTATACCATTGGAGTTTTTTTTGTTTTTAATCTCGTAACTCCTCAAGAACGAAACATATTTAAACATTTCCGTTATTGTACGGAAAATATTGTAAAATTCGGTGTTTTAAGGTTACAGACAACATCGACCGAGCGCAATAATACTTACTTTCCTCGGTGCGGTGGTCCTGTTGCAGTAGCAGAAGGAGGAAGAAAGTGTTTTTAACTCGCGGTGAATACGTCACAGTCTACACCAGTGGTACTCAACCGGCGTGTCCGCGACGTGAAAAAAATTTTGTTTACACATGTTTTACGTGTCGAACCGATTCCTTTTTGGATTTCTTTGCAAAAAAAAAAAAAAAAAAAAAACGTATTTTGTTCCGTTTTTCAACATCGTGTACAACGCGCGTGTGAAACGGCATTTTCTACATTGGGATAATAACAAAAACCAAATGAAAAGAAGTAAAAAAACGTTCTACGCTCAAAGATATTGAAAGTTTTCCGACCACGCGAATCGAACACCTGCGCGTTCAGTTTTTCGCCAATCACGAGTACGATCGCGCACTGATTATTATACGTTAATAACATTTAAATACCTACCTTAAACCGTTTGAATCGTAAATGATGTAAATTTATAATTTTTTTTTTCTCAACGCTAATTGTTATTATTTTTCTCAATTGCCCGTTAAACGTTTTAAGCGTTTTTCCGGACGTCCTAAACCAGGTCGTCTTCTCCGTACAAAGATAAGAAAAAGTGGATGAAAACCACTGGCCTATTACGATCTCGGCGAGAGAGATGAAAAAAACCCGATATTATAATCGAATACTTATTTATTACAAATACGACACCGACACAAGAATAAATCGTTTTCGGATTATTACGAATTGTGTTGGAATTTGTTTTCATACTTTTCCTGTACGCGTGTCGTCCGGCCGTATATAACACGCGTACTATTATTGTGGCAAAATCACCGTGTCAGGGAGACAACGGAGGGCGGTAAAAACGACGGTAAAATGAAAACCACACCCACTCGACGACGGTTTTTGTGAAATTTCCGATTGTGTTTAATATTATTATATTATAGTGGCACAATATGAAATGTACGAACGATACGCTTGTCGCGCGCGCGCGGTAAACGATTAAATAATATTAGCCGGGGCTGATTATGGGAGGAAAAGAAGAGAAAAAAAAAATCACCGGTGCCGCACAACCGAAATTGTTGTATACGTTTTTATGTTATTGTATCGTATCGAAATTATGACAACGCGCGCGCGTGCGCGAGATTTTCCCTCGTTTGCCGTATTATAATGTAAATAATAATAATAATAATACGAACGGCGGCGTGTATTGAAATTTCTGTATGTTTTTTTTTTTTTTTTGTGAAGATTTCTTTCGTCTCGCCCGTGAAAACGTCGTATAAAAATTCCCGTCGTCGTCGTTATTTGTCGCGCGCGCTAGGAGGAGCCGGCACAGACGCCCACAACGGCCGGCCGTGCGCGAAACGGCATTTGTAATAATAATAATAATACGAATAATCGGACAATATCGCATACGACGTTCTTTTTCTCGTCGTCACACGATAATTCATTTTTCGCGCGCCGGTAATATTTCTGCGCGTACCGATACCGTATAAATATTATCAATCCTATATTCGTATAGACGAGAATCGAATCCGCGGTCCTAAAATATATTATAATAAAATATAAGAAAAACGTATCGTTTTCGCGTGATTATATAATATTATCGTACCGGTCAGGCGCTTTTTAAAACCGGGGCCCGGCAAGCCGCCGACCGATGTTTTTAATCGATCGAATCCGAAGTATCCGGCGGCTAAAACGATGAAATCATCTCCCGAACGGAGATTCGTTAAAACTCCTATTCGAAAATCAAATACCAGAATTTCCTAAAAAAAAAAAAAACTAGTGTTAAAACTTAGGTTTTGACCTTGTCTATGAGCCTATATATATATATATTACGTTTTAACAGATCGAGATAAATAAAAGCCTATATTATAATACAGAATTGTGTGTAGCACACGCGTTACGAGATAAAAGCCGATAATTATAAAAATATAATATTCTCGGACGCGATAAAGTGTACTCGTTCGACCTCATCTCAACGCGAATATGCCGTTCCAATATGCGCGCGGGTCAAAGATATTTTAAGAAAATAATGTTTTTTCCTCCACATTTATTATACAATATCAGCTGCGCATCAAATTAGTTATAAAATATACGACCGTTTATAACAACACTATTGTTTCATTGCGCACTTAAACCGCCGGTATTCCGTATATTATAATATATAGCGGTGCACTTAACCCGTAAATGGACTAAACGGATCTGTTCCGATCGTATACGTTGTGCCTCTTAAGAAACTCTTCGCGTGAATAGTATTTCATAAAAAAAAAAAAATGTGTGTGTGTGTGTGTGTATGACTTCCTATTAGTTATGAACGCCGCCTACTACGCTCAATCGAGAAACGCGATTTAAATATTTTTATATATATATATATATAGTGAGAGAGAGACGAAACGTTCCGTAAAAATGTCTGACAAAAATAGTTGATTTTTTCCGAATATTATATCGAAATTGCTACACATCTTTAAATTTATTTCTCGTCAAATATTCAACAAAACGTTTTCCGCTTTAACGTCTTTGAGACATTTTTTTATACAATATGTTATTAGTGCGGTTTCATAATACAATATTAATATCTGAAATTTCGTCTAGAAAAAAAAAAAACTCGGTTCGTTTTTTCTCTTTTTCCAACGGGATTTGGAAAAACGATTTCCAAAAATCGTAAAAATTTTATTACTTTTTTTTTAAATAAACTTTCCGTTGTTGTATTGATTTTGGATTTATGAATTCGAAATTTACAATAACAAAAAGAAAAGGAAAGCTACATATGCTCGCAAGAAATGATACGTTTTACAAGGTCCGCTGAAATAAAAATATTAATCGATCATTTTCCAATCGTACTTTCTTATCGAGATTGTCCTTCGAAGCCTTTCGGATAATAAAAAAGCTTGAAAACACAACATAAACAAAAGGGATTTCCATTATAGAAAACGTATTGGGTTCGGACAAAGGATTGGCCGAGCGAATCCGCCGGATAACGTACCGAAAGAATCGTAGAAAAATCCCGTTGTATTTGTATGTCGTTTCGCCCGAGACCTACGTAAATGATATCCCGGCGAAAACCCTTAATAAAACGTTGTCCGCGTACAGTAATGCGAAGTGAGCACGCGCGAGATTCTCACGGATCCGAATAAAATGTGTGGAAGGAGATAGAGAGAGAGAGAGAGAGAGAACAAAAATTATCACGCGTCTTCGTCTCCATCGTGTCGTTATGACATACATATATTTATATTTGTAATTATTGTTATTATTAATACTATACACGAGAGCGGTTTCGTTTTTTGATTGATACGCGCTGTCAGAAAGTGACAACAATACATGACATATCCCCCCCCCCGGGTCCGCGCGTAATATCTGATGCTGGTGCCGCTCAGTCGTGTGCACTTTACCCGTTCGAGTGTGCTTCGCTGCCGGCATCCGCCGTCCGTCCGTCGTTTTATCTGCATCGAGGAGATGGAAAAACAAAAAGAAAAAAGTGCTATAATTACGTGTAAATGAATTCGCCGTCGGTATAACCGTTGAGCGTTGATGTACGAAATATACGCGTTAACGGTTCGCCGACGTTCCATGTAAATATTAACAATATACTCTTGGAAAAACGAATAAATAACAAATTGCGAGCGAAACGATAGACTCGGGGGGATAAATCACCCCGTCGTCACCGCGCGATTGATTTCACTCGGCCGATAATATTTCATTCCCGTAGTAACGCCGCGGCGTGCACGATTGAAAGACTTTGCCACTGTGTCGCTATAAACGTACGTCGTCCCCACCCCCGCTACGGTTTTTCACGCGTTCGTTTTCTGACGGGCGGCGACACACGAATCCCGCGACATTCGCCGCACAAAGGATTCCACGGGACTCGATGTATGCCGCCGAATGTATGGGCGGCGGCGTTAAACAGAAAATAATTTTTTCGGCGGCCGTGCCCGAACAATGAATTTTGTTTGCCCGCAATATCGTTCGCCGTGCGCACACAGCCCCGCTGTACACGGCGGCCGCGTAATATTGGTACGGACGCTTGCTCGAACCCGTTGGCGACGACGCCGCACGCGCGGGAGAGGCCGCCGGATAGTGTTCCCCCGTGCACCCGGCGACCGGCACCACGGTGTATACGTAACTCCGTTGTTTTCTCGGACGACCTCGTCGTTAACCTCTCGCAGAGCACAATATACTACCGTATTGTAAATGGCGATGATTTTTTTATTTTTTCTTATTCTCATTCTTCTCATTTGCATTGAATCGAACGCGAAGAGAAGAGAAAAAACCAAACGAACGTCCTACCCTTTTGCAGCACGTTCCTTCGCCGCGCAAGGTTTCGTCACGAACGCGCGCGCGTAGTTTTTTCTACAACACACACACACACACATTTCATGAAAAAACCGCGATCGTTTTCGCGTAATACGCGCGAGTTTGTCGGGCCCGTCGCAATGGCTATTTTTAGGCGATCGCCTATACGATTTCGTTAACACATCACGAAACGCCGGTCATGTCTTTTTTAATTATTTCATAGTAACAGGGACTATCGGATTTCGAGGCTGAACGAATTAGTTTCACGCGCGATGATATTGTACGCAGTGTTTTTTTTTTTTTTTTTTTTGTCTGTATCCAAAAATTCTACTTGCAGAAGGTGCGGCTCCGATCTCTGAAGTCGAATAGTTTGTTCTCGGCGAGTCCAGTCGGTACTTTAGAGGAGAGAGAGATAATTTTTTTCGATTTTCTCAAAAGCGCTTGAAAATTCAAAAACTACCGGAAAATAACGTGTAAAAACGCGATTTCGTCGAAATCGATTTTTCGTCATTTTTGCAACTAACGCGTTTGTAGAAACATGAACTATTCAAATACTTACGTAAAAGTAGTTCGGTGTTGATTTTTTTCCAAAAAAAAAAAAAAAAAAAAAAAGGTGGATCACGCGCGTTTAAGATCTCTTATGCATTTGAAGTGCGAGTACGAGTAGAACGCGAAGGTTTCTCGAATTGTTCCAAGACCAGCGTTGGTGTTTTCTCAGTGCATGATTAGCCATTCTGAATATTATTGAAACGTCGTCGTTGCATTCGGACTAAATAAGTTAAATATACTTTTTTACATTGTAACACTATTAGATTGAGTACTGTAATCGCGTTTTTTTCACGCTTCCAATAGACAATTTCAAGATCCGTACCTATTCGTAATATTCATTCCAGTCCCCGTACATAGGCGGACGAACTCGTGTAATTCCTGCGAAGCGAAATTTTCTCGAATCTCGTTTCCCGTGTCCCATCCGCACGCGTATACTGTACACGTGAAAATACGACGTTTTCACGCGCGAATCAAATTCGATCGGTGGTGGTCACGAGCGGAGACGCTGCAGGAAAAGTATTCTACGACAACGCGGCGTTCGAGCGATTCGCGTACGCAAATAATATTATTATTTCGTGATTGTATTTGTACGAATATAATAAATTAATTTTCGTTACGACCGTTCAGGTACGACCAGAACAACAGCATATATGTCCCACATATCTCTTACATATACGGTTTTTGTTTTAAGTCACCTTAGACTCCTATTAAGCGGTTCTTAAACAATATAATATAGTATAGTCCACCCCGGGGGTCAGCGACGCACGCGCTTGTGCTACAATCGAATTGTCGGATATGAATTTGAAAGTATATAATATTATACTCGAGTTACGAGAAACTATGTCGGCAACTGTTATGGACTATTAGAATCCCCGATACGATTAGATAGGTACAATTATTTTATCATTATTATTGGTCAGTATATTAGTCAGTTGCGACAATTTTACTAGTATAGTTTAAATGTGCGATTTAATCGAAATCCGTTGGAAAATCGCGCACGATTGTCCGGAAAAAGTCGCGTGAAGTCCTGAGAGGTTTTTTCATTCATTCACCCCCGCGGCTCGTCTAAAAAACGGGAAACAACCGTCTCTCCGCTCTTGCGGTTTACGTTTGAAAAGAGCTTCGGCGAATTCGAATGATGTTCGAGAAAAAGAAACGCATGCGACACCACCCGCCGTCGTCGTCCTTAAATAGAATATTAAACGTTTTCGTGTATCTACCGAAGTGATTCGAAAAGGAATTACACGCGTAATGAAATATCGGTAAAAGAACCGTTGGCTATCGAAATCCGAGGCTATCAAAAAAGAAAAAAAAAATTATTTTTTCACGTCGTCATCATAGTGACCTATTTGTATGGATTATTATAAATTGACACACGTCGTGTGCATTACAAATTACTTTTTCAACGTTTTGTCCGGTCAATTTTTATTTATTACTTCTAATAAAAAGCTATTAAAATACCCCTACCGTGTTTCGGATTGCGACACGAGCGGTATATATTATTTAAATTTTTTTTCCATACGCTTTGACGCGTGTCCGAGGCGATTAACGAATATTAATTCGTTTTAATAACACGTTTTGTATACACCGCGACGTCGTGAAAAATCGTATAATTGAATTTCGCACCATTAACACGAGACGCGCGGATACATATAATACATTATAGTTCAGATACACACAAACGTGGTAATACATTTTTAAATCAGATGTAAAAAAAGTAAAACGTTCATCAGTCGTTACGTAATATCATGTTAATTTTAAAAAATTATCGCGCGGCGGGTCACGAAAATTTCACAACGATATTATTAAAAAAAAAAAAACAATCTATTTTTCCAGCCCTGATCCTGCGAAAATTTTGAATTTTTCCATATAGCCAGTTTTCGACGGTTACCGAAAACAGACGCACACAAATCGATCAGTGGACAAACTCTTATTTATTTATTTAAACTCTTATCGGATTTTTTTTCTTTCTTTTCACTTCGAATTTCGTTTTCCGAGGTTTAAACCGAATAATTATTTTCTGTTCGGTTCGATTCGATCGTTTCCGAGTACGGTTCGGTCCGAATATACTTCTATAACAACAACCGTCTTGCCGAAATCGCGGACGTCTGCAATTCTTCGGAACTACAGGGAACGCGTACTTTTTCCACGGGTTTTCGGACCGTAATTGAGAAAAAAAATCGCTCCCGAAACAATTTTAATCGGTTCGATTACTGAGATCGTATATCGGAGGAGATCGTGCGGTCAGTAAACGCGGAAACATATAACGCGCAGCCGCGGCTACGGTGAACCCGAACGAAATATTGAGAATTTTCCCTGTCCGGCCAGATGAGAAACAAATTTTTTTTCCCTAGTTATTCGTAGACGTAAAATAGTGTTTCCGTCCTACCCCCCCCCCTCAGAAACGCGAAATAACGTCTTAAAAGACGGAATAGAAAAAAAAAACTAATATACGGTAGAACGTCTTACGGGGACGCGTTGGAGAAATCGGATTGGTCGCGCCGTGACGATAGCGAAACTATCAAAAGCCGTCAAAAGTGGGCCGCGAGAAAAATCTGTGTAACCCCTTATTCTCATTTAAAATGATTGTTTTACACGAATCTCTATCAACAACAGCAATAATAATAATAATAAGTGGCGCGTTTATAATACAACGAGCTGTTATTGCGCAGCAGCCTGACGGCAATTGTGTTTTTTTTTTTTATTTCTCGCGTGTCACGCATTCGTTTGACTGCTTCCTCGGCAACGGCGACGACAACTACACACCTACGCGCCGCATGATATATTTTCTGCGGTATAAATAAATTGTTATTTTTTTTTTTCGCCCGTTTTATAAACTACATAAGTAGGTACGCGTGTGTAACTGGCATTACACCGTTCCAATATCAAACAGATACTACGGACATAATATTTCAACGGGTTTCCGTCCACAAACGCGTTTATTTTAACACGCCGGTCCGCGTTCCGCTGCACAGTTCGAATGTATTTCGACAAAAAAAAAAAAAAAAAGAAAAGAAAGTAATGTAAATAATAATTTTCTTAGTCGCCGATTTACCAGTACACCGTGTCTCGTAGATTTCTTCTTCGATACGAAACGATGCGGTGTTCGTTTGATCTCTCCCGATCTCACGATCGATCGTAACCGCACGAGTACAATAATAATTTTATACTCTCCGGCGTTTGTCTGCGGAGTTTGACAAAATATTTGGCCGAAATCCGGGCCACGTACAATGGTAATAAAACAAAAGGGATAAAGCCCCGGCGTCCCCGGGTCTCCGACCCTTTTCGCCGTCTCGTCCGGGGACCCTTTTCTCGTCCGTCTTTATTATTATTATTATTATTAACGTTAATATCACCGTAGTGGCGGACGCGTGCGAAGTGCCGGTGGTGGTGTCTGTACAGGGACACAAACGTTGCGGCGTAACACCGAGCGAGTTTCAATTACACTGGCGCGGGCACTGCACAGGAGATCCCTTCGCCCGCGTCTCGGCGGCGAATGCGCCGGGGCTAAAGCGCCGTAATTGACGATTTCTCGGCGCCGCCGATCGGCCGCCAACAAATTGGGCTTCGGGGCCGGGGGACCCAATGGTCGTGGCAAGGAATTCCTTGTGCGTGTGTCGGTGAGGATTAATCACGGCCGCGCTCTTTTAACCGCGTAACGCGTTTCTCCGTCCCGCCGTTGTTCCGCACGTTGTATTAATAATTGTCGTCGTCGTCGTCTCGTATAACGCGAGCAAATGTGCGATTTGGCGACGGCCGCGGTGCGGGAACCGCGCGTAATACTGTTGGAATGCCGCGTGCGATTTTCTATGGACGTCGACTAACGACGAAATTTCAATTCCTTTTGTCGTTTCGCGCTGGTTGCGACGGGGCATTTGTGCGCCACTGACGGATTCCCCGAGGGGGCCCCTTCTCCCTTCGGTAGATTACACATTCGTAGTAGTTGTAATAGTTAACAACGAATTATTATTATTATAATAAAGACTTGGACTATTTTTTTTTCTTTTTAAGTACCTACTTGGAATACGTTTTCAGAATGATATACGGAAAAAATATCCGGAATAATATGTATTCGAGTACTTACACGAATATCAGTGTTCCCTAAGTATTTGACGGGTTACAGTTTTTAAAAAATTCCACCGAAAACGCAATGTTTTGTATAATATTTTTTTGTCGCCCGTTAAACGGTTTTTCAATAGTGATCGGTCAAAACAAATTATGCAATGAGTCTATACGGGAACGTAAACGATGGTCTGTAATCGCTAATTCGATTGATACTCGATTTTTACATATATTTTTAAAAATAATAATAACAATAAGTTCAATTCGAAACATTATTAAAACAAAAAATTCCGTTTAAACAGTGCGGAGACGAAGTTTCTCTAATATTTTTTTTTTTTATTATTATTTCAATCACACCGGAGCACAGAAAGAAAATATGCGTCTGTACGCCCGCACTGCATCGAATCGTTTTGGATCGTATTAAAAAAAAAAAAAAAAAAAAAAACACTGAACCGACAAATTAATATCGCCGTTACGCGTACAGTGTTGTTTCGTACACGACCAGAGTAAAAGCAGTGAGTAGAGATAGGTAAAGTGTGGTGATCGGCGGGTACGGCGTATTTAAATCACAGATCTAAACGACGACCGTCTCTCTCGCGGTTGATTGGGCAGGCGCCATCGTTCCGCCAATTAGTAACGATTTTTATTGAAGTCAAACGATGCTGCGTCAGTCTCTCGGTTGTGTAACAATACTCGTATACACAAATAGGTATAATTATTATTATTATTATTGTTGTTGTTGGTGTATTGTAACACAGCAGTCATCGAGGACAACGTGTAAAAAAATATAAAACAAAACGAAATTGCATTGGACAACGGGGCGAAAATTTTCCACGATGATTCGTGAATTTCGAAGATTCGGCGGAATAATTGTGAAAAGATGGAATAACGGGCTTTTTTCTTTTTTTGGTGGGCAAGACTGCACAACGTGTAAACCGTATGGATGGAATAATTATCTGTAGGACATTCGACGTGTACGGCGGAGGGCGGTGAGGGCGGCGAGGAGGAAAAAAGTTACCCAGTGAAAACGCACCCGGCGGCGACGAGTTTTTGGCGCTGTTATCCGTACTACTCGAAGAGCGTGTAATGCGAAAAACGACAACAGCGACGAGACAAGAGCAACAAAAAAAAAAACGACCGACGACGACTTTTTAAACGAATACGTATTAATAAAGCGACATAGTGGCGGAGACAAAAGACTCGCGACGACCGCGCAACAATACATCACCGAGTATTATTCGGCGCGCGAACACAAAAATCAGAGCGGACATCCTGCGGCGACTGGACCTCCGGGTTTCGCGCGAGTCACGCGTGCGGTCTACCGCGTACATCATATGGTATATTGTTCGACAATTATCCCCGGCGCGCACGCCGCCGTTTCGTAATATCACTTCGAGTTATTATTAATTATACGTTCGGGCCAATTTTATTATTTATTTTCTATACTGATCGGGTTTATTGGCGAAACGCGAGATTCCGACTGGCGTACAAATCAACGTTTTTCTCTTCAACTTTTCGACTCGACGAGCAATTAATAGAAATATATTATTGACCTGTTCGGAACACCGACGGAGGCTCGTCTAAAACTTTCAATTGGTTTTTTTTTTTTCATTTCTCTTTCCGATCGTCCGGTCGAGAACAGTCGATAAATATATAAACGCTTGTTTTTATACACTCGTATAAAAAAAAAATGTCCATTGGCAATATCAGAGTATTATTATAACCGCTTTATTATTTACCTTTCCGGCCATCCGAGAAATTTTATTAAATAATGTTTATATACGGTATACAATATGTATTTGGTTTTCATTTTGTTCTCTCGCGAATCGTAGAATTCTTATTTTACCCGAAAATAACTAAAAAAAAAAAAAAATTATAACGAGAATTTAGATTAACTAATTCTTAATATCACAAAAAAGTAAACGGTTGAATAATTTTTCATCTATTGGGATTCAGTTAAGTTAATTAGTTAAAAACGTTTTACTTTAAACATGATCGGTTCCATTCATTTTCGGTCGACATCCAATATTTAACTCTAGGGCATTTACGCTTACACTTAACTCAACCGAGTTCGTATCTTTCTCGTTTGACTTTCCCGCTATTCGATATGCACACACGGGTCGATCGACCACATTATTATTATTATTATTATTGTTTGAAAAAAAAAAGAAGCTATACGGACACTTCTCGAACGTGCTGTATTGGATTAGCAAATCGATGGCTTTTGCCGTTTGCGTGTGTCGTATAGAGTACAGCACGCGTGCAGACGCCGCTGATAACGGAGCTCTACTGGGGACGACCCTCGTCTGCGTGGCACGATGCTGCAGACGATGAACGACCGCCGTAATTAGCATAATATTAATTCGTTGCTGCGCCGAAAAGATAAAGAATCGCGTTATAATAATAATAATAATAATATAGTCATCTGTCTCTGAAGCCAAAATAAACGGTGACGACGGTGCTGCGTTTTCAGGTTAGGTCGAGGACAGCATAATATATAGCGTTATCGGTATATGTATTTTATTTTTTTTTCCTCCTCTCGCAACGTCCAAACACATATTTATATTACGTCTCGCCGAAACGATTTGGGGGGTTTTTTTTTTTTAACTATATTAGAGCAGTCGAATGAGTTTAATTTATATAAGAGTACATTCAAACCGCTATTATTCGCAGTAGTTTTTAACGTAGAAAATTGATTCCTTTGAAATACGTTGGAGAAAATCTACGATCGTATAAATTCGGGAAAGTTGGAGAAACTAAACCTGGTTTACCGTCAATGATCACCGAAAGATTAAAAATAATCGAACGAACACTCGGAAAACTCTGTATCTACAATTTCACATACATCTCTACTATTTCGATTTCGCAGATCGTAGAACGTATGAAAAATAATATTTAATTTTTTTTTTTTTTAGTGTTAATTACATTCGTTTTTTCCGACCGGAACGCGAACAATTTTTTTTTTTTAAGTAATATAACGTTTATAAAATTTTGCGCACACCTACCAATTTATTTACTCAATACATCCCGCTGGATGTAAGTAGATTAGTAGGTGCAAATAATAATAATAATAATTAAAATAATTGATCCGCTGTTTTAGTATACACAATTTAATACGGCTTTTTCATTTTTTTTGTCTTTTCATAGGGGAATTTTAAGTGCACAATCCTGCGTTGACTAAATAGTATCGTCGTCATCAGACAAAAAAATCTCGACGTTTCGCGTAGTAAAATATAAAGAAAATCAATGCGTGACTCCAGACAGGGATCTCACGAATCTCAGTAGCAGTTTCGACGCGAGTAAAACCGAAACCGAAACAAGAAAAAAAAATCAAATTTTTTTTTTTTATATATATATAAAAAAATATAAATTTGTACTTATACCGCTTCATAGCGCTATGTCATATACTAAAGCAGATGACCACCGTTGTGTATGGTTACGTCCCCTTTATAAACGCGTTTATACACGTGTATAGGTAGTTCGGCGTGCGAAGATCATCATCTGCGGAGACACAGACAGTTTAACCTGCAGCACTGACACGTTTCTATTGCGTAAGAAACGCTCGTTAATATAATACCGTTCAGCTGTTCAGCTCTTCGTACAGCAGAACCGTACGGAACGTGTTATATAGACACGACGGAAATTAAAAATATTCCCACCGTTACTTGTGACAAACCGTCGCCGTCGTCGACATGTGAACAAAATATTATATTCTAATACGTATTTTATTTCCGTTGATATTCGCGTACGGCAAATGCGTTTTATTTATTCCTTATTATTATATTTTTTTTTCTGTTCGCGTCAAGACTCCATACGAATGTTTGGCGAAAAACGATTTATTTTTTTTTTTTTGTAAATATTTAATATTTTTATCGAAATTTATCACTAAATACGTTTATAAGATTAACTCGTATACAAGCATATTAATTTATTCTACCAACATTTGCCGATAAAACGCAGTATTACGTCTTAAGAGTTTTCCATACATTTAAAATCGTGTTGTGCCCGCTTGTTGTTTTAGTCGTAGTAAAACGTGACTAATTGACAACTACAATAATTATGTATCAAATATTATGTAATAAATAAATAATACAATATCGCAGTTGTAAGTGTTTAAACAATACGGTATAGCTGATATTGCCAATACGGTAAGTATGAAACATTGAACGACTACAAATTAAAATAATCTCATAAAACGATTCTAATTGTGTTTGAATTTTAAAATTATAATGAAAAAACGTAATAACTTATTATGTATCGTAGTTTATGGCTTTTGAAGCCATAGAGTTGTTAAATAAATTCAATTTCTAATAATATATAATATGCACGCTCGCAATACGACGATTATTATTAAATATGATGATGACACGGTGGTCGGTCATATTAGAGAATTTTATGGTGGTTATTGTTATGCCTTGTTACTTTGTCTTGTTCTAATTAGACTATTACTGCATTGCTGTCGATTTAAAACAGATCGGCAGTTACACTTAAAACACTCGTGTTCAGCATTTTTTGTACACCTACTAACTCGCATCGCAACTAAAATACTTACCCACCCAGATTTTTTTGCCTCGCAAAAATCGATACACTTGACTCTGGCCGAGTGTTTTATCATATTCAGATTTACTCATATTTAACCGTATTCGGAGAGTTACGATTTTATTTATATGTGTATGTAGTCCGCGGCGACACGTTCCGAGTCGGCGGTACATATTATCGTATTTATATAAATATAATATTCAATAGACACGGTGGTGCGCTCGGCTATGACAACGACGATGAGACCTAACCACTCGTATTGGATGGATGCTGTGCAACTTGTGCGCCGGCAGTTCGAACGGATTATTATTATGAACTCAAGGCGCTCGTGTACGATACGATGGAAAAACTCGTGTTAACGCGATTACGATTGCGGTAAAATGTAACACGGTTCAACGCGTTCTCGTTGTTGTTTTTCTTCTTCTTTTTCTTCTTCTTCTTTTTTTACGCACCCGCCATAACGCCATACGAAACGGACACGATTTTCGTTTACTTATTTTTCGTGCGTCTCGAGTGGCGGCACGTAAACAACACGCGGAGAAATTAATTCCTCTGGTCTGGTGTATACAGCGCGCGGCCGAATATTTACTTTTTCCCGACTATACGCGCTTTCGGAGTGCACGGGATCAAAACGACAACGCGTGTTTTCACCATTCGGTTTGTATTCATTTTTAAAACCAGTCGAACACTCACGAGTACGCATTTTCTGTCCGCGCGTCGACCGTTCGAACCAAAGAAACCTAACCAAAGTCTTCCGCAACTATTGTGAGAAAGACGGGTGACGACGCTCGGCGATGTTCCGGATTTCGAATTTCAGTCTCGTTATAAAATACCGATTTTTAAAACGTTTATTAATCAAACAGGTAGTGCAGTGTAGTTTTTTCCGAACGATTTCAAACACGTTTTTCGTCACTAAAACGATGAGACGGCATCGTCGAGTTATTGCACACAAGACAAACGGTCGATTATTTACGTAACGTTCTTTGGGGCACATAATAAAACACGAATTCTCTCTGTACTTGTAAAATCGAATTTAGTTTTGTTTTGCCCTCGTTCTCGCGCGTATAGGCTGTGAAACGCGCGCATTTTCTCCAATCGACATTCGCGCCCGCGGACAAATTCCAAAAATAAAATTGCAGAGAACACCGAGAATTCCGTACACTGTTCGACGGTATTATATACGAATTCAATTCTAAAAACAAACAAAAAAAAATGTACACGAGTAATAAAACGTAAATAATTTTTTCTGAATTCGAGTATTATTACTTGCGCGCACTCGTACACGATTTACAAATAAATCCCGTTCCTCTAATTACAAAACAATATGTGTTCATTATTTATTGCGGTAAATAATTCCCGAAAAATTAGTACTCCTCTAACCACAAAAAAAAAAAAACCCCGTCCCGGATTCTGGTGAATTTAATCCGATGTAATATACGACGCGTGTAAATGGAATTATATAAAGATTTAAACAACGCTCGGTGTTTTTTTTTCAAACCGAAATTTCTACAATAAACGCGATAATATAATATGTTATCGTCGTCAACCGTTTTTTTTTTCTTCTCACTTATTTCTTCGCCCCGAGATCAACGATTCGTGAACATAGGATAAAACATCGTGTGTACCTAACTCCTGGTATACCGAGCATACCGTAATAATAATAATATATTGTATAGAAAATCCTCTTCTCTTTCCTCCGAAAGCTTTTTTTTCTCTTTACGTGTGAATCGGAATTTTTCGTTTACACGATTCCCGCTTTTGATACGAAGACTCGCCGCGGCGTTGCGGACGTTATACGATTTCGTTTTTTTTTCTTTTTTCATTTTCTATTCGTTCTCTCGTTCCCTTCCTCTCAACTCCCCACCATAAAAAAAAAAAAAAAAAAAACTTATCGCCCGTTCATAATTACTCTCTTACTATTGCTCTGGGGCATCTGCAGAGAAGAAAAAGAAAGAGAGAGAGAGATAGAAAAACTAATGAGTTTTTAACGATAACTTAATTGACGCCTTGCTGTGTGCACCGGGGATCGTGCGCGTTATTGTGTACGAATATATGTGTGTATCTTCTTGTTCGCGGTTCAGAAAAGATATACAAAACACGATTATTCGAGACGCGTGAAGTGAAAGGGAAACCGCGCGCGTTTAAAATAACGAAAATAAAATAATAATAATAATAAGCGTGTACCACCTAACTATACTAATATTATCGTAACAAAGTGCGTGCTTAAACCTGGTGTATAAGGTCGCCGTCGTCGAGGACCAGTGGCGTAATCACGGAAGAGGGGATATGGGTATCTTGGCGTTTTTTTTTTTTTTTTTATGTTATTTGTGGGATTGGAATTTTAAAACGAAATTCAAGTGTTCGCGATGATTTAGAAATCATCAGACATTGTAAAAAATTCGGTCGAAAAACGGACTGCGCGAAAAAAGACGCGATGTCAACGCAATACGAGAACGAGGAACGGTTTTGGAGACTGACTTGGAGATTTAACTATTAACTCGCGTGATTGGCGGGAAGAATACAAGCGAAGAAATTCTGACCGAATTGTTCAATAGAAATGGTGGAATCATCCGTATATTCGAGATTAGATATAATTATCCGTAATTCTAATGAATATTTATTAAAATAACCGAGTTCGAATTAAAGTATTTAAACAAAACTTTAAAATAAAAAAAAACGCGCATTATCGAAATTTTTGGATTAAAGTATATAAAATAAAAAAAAGTTATGGAACCGATTAAAAAGTACCGATAATCGAGTGTAAATATAATAATTTTCACCGCTCGTGCATGGCGATAATAAGAGACGAGAGAAACCTACGTTGAAAATTCGAAATCCTTTTGCGTGCACGCTTCGCGGTGATTTATCGCGGTCGATACGACTTACGCCTTTTATATGTGTACGGATTTTATCCGTAAGAGAGATGATATGCGGCAGATAATAAATAATTTATACGCGTGCGATTCCGTATCGACGACGGTAATCGATCGCTTTTTCAAGATAGAAAGCTGTATAGTGTGCAAAAAGATACCGAGCGCTGACGGATATCGTTCGAGAAAAAAATTGCGATCCATAGCGTAAAATCTGGCGAAACCTTGTTTCATTTGTTCAAGCACGTCGCCGTGGATATATTTTAATTTCCAATACGGCACGGGACCCATTTACTATAAATATAACTCAACGTTTAATATCTTAATATATAATTAATAATAAAAAGCTTTATGGAAACAAGGCTGAACTTTAGAAGGAGAAAGAAGGGTCGGTATTAGCGGTGCGCACAAGACAGACGATCGGAGCGTTGAGATAATAGTTAGAGGACGAGAAAGGAATATGGAAAGGAAAAGATGATCGTGTGACATTGAGCGAAATACGATAATTGAATTTCTTACACCGGCCGAAAACAATAATCATAATAACAATATTCGTATAGATTATCCGTGGTGACATATACGTACTAACCGACTTTGAAAATGATCGAACGTAATGTTTGTCGGGGACGAATCGGTTTCGCTATCTCAAATCGCTGGACATTGATTGCGAAAATTGCGCGTAGAAACGAACGATTAAACGCGTGTGCCGAAATGATGATTTTCAAAAAAAAAAAAATTCATTTTCAAATTTTATTTACAACGTCGACCGATTGGACGCGAACGAAGCGCATAAACACGCGTGAATATTATATTCGTCGTTATTATTTCCATTACGTTTCGAACTGTTATTCGTCGGGGATATTTTTTGAAAAGAAAAAAAAATCCCCCCGAACCTGACGTGTATGAAACCAATAACGACGACGACAATCGTAAGTGTATTGACGTCGAGATCTAATCGTGGAAACGTTTGCCACGACGACACGTATTGTATTCGTCGAACGGCGTAAGGTGAGGAGGTGACAACAAAACGTATTTTTAGATGACTGTACGGGACTGTCGCCGATACAATATAATCACAGAGATTTGCATACGAATAGGGCGAAGAAAAATGCTAATACCGCGTGTGTATTATTCGATCCGATCCGGTGCGGCGCGGTGGCTGCGCACAGAGCACAGTGTGTACTCGAATTTATTATTACGTTTTTTTTTTTTTTTTTTAGTATATGCGCGAACATTCAAAATATAATACGTTTGTAAAGCGTTATAATAATGAATTCTACTTTTTTTTTTTTTTTTGAATAATTAAACACAAAAACGAATTTCGCGGAAAGGAAAAGAGATTTGAAGAAGAAGAAAAAAAAACTAGAGAACGATAATACTTGCGACGATAATTCCGAATAAGTGTCCCCGTCCACCTCGCGCCCATCACACCGTGTCGATATAATAGTTTACAAAACCGTTTTTTTTTTTTCACTCTTTTCCCTCGCTCATTAACGGCGTTGATTTTTTTCAAACCGCATATTTACCCGCGCGACATAGCCGTAATTCCGTTTGTTGTTTATCGAGAGTACATTATCCGCATAGTAATTGCTGCGAGTTAGTGGACCTTGTCAAAACTCGTGTGGCGGTGAGTTCTCCCCCGTGTTTTCAATATCGAGCAGATGGTAATAAATATTACATAAAAAAAAAAGAGAAAAAAACAACAATTTATTTCCGGAATATGATATTCGTTATTGTTTAGGATTCGTATCGACCGTTACGCAGTCGCATTGAAGAACATGCATATAATATCGTCCGATCCGGAATTCGTATATTAATTAAATAAATAATTGTCAAACGTTATAAAACGGCACACACGCACATATTGTATCGACGAGAATGTTTCTTTTCAAACGCATACGCCCGTACGGGTGTCTAGAGCAGCAGCGTATACAAGGGGGGGAGGGCGATCGTCCCTGCCCCCTAGATACTCGTGTGTGTACCTGTATCTACCGACAACTAAAATTAATCGAACTAAAACTAAAATGTAATAAAACATTTTTTTATTTAAAACTTATTATTTTCATTGATAATTTCTCGATAATTCTAAGTTGGCAACAGATTCGACACGGGCCGTTTTTCTACTCGCTTCCCCCCCCCCCGCCTAGGGAATGAAGTAAATACGCTCCTGGTCTACAGCGATATTACATTTATTAAACGTTAAAATAGGTTTTCTCAAACCGTTGCAATAATACGCGCAGGACGATGAAAAAAAAACAAAAAAATGACGTATTTACACGTTTGCCGGTTTTAAAGTTATTGGGGAAAAAAAATACTCGTACGTGACGTGTAAAAAACATATTAATGTGTTCTAAAAACAATAATATCGACGAAAAGTTCTCCCGGTGATAATTTACGATGCAATTACGTACGTAATAACGACGAATTCTATCGTATATTATTGAGGTCGCTGTTTACAATAATAACGTTCGATTCGAAAACTATATTGAATAAAAAATGTTTAACGGAATTCCAATGTTTAAACGATATTAATTTTCGTTGACGTTTTTATCGAATGCCCAAAAAAAAAAATAGTAATTTGTTATAATACACTCGTGAGCAAAAAAATCGACTCGTACCGCAAACTCGCAGTTAAATATCTCTGGCACAGAAATTAAAACTTGTATACCATTTTCTAATTTTAAATCTATAAAGTCTCTGTTTTAGTTCTAAGAAAACATTTTAAAACTAAGGCTTTGAACTGAAAGATTTTAAAATCAAAAATGGGATTAAAGTTTAAGTTTTTTTTTGCCAGAGATAGTTAAAAGCGAATTTGCGGTATGAGTCGATTTTTTTTACTCACGAGTGTAATTATAATAATAATAATTATTATTATTATTATTATTATTATTATTATTATTATTTGCGCAGATGTAGGTATGTTTCACGCTTAGAGATATATTTATCAATTTTACTGTTACGGCGTGTGTGTGTGTGTGTGTGTGTATAACAAATGTACATAAGGGGCCGGTTTAGCGTGAAGATAACGGGGTGGGAAAAGGCAAAAACGATGTAAATCATAACTGTCCGAGTGTTTCAAGTATTTAGCGTCCCGAAGGGTTGGAAACCTTTTCGGGGGACGGTAAAATTATACGTTTCAGAGTACACGGGATTTCGAGTGTTTTACTGTTGCGGCGCGTGGGGACCGGAAGCACACACCGTTTTAGTTGTATATACACTTGTCAAGGGATTTTTTTATATATATATATATATATATATATATATAGCTTTTTAAATTCGTGAATAAATATATATATATATATTTTATTTCGGCCCTTACTTTTAAATCTGTGTACGGTATAAAATTGAAAAATCGTAATTATTATTTCGGGAAATAAAAATATCGCAAACCATTTAATTTCCGTAACAATAATTAATAATAATAACAATAATTAATAATAATAATAATAATAATAATAATAATAATAATAGTAATAGTAAAATCGAGAACAAAAAAATTCAATAAACAAGAATTAAAACTATAAGTTAATGTTCGTAAATAATAAACTCGTATATGTACGTAATATAAATATATGTGTCTGTGTGTGTGTGTGTGTGTGTAAATATACAATCGAGCCATTATTGTGTATTATGAAAAATATAAAAATACACGGAGAGATGTATTTATTGATAATAGCTTATAAACAAATGATTTTCGCGTCCTTATTTTTTCAACGCGCATTTTTAAAACGAACATTTTATTCGAGACCGAGTAATTTCGATTGAACATTTATCCAAGAGTTATATTATTTATTAACGATATATTATTAAAATTAAAAAAGAAAATGTTGGGCTATTAATGGGTATATAATATTAATATTAGTGCGAAAAAATTTGAGGGGAGAGGTCCGGACCACAAGGACTTACTGTCCAGTGACGTACCCCCGGATACGTCACTGTCGATTTCTAACAGTCGCTGTAATTTTTTTTTCGACAAATTCTTTCGATTTTTTGTTTACTTATAATTTTTTCTTTTTTTTTCCCCCCATAACACTTTTCCGTGCACCGGACCACGACTACATACGAGCGCGCATAAATAAATATTATTCGATACGAGATCGTCGGCCGGCGTGTTGCGCGGCGAAACGCATGACGCGCGCGGTCCCTTCGCGTTTTATTATTGCGGTGCCAAGGCGAATCCTGCTGCAGGACGGGCTGCGGTAAACGGCACTACCACCGCGATCCTGGGACGTATTATTTTATCGGTCAAAAGCCCTCTCTTATACACACACACACACACACTGCAGATCCCTTACACGCGGTCACCGCGCGTATAAGATACGTTTTACCGTATAAGCGCGCGCGTACAAAAGAAACCGTCGCGCCGTCCACACTGCAGGATCCGCGCAGAGGTCCTTCTCCTGCTCCTCCTCCTCCTCCTCCTCCTGCTGCTGCTCATCCTCTTGACCCCTCGACGTGCTCGCGTGAGTGTATACACGCGCATGTGTGTACGACGTGCGCATAAGTTATGCAAGACGCGATGCCGGGCGTCGGGTGACCGGTGGATTTATGGAAATAACCCCGAGGCCGCATTTTCTCCAACGTCCCTTATACGCTATTTATCATATACTGCGTTCGTGTGTGTATGAGGATCCCTGTACGCGTGGGGGGGGGGAGGGAAGGGGAAAGGGGATACGCGCTCATACGCATACCGCACGTCGTCTATGCACATGTACACCGCACACAACGCGCGTATATTTTATCGGAGAGCCGAGTGTATGTACATCGGAGGGTCGCCGCGGCCGCACGGTCATCGTGCCGAGACCGCTGAACGATCTCCCGACGGATTGTTTATACGCGAAGGGATACGATGGGCCGGACAAGCACCTGGCGCGACGTGACTTTTGCTGTCCCTTCGCTCGGGCCGTCTTGACGGACCTGGCGCGCGCGGAAAGCGGTTCGAGCGGCGCGAGAAAAGGAAAATAATAAATACCTACGGGAGAAGACGACGGGCGCGTAAACGGTTATCCGCGCAATCGTTTAATAAAAACAGTTAGAAACTATATAAATCGACTCTCGGTAGTAAACGTAACGGATTTTTATTATATTGCCAACGTGCATAATGACAAATCGAATATAATAGAAAAAAAAAAATGTCAATACAAAACGACTGTTTGTTTTTTTTTTTCTTTGTACGCGTACTACTTTAATTCGGCTTGGTATATATTTTACGTATAAAAATTCGACAATTATTTATTTTAATAAATAAATTTAAGCTTTATTTCTTTTCCCCGCCCAAACGTTTTATTGAAACAAATATTCCGCGCGATATGTCGGTAAAAAAAAAAAAATAATAATAATAACGCTCATTTAACGTAACAATAACGTTCGATTATATTTTTATTACTAGAAAATATAACAAACACGATCGCACATATTAGTTTATAAATATTATACGTGTACGTCAAACGAAAATATTTTTGTTTTAAACACGCCTTATCAAATTAGTGTAACACGTATGAATAAAGTTCAAAAGTCGAATACAATCGCTCCATTTAATAATATTACAATACGCCTTGCATCACAAATCGCAAATAACCGAGAATATTATAATAATTACGTAATAAAATATAGGTATATATAATAATACGAACACGCTCGTACGTGTAAATTTTTTAATTTAAAATACAATGTCGGCAGTTATCATTTTTTTTTTCGTGATTTATGCGATATACGAGTACATAGAAAAAAAAAATCAACAAAAATTATTGTGTAAAAAAAAAAGTCGTTTTATTAATAACATTAAATTTATATCGATTACGAGGCGTTTTCTTACCGGAAACGGCATATAAAACTTACGCATTTTTAAAAGAAAACGATATATACGCGTCAATCGGCAAAAATTGTAATAAAATATTGATATATATATAATATATTTATGGGCTTCGTATAACGGATTACTATCAAAATTGCCGTAAACAATTGAATTATCATTCAAAAAACCTGCAAAATCATGCGCGGAACATCGCAGAAGTCGATCGACAGCTATTGCGACAAGAGCCGGAATGCTCGAAGCATACTTCCAGTACACCAATACGTGCCTACTAAACGTACTTTGAGACTCAAATGCCTGCCTGACTCGCAGCCAAGCACTCAATTGAAGAAAACCGGTTCGATGTAGTGAAAGAGTGAGGAGCGAAATATCAAACCCCCAATAGATATCAGCCGACCGAGAACCGGTGTCACGCACTAAAACGACGAGAACGGATCGTCTTGAACAGATTGCGAACCACTCGACTCAAATGTCGTAATATCATAATAATTCGATAAACCCATCTTAGAAATTCTACTTGCGATTACAATCATTTGACATTACCTTCAGAAAAAATTACCGTATTACGTATACTGGATAAAGACGTTACCGCGTAAACCATGTGTTTGTCTAATTTCAATTGTGAGTTTATTCGTCGTTGACTTTATTGCTCGATTAAATACCGTACGATAAAAATACGATACGTATTATAAAAAAAAAAAGATAATAATCATTATTCACACACACACGACACATTTTATTTGCATAAAACCTACGTCGTATTATCGTGTGCGAATGGCGAATCCCTTGTACAATGTAATAATGTGTATAATACTTCGCGTATTTCGCGATCTGGCTTCCTATTAAATGTATTCGCGTATACCGTGTACGTATCGTAATTAACTGTTCGTGAGCTTAAATCCCGAGGAGCGTTAAAACGTACGGGAAAAAGACATTTTTACTGTGCACATATCCCTTGCGGCCATATGTCATATTACACAGCTAGTGAAAACCGACGTTATTATAAAATAATAATCGGATTTAAAATATTATTACATACTCTGTTCCGACGATAACACGGCGGGATTGTTGACGGACCGAAACGAATTTTCTTAATTAAAGGCGTTCGCCGCTTTCAACGGGATTGAGTTTCGGTGGAACACTACCGAACGCATGTGCGTATATCATAAGCATCGTGATCCCTCGCTATTTTTGGACCCTCGTCTGCGAACAGCATCCTTCTTAACGGTGTATACTCTAATGACAACCGCCGTCGCTTTTATAATATCTACACAAACACGAAATCTCTGTGTGCGCCTCATCCCGTACAATATTAATTAACAAGCGCGGTACACGTGTACATATTACCCGCCGTGGTGTTCTCCGTGCTCCCGGTAAATTTAATTCGCTAATTGATACGTCACGGTCGACCACCAGATTTTGCACCACCGACACCGATTTGCACATCCTCCATTTCATATTATTATTATTATTACTATTATTATTATTACTATTATTATTATTATTATTATTATTATTATTATTATTATTATTATTATTATTACTATTATTATTGTTATTATTATGTAAATGTGTATATATATATATATTAATACGTGCGTGAAAAGGGATCGGAATACCCTTTTTGCGCAGTGGGTACCTGGTAGTAAGGGACGAGTAAAAATTCCGCGAGTCGACAACAGCCGATGATGGTGTGAAAACACGTCGAATAAGTCGGAAGCGTAAAATAAACGTGAGGTGAAGAAACGATTCAATAGCTGTATGAGACGTGGTGTTGTTATGGAAATGAATGCGGAAGGGAAAAGAGCGAAACAGCGAACGAGATGGAGTGGAGTGTGATACGCGATAAGATATATCTGGTATGGATGTACCAAAAAGTTTGGAAATCGCATTGTGGGGTGGCCGACTCCGTGTATAGTTGAAAGTGTAAAGCGAAGAAGGAAAAGAATTTGTTTTTTTTTTAATGTCAAAAAAAAAAATGTTTTTTCCTATGAGTTTGACGTTGATCCGTTATGAGCAGTTAATTTTTACTATTCATCTAATATTTATTATGTTGTATTTCGTAGTGTACGATTGTTTTATATGCTCGTTCACGGCCTCCACACGAGTTTTCTCAGTACAGAGTCCCGTCAATGTTCTCGCGATAAATCAAACGGAATAAATAAATACGATATTGCAACAAACGGGTTTAGCGTTTTATCCATAAAGACGTTGAAACGCCTTGTACGTTTGGATCTAAAGTACATAACGCGATCGTGGAACGCATTGAATATTATTTTCATATTTCACATTTTACTGATTATTGCACGTTAATTAAATTCGTGATTCTAATAAACGTTATTATTTGCCAATATAGTAACTCAATCGAATTTGTTCACAAATCACGATAAACTGACTAGTGTGTATATATATATATATTATAAGAAGCCGATGTGTAGCGAACAAGGTGACAACACCGCTGCAAATACTCTCCATGCGACATAATATTCAATTAATTTTTTTTATGTATCATACAATTCTATGGGACGAACGTACATTTTTTATATTATATATTCCGGTTTTAGTATAAAATCATTTTTGATTATAAGAAATCTCAATTATTTCCGATATCGAACAATCGACATTTAATTATAATATATACAATATTTGAAGGGCCAAAAACTTTTTTATTTTATTTTTTTTTAATCTCGTCTTCGCACGTTCGCGCGAAATAAAACCATTTAATTATTATTATTTTATCGGTTTATGGTGTGTGTGTGTGCGATTACAAATTATTCCATACTATTAAAAAAAATATATATAGGTGGAAAATTGCGTACAAAAGTAGTATAGAAAAATGACCGTGTCGTACACACGAATATTCAAGAAATATTATAGATGATATAGATGAATTATTATTTATTATTCTTTTATTTTATTTAACACTCATTGGCTCCTTTCTTTTTTTATATTTAAATATACATTTTGATATACATGTGTATATTTATTTATTTTATATATATTTTTTATTTATTCATTTTTGCGCGCGCGTTAAAATTGGCAAAAACGAAAATCAACGAAAATTGCCTAAATATACCGCGTGTCTCAAATATATTACGTATAATAGTATAATCTAACGGTCAATCGAATTCTAACTCGTATTATAGTAATAAAATAATATATATTCTACGACGCGTTTACATTATAATACCGTTTTTATTATTGGTAAGAAAAAACATTTTTTTTTTTTTTTTTTTTTTTACGGAAGAAACACACGAAACCGTTTTGAATATAATAATAATAATTGAACCGGCAGATTTTCGACGACAAAACACGATTAAAATGGCGACAACGGTCGTTGAATTTCACCGTAAAATATTTACACGTTGCAATAATCCTGCGGCTGTGCAGGTGATTCGATTAATTCTCACGTTTACACGTAGAAAAAAAAATAAATTTGTGTTTTTATATATAAACGCGCGTGTACAAAACGTTTTTTTTTCTCGTAATTAAACGAGAGAAACGTCGACGAATACACCAGCTGCGGCGGGGACAAGAGCGTGTACATAGAACTGATACGAATCTGTTAGCGCGGCGGTCAAAAGTGATGACTTCCTATTATAATATGACTTCCCGCCGTCCGTTGACAATATAATATTATTATTATTACGTTAAAATTCTATAATAAATATTTTAATACACATACAATATTATACGAAATTATTATTCGAAAAATATTCTTATTCCTCGGCGTTGTATCATTCGATATAACTCAGGTGTACATAATATATATATAGTCGCGTTATTTTATACGAATTACCCGATGATATGATATAACATATTATATCGTCGTCGTATATAGTTGAAATAATTTATCGGTGATCGCTGTATATACCATATAAGCAGCGGCGTGCGAGGTGAAAATAATATTACTGAAGAAAAAAAAACGAATATTTTAATAATTTGGTAACCGATGTCGCCGCCACTACGAATTCGATAAAAAAAAAAAATTGATAATAACACGCGCCAATATTACGACTTGCAATGACGTAAATACGATTTTTTTTGGGGGGGAAGGGAAATGGTGTGGAGTTGAAAAAGAACTTTCGAAATAGAAATATTCTATTTGCTTAGATTTTTATTTTTATTAAGTGATGGAATCTCATCGTAATGTTACAAAACATAGTCAACACGCCGATATCTGTACAGTAAATATTACGGAAACTCATTCTCAATACCGCGTTGCCACCTATAGCGTCAGTCGATCTAACACAGTCTCGATTAAAATAGAAAACAGGAAATTTCATTGCGTGCGCACTGCATTAACGTAACGCAAAAACGAAATTAAAACATTTTTTTTTTTTTTTGTCGCTTTGAGCAACCGTGGATTATAGTAACTGTCCGCGAAGTGTTCACATTTTTCGTCAGTCATAACGTTAATAAGACAACGCGTATTCTTTTACGTTTCGTTTATATTTTTATGACGAAAATATTGTATTATGAATTTATAATTATTTACAACTAACTAATTCGGGTCTATTCATTGACGGCTTATGACAGTAATATATTTATTATTACTCACTTGAGTGTAATTAAAATCCTTGTCTTCAGGAGAAAGATCCCTGTTCAGATCCAGAAATCAGAAGGGAATTCGCCCCCCTCCCCCCTAGGTTCTTCAGAATTTTTTTTAGAGCGTTCGTCAGATGACGTTATGGCGACTAGAAAATTAGTCATTTTCTGGGCTGTGTCTATATACATATATATGTATAAAACAAGTATTGTTTTTTAGCAGCGAACAAGCAGCTGATGATAGGAACGGCAAGATTTCAGTCAACAATCAGGGCACACACGATTGAAGAATATTCAAAACATTAAAAATCGAAAGAAATTTCTTTTCAAATAAAACACATTAACTCTTTTACGGTTAATCATTCGCGTTTCGATGCGTTAACGTTTTATACGTTTTTAAGAAATAATAAACATACTTATTTTTTTTTTTGTTTTACGATCGGTTTAAAAAAAAATTCCGCCCCCCCCCCCCATCTTACGGAAACAGACTTCGTTTTTCTCGCAAATCCGCCGCCGGCCGACCGTTTTTTTTCTGATTGAGACTAAAACAAAAACAGACGACGTATAACACCGTTTTTCGCTCTTTCGTTGCGTGCCGTTGAGACATACAATTTTATAGTGGACGATAATCGGACCGCACCGCGTTGTTTTCCCACGTTATAATGTAATTCCTGTACACAAAACGCGCGCGCAAATCACAAAAACAGATATATATATATATATATACCCGTCGTCATTTACTATTACTATTATATTTGCGAATAATAAACGTCGATATAATAATAATAATAATAATGTATTTATTATTATTATTATTATTATTATACGCGTTGTCGTATTTATTATTCGCGAAAACCGGATGAATTTACACACAAGAGCGCGGCGGGAGAATATTTATAATATTTGCCCCGCTACGGTCATTGTCGCCACCGCCGCCGCAGTTTTCCTGGTAAACCGGAACCGATAGAGGCTTTCAGGATGGATTTTTTTTTTTTTTTTTCCAGGGACGAATGTCGTTTATTTTATTACTGCGACGCGTCTCCTCGTTACGCGCAACACACGGTTACGGAGAACACGGGGACGTTTTTAGTTTTATTAAAAACGCGCCGCGCACCCCTTATGCAAAATTTCTTCTCTCTCCGCGCACACAGGTAACACTATACCCGCCGCTCGTGTATATCGACCGTGGGACAATGGACGGCCGGCACCGGGACGGCGTAAATAAATCATACACAATGGACGCTGTCCTCTCCGCGCTTCACGTCCCGGCGCAGCCCTCTAAAAACGTATATTTCATACTCGTCCGTATACCTTACGCACGTTGTAGCAACGGCCAGTAGCCGGTAGGTACAGACCGCGGTATTATTATTATTTCCCCCGTTCGTCCGTCCGTCCGTCCGCGTACGAGGAATAATAAGAAGACACTATGACCGTTTTGCTGCTGCTGCTGTGGTACAACGCGTTCCCGTCGTCCGACGGATTTTTTCGCCACACCGCGTATTATGCGTATCGATCGGATATTATTCAAATCACCGCCGTTTTTACATTTATATTTTTACATCTTTCTCTCTCTCCCCCCGAATTCGTGTGTGTCCCCTTACGAACGTGTCCCGTCTCGTGAAATCGTTTCCCAGGGTACCGGGGATGATAACCGACCGGGATAAATCGCGATTTTTTCTTTTTTTTTTTTTTTTTTTTTGTTATACTTTTATAACGATATATTCGAATATATTTAAAAGAAAAATTCGAAAAACGAAAATTTCTCTTTTTTTTTGGTTACCGATCCCGTGAAGCGGTCGAAAGTTGTTCGAACGCTAAAAAACCCGAAAGACCTGCTGCACCTGGGCGTACCATTGAACTATTTATACGAGTTTTTTTTTTTTCTTTTTTTTACACACGCGTGTACCAAAAACAAGCGGTTTATGTCAGAATCGAGACAAGTCTCAAAATTATTTTCCCATCAGAAAATTCGCCTTTCCTCCTCCCCCCCCCCCTCGTAAAACTGACCTGAAAACCACCTCGGATCACGGTCGCCCCGTGTTACAGAGTTACTGTAAGCAAATAAAATCGACACTTTCACATTGGATTTTCTACCGAACACTGTCTATCGGCCGAGATCGTTTCTGAGGTTTATCGGTTTATCGAAACGCTAACATAATGTATACACACACACACACACACCGTCGTTATAATACTGACCACGTCGTATTAAGGCCAATGAAATATTATTTTCCTCTCCTACGATACGCTCTAACAATTACGATATTAATCGATTACACATTATGACGACGACGTTTATACACAATACACGAGCCGTTCAATGTCATCGCGGAGGAATCGCCGCGGTACTGCAGTAGTTATTAACATATTATTATTATTATTATTACCCGAGACCGTCGCGTTCAATCAACGAAGACACACGAACCATATATATTGTACGGAGCACGAGGTGATTGTTTTGTACGCTCTCGGAAACTCGAGGAGAATTTTACGCGAAATACGTTTTACGGAATTATACGGTACAAAACGATCGCGCGTACGAAACCGATTCGTTTTCATCGACGATTATAAATTATCGTATATTATATCACGTCACTCGGAAATTTCAATTAAACGATTACTTTGACATAACGTTAAGTACGTTTTTCGAATTGGTACCTCACTCGTCTAATGCTATAGTAATAATTGATTATTATTTTCACCGGTTAAGCTCAATTGCATAAACTTCTTCGAACAATTAACGAAAAACAAAAATTTTGCTTTTGATCATTTTGACGTACACGTTTTTACACGTGCCCCAGTGTAATCTATCAGTGTCAGACTCCGTGTGAGAGTGGTTACTTTTATTAACCCACGTACCATTCAAACGGTACGACAACGAGTTACCAAAACAAATTTATTTTGGATAATTATTTTTCGAGTTTAACTAAAACGTGGTTATTAAACTGGACAATATATAACCGGTTTGATTAATATATATTCATATTATTATGAATTTTTCGAGAAAATTAAAAAAAAAAATTACACGCGCGTTGTACATAAATTTTTTGTTTTTTCGATAGAACGTTTTGTAGATTTTCTGTGCGCACTTCGATCGAATATCACTAATATAAATTGCGAAAAATGGAAAAAAAAAAAAAACCATTTTCCCAAAAACCGCGTATTATTATTTCCGTGTTCGGCGCATACCGAATTCAACGGTTTTTTTTCTCTCTTTTTTTATTTACGCGTCTCGTGACATTAAAATAATATCTAATATATATATATATATATATATATATATATATATATATATATATATATATATATATATATATAAACGATAACGTCGTTGTAAAAAAAAAAAAAAAATCATCGTGTTTAACATATTATTATATTATATTCGAAAAGGTGTTGTCACACGCCGGAAACGCTATTCGGACGTGCATGAATATTTATAAGATATATTATTATTATTATTATTATTATTATGTCCGATACGCGTAATGAAACGAATTTTTTTTCTTTTTATGAAGTCCCGACCGCGTTCGTTGTTATTGTCGGATTTTTTTTTTTTTAATTAAACGCATTCGTTCAAATGACATTGATACGTCGCACACACTAACGTGCACGTGGCGTCTATAGAAAAAAAACACACACATAAAAAAAATGTAATGTATTACCTATGTATGTACACTTGTATCGTTTAATTTAAACGTCTGTGTAAAAATTGCCAAGTGTGTATTGGGTTTACACTTGTATAAAACATTATACTTTAGCTCCGCCTCTCTCCCCGGTCGCGTTACGTTGGAAACGGCAAATAACGCACGGACGGTTTTCGATATATTTATTATTACTATACTATTATTATTATTATTATTATTATTATTATTATTATTATTATTACTATACTATTATTATTATTATTATTATTATTATTATTATTATTATTATTATTATTATTATTATTATTATTATTATTATTATTGAAATTTTCCGGTATGCGCAACGGCCAGCGAATACTGGTGCACAACGAGGACAATTTTGTTCTTCTAGAATACACTTAACAAAACAATTAACGAAGCGTATGTGATAAAAAAAACGGTTTTGAAAATATTGTAAAATACAACTAAATAACGATAAAAACTATATCGACGTGTTAAGAATAAGCCGTTATTACTACGCGCGCTAAAGGAACAGTTACGAGATGAAACACGGAATTATTTCTAGAATCTAGCGAGTTTTAAACGTACATTAAGTCCGGAGAATTGCGATCCAAATCGGTGCAGTTCAAAAAACAAATCGATTAATCGAAATCTTTTCTTTTCCAAAGAGTTAATTCCGAAAAACAAAATCGTTGGTTACGTTTTTACGAGACCGGGTCGTAGGGGAAAAAAAATGTTTTTTTTTTTTTTTTAAATTTAAACGAAATACTAAAACACTTATCAACATTTTAAGTCATTATTTATACAGATCTACTGGCACTCGCGTCGTTTAAACATTAAATTTTTTCCCGCGATTCAGTACGTCCGTCTGCCTTATTAACATGGACAAATAGGAATGTCTTAAAAAAAAAAAAAAAAAAAAAAAAGACTTTGTCGTTAACAAGAAAGCAAACAAAAAATAATAATAATTTCACCGGCTGCGACGACGCACGCCATCGGACGATACATTCTCATTGGCGGTTCTCACTATTCGCACGTGTGTCTTCAGAGTACAATTCCTTCGGAATTCCAACGCGGAAAATTGTACGTTTCCGAATCCGCGAGAGAATACGGTAAATTATAAAACGTCGTTTGTAAAAGAAAAAACCGACTCGAATTCATTTACTTAACAATAATGCGAATGCCTACAGTTGACCCTTTGCCGTCCAGTCACTGTAAACAAACGGACGTCGTCGTCATGTGTGTGTGTGTGTGTGTGTGTGTGTGTGAGGAGGACACCGAGTTATTGCGCGAGTATAAAAAAAAAAAAACGCGTGTAAACGAAAAAAAACCTGTTTCGTTTTTTTTTTTTTATCATTTTCGTTCTTCGCCCTTCGCGGGACGCACTAAACGCGAGCTCCGGCACATTTTTCACTCTCGTCGACCATTGTCGTCGACGTGCCCCCGAGCGCATTTGGATTGCCAAACAAACGCGATCACCGCCCGTGTGCAAAATAAACGAGATGTGCGCAGACTCTGCGGCTTTCATAGACGGCATGTGATCAATCCCCGTTTTCCAGTTTCTCCATCGAATACGGCTCGTAATCTCGCCCAGACACGTCGTCACTTCAATCCGAGTAATCCGAGTAAAATGGAGAACTTTTTTTCACGCGCCCACATGCTGCATATAACGCAAATAATAAAAATATTATTTAAAATTCCAAAAATAACACGTACGTTTTATTAGCTTTGACGCTATAAAATCTAGAGGATTTTGTCATATTCACGCGTATGAATTAAAATTTGTATCACCAAGTCGTGAACGGCGTTTCGTGGGCGAACTCGAGGAGTCGAATTCGAACCCCCCTCGCCCGCCGTTGACTCTTGAAAGAAACAGCTGGACCGAAATATTAATTTTTCAATTCAACTGACGTGTATTCTGCGGTGTCTACAGCAAAAAAAAAAAAAAAAAAAAAAAAAGCGAAATTTTTCTCGTTTAATAATGCTTGAAACTCACTATGCTTAAGGAAGACAATGACTGAAGTACGTATTTCTTTCCACTAGTTATTCTTTGATGTTCAACATTATAATTTAATTGTTTAAATATTATAGTTAGTTTTTTTAGACTCGACTCAGTGGACGGAGACGAAGTCGCGAAGATGTATTAGAGTATTGAATGAACTAGCTGAAATGCCACTCGTATGTTTTATAAGTAATAATAACAATTATTTTATGTTAGAAAAATTGTACGTTATTTGCGCAAATTATTTTAATATAAAAACAACATATTATTTAATTTTGATTCCTATTGAAATTAAAATTTACGTATAATTATTATTTAAATATATATTAATATAATTATCAATTTTATATTGATCTCGTTAGGAGCGGTCATTAATATCGTGTTTTTAATTACGTATATTATGAGAAAGGCTTCATAGATTGGCATTCATCAGGCATCTGGAAGACGCATTCGATTTATAATTACAAGATATTACATGACATAATATAAATAATAAAAAAAAAAACACACGCTACCGTGAAAGTAAGACTCTATACTATATATATATGGCCGTTTAATTCGAATAAACGATCACGTTTGTTGATATTGGCTGTACTCGTTGGATTTGGGAAAAATTGCGAGTCTACAGTGATATAAGATATTACGTAGTAATTAGTGTTTTTTTTTTAATTTCGTAATAATTTATGAAACAATGAAAATAATATTACATATATATATATACTGACGAGAACTCGAATTTCAAATTAACGTTAAGCACTCGGTTTGCAATTACTATTTTTGACGAATTCTATGTAATTTCTTGTCTCCGCGTATAATGTTGAAAAATATTAAACAAACCTGCGCTCTTTTTGTTATAAAATTAATCTTTTATATTTAATCGAGAAAAAAAATATATAAAACTATATATTATTATTTAAAAAAAAAAATTCCTAAACGATTTTATAGCCCAAACGAATATTAATTTTCACATATTTTCATATGCAATCCAATTGTGCAAGTAAGACCAAAGGTAGAAAAACTAAATTACATTTGCACGATACTCGATGATACTGGTTTTAATAATTGGAAAAAAGGAATTGTAACGCTTTGTGTCCATAAAGAAAAAAAAATTGAAAATCATAAAGCTTCAATAGAATTCCTTGGATTACGTCGTTACATCCTCATCCGTTTACTTCTTTAATAACAAAACAATCGTTGAAAAAGGAACAAGATGCATTTTCAGTACATAAATTATGAATAAGCTCAAATCGCGTTATTTGGCATGCTGTCACCAAGCAATTCGTAGACGACATTCGCACGGGATTCTGGAAACTTGATTTATTCCCTTCAAGAGCGTCCACTTTAAATTCCTGTTTTGAAAATATGGCTCGAAAATCGAAATAACTGGCTCAATAGTGATATCCAGAATGAATTAATCGAAATTACGGCACATTTCGTTTTAAAAGATTCCATTTCTAAGAGTTCGTATATATCTCTAGTGGCCGATGGAATTACACGTGTGTTTGGTCTAGAAAAGTTTAGTATTTGTTTTAGTTTCGTAGAATTCAATTTTTTTTTCTATTCAATTCGTAAATTTTTTAACACATAAATGCATCTACCGAAAACGGCAAATAAGCAAAAAAAGAAAAAAACGTCTCTATCGCCAGTTGCCTCACCATTGCTCCTTTGACACACACACGTACATTTACATATGTATTATTCGTTATCATTATAAATCATTAAGACAGAATCGTAGACGACGACGGGAATTACGTACGTATCTTATTACCATATAAACTCTTCTTATGTATATTGTACAAAATATAGAACAAATAACTGCGTGTGGTGCGGGCGCGACGACGTTCCAACCATCCGTTTACCGAGCGAAATCATTGATTTCGATTGAAGAGGAGAAGGACGACGACCGTATAGCGTTGTGTTAACGAAATCCCATTTTCGCGCGCCGAAGCCGTTATTATTGTTTAAAAACTACTGTGCGGCAGCGAAAGTCATAATAATATTTACTCGGCAAAACACACCACTAAACACTGTTTGTGAATCCGAAATCGCGCGTTCGAATATCGTTTAAACGACAAATATAATCGGCCTTTGCTCGCGAACGGTGACCGTTTATATGTTGCTTGTTTTGCGCGTGTAGCACTCAAACACCGAAGCCGATCGATCGAGAACGTCGCGCGCGTGTTTAAGTGTGTTTCGTGTACACAATCGTACAGACGGAGGCACCGAGTTTTCGCCTTTCGTACGAATTTTTCTCTCGATTTCAATCGATCACGCGTTTATAATATTAATAATAATAATCTTATTATTATTATTATTTTGATTAACAGTAGTTAGTGTTGAGCCAGAAATTCCGCGCACGAAAACTACTGGTGTATTGGTTTATCCGGACGGGTTCTCGCGTGCACAAAGTGTACTAGTGGCGCGTATTTTTGGATGGGAAGCGATTGTCAAATGTCGAGTGTCCCCCCCTCCCGCCCGTTAAAAGAGACGCCGGTATTAGACTTTTTTTTTTATATATAGCGGTATTATTTATTGATTTCAAACACAAAATTCGAGAACAAAAATATTAACTATACAAATGTTTTAATCTAGTACACACGTATTTGTTCCGATTTTATTTTACTAAAAGTCAAAATTACGATAGAATTTCATTCGGTTAGGTTTTTTTGCTCACTTTGTGCAACGTAACATAATGACATTATTACCGTTGATTTCATTTGCACACAATGTGTATTACCGTCGATTTGATTGATGTCATAATATTAATATTACGGACGAGTTCAGGCCAGTAAGACCGACGGTCGCACGTCGTAAGAGCGAAACCGCCGTACAAAGCAAAATCAAAAACAACTTATTTATTATGATTTACGAAAAAGGGCGCGCGATTCAACGAAAACCCGTACGGCTGAGTATATGAGTATATCACAAAACATAAATTAACGAAGACATTTTTTTTTTTTAAAATTTTCTTTTCGAATTTTGGACTGTAATTTATTAGCGATTGATTCATAAAAAAAAAAAATTGGTCAATTTTTGTTGTTGTACGCCCAAAACACGACACCGAAACTCCGAATCGTTTTATATCGCGAACGCGACGATTTATCGTTGCTTTTGAATTTATAATAATAAAAAATTATTGCAAAAAAAAAACTTCGTCCCGAGTACGGCGGCTCGTCGCCGTTTTTCCCCTTAAACTCCTCAAGAACTACACCGTCCCTTGGCGGCTCTGTCATATTGTAATGATAATTATTTATTTTTGGGTACGTCAAACGCACTGACGACACGGATTGCACACCACCGTTACACGTTAACGAACGTTTTCCGTGTCCTCCTCGCCTTCTCCGGTACATAAATAATACTTTCGGCTACACGTTTTGCGCGCATACGCATACGTTTTGCAATAACAATATGATGATACTCCGGCCCACACGACGGCCAACGGTTTTGTAAGACATTAAACAGAAAATACGAATAATGTGATTTGCGCCGCGGCCGTACGAATAACGAGGAGGAGGAGGAGGACGACGACGACGACACATTCTCTTCTACGAACAACCGGCGTGCCGGAGAAAACGATTAATTACGCGGTAAATTATTGCGTCACGCGAGACAAACGTATACACTGTTCGGCGCGTACAATATAGGCAAGACCATTGCGCCGCGCGAGAAGAAAATTAATAATAATACACGCGCGAGGATAATAATAATAATAATACGGCGTACGATTATTGAACGAGAGAGTGAGAGGTTTCATTTCGCGTTGATTTATTCGTCGGCGATGGGGTTGGTAAGTTGGTAAACGCGCCCGCGGACACTTGCGCCGCGACGTGTCGCGTAATTTATTTGGGTACCGAACTCGAGGCGAGGACGGCCCGCGCGCCCGTTATAATATATACCCTTACCTAACCCCTCGCGTCGCCCTAACCCGAATGCGCGTCGTGTACCGCGGTCCGGTGTACGCATACTTGTAACACGCGTTTCCCACCCCTTCCGCGCCGACTCGAACGACAAAAATCTATATACGTTAAAAAAAAAAAATGGTACAGCGATCTGTGGATATATTGGGACAGAGATTTTTTTTTTTTCTTTGACTTTAGTCCATAATCACTCCGCTCAGAATGTCTTTTGACGTGACCCGCGGGCGCGGCACAGCGTTCAGTTTGTTGTAAAAAAATCTCTCGCGGTCCCGGTGTTACTAATGCCGAGGGATGCGAATGTCGTGTTTGAAACCCGGTGACTCGTCCAACCGTCCGCTAGTAGTCACGCGCTGAAGAAAACGGCTCGGCGATACCACACCGCCACGAGCGTAACGCGAATTCGCGCCATAATTATTATTACACATTATCGCCGTGCGTCATTGTAATTACTATTATTCTAAAAGCGTTTTATTATTAAGACCATTTCTCATTATTATTATTACGATTTTTTTTCTCTCCTGAAAATCTTTCAACGGAATGGTGGGCGGCGAGTCGAAAAATAATCGCGTTTTACTTTTCTCTTCTGATTTCCCCCCCCCCCCCCCGCGCACCGCGCAATTTATAAACGTTAGCCTAAGTGTTTTGTTCCGTCGTTGATTTCCGTATAGTGGTCGGAAACAGAATACACCACGATACGAACGTTATCTAAAATATCGTTATTGTTCGGTGGCTATTCCTCTCTTTAACTATATAATTGCCAACAATAACTGTTGACTTCGTCGAGTATATATATATATATGTATATATTATATTAACGGGTTGAAAATTTAAACGTATCGGTTAAGTTCGCAAAATAATCCCCGTATTCGTATTTTACATTTCTTTTTTTTCGATTTCCATTAATTATTATTCGTTATTATTATTGTACCGCGACGGCACATAATATAATATATATATTATACAGGGCGGACGTCTGAGCCAATAAAATCCACGGAACCGTCCATAACCCGATATTATATAATAATAATAATATGTACGCCACTTATTACGGCGTGTCTGTGTGTGTGTGTAGTACGTCTACCCACTGCCGTACTACGCGGATAATAATACAATATACAACCACCGGGGCACGATATCGGTGTGTGGCCACCGGGAAGAAATCACACACACAGCCGACCGCATCATCATTTCCCCAGGGTATACGTAAAACCCGAGTGACCTTCGGCTATATGGCAAATCCAATCTGGACCCCACCAGATCCACCGTGCGCGTAACTCGATTAAGGCACCGGAGAAGTCGAATTAAAAAAAAAAAAAATAATAATAATAATAAAGACACAGACGGGGACCGTACAACGTGTATTATTCGTTCGTTCTTTTCATTTTTATTCACCGCGCTTTTTCGCCTTTTTCTCATTCTGTCTGTCTCTCTCTCTCTCTCTCTCGCTCTCGCTCTCTGTTCGTTCGCCCGAGGCTGTGCAAATACGAGACGGGTACGACACAGTCAATACGATAGTCGTATCGTAGTCCTCCGTCGTTCGCCCCGCGTATGTTAAAGTAGATTTTTTAAACGTTAAAGTAGATTTTTTTTTTTTTTTTTTAATATATTACGTTTGTGACGCGTCTAAAACTCGTGACGTTCCCGGTTCGATTGAATAATATTATGTAATAATAATAATAATTTTTTTTTTCGTTTTACAGACGCGTCGAGATGAAAACAAAATACGCCGAAACCGTTTTAAACAACGCGGGCGGCGTTTTTATTTACAACACTACGCCGCGCCAGTCTTACCGTAATATTACGGAATTATTATCGCACGCGTCGTAAAAACTCTTTCGCGCATATTCAACGACAATTCCAATCGAGTCAATAGGCGAAAAATGCGTATACGACGAGTGGACCGTGAAGCTGGAAACCGTAATAGCGACGCGTCCGTGTTGGACGCAAAGAGAAAAAAAAAATGGGGTTTTATGACCGGTGCCAACGGGAATTCGGCGCGGTGGAGGGGGGGGGGCGCTCGCTTACCGCGTAAAAGCTATTGTCACGTACATGCACTCGTCGTACACGGTGAATAACCCTTTAAAGACAACGGGCCGGATGACGATAATAATTTTAATACGCATCTCGGATTTGATTACGCGTTATTACTCGTCGTTCGCTTCAGAATTGAAACAAAATTAAAATAAGTGTACTCTGTGTGTAAGTTGAACATCTATTGTTGTTCGGCTCAACGATTAGTGCGTCGGTCGTCCAGCCCGTTGATCAATGGGACTAGCGACGGCCCTAGGGCCGTTGGAATGCGCGAATGAAACGCTCTCGTCTCCGTCGCTCTGCAGCCCTCTCGCGAGACGAAAGCCACAACGGCGTCGTCGTCGTCGTCGTCGTCGTAATTCCGTACATACGAAACTTCTCGTACTCATATAGCCGTTGCAAAGCGATTTACATGGTCGAGTGATCGAAAAATTGCGCGTTTTTTTCGAGACAAACGCGTCGGAGTACAAATAGAGAGAGAGAGAGAGAGAGAGAGAGAGAGAGAGAGAGAGATCGTGAGTAAAAAGAGTTTCTCAATGGTACTTTTTCCCCACCGCGGTATACGCGACCCACCGACCGACGAGAACGCCGACTGAAATTATCGTCCGAGTGCTCCTCTCGCGGTAGAAATTTTGAGTCGGTGCGGTTACCCAGGGACCGTTGTACCGCGAGGAAATCGTTGCGAAACATAATCGGAAATCGTCTCGGCGCTATATTACACCAGAGTACGGTTTTATCTCGCACGTAAAGTGTGCTGCCGTGTCGTTCAAACGTAAAAAGATTTCGCGTTGGGTAAGAAGACAAAAAAAAATGAAATAAAATTAATAATAAATCCCGCACGAAACGCCGCGGGAATAACAATCATTTTAGCCGAGTGAAATTCCAATTTATATGATTAGAAAACCGGCGTTTGGTACTGTTTTTTTTTTATATATATATTTTGTATATATAATAAATTTGAGAAAAAAAGCATTTTTCACCGTATAATGTAAATATTACATATTATATAGATATACGCCGTCCAAATAATAATAATAATAATAATCAAACCTGCTGTTATTTTCAATCCGACGCGACTTGTCTTTGGAAAGCCACTATGATTTACACCACACATTTCGCGTATGATTTTTTTTTTTAATTTTAATATTTTTCTACGTGCAACTCGTTTTCCCGTATTTCAATATATCATATTACGTAATCCAGAAATCAAATAAATTACGGACGGACGGAAAACGTTAACCTGTCGAACGGAGTGGGAATGAGTGAGCGAGGGGACCCATAAATATGTAAAAGCGATTTTTTTGTATTTATTTTTTTTTTCACTATTGAATAAAATTGAAATAACTCGAGAGTTTTACAAATCACAACGTGTTTATTTATTTATAATTACAAAACAGGCCTAAAATTATAAATACGAAATATGGAAATATTAATCGAATCCTCCTCGGCAACGATGCAATAAATTACATCCATCAACGGGCGAACACATTTCTGTTCGTATTCACTAGTCCATCGCAGTCAAAATTCATATCGCACGGGGAATAAATCGCACATTTAATATTGAAATTTATAAAAAATAAAAACGTTTTGTATTACTACGAAAATCGCGTTCGAACTGTTCGATTTCACATCCTGTGAATCGAAAGGAATTAGTTTCGCGTTTTCGACCGTATTAACAATAAAAGTGGTGTCATTTTTTTTATATATACATATATATATATACTTATTTAATGTTTGAAAATATAATTAACAAAAATACTCGACGGCCCGCAGGAATCGTTTTTATATCAATCGTTCCCAGTAGGTGAGGTCGGCGGTGTGTGTTTAACCCGTTCACATTATACTATACAGTACAATTTTTATGGTTTAACCGGACAAAACTTCAGTATCACCGCATAGATCAGCGGTTTCCAAATTGTTTTCTTTTTTGATTCACGCGTCCCTAAAATTTACAAAATTAAAGTTAATCGCGCCTCCTAGTAAATGAAATAAAACGTTTAAACTTTTTTATTTTTATGACCAAAAAAAAAAAAAATTTTAATTATTACGAAATATCTTTATTTTTACGACGAAAGTAATTATTAATATTATTTAATATTTGCGTATTACACAATCGCGCATTAATCTCAATGCAATCCACGTGCTTGTTTTCCGTAAACGCCACACGCGTTTCTATAGTCGATATTATAGTTTAATACCGAATAGAGTACGTCGAGGTATTTCAATATAAAATATACTTTTTTTTTACAGATAACATTAAAAAAAAAAAAAAAGTTGCGTAAAATAATTAAAATAATGTTTGTCTTCATTTTCGCGTTTAAAAGCAAAGTACTGAAACACGTATACACACGTGTACAAAAAGCGATATATATATATTTTTTTTATGATAACTCCTACTGTGTACTCCTACTACTACTCCTATTTGTGACCTCTCTCATATTATTTTTAGTTGTCCCTCTTTATCCTCTAATCGTTTAACTCTTTTCAATTTTCTAAAATCTCAAAACATCCAACTTACTCTATCTTCTATTCTTAATCCCAATTCTGAAATTATTGTAATCCGAATTTTATCCTTCATTCGTGAGACTGGTCTATCCGTTTAGTCAGATACTATTTTTAATTAATTAAATGTTTAACTTAATATTTTAGCTTATTCCAATTGTATATTCGTTATTGTAATTGTTGGAATAAATTGTAAACACACAAAGTTTCAATAAAAAAAAAAAACTCCTACAAGTGCGTTAATCGAAAAAAAAAAAAAGAATTGGTCCAATTCGATTTTTAGCTCCGACGAGTCCCCGCGGCTTAATGACAATTGGGAACCACTGTTTTATAATATTACACTCGCATCACGGCACGGCATCGCCGCCTCGCATCTGTCATTGATGCGTGTATGTGAGTTGACTATTGTCATTCGAGTTCCACTGCGCGAATACTCGAGTGCCTAAGACACACCGCGGTGCACCGATACAATGTAATGTGTGTACCATGAGGGTACGCATCTGCCGCAGAATCTCGGCCCTCGGGGTGTATACACGAGTGCGTTGTAAGTCGTCGCGATCGACGGGGAGCGAGCGAATCGAAAACGGTCCGTACTGCTCGTAATAATAATAATAATAATAATAATAATGACAATTAGTGTGTCTGGTAGGATTTTTCGAATACACACAATAATGTACGCATGTATTAGTCGTCTACGATTTCGTCATCGGCCAACGCGAACGGATGGACGGACGTTTTTAAGTGTTATTGCCGGGGGGAAATGGGGACGGAGGAAATGCTGAAAATCGTTATCGCCGTAACCGTAAGTGGAGGAAGGGAAACCGTTTGAACGTTTAAACCATTTTCGGAATAATGTGCTTCGGAACGGCGATTCGTGTTATTTGTTTATTAAGTTAATTTTAATCGCGTGGCGGCGCGCGACGAAGACAAGACGTGACATTCCGCCGCAGAATCAGTAGACGCTTTTCCACAATTCCAGACGTTTCTACTCTCGTAATCAACGCGATCTCGAAACACTTTGAAATCTTCGTGGATGATCTACTTTTACTTAGTTCGCGCGATTTTCACATCCCATTTTTTCGGAGTGAAAGTTTTAAATAAATTCATTTGGAATTTTTCGAGACGTTCTGTATCTCCTCCCTTTCATTATTATTATTATTATTATTATTATCTACAGAAAAATATGAGATAAATATGCGATTAAACGAATTGATTGTTAAAGATTTTCGTATTGCTTTTTTTTAAGATAAAAGTAACAAAAAGAAAAAAACTCCTTTACGTTTTGCAACGGTCCGAAAACGTTTTGGGAAAAGTTTTTGATCAGTGTAGAGAGATTTCCGAAATAATTGTAATAGAACAATATCGGTTGACTTCCTGATGTAATTGTGAAAGACTCGCGTTCTTTAAATAACTATACAAAAGAAAAAAATCGATATTCTTCGAATAAAATATAAAAAGGCGTGTTTGAAAATAAAAATTGTTGCGTACGTCGATATTTTTTTCGAGTTCACCACCGTAATACTATATAGGTAAATTTTAATTAATTCTGTTTCGTTTTTTTTTTTTATACGTATACACTATATTTAATAACGATAAAATAAAATCGGCACGGCCGTTTTAAAAGAAATACGTTTTATTTTTACATTTAACCGGCATCGTTTCTCCCCTCACCCATTTCATTTAAAAATCTTAGAAAACCGTACACGTTTTTTTTTCGTATCCGCAGCAAACGCTTATTATATCGGACACGTGTCTTTTTTTACGAATTTTACGACCCGATTCCTTTCGATCGCCGCGGGGTTGTGTGTGTGTGTATTTTTATCGTTGACAATTCGTATTACAAACGAAACGAAATCTTAAATATTCTTTAAAAACCGATAACTGCTTTAAAAACCGATGACACTATGAAAAGCGTATGGAACGTAAAAGATAAATAATATTATTTATAGACGACACAAAATATTATTATTATTAATATACGAAACCGACGATTTTCTTTTAACCACGATAGCGAACGATTCGAAATCATATGGCCGGACGAGACCTTTCGTGGCCTTATATCCATCACGTCTTCGTTTATATAAGTACCACATTATATATATATATATATATATATTATTAGATTAATGATTATTCTTTCCGTTTAAAAGATACGTAAACCGCGTATAATATATTATGATAAAATATTGGTATATACACTCACTGCAGCAGCGTGCACACGTAACGTCGCAACATATGTTCGTAGTCGATATAGTTCTCCTTCAAAATGGGTTTTGTAAGAAAAAAAAAATGAAAAATTCGATAATAAGAAAATCGATTCATTACAAGTCTTTATCTGTGTAATTTCTTGTACGTAAATATATGTATTTCTGATATTATATTCGATTTTATTGTAGGCACGCGGCAATAATTCATCGCGTTATTCCAGAGCGAAACTACTATTACCACCAAATCCATTTATTCGCATAATACATCCATCTGCGAGTGCACAAGAAGAAAATGATAGTAACAATGATATAGTCTTAAAATAATTCACGAATGTACGCGAAATCCTACGACAATATCTATAAAGTGTTATGTTATTATTTAGGGCGTACATATATATATATATTTTATTTTCACAACGATTTAACTCCTGATCGTGAACGATAATAGACGTTTCGTTGCGATTTGAAAGAAGTGAACAAAAAATAAACGTTTCGAAATTCCTCGGGTACACTTATTATGGTTGGAATGTTTTATGGCTTTAAAAACACAAAGGAAAAAATTGCATGAAAATACGCTCAATAAATATCAAAATATGCCCTTGAGAAAGTCAAATGTGACGTTCGAAAATTGAATTATTTATTAAAAATATATATATATTCTAAAGTAATATACGATTTTTTTTTTTTACTCAAAAAATACAAATACATTAATTACAAAATATATTTATTGATTTTTTTTCCGAGTTTTATTGAAAATATTGTTTATTTATTTTTTATCGAAATACGCGCGTATTCATAGAAATCCCTATGAATATGCGAAAATAAAATTTAACGTATCTGAGATTGTGTGCCGACACGAAACGAACTAATAACTCGGTCTGCAACGCGCGCGATTGAAAATGAGAAAAAAATATGAATACCTACAAAGTAGCTCGCCAGAAGCGTTGTAGCCAATAACGTTTACCCGCGGTCAGGTAATACTATTTATTATCACTTTTGTGTTCGACGATATTAAAACTGACGGCGTTTTTAAAAAACGAAACTCGAAGTGATAGATTACTGGATAAACGAGTATTTCAGTATTATATCTTATACATCAATATATTTTAGAAATTAAGAACACAGTAGAATATTTCATTATCCACGCTGACTGGACGCGTGCAATTGGACACAGAAAACCCCTTAAAAAAAAAAAAAAACGCGGCGTCTTGTGGTGGTTATTCGCGACGGGCCTCCATAAAACGACAATGAAACGGCCGTCGGTGTGGTGTGTACTGGGGAAAACTATACAATACAATATCACGCGTTTGTTGTAATGTATATTTTAATAATAATAATAATAATAATAATAATAATAATAATAATAATGGTAATGTGACGACGACAGGCACTACGAGAGAGGTCGACGGACGCAATAATAATGACCGGTCGACGATGACAGCGACAGCAGTAAACGATACTTCATCACACCGCGCTGGTGCGAGTCCCTGCGGTACTGCGCGTCTTTCAGAAATAAAAAAAACTTGCCTCGTCGCTCCGTGTCCGAATACGACGACGACGACGACGGGGTTATCGACAGAACGGTTTACCGTTGTGTGTTATAATAAACGGACAACGGACGGGGTTCACTGCGATGACCGTAAGGAAACCGGACGCGGAAGGAACGTCGGCGGAACGTTCGATTTCTCGGCAACGCACGACGACGGGGCGCGCGTAGACGAGACGTTATTTTCGTGCCCGTGACAATGGGCCGACGTAGTGTCCGGTGTGAGAACATTAGGTGTGTACACACACACACACACACACACACACGCGCGCGCGCGCGGTCGTGTGTATACGCGACGAAGAAGACGCGCGTTTTCTGTGTGTGTCCGTTTACCCCTGTCGCGCGCGCCTAACCCGTTACCGACCGACCGTCCTCCTATAATAATCATAATAATAATAATAATAACAATAACGCGCGTTGTCTTCGGCCATTGTTTACGTTATGTTATTAATGGTCGTATCGCGCGTAACGGACGAAAAATCTTATACGGGGACGAGGGCGAACGGAAATTTTAGAACGAGGGGACCCCCGGTCCGTGTTATAAGAAATAACGTTTGTAAAATATATTATTATCGTCGTCGTCGTCGTCGTCGTCGAATTCACATTCGTTCGAAAACAAAAATTTCGATTTCCACGGATTAAACATTAAAATCGCCCTTTTTTTTTTTTTTTTTTTTTAACTCGAAAACGTATTTATCGCGATAGAACGAGGTCCCTTCTGGTCACGTGGCTAAAAAGCGATTAAAATAAATAAAATATGTCGAAGAATGTGAGGGCACACGACGAAATTCGGATACGTATCCGCGTTTCTGGAATCGAGCACTGCGCATACCGCGCGTAACCGCGTGTTGTCCAGTGAGCTCTGCACGAAAATGGTATATTTTGCTTAGAGAAATATGTTAAAACATTCCGCGTTATAACTCGTAATTATTTAGTCCGTTAGTTTTCTACGATTTCTTTTTTCTTTTTTTTTTTTTTTTTTTTTGTGTTTACAAAAATGCCGATTTCTTTCATTAACACGCGGTGTACGGCAGGACTCGTAGGACGACCGGCAGAATGATTATTCGTATATAAAAATTGAAATTTTTCGTTAACTTCAAAAAAATTAATAGAAAAATTACAAATAATAAATAGTCATTCCTATGATCGAAATTATTATTATTTTTTTAAATAAACTTAATATAATGGCTTTTTTGGATTCATAAAAAACAATTTAATTTTTAATTAAAAAACAAATAAAGAAATCTAAAATATAATAACAGGGCAAGATAATAATAACAATAACAATTATTATTACGAAAAATTTAAATACCGATTAAAATCAAAAGTTATTATACGTTTGTCAAATCTTCACGGGACTTCAGCCTGTACAGTGTGTTTTACTATACAGTATTCAACATTTGATTACTACGTATTACGAATTAATCGCAAATTATTTAATTATAATAATTAATTAATTAAAATCTACGTTTTAAATTATTCACTCGCACAATATATCTATATTACCTGTGACAAATTCAATTGATTAAACGGTTTTTTTATTATTATTATTATTATTATTATATTACTTTTAGAGTTACAACAATCGTAATCACGTGTAAACGTATGACGTAAAATTAGTTTTGCGTCAATAACACTAATTTTTTTCGTACGCCTCTCGGTTCGACGAACGATATTTCAGCTATCGGAAAAAGTACAGCGGCGTTAAAAACTCTTGGACAGTGACCGCGCCACTGAAAGGGAGAAGATGACGACTCCTCTCCCCCCCCCACCCGCCATCCATTCCGTACGTCGTAATGTTTTCCCGTAATTTCGTCCCGCCCCCGCACCGAATCCGACAAATTAATCACACGGCTTTTGGTGGCGCGGCACACGGCACCGTGACCGTCACACGGGTGCGCTGCGGTTAATAGTTTTGACATCGTCGTCCTAAGGAACGCGCGAGGGTCGTCGTATCCACGCGGACACGAATATACGCGCGCGCGTACTCGAGTAAGCACACGCGCGACGATCAAATACGACGTGTGTCGGAGAGTAGTAACAAAACACAAAAAGAGAACGCGACGAAAGGAGAGTAGGAAAAAAAAAAATCGTCTAAGCGTGCCGAGTGCCGGTACACGCGCGGCGACGGAACACGTGCCTAATAACAAAATCCCTTTTGTTTTTCCGGTGTGCACGTCGCACGCGTGTATTATCGTCCTCGTAAATTTAAAACAAATATTTTTATCCCTTCGTTGCGCTTCTTTTTTTTTTTTTTTACCCTTTTCCTTGCCCTACATACATCCATTACCCTCCACTTAACGCGCACCGGCCTATATCATACGCGAGCTGGCTGCACTAATCTCATCTCTTTCCCCGGTTCTTCATAAACAATCGACCGTCACACTTAAACCCTTGTGTTTCTCGGCGCGTACCCCGTTATAATATAATGTAACGGGATTTTTTTTTTCTTTTTTTTTTTTTTTTTTTTGGTCCATTACATTACATTATTACTCACACCGTGCCGTACGTGTATTATACGAAATGCGAGGCGGGGTGTTGTCGAGTGCGAGATAAAATCCGCTGACTGTAGCGTACGTAGCCGTCGTCCGTGCGAATTTCTATAGTGCGTTTCGAAACGAGCACAATATGAATCCGGCGAGTAAACGCCGAGCGAAAAGCGATTAGCTTGTTGTAGCAAGCGCGTACGCAGGACAAAATCCCATCCGGGGACAAGATGAAAATTCAAAGGGCAAATTGGTTATTTCGTTGTACATCACCACCGTTCTAGTATCGTCGTCGGTCTCAAAAAGGCTGCGCCTTGTCGTTTTCGCCTGTTGTCATCTGCGGCTCTCTTCACGTCTACACTGCGTAATATAAGAGGTGGTGGTGACATTTAAATCATCGGTTTTCGGCACGGTTGAATCCACGTGTGAATTCGGTATTCATTTCTGTCAAAAACGCAGTGCAAATAAACCAGATTCGCACCGTCGTTTATCGATGATTTAAAACGGCGTCTGCGCTTAAAATTCTATTCGGGTTTATTCGTTATTTTCGTAACGAATTTACATGGTATTCGATTTGTGCCGGAAGCGAAGCAATACGATTTCAACCGTTCGCCGACGAGGCCAAATAATTCAGCTCTTATAGTTTATAAATTATAGCGATTTCGATTGTGTATAGAACAGAATTGGTTTATTTCACTTTAAACTGTATAAGCATATAAGTGTATATAATTATTATTATTATTATTATTGTAATTTATCGTGACACTGAATAATTTCTGTTTACGTCGGTACGTGTACGAATTTTAAAAACCAATTATAAAAACACATCGCCCGTAACACGACAATAGAAAAAAAAAACAATTTTATTACTCGCTGTATACGAATACGTCACGACAATTATATAATATCAAGTTAAAATTACACACAGACATGCGTACTGAAAATGTTTATATAATTGCGTAGCACAAAGAAAAAAACTAAATAAATACAAACAACTAAATTACTGATGGAGTACTGGGCCAGGTCCTTACCATGTCGAAATAGGACCACGAGAAGACGATATTCTTTCATTAAAAAAAAAAAAAAAAGATTTATCCGAATCGGTCCAGCAGTTTCGGAACTGCAATCGGTTGTCAAACTTGGAAAAGAATAAAATTTGACAACAGGTCAAATTGAAAACCTCCGCCTTTTTCGAAGTCGGTAAAAGAAAATCTATAACGCACGATCTATTTTCGCATAAAAACCGTTTTCGTACTAATAGGTGAAAGTTTAGATTTTTACCACATCTGTTATTCTTTGTATGTATTCGTAATGATTCAATAAAATAAAAAAAAACTACTTCCACTAAAACTAAATGTCCCTAATACGAACGTGTAACGACAACACGTCTTCAACGTATGTATAACAAAACTGTAATTAATGTTTAATAATTAATATTGTACGCGCAGAGAAAATTTCAGAGCCAGTTATATAAATGTAGATTTATATTTGTGTAACGCGCGTGTCGTACGCGTTTTATATATATATATATATATATATGACGTGTTAATAATAATAATCTGTTCGTATATCAATGCTATTACAAAGAAAAGTGAAACAATTTTTTATTAAACTTTTTTTTTCACTACCTACTTTCCTTTTCAAATCAACGGGACGGAAACATTCCTGGTTTCGTTACGTACACACTGAAAAATAGCCTAAACCGTCACTTTTTGATCTGTACACCACTATATTTTATTGAGCCGTCCGACGATGTGTACTACACACTTTACTCTCTGCACATTTTTGTGCAAACGTAACGGTAAAAATATATAATATTCGACCGAAAACTTTTTGTCTATTTTTTCTACATCATAGCGTTGTTATTACATACGTATTTTCAATAATACACGTCCAGTGGACTATCACTAGGGCATTCTAACGACACCAGAAGTGTAGTGGATCGATGGAAGGTAGTATGAACAGCCAGTAAATCGAGGCTTTATGTCTCTACCGTTACAAAAAGCTAAATTATTCTCTGAGCAAAGCACCATATATAGGTCAGAATCTAAAATAGTAATTAAATGTCTTTTATCCTAGATTTATCTACGACATATACATAAGGCTGGTAGGGGCGGCTTTAAAGGGATCGGCCCTCCTTGATATTTTTTTTTCAATATATTTATATATATATATGTATATATATATATAATAACATCGATTTTAAATAGACGTTTAACCCTTAATAATCCCAATCGCTTCCATGGGACGCGCCTCGCGGATCCGCCTACGGTTAAGTCTGTACAATGTACAAATTACGTATTATAATCCCAACATAGTACGTATATTATGACGTATAATAATATAATCGTAGAAACATATGTACGTAAATGCAATTCAAATTGCGTATTGTTTATTCGCGATTAAAGATTTATAATTAATAATGATTTATAACAATCACTGAAGCGATTGAGTGTACCATTTCAACGGGCATTATGCGCAATCCCGCGAGCTTTATTAAATCGAATACTGTGTGTGTGTGTGTGTGTGAGCCGATCGTTGAAAAAAACGTCATGATCTTCCTACAAGCCCTTACTTCGTACTCTTATCACGTATATTTTCAACCTGGCCGTATATTATATTTAATGTTCGGCCAAATATCTAACTCGCCTACATTCCAGTTTCGGAGTTTATACGTACACATATTGATGTCGTACACAAACGTGAAATTCGCGGACTGCACGACGGTGAGAAAAAGCCGGTGGCGCGGGTATAGTAAACTTGAAATTAGATTTCGCCGTTGGTAATGTATTATTATTAGGCGAAGGGACGCGCGGAAACGGAGGAGAGCCGAAGTGATGATCTCCAACAACGCGTCATGAAATGATGTAATGCACGCAATAAAATACAATAATATAATAACGTACGTATAATACGGTCGATCGGTAGCCGCCGCGGGCTATAAACAGACGCGGGCGGAATAGAATATATTATTATTATTATTATTATTATTATTATTATTATTATTATTATTATTATTATTATTATTATAATGTATGCGCGAGAATGATTTTAGAATCGGACAGAATAAATTCCGGAGTCACCCAGCATCATCACTCGATCCCGTGGAATTACCATATCGGCATAGTGGTTGCGCGAGCTTTTTAACCCGCACGACTATATTATTATGTACACACACACACACGACGATCTCGTACGACGTGGCACGGGTTAACGAATAAATTATCACGGGGCGTATTCCGTGGTACACTCGCCTATATATATATATATATATATATAATATTATATTATTTATGAACGGAGTAAAATACAGCATCGTATACGGGTCGAACGTCTTAATTGTTTCAATTGGCCGATTGATGCGGTCGCGTTTGAATTTAAATATTAATTTCGATTTATTTATTTATTTTTTTTTTTTTACCATCGCCTTCTCGTTTAATACGTCTTTTGTCCCATTATAACATAGGCCGTTGACTTTTTACGCGTAACGTCACATCACGCGCGATGCTAAGAACGCCGAGGAACGAAAAAAATAAAAAAAAATAACAATTCTAAAAAAACTCTTTTCCGACGTGGTTGAATCCGACGATCGACAGTGTGTCGATACATAATAATATAATATGTACATGCAATATATATATACCTGCTGTATATAACAATTATTATTTTAAAACATATAACTCTACGTACTCGTTTATAAATGATTCCGTTTTACTCTCTACGTGAATAGCGTAATATTATAAAATAATATTTTTAGTGTTTCTAATCTAGCGCTGGTCATCCATTCTAAATCCGATCACACTCCAGAATAGCAAAATATTGTGAAAATATTTAGAATAATTAAAAATCACTATGTACTTAAAAAAATAATAATACATTTATCGATAATTGTGTTGTTGAATAATTATTTTATCCAAAATTTTATAAATACTAGTCGTTTTAAACAATACCTATATTATGTAAAATAGTATTAAGTATATTGAATATTTTTTAAGGGCGCCTTATAAAAATTTGCCCGGGGTACTATAATACCTCGGGCCGGCCCTGTATATACACGGTATATACTTTGAAACAGTATCGATGGTATTTAACGTGCATATAATAAGACATACATTGTTGGTAAATGTCTATACGTATGAACACGCAGAGCACTACACGCTCTCGTGTCCAAAACACAATTATAATGGAAACGCGATTATGAATTTATTCTGTTAAACGGAATCTTAACAGTTTAATGACTTAATCGTTTAATTGTTTCACATATTACACTCTAGTTTACTGGTATACTGTAGTTGTAAACGAATAACTCATTAAATCGACGAGCCGTGTCACGGTCGATAATTTTCGTATACGAATACATATGTATTATTTTAGGATTTATTAAAATTTTTTTTTAATAACTCATTTGTAACTTATATATATATTATACTTAATAATATACCGATTTCATTACGTTAAATTGTTAATGTTATTATTGTTTATTAACGGTAAAACAATATCAGAACAATACGCATGTGTTATAGACTTTGAAACCGTATACGTGCATATAAATGTATTTATAATTTCATCAATCGTACATGCATCTCGTTGCTTTTAATGCTTATTAAAATCATTCCGTAATATTATTGCACATAATAATAATAATAATAATAATAATAATAATACATATAATATAATGCGTATAGAATAAAAAGATCTCTCTAACGTTTTTATGTACGTAAATTAATTTCAAGACTATATAACAATATCGTCTACGTGGAATATGGCGCGCAAACCGATGTACAAATCAACGCGTTTACGGTTTAAGGTCAATCTATGGTGCCGAGTATTTTTACGAAAATCAAAACGTTCTATAAGAATAATAGATAAATAATCGTCGTATGGACGGATTTATATAATATTTAAAGTATATATAATTTTTTTCTTTTTTCTCAGAAAAAAAATGTACCCGAAATATAATATACTCGAAATTTTTACGATTTTTTTTTTTAACGACACACATGTATAAATGGAATTCGATATTTTTCCAACGCGCGAGAATTGATCGCGCTGTATTTCGTTAAAAAAAAACGTTATTATTTTAAAGGATAAAAAATAATGTTGGCGCGCCGGACGTTTCAATAAACTCACCTCCCCCCGATATAAACTGACGCGAAACACAATCGGATTTCGCGAGTACAATATGAATTTACCGCGAGGATTTAAATACTATATATCAACGTCCGCGCGATATATTATATTGGTATACGGTATATTATACAACATATACCGTATTCGCAATGAACGCGCTGTATAATATTAAATATAAATATATATATATATAGACTCGAGTCGGATAAATTTCATCGGTTAGCCTTGTATACGGCTAAATTATAACTATAACTATATCATGTATATAGTTTTGTTCAATGATAAATGATCGAGAAAATAATTATGCTTCACCGAACGCCTCACACTGATAACAAGCCATAAGAGAGCCTAAAAAAAAAAAAAAAAAACCATGATGCAACTATTCTGGCAGGGTCAAGTTATGGGGTTATCTCCTAACACACTCCTCTCTTCGTGTGATGCCTATAATATTTATAATACGAATATTTAAATGTGTGCACCATATTTATACTGTGTTCAGTTGTATATAATGTATGTAGCGTATCGTACAATTATTATTATTATTATTATTACTATTATTTTAATGGTTTTAAAAACAAAATACGTGTGTGTGTATGCGCACGCGCACAATTCGTAGAAAATATATAAAATAATATCTACGTAGAAAACATTAATGTTATAACCGTTATATATATATATATATACAATTTATTCGTATAACAGTACGCGAAAACGTTGTAATAAAAATAAATCTACGCTTGAGTGCGTATAGGATCGAATGATCGGTTTATATTATAGTTAAAGACAACGAAAACAATTTACAGTTTTACACGGACATCCCGTACGATTCGTACAATTTGTTGATTTTCACGTGACTCGATCCAATTGGAAGATGAGACGTTCAATAGTTTAGACGTACAAGAAAAAAAAAATCAAAATATTATAATACATATATCATTTTCGGTATTATTATAGTTATCTATAAGGTACAACGAATATTTCGTGTTTATTGAAACCTTTGGGTAATTTAAAATCGCATATTTAAAATATCGGATCGGTGGTGAGTAGTTAAGTATTTAGAGAAAACAAAAACGTTCGACGAATATTCTCTAATATCGTAATCGTGTACGGTCGGTATAACATCGATATTGTAGACGATTATTGTTTCTATTAAATTAGTCAATAATATTATTATTTATTACGAATTTATTAGTAACGATGTCTTGATATTATATTTCATCAGCGTGTAATACATATATACGCTTTTACATCCGTAAAAGAAAAAACGCGATTAAACTTCGGAGAATATATTCCGTTCTCGTAATATTATACACATATTTTTTTTTATCGTTTAATATGTGTATTATATAAGATGCCCGTTTAATTATAACTATATGTAGAATAATGTTTGATAAACACACGCTCTAATCGTGTGAATGTTTTAATATAAAATCATCGCGGGAATCGAATTCGTAAAACAACGGTAATATTATAATTTTAATGTTTAAACAAAAAAAAAAAAAAAAACGCTATAACTTATTATGTTTTCCGTGTCTCGTTACGCAATAACAATAAAAAATAAATAAAATGTACGCAGTCACGAATTTTATAAGTACATAATAATATAATAACGTATGCGAGAAACATATAATTTGAATGTTTTTTAAACATAATTTTCAATTATTTTAATATCAATACGATAAACGCGATACTGGCTTTATAACGTACAAACGTTATAAATATATTATTATTATTATTATTTTATATAGATATGACGTAAAAATTACAAGTAAAATAAAAAAAAATTAATACTCCGCGACAATTTTTTTTATTATTATGAAAAACCCCGTTATTTCTAAAAAAAAAACCCCTCTCACGTTATATATTTTACACGGGTATGTTTTTTGCGGAAATGATAAAAACCATATAAAAGGAAATGCGCGTAATTCCGCGGTTCGCAATATACGCGTAAATACGTTTATATTATATAATGACGTGGATACGCATAAACGCGCGCGCCAGAGCGTTTTGTCGACGGCGAAACCCTTTGGGGGCCAGCCAAAGAGTCTTTTTTTTTTTTTTTATTTATATACTCGTTTTTTTTTTTTTTTTTAATCAGAAAAAGTCACTACCATCACCAACTATGTGCTTTCACTCTCTCTCTCTCTCTCTCTCGCTCGTCTCCTCTTTTCTGCGCGCACGACAAAAACAATGGACCGTATAGTTTTGTTTTTCGACGACAGTGTGTGTGTGTGTGTGTGTGTGTGTGTGTGTTCGAATAATAACTCCCGAGCACACAATATGTGCACACGAAGAAAAAAAAAACGCGCGCGCGGGATACATGGCAATACGCCGCAGTACATACGACCGGTATGACGACAAAAAAAAAAAAAAAAAAAAGAAGCCACCACTACCGACAACAACGGAGGCAAAACCCTCGGGGGAATCGGCCGACTACGAACAATAGCCTTTGACCGATCGAACGGGACGAAAACTCGCATATACAGACGTACGCAAAATGTTTACGGGTTATACACCGGAGTTATGTCTCGTACGCCGCGCGTCTGATGATTGAGTTTCTGTCGACACTTCTTTGGACTGGCGGGGAAGTAAACAACGAAAAGAGAAATATTGGTACGAAAATTAACGACACTCTACGTCGTGTACCTGTACGCGTCGAATCGTCTCGTTCGCGAACTATCGTCGTCGCTCTCGCGCAGTGTTGAATCCAGGTATATTTCAGGGGGGCATTTGCTCCCCCTGGAATTTTATTTGACCCCCCCCTGATAATTTTAATGTGAAAAAAATATATTTATTAAATATTTAATACTCGTTACGATTTTATTATCTTCAATAATGCATATCATACAATTTATCCATTTTACATTAAAACACCTAATAAATACCTATCTAATCGTATATTTTGCCGAAATCGAAGTATATGAATTGCACTAAAAAAAGTCGACTAAAAAACGGGAGCCCCCCCCCTAGAAAAAATGTCTGAATTCAACACTGCTCTCGCGTAGGACGCGCGCGACAACACCTCTCTCGCCAATTGCACAACGAACGGTTCTTGCACGGAGCGCGCGCCTTCGAAGTAAACCTCCGTTGCCGTTTTACCAATGCGTCTCGTGATCCGAGTCAAAAACCAAATTCTTTTGGTCGACGGAACAAAACCCTTCGGACGAGCGCAGAGGAGGGCTGAGAGACGTCGTCGTCGTTATCCATCATGCCAGTCGCGTGAGTTTGGCGAAATGGACGAGGGGAGAGCGCGTTCCCCGCTGCAAGTGTGACAAGTAGTACAGACAACGAGAACACACTTAATAATCGAACGTCGCGGCGAACGATTCAATTGGAAAACTGAACTGTTCGAACTATTTATTATCTTCTCGAATATTATAATAACGCCAGCTAGTGTTCACTTGTTTTGCCGGTAATCCGGGAACGGGTAACGCGATTCCGTCCGTCCACGTTTCCTTCTCACCGAAAATCGACTGCGGCGTGTTCGTGTTCGTTACACCACACTCCTTTTTCGCGAGATCGTTCGAAAACGTGAGAAACCCTTTGGAAAAAAAAAAACGTTACCGAACGCGACTGCGCGTTGCAGCGACTTCGACATCGGAGGAGGGTTCGCACACACGCGCGCGCTTTTTCTATACTATTTTAACACTCGCTCGTTAATTCTCGAAATAAAAAACCCATCACTAACCACAGATTCCCTGGGCGCCGTTGTCCCCCCCCCCCCCGTTTCAAAAACGAAATTAATCTCATCCTATTCCCGACGATCGTCCTTTGTACACAAACGGTGATCGTACTGCACCGAATCAACTGTAAACGAATCGTTTGTGTCGATCCGCACCATCCTCTACCGCTCCGTTTGTTATTTGTCGTCCTCTTCCGCGCGGATAGTTTTTTTTTTTTTGCTTTTTTCGTTCCAATACATACGTTTGAGATCATTTTCGAAAATATTATAAAACCAACACAAGTGAGAGTATTATAACGTCTAACCGCCCGCGAAAAGCCAGAAAGACACCTTATAGCGAATATTTTAATAACGGCCCGGTTATTATTATTATTATTATTATTATTATTAATACGCGAACGTTGTACAGTGTAATAAAGTCTATATAATACGACAGCGTCGTCGTCTTCTCGGTATGAAAAAGTGGTTAATTACGGTAGAGTTTGTGCGAACGGATGAAATATAAAAAAGAAATATAAATAAAAAGTATACGCGCGCAAACTTTTTGGCGGCTACCGTCTTCATAAAAAAAAAAAAAAAAGATAAATAGCGCTGCGTCGCGGATTGGGGAGAACTGAGAGATGTCTGCCGTGCAAACACGGTTTAATTTACTATAAAGCGAAGGGGATGCTGCGAATGGATATTTTACATCGCGATTTATTTTGTTCGCATAATAGTCAACCCTTTCGTCGAGCGCACGCGACCACGCGAGATATTCGTATTCGTATTATTATTATTATTATTATTATTATTATTATTATTATTATTATTATTATTATTATTATGTGTGTGTGTGTGTGCACCTACCGCTCACGGTGACCCCAGGGATTCTGAAATCCATACGTCGCGTCGGTACACCTGCTAAGCACCGGAAACCGAGTCACGGCGGTGGTGATGACGAAGGGAGTGTGATGTATATATAATATATATATATATATAGTACTTGTATAATATTTATTATAATATATTATGTGAATATACACGCCGTGTCGATCTGGTGCATAAGGGGAAGAAAAGCGAAAAAAAAGAATCTAAAACACATTTAGCACAAAACGCAAAAACCGTTGACGTTATGTAATTATTATTATTATTATTATTTTAATCAATTCAAATATATATTCGTATTAAAATAGTTCGTATGAAATTTCGTAATGTTTGCGTATAACGGAAGAAGAAAAAGAACTGGTGAATATATAGTCGGTCCAGATTTGCGAACAATCCTACACCCCCCATATATTATTATATGATCATTAACGCGTCTAAGAATTATCCGATAGCGAATTCTTGTTCGCACCGCGATTGATAATTTAGAAATTTTGTTTTTCGATTTTCGATAATAATACTATAGTTTTACACTTTAGTTATACACTTAAAGTAATGACGCGATTTCGTCAAAAAAATAACCGGAATTTTGACATTATCAACGAATACGTATCGTATTTGTATGTAATAAAAAACAATTATAAAAACTATGTTTTTGCGAATTAAACAAAGTCCGAATCGTTTTTTTTTTTCGAATACAATGTACGATTTATCATCGCTTTCGAATTCCTATTACTCGCGTAATAAAACTCTAAAATCCGTTTCGATGAAATTTCACGACTACGATTTATTGTAATAATATTATTATTATAATTATTATTATTATTATTATTATTATTATTATTATTATTATTATTATTATTATTATTATTATTGAATAAACGGTCATGCATTTCAACACGACATATTATTATATACAATAGATTTATACGCGAATGTTCTTCTATCACTACTTCTGACACGTCTTATATATATACATAGAAGTGAAGCCGCTGTGCAGTATAAATCGCAATATAAACGTCGTTAGTATATACGAGTGAAATTCATATTTTTTTTTTTTTTCGTAACATTATACATTTATCGAAATTTATCGCGAACCTATCTTTTTTTTTTAATTTCCGTAACGTGAAAATGCGTTCTACATGTTCATTTAGAAAACATAAAACGTCGCGGTGTATTGTCATTAACTCTTAAATCGATGTACACACACATATTAATAATAATAATAATAATTATCGCGGTGTTAATACCATATATTTATGCTAAATAATTATTTTATGTATTTGAACTATACGTATACATAAATACTAATTATGTAAATGGAATACGACTTAACACCGGCTTCTGGTTACTCGGCTGATTTGCATAATATTTATGTATATTCGTGTACAACGCATTATATATTCAATTGGGCGCCACTCCGCACTTAACGCGCGTATTGTTCTTTTAATCAAACGTAATATATTATAGGAAACAGTATGTGTTCATATAATGTATATTATAAATACGTGATACGTTTGAATATTAACAAACCATCGTAAATATATTACGAACGCTGATATAATATTATACGTGTTATATGCGGCACCACAGCGGAATAATGATCAATGGCGTTTCTGAGGTAGGGGGTTTTCAAACGGACTTTTTAGAAAAAAAAAAACTATATTTTTTCTCAATTCCGCAGTGATTTCGTTGTTTTTACAGAAACACGATAAATTTCGTTATTCATATTGAATCTCATCGTTCGCGTGCGCAATCGACGAAACGCGAATTTCAAACGACAAAAACAAACAGATTTTTTTTTTCAGATTTTCGGTGAGTTGAAATCCCTCGCAAAAAAAAAATGTCACTTAATAAACCAAATTTATTTCGTGTAACGCGCATCACCACCTACGGACATCTGCGCGCGTAAAACATCCCGTTATATCGAAAAAACTACTCATTTTTCTCTGCATACCAGATCATTAAACCTTTTGCCTCCGTCGTCTTTCTGAAAACCGAAATTAACGCCGTTAAATTAATAAAAGAAAAAAAATTGTCTAAAAAATAAGCACACGCTGAGATCTCCAGAATTGTTTTATTATTGCGTATAGACCGTTCTTATATACATTTTTTTTCTTTTTAAATAAATACAATATTTTACAATGCCCGTAACGCGTGTATGCGGCCACAATATTGCATATTATATTTAATATTACGTTATGGAATATATATATATATATATAGTGTGAAATTATTTTATTTTCTTCCATTGTGTCGGAGAAAAATTCAAAACAACGCTCTTCGTGTCGCTTCTCATCGTAATATAATATACGTATATATTATATATAGGTATACTGCAGTCCCTTAATTATACAGTAATTTCACTCATTGAAAATAATTAAAGGACGGCGGTTATGCACGTACCAGTATAGATACGTGCGCGTAAATTTTTTATTTTTTATGTTTGTCATAAACAGTGGTCATGACCAATGATTTCTTCGTAGTTTATATGCCGTGTATGTATAGGTATATTATTATTATTATTATTGTCTTAGTAAAAAAAATCGAATGTTTTCCTCGAAACGAGACGATTTGATCGTACACAAATATATAAAATATATATAAACGTGAGATTCCGCGTGGTGTTTTCTTTCTTTTGAGTTAACGAATATAATACACATATTTGCATTGCTATTTATTTAACCTGGAATTCGTTAAATATATTTCAAAAAGACGACTGTTACCTAGAGAAATAAAATTTTTAAATATTACCGTCATCGAAATGAAAGATATACGAACGGGTGAGGTTAAGTCGTCATTATTATTTAATTAATTATATAACTACGTAAATTTCATAATAATTAATATGCGATATTCCGAGTGTTATTTTCAGTGAAAAAAATCGCAAAACCTAATTGTATAAATATTATTAGTATTTTATATAATAAGTATACTGTTAGATTTGTGGAACACAACAAATACTTCGTTTACAAACATGCATTGCACAATCCGTTGTAATACGTATTAGACATATATGTATAATTTCTAAAAAACTCTTTATAATATATACGCGCATTTATTTCGCACGGTCTAATAGAATTCACTTTATATTTCATATGCAAAAGTGTACAGACACGATAATACGTTATAGTATATATTATTATTGTTCATATTTATCTTAAACCGTATACGTATGTGTGTGTGTGTATATATATATATAACGCATATACAGAAATGTCAAATGTACAATAATAAGAGGTTTATAATCCAGTGTAAAAAGACGTTATAAAATTTTATATAAATTTACTGTGTTTAAAACTTTTGGCGATTAAAATTATTGTAAGTTGTATAAATTACATTTAATGTGCAGACAAAATGTTTATATCATCAATATATATATATATATATATATATATATATATATATATATATATATATACAAACACACATACGTATACACGCGAAAACGGTTTAACATAAATATGAATAATAATATATACTATAACGTATTATCGTGTCTGTACACTGTTGCAGAACGTTAAAATAATAATAATAATAATAATGTATACGACTTCGCGGCAAATATACAAAATAAATAATAATAAATGATGAGTATAGGAGCGACGACGACGACGAGGACATTTTCATAATTTGAATATGGCCTCACGTATTATATAAAAGAGATGTCCGCGGTATATATTACATATTCATCCACGGCTTTTTGTCGCTGTCAAAAGTTTTTTTTTCTCTAATATTCAATATCGGTATAATTTTTTTTTTTTTTTTTACTACATGCATATGTACACTATTTATAACTCTGTAATATTCTTAATATATGTATATCATTAAACATTTGTCCGCATATATTAAATCACGGAAATCGTAAACAATTGGTTATTAATTGCGCACGTAAATAGCGTTAATATATTGCGTTGTACGCTATACCAATATATTATAATATGTTAATTAAATAATATTCGCCGGCCGATGCGACGTTTGTGATATTATATTGTATAGTGTACCGCCGGTGTTCGAATAATTTTTTTCGATTTAATTTTCCATGTAAACAGGATATCGCGATTATATCGTGTTTAAAATGCTATATTATAATAATTCGGTATAGAATATTATATAAGAATAAATATAATTATATATATATATATATATTATTAACGGTGATTTTTTTTTTATTTGTAAAAAATAAAAATCGCGTCGAGTAAAACAAATAAGAAGTATAATAATAAACGCGCCCCGTACGAAATGAAATATTTCTATAACGTTCTATATCCTCCACTCTGTTTACCGGACATCACGAATATAAATATAATAAACGAAACAATTCGACGTGAATCGACGGTTTTATTTATTTTTTTTTTTCTGATGTTTTACATCACCTCTGCTACACAGTTTGATGTTTAATAACAATCTGTACCGTATTATAAATATATAGGAAATTTCGAATACCGAGTATATAATATTCATATCTTATGTATAATACTTGCATATACATTATGTGGCGTAAACATTTCTGGACGAAATAATTGTCACCGCATATAATATGATGTACTTTTAACATTATAAATAATAATAAAACCACAAAATGTCTCACAAAATACGCTTAATAATGCGTTCACTATTTTTTCACGTTTTCAAATATATGACGTGTATATTTTTAATTGATGCTGAATTTGAGGTTTTTTTTATCGAAATAACTTGATTTTTAATTTTTAAACAAAAAATTATACTTTCGCGATAAAATTTAAAAAGAAAAAAAAGAATTTCTTTCAATCGTCGCGTATGTAATAATTATTATATTGCTGAAAACGATAGTGACCGTATTCTGCAGATTTCAAACTCATCGATCGTATACTTTTGAATTAATACTTATAAATCCGATGACCTTAAATCGTCAAAATATCAAAAAACCGTGTACGAAAAATCGTGATCATTTTGAACGTTAAGAAAAATACACGTCTTTTACAACGAAAAATAACAAACAACTACAATTAAAAAAAAAAAAAATTGTTGGGAAAAAAATTAGTTAGTAAGTAAAAAGAAATTCCGGAAACTGAATTATCAAAATCCAACAAAAAAATTTAATTTTCTGGTTACGATGTAAGTGTATATATTTATAAATTCAAAATTAATTTCGATAGTCATTTTTAAAAATGAAATAAAAAAAAAATAACAAATTTTAAAAGTAGGTGCTAACTGACGTACGGGAACGTATTGTACGTAGCAGAAATCACGAATATTATTATTATTTTTTTTTTTTAATTCGAGATTTTTCTATTATTTTATTTCTGCATATATGATGAAAAGACCTACCATTTTATCATACATATTTTCAAATGACATCGATCAACCAAACTATTAATCGGCTCACACTTGAAATTTCAGTGAACTCGTCCATGACTATATATTTTATATTGTTCTCTTTTTTTATTATTCGATTTTTAACACGGTTTTACATAGATTTTACATAGCTATTTTTATAATCCCGTGCAATGAGTTTAATTTTTTTTTTTTTTTTACCAATATAAAAACAATTTTTAGTCGAGGTACCTATTTTTAATATTGCAATATACGATATACACACGTATACTACAACAATAATGACACGTCAATGAGTATAGAAAACCGTGAAATTTTCTCCTATAGAATTATTATTATACAGCGTATAATATACGGCATAAAGTATTATACGTATAGCGGAAAAAAATGACGTGGTTCATTACTTTATACCTAAATAAAATACCAGCTACCAATATATATATATCAATGTACCTATAATAATATATATAATATATTGGACAAAATTGGATTGTGTGTAAAAAAAAAAAAAAAAAATCGCGCCCGCGAAATAGTGGCTTATGAAAAGATCGATTTGAGTTATCAAAAACAAATAAGCATCGACTGAAATTGTTACGTTCACTTATTTTTTATAATTGTGTACATACATATGTTATGATTATCAAAGTTGCAGGACATTATTAACATAGCACTGATAAGTGTTTAAAATTCAAATTAAAAAGTCGAAATCACAACATATAATCAATTTTTTCTCGACGAATTACAATTGTACCCGCTCGGTTTAATATTTATTTAACCTATTTTCCATTGGCCTTTGCACACCAACATCGGCTCGAAGTATTTTATTTTATTTTTTTATTTTTATTCAAACTAATTGGCATAATTTCGAATTACTTTTACGAGTATATATATATATATATATATATATTGCCGAAGCGGATTATTTGCCGACATAATAATATTTATCTAAACGAACGTAGTACGAATACACATATGTATACACACCAACTATATTCGAATTTGATATTATATAATTTTTTTTAAAAAGTGTATTCAATTGTAAAAAAAAGAAAAAACGGACGATTAAAAAACAAAAGTCTTACTCGACACAGTGCACTATGTTTTGTTAACTTAAATGCGACACATATTTTAGGAATTTTCAATTGTTAATATTAGACTGTATTTCAACTCGCGCGGTTAAACAAATTTTTTAGAAAAAAAATCATTACCCTTCCTATATATAATTATGTATATATGCGCTGTAAAAGCGATGTTTATAGTATACGAAATACCTATTATAAATCAATGTATATGTGCAGTGGCGTGGATTAGGGGGATGGGCCAAGGGGGGCAAATTAAACTGGGAGCTTTTTTCTTTAAACAGATTTATAATGATTTAAGCAGTTACAAAAAAAAAAAAAGAACAATAATAATAAAAGTGTTAGTAAGTTTTTTTTTTTTTTTTTTATAGAAAAATCAATGTCAACAAAACGTTCTATTAATATCGACACGATAACACAGCTATTTTGTGAAATGAATCTCCGCATTCCACATTTCACAATGTGTATCGGTTTGTCGTTTGTCGTCGGCTGTTCGAAAACAAAACACAGTACTACCACTGTTTATTAATTTGCGTTTTTTGATACCAGAAGTACCACAATCAAACCATGCATCTTTTTTGCCATCAATATTCGAATTATTACTGTTATACTATTACCATTTGGCATGTATTGTAAGTTTTTTGTTATGGGTAAGAAATATTACCACTATAAATAACCGGCGAGAGGAAGAGAGCATAAAAAAAAACGTGTACCTAGGGCAGCAAAATCCAAAAGACGCCACTGCATATGTGTATACGATATTCTCCTGCGATTATTGATATAGTTATTGAAAAATAACAATTGTCTGTGTGTGTGTGTGTATATATTATATTATATATATTATTATTAACTGATATATAAATATATTGCAACAACAAAATTCAAGGCCGACTGTTATAATGACGAATAACGATAATTTCTACGCTATCGAATTATATAAATAAAATATATATATAAATACATATCATCTATAATAACAGAAAACTGTAATTATATATTATGTAAAATACCTGTTAGATACGATTTCGTTTTAAATGCATATACGATATAACGGGATGAAAATAACGAAAAATATTTTAAACAATTATAAGATATCGAAATAAAAATTAAAAAAATGTACAGTAATATATATATTGAAAATTATTCTCTAAAGTCTATTTGTAAATTTCAAAAAAAAATATCGTTTTTAAAAAAACAGTATTGAATACCCAAAGGAGATATTACGGTGAAATACCATTTTGTCAGTGCTCGCAGTGCTTTGTGCCAAAAAAGAGAAAAAACGGAAAATTATATACAACTCTTGTGGAAAAGGACGTTTCGCGGGCGGTCCGCCTCGTTGCAGTGCGCGAGCGAACGAAGTTCGGGACTAAGACGAACCGCCGCCGTTAGGTGGTGACGGTAGTGGTGGTGGCGGTTGGTGGTAACGGCGGACGAACGTATAAAATCAATGGTGGGCCGTGCGACAAAGAGAAGACATAGTGAACACCACAATAGATAACGCGCGCTGTGCGGCGCGTATATGGAGCGGAATATTGCACTCGAGTTAATTATTTGCGGCGCGACTTATCCACGTGCTGGTGCGCTTCGGCCGCAAAAGGTAGGAAAATAAAAAAAAAAAGGAAGGAAGAAGAAGAAACCCGTCCGTCCGTCGGCGCGGAGGCGGCAGCGTTCGGCGGTGGGCGTCTCGACGCGGCGCGGGGGAGTGTGAGAATAACGCGGCGTGCAGACGGGGGCCGTCAGGGTTTTTCCTCGCCGTCGCCGTCGTTGTCGCTATCGTCGTCGTCGTCGCAGCAGTCGTCGTAGCGCGCGACGGTCCGTGTCACCGGGGGCCGCGACCGCGCGTGTGAATTGGTCAGAGGTGGCCGGGTCGGGAGCCAATGGCAGCGCACCGGGCGCCCTGGTCGTCATGGTAACGGCGGCGTGTGGCGGGGAGACGCGGCGACGGCGGTGGCGACCGCGGCAGCAGCACAGTCGCCACCGCCGCCGCGCACCGGTCCCCGGTCGGGTCTACTAACCTAACCCGGTGGCCCGCGGGTCAGTTCACTCCGATCTGAGATCGCGGCCGCCAGGTCTCCGAAAGGTCAAAAATCCGAAACGATCGTCGTCGTGCGATCGCCGTAAATTTTTTTTTTTTTTTTTTGGCGCGCGTGGGACGCGTATTATTATATTTTTTTTCTCCTTTTTCCGCTCGTAATTAATTTGCAGTAATAATTACGGAATTCGCGCCGGCCCGCGGGTAATTTCCGCCGCGGAAGAAAGTTTAAAAACAAAAAAAAAAAAATACGCCGCGTATTACGACGAACGAGTAAATATTTTATTCTTCTACATTCGCACCGCAACGAAACACATCCCGGACGGCGGAGACTCGCAGCAGACTTTTCGTACGTGTTGTTTTTTTTCTATTTCTATTTCTCTCCGTGACACCCGCACCGGCGCACGCAGCCGCTGCTGCACAGTCGGGATCCGAACCCGACGGTTTCAGCGGAAGCTCAGGTCCACGCCGGCAAGCACCATTATTATTCCGCATAACGGCCTCGCGGTGTGTCGCGCGGCGGTAGGCGGACTATGCACAGTGTCCGGCGGAAGCGGCATGACGGGCGTCGGCGGACCGATCGGCGGTTCGGCCGCGCCGCCGTCGCTCCAGGGACCGCCGCACGGCGTGCCGCTGGAACCGCTGTCGGGCGGCGGACACCACCATGATCTCGGCGGGTTTACCCGGAGCATGGCGCTGGTGACGCCCGCGTGGCGCGATCCGCCGGGCGGCGGTGGTGGCCACCACCTCGACGAGCCCCAGCAGAGCACCACGCCGGGAACGGCCAGTTCGCAGTCCGGCGGTTCGTTAGTCGCGCTCGGCGGACAGTGCGAAAAGAACGGTGGACAGAATATCGAATGCGTCGTGTGCGGCGACAAGAGTAGCGGCAAACACTACGGACAGTTCACGTGCGAAGGTCAGTAAATAATATTGGCGAAAAATTCCGTAGAGAGAGAAAGAGATATTATATATATATATATATTATTTTTCATTATAAAAAAAAAAAAAAATTATTTGTTGACCGCGCGTCGAACGAAAAAAAAACACATGTTAAAACGAATTTTCGCGGTTTTTATTTCATATAAATGGTTAAAAATGTATATATATTTTTTTATTATTTACTATAACGATGCGCGAAAAAATTATAATGACTGTAACGCGTGATGAAAGGTCCTCGGTGTAAAATGAAGGGCGAAACACACACACACACAGTAAATCACCATACGATATAATATAAAATAGTACTGAAAAAAAAAAATTATATAGTAACGCACTACGCTTATAATAATAATATAATAATAATAATAATAATAATAATAATAACGACGTCCGAGCACACCGCGGTACAGCATACCGCGCGAACGACGCGCTTGCAGAACCGGATTCCTTTGGATCAACCGGTCGGCGACGGGTCATAACCCGCGACGTGTGCAGCCGCTGCCGTCGTCGTGTGTACGTAGTGTTTTTTTTTTTTTTTTGTAATTTTATTTCGCGCAGACCCGAATCCCTTTGAAAGTGTGTGTGTAAACATTGCGGGGAACGGTGTATATGTGTATAATCCCCGTAACAGTGGCTAGTTCGGGCGCCCTTTGATTTTTTTTTTTATATCATTATCCGTTGGACATTTAGTTGGGATTTATTTGTTATTTCTTTGTGGAATAACGGAAAAATCCGACGTTATGCCCGCGTTGCGGTGTGGAACTTTCACGCGTTTCGACTATAAATATACGTTATTTTTTTTTTTTTTAGAGAGATTAAAAAACAAAAATTACACGTTTTCATTTACGGCGAGAAGGCATACAACGCGAAAATATAAAAAGCAAAAAAAAAAAATAAAACACGTTTTTTACCGAATCGAAATACGAGAAATTTCGTATACGAAACAACAACAACGCGCGCGCGAAACGGATTCGTCGACTACACTATCATAATAAGTATACGCGCATTATAATATATTCACGGGTCATTCGAATAAATCGGTTATATTTTTCGCGCGTAAACACAAAAATTAAATTTAAATATATATATTTTACGTTACAAACGACGTCGTTATTCATTAATAAAACAACTATTTAACGTAATATTCTGTAAACACGGTATATATTCATAAATTACGGGCCGCGCGCGCCGGTATATTATTTATACGTTTTATTGATTATTATTATTATTATTTGTGTGTAGATAAAAACGGTCGAGGAAAAAGAATTGCGCGTTATTCGAAAAAATCCTGAATACGTGTGTATTACAAAATCGGTCACGTGCGCGGCGTGCTACATAACAATATTAACAAACTCGTTTCGAATATCCTCTTAAAAACGATTACGTTTTTCTTTTCAATTCTTTTTTCCCCACCCACAATACGTATTATTACACGCACTCGCGCGCGCATAATTTATTATTATTATTATTTTTTTTTTTTTAGTAAATTTTTGTAAAGAAAAATAATTCAAAAACTTCTTAAATTTTTTTCGGTCCTGTATGATATAAATTACACCGGTATCGTTTTCGTTGATACGCGAACGTTTTTGTATATATATATATATAAAAAAAAATTATTTTCCCCCCATCAAAGCGGACAGAAATCGAAATATAATTGAAATAAAACGCGCTTTACTATAGCCCGGTCAATACCACGTCGTCGATATTATAATATCCACTGCAGCAGCAGTCACGCGATACACTGCAGTGAAAATAACTTTCGCTTCGTTTTAAAAAATAACAGGCACCACTCGGCTGCGGCTGCTGTCTCGAGCAATGCGGTTTCTTCCAGAGAGTATATGAATTTTACACGGGCATATTTTATGTAAACACAAATGGTCGATTTCGGTCCTTTAGCCGGAGTCTGTATTTTTATTATTATTATTATTATTATTAATCGAAACAATACGTACGCATCCACGGAGTACGTTCTCGTCCGCTACGAGTTGGTTAATACAATATTCTATGGAAGACAAGAAAAATATCACACGTTTATTTACTGGACATTATTATTCGAATAAAAATTACCGATATTATTATAATACAATCACGTATTAAAGATACGACGATAAATATAATATTTTACCGAATACGATATCATAGGATGGCTAATAAGATTAATTTGGCAACGTTAATGTTTCCGGAGAAAAAAAATATACAATAAAATTAACGGATTTAATACGTTTGCTATGATTATTATAGACGAATAAAAATATACGAATAACGCAACGAAAAAAAAACCCCCGTTAATTATTATACTCTAACTCGTTAACAATTTATTATAATATATATATATTATGCAAAATATACGCGATATTGCAGTATCTCGTTTCTAAAAATATGACATTATCGAAATCCGCCGTGAGGAATGACGCGAAGGATATTATGTAATATGTAATGATCTATTGAATACGCGTCATTTTAATTTTTATACGCTCGCGCGGAAGAACGAAATAAATTTCAATAAATATCGCAGTAATAATTAATACGAATTGTCCGTTATCGACACATTATATATATATAAATTATAGTAAGTCGACAGAGTGGCTCTGGGGATTCGTTCGCGGATTCTTTTATTTTTATTTTTTCATTTCGCGTGCTGCGGAATAACGACTCGGACAAATGTATGTACAAAACACACGCAGCAAAAGACTCGTATTGAATTTTATATACAAACCGCCCACGGCTGCTGCACGCACATAACTCGCGTACGACTTTTAATATTATACGCCGCGGACAAATATATTTTATATAAGAGACGATTTTCGTTATTTATTTTTATTTTCCCACACGTAATATATTATAACGCACTGGTAAGCGGTACACACCATTTACGATGGCTGTACGACGCGCGTATAATATAATATGGACCTGTTGCTGCTGTTACCGCGAACAACGGTGCACTTAACCCCTCGGCACTATCGATGATTTGTCGGTTTCCGATGGAAATGTTAATTTTAGCGTTTGACCTTTCGGCGGCATATTTATTACGTGCAACAGGTGAAAATTATGATATACCGAGAAATCGTTCCGCGATGGCGTGCGTGTAAGAAGAAGAGAAAAAATTACAGAAACTTACGCCCGACTCGACAAACAGAAACGTGATGTCAACGTTTCTCTCCTCAAAGTATACGATATGGACTCAAACTGGTTAAAATGTCTCGTCTACAGAAAAAAAAACAAAAACAAATAAGGCCTGCCCAAATCGAGAACGCGTATAATCTCATAGATCCCCGACGGACCAGCGCGATTACGATTGCGTCGAATTAAAATATTATATACTATATAATATTGTCGGTTTAAACATTAAACGCCGTATATATATATAAACGCGTAATTTGTATATACTGGTAGAAAAGCTAATTTCGAAATTTACCATTGCACTTTATATTATAATACTTTTCACAACTACATCGCCTGTGATGACCAATAATTTTCATGAATTGTAATCGAAATTGACCACGGCTCTTGCGGTGTTTGCAAATGGAATCAAATATCTGAACAACGTCACATTTCAGTACAATTATCAGTACCGCAGAATATCTACCTATTATTTGTATAATATCTAAAAGTTGAAAAAAATGTTTTATTAAATTAAATCGATTTAAAAAAAAATCGATCGCTTCACACAAACCTTAAGATGGTATACATATATATAATAGTCAAGAGGAGTAGGTACAGGGACACGTCTACAACTCAGATTTCTTACGGGCACAAATGTACAGTAATCAGCTACAAATGCAACCTAAATAAATCCTTAAATTCGTTTTGTCTTAACGCGCATTAAAAATATTAATACTAAACCGTAGATATCTCGCATTTCGAGACGCAGACCTAATGATTATATTTTAAGCTGTACTCTTAGAATTTATTGCAAAATATATAACGAACATGAAATATAAATGTAATAAATCCGAAATTTCAGCCTTCTGTTTTTCGCGTTTCCAAAAAAAAAAAAAAAAATATGCATAATACGAATACAGAGTTGTACGTAGATAATAAAACAAGGTTACTCGCCACCTTGGACTTCACTGAATATTATACACGAATATTATCATAAAACAAAAAAACAAATATCTTACCCGCGCAAAAATACGCGTTAGCGTATTAAAACGATAAAAAAAAGAAAACTAAACGAAATATTTTAATTATTACCACCCGGTATATTGTTTACTATAATATCAACAAAAAAAAAAAAAAAAACACGACGTTATGAACTCTTTAACGAGGAGCGAACACCGAAAACTTCGTTACGGGCCGCTATGGTAGAAACGATAGTGCTGCGTACTGCGTATAAATCATGATGCACGAGTGTAATCATTCGAAATACTGAAATACCATCATGATACGAGTGTCTTGGAATAAGAATATTGAAAATAAAAAAAAATATTGGCGAGGTCGGCGATTCCGGTTGCCTTGGCTTGAGAACACGAGGCGCCCCGGCCGCGCTTTTTAACCGGACTGCCCCGGCCGAACAGGCAGTTTTCATTCGGGGAAAAAAGTACCACCGCTCGTAGCGATTTTAGCGTTTGAAAAAAGACGTGCAATAATAATAATAATGGAAAAAAAATTGACGCGTTTTACATTAAACACGCGTATAAGTTAAGTACGGATGAACGTGAAAAACGGAAATACATTTTTTTTTTCTACGCGTTTTATATATATATATATATAACGTTTTATCTTTGAAAAACAATCAGTGTAATTTTTTTGCCCGTTGAAAATCCTCTTGGATAATATTGTAAAGGAAAAACGGGGGGAAAAAAAAAAAAAAAGTAGTTAAAACCCCATCTGAAAGCACGGCGCGGACGTCCCCGTGCGCGTTTTGAACGCAGTACGCGTAAGTTTTTTTTTTCCGTTTTTCGTATTTCGCACCCGCGTTTAACACACACACGAATAACAATAAACCGCGCGTTTTACACATCCCCGAGATACGAGGGAATATTATCCTCTTTGCACAAAAACGCAACAGCACACTTCATTATCGCGAAAACCGACGGCGGCGTTTTTTATTATTTTTTTTTTACACTTTTTTTACGCTCAACCTCCCTCTCGTCCGTCGTCGTCGGTTATTTATTTTTATTATAATTCCGTCAACGCGTTTTTTTTACCGTTTCTCCTCCCCCTCCCCCCCTCGTCTCGGACGACAAACGTATCGCCGCGTGTTTTTTGTTTGTTTGCTGTATACGACGCGTTTTAATTGTACACCGTTCGTTCGCGTCGTACGTACACGACGGTGTAATATTATTATTATTATTATTATTATTACTATATTATTATACGCTTTCGTTTTGTCGGTGTCCGCTCTTAATTAGCCCGCGGTGGCGGCAGGGACCGGCGTGTAACATTAAACGCCGAGGGAATTATACGGCGCGGAATACGCGCCGTATAGGGGGGAAATCGGAGAGAGAGAGATCTGAAGGATTGCGGAAATCTGACCGCGCGTGATACGAGAGAGTTAGTTAAAAAAACAAAAAAAAATGAAAAGAAAGAAAAAGAACGGTATAAAATTTGAAAAAAAAAAAAAACACGTAAAGGGTCACGCGGACCACCGTAAACAGAATTATTATTAGAGGGACGGGGCGAAATTCCGGGGGAGTTTTATTTTATTTTTTTTTCAAGTACGACGCGTAACTGATTAAAAAGAGTTAGTTCCGCGTGATCGAACACAACTGTATGGTTGGCGCAGCGTGCGGAGAAGCTGCGGTGGTGATCAGCACCACGATAAAAGCGAAATATTAAATATTACTGCGCGATATACTACGACTGCGCGCGCGTGTGCGTATAAAAACGTTAAAATTAAAAAAATATCCGAACGACCGCGGGAGGAAGGGGAAAAAATTTGGCAAAGACAAATTATTATTATTATTATTTTTTTTTTTTTAACGGGTCATACCGTATAATAAGCGTATCGCGTTCGCCGTCGCTGCTGTTGCTGCTGCTGCTGCTGCTGCGCGTTTCATCTTCGGCCGAATGCGTTTGTTTTTTTTTCAAAATTCATACGCATAACAACACTCGTTTTATGTAATATTCGTATTACGAATTTGTATAGGCAAACGCGAATGCGACGTTATTATTTTCATGGAAATGATCGCTTTGCGCGGTTAAACAATTCTGACATTTTCACACGCCTGATGTTTACATGCAAAATAAATTACGAATATTACCTATACGTTATCGGGTATACGCAAGAGCATAGAACATTTTTTATTTTTTTAATGTCCTCAATTCAAAACAAATTATAAGTGTAGCCCAGATGTTGATGCTCTAAAAAAAAAAAGCATATATGGCGTAAAAAACGTAAAAAAAATCCTTGAAAACCTACAAAAGTGCCTTTAAAATATTTAATTTATTATCTAAAAAACGTATAAAAAAACTTTTCAATTGTTTAAATTACATTTTACAGTGTAATGTACGTTTTTAAAACTAAAATTTAAGCACAAATGTGCAAATCATAGAATGGAAAATATATAAAATAATCGTAAAAAAAAAAAATAATAATAATAATTAACTCGTGATTTCTCTGTCGATTATTGAGAAATAGTTGAAAAATTACGAGAAAAAAAAATGACGTTTTAATGTCAAAAATGCACTAAAAAAAATATTAAAAAAACCAACAATAAAAATTAGTCGTTTAGATTGGGATATATTATTATTGAATCGCGTTTTTAACTAGGAATGCGCATCACCTAAGACGTTCTAAAAAAAAACAAAAAAAATTCAAAAATCATTAACATCCGAGTCGTATGAGTTGAAAAAATAAGATTTTTATCAATTTTTTTTTTTTTTAATCTCGTAACTTCTTAAAAATAATAAAGGTATTTAAAAAAAAAAATAACAACAACGCCGTTATTGTACGAATAAGAATATTGTAATTCGGTGTCTTAAGTATAACCTGCAATGGCTATCAGCGTTCTTTTATCGTAAGCGCATTTTAATTTCTAAACGTTTTCTGTATTATCGCGTCGTCGTCGTTTCGTTTGCCGCCCGTCTCTTCTTAATGAAAATTTATCGTAAAAAAAAAAAAAATAATACACATTTTTGTATGCATTTGCATCAATCGCCGACGACGAGTCTCCTTTTCATTTTCATTTTTTTTTTTTTTTTTTTATGTGAACAAGATTTGATATTTTATTATTTTGTTTTTTGAACGTCTTCTATTTTTTCTTCTAATCTGTACGCCCGTCGATTATGGTAATACACAACGCTGGCTGGCGCGCATCTTTTCGACGATTATTTCGTTTAAACGGAACGCGTACATCTAACATAATTATCGATATATCGACAACATTTATTTCAATACACGCGTATTATAATGATTCTGACATATAGTATGTGTGTGCGCTTGTGTATTGTACGCATTACCCCCCCGTTTAAAAATTCCAAATGTCTCGGTACGGTACGCCTTAATATTATATCGGCTATAGCGATCGATTCGAATATTATTTATTTGATTTAACTCGTTAAATATACGTATTTATCATCGCTTATATTATAATGTTATTATTATTATTATTATTAATACCGATCTAAATAAAAGATTATAATCGTCGTGTAATTCAACACGCGCGTTTTTACGTAGACGAGCGTGTTTAAAATAATACGCTGACTATACACATACGAAGTTATTTCCTGAACTAGAGAAAATTAAAAAAAAAAAATACTTTTTTGTAAAATTTCGTTCTATTTGAACTGACATATATATGTACGAGTACGTAAGAATAATATATAGCTACTGCGTCCGACGCTATTCTCACAAGCAAAACGTATCAGAATTTTTTTTTTTTTACGAGTATAAATAATTTTATAAGCGCGTATAATTTGCACGCATAAAAAACAATTCGCTCAGTGTGTATAAAAGCTAAATATTGTTAATGATTCGGTCAATCCGTTGACGAGGACAAAATCGATTTTATTAAATTAAAGTCTATAATGAACGCGATGTAAAAGTAGGAGGCACATACGCGGCGAAATAATTTGTATTATTATTTTTTTTTATTTGTTTGACACCGCGATTAATGTGGGCAACATGTAAACGAGAAGTCAACAGTTTCCTATACGACTGTGAATTCCTATGCGAATCGTGAAAAATTGTAGATTTTCTAACTAAATTAAAAATCCATCACATTTCTCTCCGAATCGGACATCGGAATTAAATGAACGTTATTTACGAGTTGAAAACCGACGAAAAGTTCGAGAATTTCGGTTATAAGAATGCTCCTTGCTTCGATGACAATATCCGCGATTTCGTAGCACACAAAACGTACCGCAAGGATCAAAATGGAAATTGGAGTACACTGAAGAAAAAAACCGACCTGGTTACTGTTTGGACTCACCAAACACAACTAGGAAGACGTAAAAATACATCGAAACGGAAGCTCTTACGTTCAAGAAGGTATTGAGAACAGTCCGTCTGACAAACTTGAATCGTGCGCAGATTTTATCGACCGCGGCTTATTCACTCTATGACCAGCTCAATGACAATGACGCCAGTTACCTATCTACATATTGTACATCTTCCGCGTCTAAGCAATAATCTCAATAATATAACTATATTATTATAATTTTATAATAATATATTTACATATGTGTGTGCGTGTGTATTTTAAAAATAATTAAATTTTAACATTAAACGTTTTTTGTCTTGAATTAAATTTTTTTATTATTATTGATTTCGGTTTTTATGGGCAAATGGAACTGGTCCTCCGACGTACCCACTGTATATAGAACGCGATTCAAAAAGAAAAAAAAATTTTTTTCCGTAATAATAAACGTCGGACAACGAGAGAGAGAGAGAGAGAGAAAATCGAATTTATATGGCAAATTTTTTTCCACATGCGTGTCCCGATCAATAGCTTATTTATAAATTATATATTATATAATATTAATAATTAATATGTTATCTCGGTTCGTATGTATTTATATATGAAAAGTGGCATCGGCTCCTCGGCTCGCTGCAAGAGTATAAGGAGTAGATGGCAGCGGCGTCGGCGTCATATATAATATACCGTATTAAATGCGCTAGGTCACGGACTTAAAACACAACACCCTCTTTAAGTATTTCGAACCCGTAATTTATCTTCTCTCTTCTTTCTTTCTTTCTTTTTTTTTTCAAACGCGCGTATAGCCTACACGCGTATATTATATATTCTCTTATATACAAACGACGCGTGGACTCTCGCAAGACGAGAGGGGAGGGAATGATAAAAAAATATATATATAAAAAGTATACACACATATAGTATCGAGGAATGCGATGAGCGCGTCTTACTATATAGGTATGTGCGTATGGAGAAAAAATAATAATAATAATAATAAAATCGAGAGAGGCTTATTGTTGTCGGAGACGACGACGACGATGGAATGAAGCGAGGGCGGTCGTATATAACGCGCGTATATTTGTGAGGAGATCTCGAGCGCGCGCTAAGCCATTCTTCGCTTTAGCCGGTATATACCGCGGCGGCGGCGGCGTCTTTTTATTTTTTTATTTATTTATTTATTTAAAACAAAGACAATTTACAACGAGTAAATTACATATACAGTTCAAATTAGTTTCGGTAATCGCCCGTTGGTAATATTTCTTAATCGAATTATTTTTAATAATAATAGCGTTCCGTTTATACGATTTACATATACGCGCGTGCGCGGCTGTGTATTTTGAAAGTGTGTGTGTGCGCGCGCGTGTTCGGTGGATTTACGAACCGATTCGGACCGAATATTTAAAAACGGTTTTGCGATTCAAACTTATGTCAATATTGTAAATTAAAGGTTTTTTTCGGAGAGATAATTGTATTTGTTTGGCGAATCAACCAGTCCGGCGTTTATTGGCTATACAGTACACGCTATTTATTATTACATGATATATTCGTTATTTTTGTTGTCTAACGTAAGCGATTTACCGCTGTAACGCGTAAGTTTGCGTAAATCCGACGTAGTGCGATGCGTGGCCGCGAATCCTCCGCCCCGCCACCTGTAAACCAGTTGAGGCGGACGAGAAGACTGAGAAGAGACTAGACGACGACGACGGTGGCGGCGATGCCGCGTGGGAACCGGTCTCCTCGGTTTGAATAATCCTCATTGTGCGTACACACACGTCTTATTACTCGCGTGTACACAGGGTGATTGGAATGTGCGCGAGCACTATTATTATAATATTATACACCACAATAATATATTGCTTATATAGTGTACCTATATAAAAAAAAATATATATATATAATGTGCGCCGTATGACATTATGTGGAAGAACGCACACGAAATACGAGAAAAATTCATTAAACGACGAAATATTGTTTTCTTACTCTTTTCTCTCTCTCTCTCGTTTAAATCGAATATTACGACAACGGCCCTGCGCTCGCGCACGAGATGTTGTCGTTAAGCGTTTTCACCACGGCAATGTTTCATAAAACGTAAATGTATAAATTCATCAAATATATAATGACTGATGTACGCTGTACAGCAGGGGCGGGCAAACTTTTTTTCTTTTATGGCAGAGATCTACTAAGAACATATTTTTCCTTTGTAATTTTATTGACAAACGTACACTTGTATGAATAATAAATTTATAATAACGAATAAAACGAGTGTTTTAAAATTAATTACTAACGTCTAAATTAAAATCGAACATATTATTTTGTTGATGTCGTTGAAGCGTGACATCGCATTTCGTCGGCGGTAATCTAACAAATGGTTTCCGACCGCTAGTCGAACGCTCTGCGCTCCAACAAATGATCATCAGACAATATAGCTCGCGGTATTCGGTTTCAGTAAATTTCCATGTGAGAAAAGAAATGTTGTTTCGCGTAAATAATAATTATAATTCCAAAATACGTATGCGAGTGCAACGCTACATCTTTCGAACACGGACAACGTTTTCCTGCACTCGATAGATTTCATAAATTGTTTTCAGAACCTCGAGGAGATGTAATTGCGAATATTTCTTATTTTATTTATATAATTTCAGATTCGGATTTTTACAGAATCCGTGTCAAACAAGTATCGCTCTCATTTGCGTAGAAATGTATTTTCAATATTTTTAGCTTCAGACAATAAAGCATGAGCATCGACTCCGATATCTCCGTGTGGCCGCCTCTGCTGTGCGAGACGGTTATATATGAAAATCTAAAATGAAAACAATCCTTTCGCAAATCCGGCCAGTCGACGACGGTATATACGCGTTATACGAATATTATTAAAACGTATAATTTTTAACGAATTAAACACGTTTAATATTTAAAACACCCGGACGAAACGAAGAGCTTACATGATATAAAATGCGTACGATTTCACCGAGACACGATTAATCCTCCCCTCCCCCCCCCCACCCCCGTAGTCATGACGTACTCACACGTTGTCACATTTACCAAACACGCACACACGACGAGGACGGATTAGAAAATGATATTAAAAAAAATTTTCGTAATGAGAATATATGTATGACGGTAAATTTCGTATATATACTTATAACGCGTAAAGTATACGCACGTTTTACAACATGTCATCATTACATAAATTGTTGCGGATAATATATATTTTTTACATTTTACTGCCGACAAAACAAAAATTACTATTATTTTTCCATACATAGCGTTTCGCATTATTATTATTATTATTATTATTATTATTATTATTATTATTATTATTCATATAACCTCCTATCACACTCATCTCTCATGTGTACCTCCCACGCATACACACACACATACACACGTATTTTTTTCCATTCGACTCCACCTATCCCGTCGATACACACACACACAAAATCACGTATGAAAAATTCCTCCGTGTCCGCCGTGTGAGACCGTAAAAAATTTCAATCGAGTTTACTATACGTTTAATATACTCTAATAGAGTGTCTAATACTTGGTCGCGAAAAATTTAGAAAATGAGATACGTACGTACGATAAAGAATAATTTTAATTAATAAAACAATGCATATATATATATATATATATATATATATATATATATTAAACCGTTTATAATACCGACGCAAATGTACGGATCGTTAATAACGGCTTAGTGTACATGTATGGCGTAATAATGAAAACAACCCGACGAATAACGTTATAAATATTTCGTGAAATTTACATTTCAAATTCTACGTCGTGAATTCGGAACGCCTTGTCTCTATTGTCTATGCGCTTAAAAGTGACATTTAAGCCATATTGTACGAAAAAAAAATTGCAATAAATCACTACGTCTACTATAACCGCGGTGCTTTAAATACTCATTTACTACGTCGTATTAATAATACGCGATATTACCCGCGTGCATAATATTATATTCGATTAAGTAACTCGATTTCGATCGGCGAATAAGGAAATGAAATATATATATATTGCATATATAATTTGCACGCGTGTCCGGCCGGCGTGTTATTACAATTTACGATGTTTCTCATTTCTCCCTCCTCTCCTCCAGCCACCGCATAAAAATAACGAAAACCAAATTACGCGTTCGAAAACACCGCTCGAATAGGGAATAATTTTTGTACCATATTTACACTTACACGATAATGCAACGTTAATAACGAAAACTTATTCTATAGAAAATATCATATTTTATTCTTTTCTTTTTTTTTTTATTTGTTCGAGTATCTAATTTTGATATTACACATGTGTACACGCGTGTATATATATATAATATTTCAAAGATCCGTATGAATATATAATATATTACAAATCAATTTTAACCATTGACATATGTGTGTGTGTGTGTGAACCACGGATCATTATAAATGACCTGTAGAGTGTATAAAATACGTTATTCAAAAGTGATATATGTGATTTTTTTTTTTTTTCAATCTTTACACAACGCTACCTGCACCACGTAGTAGAACCAGTTTTTTATACGTATATAGACATTATACACCCTATATGTGCTATGCTAATGATTGACGTATATATATAAAAAAAAAAAAAAAAAAAAGAGACGTTTTATTTTTACCATCGCTTGTAATATACGTTACACGTATTGTATATATATATCGTATATTAGGAAATAAAATAGTACGCGCACGTTCCTTCGTTTTGTTCGGTCGAAAATATCCATATCACGCGCCGTACCGGTGATACTTGGATTTTTTTTTTTCGCGTATTTAAACGTTATATAATTGAGTGATAACAGACAAATTAGTTGTCCATTGAACGTCTTAATCATTGCGTTCCGCAGTATATCAGACAGGTTTATAAAACGTAACTTGATATTACACATGTCAGACTACACGCGCGTAAAACATTATTACGGGTTGACCAGCGTGATGCGTGCAGTTAGGTACAGATTTATTGTACGCGAACACACAAATTCCGTACGACGATTATTTGTATTTGTTTCTCTTTTTTTCTTTTTTTGATCATAATCGATACACCACTATACATTATGACACCCGTGCAGAGTAAAATATGTTAAACGTTATAATCGTTATCGGGGGGAAAAAAAAACTTGAGATATGCTCTAAAAACGTTAAAAAATTAGGGGAAAAAAAATATTCTGTTTATGAATTATAAAGCGATTGATGTTCGCCCGCGCACATCGTTGCCAATATCGCCGATAATTTAATACTTCTAAAAAATTTACTGTATTTACGGAACGTCTATAATGAAATGACAATGTGTTTTTCTTACGTTCTTAAATAGGGTCACGACGACGAGATTTCCGTGAAAAACTAGCGAAATAATTAAAAAAGAAGTTTTTAAGGCGTATTAGCAAAAAGAAAATCCTCCGGTCATCAAAATAACGTTAAAAAAGACCTATACAAAACGATTAAAAATACGCAATATAACGAATTCTATATAACGCTCGGAACCAAAACGATAATTATTCATTGCTTATAACATGAGTACAACTCGGCTATTTCTATCCGTTATTTATAAAGTTTAACTAACCGCGTTTCGTGTGTTTTAGGCTGTAAAAGTTTTTTCAAAAGGAGCGTCCGCCGGAATCTCACGTACTCGTGCCGGGGTAGTCGGAACTGTCCCATCGACCAACACCACCGGAACCAGTGTCAGTACTGTCGGCTGAAAAAGTGTCTGAAAATGGGCATGCGCAGAGAAGGTAAGAATCATAAATTATACACACACACAAACTGCACCACCATCCCACACGATGATGATCATGATGATCATGATGATAATAATAATAATAATAATAATGAGAAACGAGGCAAAGAGTGAGAGGAGACGCGGTGACGACGACGGCGTGAGTAACGTCGAATAGCAATTATAATATAGAGATCCGAACTGTCGATACGTACGGTGTGTGTGTGTACGCAACACAACACCGTGTCAAATCACCGGCCTATTGGCATGTCTTCGTCGTCACTTTCGTCGTTCTCACACGGGTTTCAATCAAAATCGTCTCGAGCCAATAACAACAACACAACGTGAGAAACTAAAACTCTAGAATTTCGTCAGAACACGCGCGCACAGAAAATTTTGAAAAACGCATCGACGTTCCCAAGGTCTCCGCGGGTCAGGCCGCCCCGTCCGGGTCTCCGAGGTGGACCGACCACGCCGCAGTGAATATACACAAACATTTTCAACGAGTCATCTCGCACCACAGAAATTTGTTTTTTTTCTATCCGCTCGTCCTCCGCGCCCCGACGGTAACCGTCTACGATTTCACGGGTACTCGGCAAGAACGGTAGACGGAGAGAAAAACTCTCGTCCACCTACTACTACAATTACCACGTGGAAACGTGAAGATTTTTTTTTTTTCTCTCTTTTCTTTTTTCTTTTTTGTTTTTTTACACGCCGACACGCGTATCCGTAAATACAAACGCGGATAACTGCGGGCAGCTGCGTGCGCGCACCGACTACGGTGGCCACGGTCCACGGGCTCGCGGGAGACCGAGGGCAATATCCGTGAAATCGCCGTCCGATCCGAGAAGGACTGGGTAGGCAAGAGTTTGTTAACGAGGCAACAGAAACGGCCGCGACTAAACGTGCTCGACTCTAATCAGCGTTTCTCTACGTATAATACGCGACGCGGTTTTTCTCGCTCGTATTCAGAGACACTGCAACCACCGTCGTCGTCTTCATTTCACACCGCACAACGCGTTAACTCCATTAGCGATTTTTTATTTTTGTTTTTTCACTCGTTCTCGTCTGGACGTCCGCGGCGCCGAGAAAACGGATAAATTTCATTCTCAAATAGTACCGGCCCTATAAACGTCCGTCGTCGTAGCACCGATTATTATTATTGTATCGTAGACACACAATTTCTCGTTTGTTCGACACGAATCGTTTATCGTTAATGACTTATTTTTTTTCATTTCAATTCTCCACATTACTCGATTACTACGACAGCGAGACCGAAAACGCTTTCCAAACGCCCGCGACGACGTTATGCTAATCGTAGACGTCGGAAAAAATATTCGCGCGTTCATACATACGCTATGAACGCGTATAAAAAAAAAAAGAAAAAACCGTCGGTGCGTAGACGGTTCGTGAAAATGGTGCACAGAAACCGTTTAAATATACCGTTAATTACTGGAGTCACGCGGACAGTGTTCGTAGTAAACGTATACACGCCCGTCGCCGCCGCCGTATCCCCTCGTCTTGTACGGAATTCGATTCGATGTCAAAACGTTCTTCTCCCTCGGGAAGACCGGCACATCCGCGGCGACTCATCTCACTCCGATGGCCACCACGTTTATTCGCTTCTGCGTTTTGGGAAAATTCGAAGAAGAGGAGGTTTAATAAGTGCGGTGGAGGGAGGGGAGAAATTTTCCAATTCGCAAAACCCCCGTTCAGGAGTAGATATGTCAAATATTTTTTATTTTTTTTTTTTTGTTTTCGGATCGAAGTAACGTTTAGTAGATTTTTCGGAATTTAGCGCGTGCCGCCAGACAAAAAGAATGATTTGATACAGCTGCGACGACAATTTAATTCCTCGGTTCCGTTGAAATGTCTCGTATATATAAGGGGACGTAAAATTTTTAAGAGAGTACACTACTCTCCAGCTCGAGCACCGATTCCTACTCGTGTCCAGTGGCACCGAATACATCCTAAAGGCGTGACAGAAGTCACACCGTTTTTTTTTTTTTTTTTTTAACGGGTAGGTGGTATTACTTCGAAACGCGTTTTTAACGCCCATAAAATTTGGTGTTTAATAAACTCAAGTTTCTCACTTAAAATTGTAATGGCGGAGTGCAGTAGTTTTAAAAACTTCTGTCACAACCTATTATTTTTTTTTCCGGTTGTTCGACGTCATTGCTCATATCGAAACCAAACGGTTTTAAATTCGAAAACGACGAATATTTATTTATCGATACGATACACGTTTGGATTTGTCGCGCCGGTGGTGGCGGTATAGACGTTTCTCTCGAGCGTATTCGCCCTCCGGCAGAACGGTCATGACACAGAAAAACGGCTCGCGCGTATTACGTCACACTAACCCGACCGCCGCCACAAATCAACGGACCGCGCGTATATTTGTCGGATGAATCCGTTTATCGTGCGACCGTATCTCTCACTCCGCCGCGTATAATAACGTAATGTACACGCGCGCGGTCTTTCTCTTTTTCTCTCCTGTTTTGTACTTGATTATAATATATTACTTATATATATATATATAAAAGCGCGCGCGCTAAAAAACCGACCGGGAGGCATTTACCCGAGTGTATTTTAATATTAAATATAGTTACGTTATATTAATACTCGTATTAGTTATATATTACCGATTTGTTATTGTGTGTGTGTGTGTGTGTACTGTCGTTGTGCAACCGCTCGGCCAGTATTAAAAAAAAAAAATATATATATATATACGTACATAAAACGTAGTAGTGGGTGCACATTCCTGTAATTCGTTTTGTTATACCGTTATCGCGTGTATGTGCGGTTTCTATTGTACGCACGAGCTGTTCCTAACGAGAAAAGAAAACTCGGCGGCGGCGGCGACGGTCGGATGGAATTTTTTTTAAAAAAATTTTAATTCAAAATTATTACACTCGACCACCGTCGTCGCGTACACAAGACGAGACGGCGGTGCTACACGGGCAAACGAAACGGCGCGGGGTGCGATAAAAAACGTTCAAGAATCGAAATGCGTTTACGACGAAACGCGCGGTTCCGCGTTTTTATATTTCACATCGAGAACGCGCTACTTATAAGACACGCGCAATTATTACGCGAAATAATCTACAACAACATAATATGTCCATATACAACAGTAATTTTATTTCGCGTGGCGTCTAAAGTATTACGACAGCGGTATATAACATTCAGAGTTCTTACCCGCGCGTTGCGATTAATGAAAATCATAAGTCCTCCTCGTACGATCCAACCTAAGGTGTTTTGGTTTAAACTGCAACTTGGAAGAGGAAGGGCTGGTAGCCGGAGAAGAGATTGCGTCTTTTGATTGACAATCGTTTCGTTAGAAAATAATTATTACTATTCACTGTCCACTGAGTCTATGATTCTTTTTTCGATGTTTCAAAACTGGCGGTAGGACGCGCGCACGCGTACGCGTTTATTACTTTCCTCGTACGTTTTACGGTACGAAAACAATCGACTATATGCCACTACTTACACGAATTCACTATGGCAATGCGTATTATATGGTGGAAAACACGAAAAACGGATTTAGCATTTTGTAGAAAATACGATAATATTTATATGAATATAACACGCGTTACAGCGATGTTTAATAATATACGTTTTAACGAGGACGAAGACGACGGAAACGTGTTGCGCAACGTTATTGAGTACATACATAGTAAACGAGCGTTATACAGATGATGTGTACGCGACGCGCGATATAGGCACACCAACTCTTCCCATCGCATTACGTATCCGGTGAATATTATTATTAATAATATTAAAACGCTGAAGAGATTTTCGAATAAAATATAAATCCGCGCCCAACATGGCCGCGCGAGGCATCGCGAATTAAAGTGCGCTCAATATCTTTGAATTCGTCGTAATCCCCTCGCGCGAGTATAAATCGTAAATTTACACACTCGCTGTACAAAACGAACGATGAAGCGAAAACAGCGGCGTCGTATCGATTTCCCGTATACCACGCGTGTTGTACTCGGTTGTTTGAATCGTCAAATCGTATTAAAAAATACATTAAAATACACATTTGCCTCGTTTGAATCGCTCTGTATCGAGAAGCTCAGAACTTCTTCCCGGTAAAAGGTCTATACGATTGGATTTAAACGGTTCGGGCATTTATAAACGCGTTTATTTATTCGACATTATTTAATGGGTTTAGTTCAAAAAATTTAATCGGACGGTTTTTCTTTGAACCGTTTAATATATCGTATTGCACAGGCATTGACATGGTTTGTGCGCGTGTAATTATGAGTACGATAGAATTCGGGACGATTGCGGACATTCCGACGGTACAATTGAAAACGGCTGGTTCTTTTCAGAGTAATTGAAAGGCTCCGGTAGAAAATGTTTCTCGTAGAAATAGACTTTGCTTTGAATCATCGATATACGGCGATATAGAGAAGGGTCGATTTTTGTTCGGTTTTCTTTTTGTTTTGTTTATTTGCCCGAAGTCAATCGATCCGTAGTATTATTTATTAAGCTCGTTTTGTCGAATTTGAAATGCGAGAGTGGTGCGACGCCGTGATTTTGTTATTAAGCCATTCGTCCCTTGACGAGAGTGATTATTGCGCGTCGTCTCCTATTATACAACGTCAAATCAAGGGAGGATGGCTGTGAAAACATTGTCTCCGAACCGGTCGGATTTCCAGACATTTGCCGTACGACGCGACGTAGTGGATAAACGATTAACAGTTGTGTCGGACGGATAGGACTCGTTTGTCGACGGGCAAAAAAGGACACGGAGAAAGAAGCGTTTGTTTTTTCAAAACGCGGACAAAACGCGTGTTTGCTCCTCCTCCCGTTAGAAAGGATTGCAATAGCATATAATAATAATAATAATATGTACGACACAGAATAATATTCGCCCCGACGTTCGACGGCGGCGAATCGTTAAAAATACGAGAAAAAAAAAATCGAAAGTGATCCCGGCGAAGAGGCGACCCGGGGGGGGAGTAATAATTGTATACCGTCGTCCACGGTGCGGTACGGACCGAGTGTCGCGGGGAATCGCCGCGGCCACCGCGGTAAAGAGGAGTCGAACCTGTTTTGTACGAAGGTGAAGGCCGTAGATAGTATAGCGGCTCACTGAGCGCGCACTGTGTAACGCACGCGCGTTTCTCGTGTGTGTGTGTGTCTTGTAGAGTTGTTGTACCGGCCAACAGTGTGTGTACCTTATGGAAAGGAGACGGCACACACACACAACATACGCGCGCGCTACTTTTTCTATTGCTCGCACACGGAAATTCTCTCACCGTATCGTATATTTGGAGCGTAAAGGGAAAAAAAATAAATAAAGAGACGAAAAAAACGACGAAAATATACACAACAGTCACAGAGTCGTCGTCGATACACCCGAGGATCCATAACACGTCGATCGGCCAGTAAAATATTATGACACGCGATGTCATACGACCCGTCGTCGTCTCGTCACGCCGCGTTATAAATATTATTATTATTATTATTATTATTATTAGTACTGTCGTGGGGAACGTAAATAATACGATGGCGGTCGTCTCGACTAACGTCTTATTCGAAAGCCGGTGGAAAAATACGATTCTCCGTGCGAAAAACTCTCGTGGTGTGTACACGGCTCTACAGGTATTAATAATATGTACACGGAGGACCGGAGGTGGCGACGAAATGACCATTTCTACACGCGTATTGTGTGTGTGTGTGTGTACGTCGTCATCGTTGTCGTCGTATTATTATGACGGTTTAAATGAGATAGGGCCACCCACGGCGGTTTGGCCGACGACGCGGCGGCGTTATGGAATCGATTCGAACACGGTGTATTACACGTCCACTTGATACCGAAACGACACGTTAATGGGACTGTCCGAGCTCGTCTCCCACCCGCTGCACTCGTCTTTGACGACGGCGAAAAACGTATTAACGCGGCCGCGCCTCCTCCGAGCGTCAAGTCTCGTATGTTGTTCAGTGTGTGCGCGCACGAGCGCGGAACAAATCGCGGATCGGTCGACTGGCGCGTGAAATGTGACCGAAAACGACTGGGCAAAAAAAAAATAAAATATTTATATGCATTTTTTTTTCTCGCGTACCTACCAAAAGTACAGAAACGTTTTTAATAATAATAGCAAAAAAAAAAAAAAAAAAAAAAAAACGCCCCCTCCCTGCGCACGAACCGATAAAAACCGAATATGATTTATTCGAATCGAAAATTTCCGAAATTTTCGTCACATTTTTTTTTTTTTAGCGAATTATGAATGTCTTATTTTGTAATACGCGTATATCGATAATTTCGCAATCCGAAACGTTTCCGTTTCGAATAAAATATTCAAAACGCGTTTTTTAAAATAGACCCTCCCCTACAAAAAAATAAAAAATAAAATCCGATCTACGTGCCAGCCGAGAACATTATACTATTATCGAAAGAATTTTTAAAATTCGTAAAAAACCGTGTGACAATATACGGTTTTTTTTTTTTTTTTAATAGTTATCGAAAAACACGGTTGGTAATATTTTTTTTGGAAACGATATACTTAAAGTGAAAATACGTATTAAACATTTCGGATATATATGAGAAACGCGATGTTAATTATTATTATTATTATTATTATTATTATTATTATTATTATTGTTGTTGTTGTTGTTGTTGTTGTAATATTTCCAAATCAAATCGATTTGAAAATATTGAACACATTTTAAAATATAAATTTAAGTAAGCGTAACAAATGTATGTATTGAATACAATAAATCGAATCGCCATGAATTATCTATACAATGAAAAATGCGTAAAAGTAAATTCTTAATATTTCGCGCGGATTTCGTTTTTTAACGTGACGAGAGGGGAGGGAGGAGAAATCCGACTTTATTAGTCGCGAAGAAAAGAAAAAAATTTTCAACTGTCCATAAACGGTTTATATTTTTTGCGTTTGATTTAAACTCCACCGGAATTGCACCACAAATTTCGATGGCACCGTGAACGTTATTCGTCCGTCGTCGAAAAATACGTGCATAAGAGTCAGTTTGTTTCGCCCCCCCTTCCCATACAGTACTCGCGAGTTTTTCAAAGCGGGGTAGGGATACGCAAAATTTATCAAAAACGAGTTCGTAATTTTTTTTTTTTTAGTTTAAAAATTAAGGACGCAGGAATCGGAAATATAATGCATATCGTCGATAAAAATAAATTATTTTATTGAAGTCGTATACATGGAATTATTATACTGTTGTGTTCGCGGATTATTCAAGCTCAATTAAACTAGAAAAAAAGAAAATTTAAAACGCATATATATATACGTTGATTAAAAAAAAAAAAAACTACCGCCCGTTTCGGCGTGTAAAATTAATATTATCTCAGAAAACGATTTTCCTCCATCCGATTCGATGCCGTTGGTGGACGAATTATACGAGTGATTGCTTTTTGCCCGTACCTACGTAATATTATTGGAACCGAATTTTTTATTATTATTATTATTATTTATGACACGAATAGAGAGATTCGCCTTCTTCCTCTCACGCGATATGCTACACCGCCGATGACCATATAACGACAAAACGGGCACAATTTAACGTACACCCGTACCGTAATAATAATAATAATGACGTGTGCGCAGAGTTAAAGCGGTAAGCTTTCGTTAACGATATTAATCGGCTGGCGTGGAAAGAGTGGTCGAGTACGATGTGTAATGAACCGAGAGGCATTGAAACCAAAAGTCTCCCGAGTCCAAATATAATAATAATAATAATAATAATAATACGGTCCTTTTTCGGCGGACTCCGCAATGTTATTTACTGTCTTCGCACCGAAAGTCCACACTTCTTGGCAATAGATTTTTCTCAACATCATACGTGTGCATAAATATTATGTGTGCGCGCGCGCGTATACACTACGCAATACTGTCCGGTTAGATTGAAAAGTGAAAGAAAGAAAAATCACCGCGCGTCGCGTGATTAAGCACAATTTTCGTCCTTATCTATTACGTGTATGTGTGTAAAATTACATTTTTTCCCCCCTATCAATAATCGAACGGAAAGAGTAGGAAGACGAAAAAAAAAAACGACTATTAATTGGAATCATGACTATTCGGTTTTTCAGTGACTTTACATGGTCACTATTATACACTTATATAAGTACGCGCAGGAAATTGTCTTGTGCGACTGCAGCGCGCGCGACCGTATAAATATAGTAGTAGTTAGTCATCCAGAAAACGCGTTATATTATATCGCCATCGTCGGTTAGCTCGTGTGAAAATAATGAAAACCGTTTCTCGTTATTTATTATGTACGAAATGTCGTCGATATTTCGTGATTATTCCGTTATACGCGTTAAACCGACTTTTTAAACGTCGACGATTATTACGATTACCTACGTGTGCGGTGTTAAACGGTTTTAATCGGCGAAAATATTCCGTTTTTCTTCTTTTTTTTTATCTGAAATAATTCGTAGGCTGTAAAGAAATGATCGCAACGCGCGCTTATAAATCGTCGATATTATAGGTGTTGTCGAAAAAAAAAAAAGTCGAGAGATCAATTTGCAAAAACCGTTGTGTCGTAACGATAAAAAAAGACAAACAATTCTATTTCGATGTCTAGTGATAAAACGGTAACAATGAGTCGAAAACGGCATTGTAAATACGTACGTATGCAACGATCGTGTAGTAATTGAAGTGGGGGGGGGAAAGTTATTTATCATTCTATTTAATTCAACAATGAATCCGTGGTAATAACAAAAATGTAATAAGGTGAAAAACGACGAGAATTTCATCAAGACACGCCGATAAAAACGTAATTGAGCGAGTGCGCTCGACTACTGCTCCGCGAAACCGTGTGTTCGTCTCATGACTCGGACGTTTTACGCGGAATACACCGAGATTTCGTGTACAAAACACAATTGCGACGACCAGCGCGATGCGACGTCTCCGTTCCGTTTCGTTCGGAGGAGCGTAGTGCAATGTGAACAACTTCCGTCGTCCAACGTGTTCGTTGGACGGAACAGGCGATCCTCGCCCCGGAACAGGACGAACAGAGAACAGCAGAGGTGTCGTCAGAAAGAAAGAAAGAAAGAAAAAAGACGGTAAACCGATCTGTTCGTTTTTCCCATCGTTCGCGCGTCGTATCCGAACGAATATGTTTAGCCTCTTATATAGGTCCCGCGGGATCTGCGACGGCGTTAAAAAACCGATACGCGCGCGCGCGCGGGGAGACGAGATATTTTCAGAAGAAAACGTCTTCGATGCCGTAGGGGAAACGTTTCACGTTTTTCGTTTCTCGTTTTTTTTTTTTTCCAGTGCCGGGACGACGACGGGTGTCGTATATTATAATGTACGCGCGCCGCGAGGGTGTCGCGCGACAGATGTCCCCGGACGAGTGCCGGGAGACGATTAATTTTCGTCTTGCCGCGGGCGCCTGCGCTACGTCTCGTACACGGTTAGATTCTTTATTTGATACGGCCTTCGACGAGAAAACTTTATTCGTTGCCGCGGCGGCGTTGTTCATTATAACCCGTTCTTTCGGTCGGCCGGTACAAAGAAAACACGTTTTGCGAAAACTCGAACGGGAAAAATCGAACCACCGTGAGAGCGGCGAGCGTGTAAAGTTATAGTAAACGAACCGATGTCCCGTTGGCCATCCCGTGGGATCGATAACTGGATCTAAACGGGTTCGACGATGGACGCGCGCACGTATATCGGCCGCCGCGTATTATATAACATTCCCATACGGGACAACAAATATCAAAGGGTTCGAACTCGTTCGATCGGTTTCGAGTCGCGGCGCGGAATCGGTCGGTCGGTCAGGCGGTGGTGGTAAACCGGACACGGTGGCGATTCGCAGCTGCGCGCGATATATTATATTAATAATATTGACAATAAACAGTAGGGCGGCGTTCGCGTTGTATATTCAAATCGATTATTATTATAATATAAGAAAAAAAAAAATGTGTGTTTAACAAATAATAATGAGCGTGTGTGTCGCTCATAGTCGCAGAGCCGTGTTCCATTCGGGAGTGTACTTTCGTCGGCCCATATTTTCTCGAAAACTTACCACCGTGTCTTTCATAATTATGACTCGTGTTATGGTGAATCTGTTGAAAGATACCCCACAAACGTGTAGATTACGTCGTTGAATAAAACGGATGAAAAGATTGCAATTTTATCGTTCTATATTATCAAAAAGTAATAGAAACGTATTATATTATCACATATAATTTAAATAGATATTTTCCATAGTGTCTTACGTTTGTCTGTAGACACCTTCATAATCAACGAATCCGATGAAACTAAGCGTCGTCGTCGAGTAAATATAATAATGATAAGAAATAAAAATTATAATAAATTGACTTCATGAACTTGGATAGGTAATATAATATTGTATTGGCTTTGCTTAGTTCGTGCTTAGAATAGTCTGTGTCGTCATAAATTCGCGAGGGGAATAATAACATTCGCTCATAAAACGTTCGGGTTTGTGATAAATACGAAAACGTGTGTACTCGAAATCGCGCGTAAAGTTTCTATGACATCCGTTTGAAACACGTCACATCAATCACCGGCCGCGCGCTACAAGCGTATATTATAGGCGCACACGCGCACGAAATTCGTGTGGACGTCGAAACACACGGCGTGTTTCAGGAATGTGACGAGCGTGTACTTCTTGTGTTCTCTGAGGTTCACGTTAAAATCTCCGTTAAGTACGTAGGCCGATATAGTCGTTTATACACAATAGAGCTGAAACCTGTGCACCCCTCCCCTTTATCCGCGTATAATATGCAGGCACGAGTGCAGAAAAAAAAAATCGATTATTATAATAATTATTATATTTACGTTAATTATTCGATTGTATTAATAATAATAATCGTAAGTGACGCGCGGCTAACACGATTTTTTTTTTTTTGTTATTATTGAAATTCTCGACGACGCCGAAATATTATACGCGTTTAGCTCATCGAAAAATACCGCGTTGCGATCCAATTCGCGAAACGACAAAAAAAAAAAAAAAAAACAATAAACTTCAATGGACAATAATTATTTATTATTATTACGTGTGTGCATTACGATACGTCGACGCACGCGCTGGATTGTGTAAATACCCGAAAATCTCGATACAGGTTGAACACACACAAAAATATCTTCCAAGTGTTTCGTTGCGCTCGCACGAATTTTTCTTTTTTTTCCGCGAAACAATAAAACAGTTTATTGAAATTATTAACAAACGAGTGTACATTTTATCACACCGATATGCGTATTTCACGTTTTATTTATATATATATATATAAAAATTTCAATAATATAAGACACATAGAGTATATCAGAATAAAAACATCGTAATATTATAAAAAGTTTGGTCCGATTTATATATAACAGCGATCATAAAATATTCTGAAAATTATTAAGCGCGCAAATTATACGTAAATGTGCAAATATTCGTTATAAATTTCGTCATCGCACATCGGATCTACCGGAATAAAAAAAAAAAAATCGATATTTTAGTAAAAGATTGGTTCGTTGTAGAGACAAAGATGTAAAACATAAAAAAAAAACGATTCTCAATATACATTTCACACGTACTTCGTATTATTGCACATTTTTTTCTTTTTCGTCAAAATAATTTACGCCATGTCCCATTTTTTTTTTCTTTCTTTTAAACGTTAAACGTTTAGCCGTTTTAATAAATCCATAACCGACATATTTTACACGCTTAGTGAAATTAGTTTGTTCTATATTTCAAACACGTTTTAAAACGATTACGAAACCGTTTCGCGTACGATAAATGTTTTCCGTTTATAAAACAACTCTGTCGGATTAAAATGTCGAGCGCGATCGTACAAAGTGATAATAACGCACTGCGCAGTATACGGTAGTGTGCACCGAGGAAAAAGATAACAAAAATACATGTAAATTAAGCGCCTAAACTTTATTAACCGTAAACGAGTAATAATTATTAATGTGAATAATATCGTTTTTACACTCGGTGTAAAACGTAACAAAAGCGTGTGTATTATTTCGAATTCGAAAGCAATTATTGTAATCATCGCGTTGGAAACGGTGATTTCTCCTAAAATTCAATTCACTCTCCCACGCACGCAAAAAGAAAAAATCAGATCGATAAGCGTTTACGATTTTCTCTTCTAAAAATACTGCCTGTGTACGAATTCCAATTTACAAACACGTATTTCCGATAAATTAATTTAACGACAATTTATTTATACAATAAAAAAAAATAAATAAATTTGTGCCATATTTTCCTCCCCATTTCTGCCGAGTACTATTGCGTACTAAATTCAGCGTGCCATAAAATTCTGTGTTTACATTTTTCGACGCATAAAATTGTTAGCAAAAACGTACGTGGCTTTAAAATCGAATTCATTTGAAAACATTCGTACACGCACATTTTATAACAAATAATTAATTAATTCAATTAATCGCGTAGTGATTTAGAAGAAAACCTTAATATTTGTGTAACAAAACAGCTAGTCGATTGTTTAGTTTTAATAATTAAATATTAATGAGCACATCATTTTTTATTCGTCCAAAAAAACATCACAGTTTTAAAATATTTAACGGACGTATTTTTATTATCTTTAATAAAATAACGTTTTTTCTTACTTTTATTATTATTATTATTATTATTATTATTATTATTATTATTATTATTATTATTATTATTATTATTATTATTATTATTATTATTATTATTATTATTATTATTATTATTATTATTTAATAAAATAACGAGTAACGCGGTTTAATCGAATAAAAAACATTACACGCGACATTCTTTTTTTTGGGATGGGGGAGAGAGGGGAGGAACGAAGAAAACGTTTTATAGTACTTCGGAAAATGGTTGATAACAAACTTAATGTCTCCCCCCTCCCCCTCACTGCATCCGTCGAAATAATCTGACCGATTCGTGAGAACGGCAACGCCGGTAACGATCACTACGGTTTTCTAACGTTTTCCTCGTGTTTTCGCAGCCGTGCAGAGAGGTCGAGTTCCGGCCAGCCAGCCACCCGGACTGACCGGGTTGCCCGGTCAGTTGTGCCTGACCAACGGTGACGCGGCCGCGGCCGCTGCTGCCGCCGTGGGCGCCGTCGGCCTGAACGGTCACTCGTACCTGTCGTCGTACATATCGCTGCTGTTACGCGCCGAACCGTACCCGACGTCCAGGTACGGCCAGTGCATGCAACCAAACAACATCATGGGCATCGACAACATATGCGAGCTGGCCGCCAGGCTGTTGTTCAGCGCGGTCGAGTGGGCCCGGAACATACCGTTCTTCCCCGACCTACAGGTTCGTATTCGATCGCGTCTACTAAAATATTTGTCCAAACTACCGTCACCGTAATCCCGATAAACGCGTGTAGGAGATGGTTATGACCGTCTGCTGCCGATGATTTTCTACTCGATTTTACCGGGTAACATTTCGCGTTTTCCTATATACACGGTGACGTACGCCTGAAGGACAGGTTTTTTCATTTTAACCGAAATATACTAGAAGAGTGTATTTTTTTCTTTTTCCTTTTTTTTAAATATCATTGTTAAGGACGTCGATAAGTGCATCGCATACGCTCTTATATTCAAATAAATTCGTTTGAAAATACATTAAAAATAAGAATTATTTACCAATGGGGGGGGGGGAGGAAATGTCTAGGCACGCGTTTATTAGACTAATATGCGATTCTACGTGCTTCCCGTTTGCAATTGAATTCCCCTAATCTTTCTAATAACCCTCTTTATCCTGCACGTGTGTCCGATGCGACCGAAAACGCGCAGTTCGACCCGACCCCGTTTAATTAGAGTCTCGCGTGATTTCCCTCCAGGTCACCGACCAAGTGGCCCTGCTGAGGCTCGTCTGGAGCGAACTGTTCGTGCTGAACGCGTCCCAGTGTTCGATGCCTTTGCACGTGGCTCCGCTGTTGGCCGCCGCCGGGCTGCACGCGTCGCCGATGGCCGCGGACCGGGTGGTCGCCTTCATGGACCACATACGCATATTCCAGGAACAGGTGGAGAAACTGAAAGCCCTGCACGTGGACGCGGCCGAGTACAGTTGCCTGAAAGCCATCGTCCTGTTCACCACGGGTAAGTGTGTCGGCCGTCTCTATACGTATATATATATATATATAGTATATACGTATTATATTATTATATAGAACGAAGCGCGCACTCGTATTTTTTCGCTTATGTTAACTCCTCCTCGTTCCACAGGCAATTATATAAACGTCGTTAATACCTATATAGTCGTGCAGTATACGCGTATATATTTAGAAAGTTAATCCGTTGTGATTTTTTTTTTCTACTTAAACGCACTTGTCGCGACGCTGTGCTGCAGATGATGAGCGGGCCCCGTCACTTCGCCCTGCGAAGTCTGCACACCGGGGAAACGATATGGAATACGTACAACAGCGACGACGTCTGCCGCGCGTGCGTGCGCAATAGAAAGTCGAAAATCGCTTTTATTAATACCGCGCGTTGTTGATAGTGTACGATAACGTCGCAGTCTCGACTACGGTCGTATAATTCGCTTCGTTTGGCTTGTGGTCGCGCGACCTGCGTCGGCTTTCACTCGCGGCCCGGCAAAACGACGTGTCCCCCAAGACGATTCGCCTCCGCGGCGGACGCGTAAAACGTTGTCACCGTAATTTTCTCGCCCGGTGGTGTTTATAACGGTGTAAGTGTTCTGTATGAATAAAAATATACCGTAAACTCCGTAATGTGTCTGCAAACGAATCGTGCGAAATTCGTTGAAAATATCGCGAGAGGCGATTTGTTTTTATTTGTTATTTATTTATTTATTTGTACAGCGATCGAACGCGCGGACCGTTTTTCCAAGCCATGGTTTGGAAAAAAATCCACGCCCAGTGTGATGAGAGTGAGACAAACTCTTAAAACGATATTGTCGATTTTCCGATTACCGCGACGTTACAATACGGCCGAAAAATATTGAAACAATTTGAAACGTTAACAATTTTTTACGGCGTACACAAAATACAATAATGACGAGGAGAAAATTACCTGGACAATTTCCCGCAGTTGATTACCAGTTTAATTTTTTTTTTCTGAAATACGGGTCACGACGATTTTTTCCGAAAGACACCGATCTAGTTAAAACATCAAACTTAACTTTTAAAATTCTTACGTACACTGTTATCTACAAAGGCAATCGATTTCTACGGTTACCAATTTCAAGAATTTCTGTAGAATTTTTTTCTCAGTACTATTTGGTCGTTTTTTTTTAAAAAAAAAAAAGAAGACTGAGAGCTTAAATAATAGATTAAAAAAAAAAAACACGACAATAATGTGGTACCTACTTAGGATTATTTGGTATCGCATATAAGCATATTAATCGGGACAATACCGGGTATATCGATCAGTAGCAGTTATTATAATAAAAACAATTTTATAGACTTATAATGTAAATAATAAATCAAACTTTGCGAAACCGGATAATTCTACCAGTATTAAATATCTTTTTGTTCGGATAAAAAAAAACCACACATTTATTAAACCGCTTTACGATTTCAACACGTTTTCACCGATCCAACACGGTACGAGATCTGTGTCCCGTTTAAAAGAATAATCGAAAATAATATTTTTAACTCGCCTATAGCGCAGATTATTTTTATTATTATTATCGCCATCATTGCGTCATTCCTACAAACGTAGTTTTTTTTTTATTGCATTAAAAATAAAATTTACGCAACACGAGTACGAAATACACAACAAATAATATAAATACCGGTCGATTTCTATGATATTCGAATTTAAACATTGCCAAAACACACGGGTTAATATCGTTGTGTTAACCGATGGACGCGTTTATCACGTGAGGGGCTCTCTTTTCTTCGGACCGTTTTGCATTGAAAAGCAAATATTTTCTTTTTGAAAAAAAAAGAAAGAAAGTGATGTGCGAAATGAAGAAGCGGCAACCGACATAGAGCGTGCTTCGTTTTACTTCGAGTAATGTTCTCTGGATCATGCATAGCTTCTGACAGAGGACTGGATGTTCGAAGGAAATAGGAAGAGTAGAAGATTGAAGACGGATTTTATTGATATTTAAATAATAGAATTAAAATTTTAAAGGGGCCGATTTTTGAGGAAAAGGTTTTTAACAGTTGAGCGTTTTGAAATGTTTTGAATGTGCGAGGGAAACGGGATGTATAAATTGAGTTTTTTTTTTTAATTTATTTGATGTGTTCAGGATATGTTGCTTTACTGTTAGCATGTTAGTGGTCTTCCTGATGGAGTCAGGGGAACTGCGAACCTGGGAAGATTGGTAATTTTTTTTGAAGTGTGATCGCTTGTAACGCTTCCAATTCTTGCCCAACTGGTGTCGGACAAATCGGAAGCCCAAGAGAGTGTGTAAACATCGGATGCGCGTATAAGTTTTATAAATGTAGAGTTTGACTGAGATAGATAGGAAATAGACTTTTGGTATCGATCGATGAAGAGCGCTGGCGCGAGGTAATTCACCGGGCCAAGACGATAGTCGACCGATATTGCAAAATAACAATAATAATAATAATAATAATAATATGGAAACGAATATTTTATAATCGCGTGGAAAATATACGCGGGAGACGGGTCACGAAGACGACGACGGCGACGACGTTTACTGCCGCCGACGGGCACGTTGTGGTGTGCACGACGACGACACGGTCGGTTCCGCGCCGTACTGATAGGAGACGATTTGTTGTTATAAGTACCTAAGACGTCGTCGTCGTCTCGGCGTCCTACTTTTCCGCGCTCATCCCGGATCCGCCGGCGATCGCAATCGCGGCCGCGTCCTACATAAATACGCACCGATAATATTTCCCACGGCCCACACGCCCACCGCCAAAGTTTCTGTGACTTATTACTTATTTTTATTATCAACAATATTATACATCGCTGATAATAATGTTATCAGTGCCGCTAATGCACGCGTAGGAAAACCTATCGAATTGAAATTCATATAACGCAGTGGCGGTTTTGAGGGGCGATAAGGCAATCCCTTCCATTGGTCGTGCTTTTCTTGTATTCTCCTTAACTCTACAAAATTTCGACAAAAATTTGGCAAATACACGAATAACAATTTTTTTTTCTATATTTATTATAGTAGCGTTGATAAATGAAAAAAATATAAGTAAAAACGAATGCTCTTTTAAAATGTTTTAAAAATTCGCCCCTTCGCTTACACGACCTTCAGATCCGACACTGATTTAATGTAACGAATAGCGTCGTCGTAATATCGGGACAACTGACGTGACAACCGTTTTTCTTTTTTCAATTGAGAACATTTACCAACTCGTACGACGTTAAAACAACACACACGGCGTGAGTGAGACGAAGAAGTTTGACTACAATTAATGTAATATAGATATATAAATGCGTCGACGAAATTTCTAATAACCAAATTTTTACAAAACCGTTATTTATTACGCGTTGTTTGGCGATTTTATAAATATTATAAGTACGTATGACGAAGAAATAAAAGAGTATTATTTATTAAAAACGTGAAATATTCCGTACAATACCGCATACACGCATTCTCTATCGGAAATTATAAGTAGAAAGTTGTTTTTGGAAAAATACTCGATATTTTCGATACGACAATACGGTGTAAATACATTCGCGCGGTATTTTTCAACGAGTTCGAACGAACTGAACGAAACTCGCAGCAGCAGTCCTTCGAACTCGTGTGTGTGTGTGTGTGTGTGCGGTGATAACGACGAAGACTGTTCGTTTAAATATAATAACGGTCAGCAGACAATAAATATACCGTTGTTTCCGACCGAAAAATTCGTTTATTTTTTTCCGCTGACGTTTATTTTTTTCTACTAACCGACGCTCGCCATCGGCATTTCGCACAGCGGACGAGACGCGCCGCTACGAATTCGCGCCGACGTTCTCGGGCGAGAGCGCGTTCCGCGTTGTTTCGACGCGTTAAGACGACTTCGGGCCCGAGTGCGTCGTGGCCGCCGCGGGGTCGCATACCGCGATTATTATCGGACTATTCGAAAAACGTGTGAAACGCGCGGAATACGCGCAACGTTTTTCTATGACAATTATTATTATTATTATTATTATTATACGCGCGTAAACGCCGTATAAACACGATTGGAGGAAACCTGTGTGCCCCCGCCGTGGACCCGCGAAGACAGCACCTACGGCGGTCGGTAGCCGCTGCGCCAGACCGGGTCTTACACACTTCACACCGCGTATTGTTCTAGTGTACCCGTTGTAGGTGGCGTTTTTCTAGTTTTCGACGCTTCGGGTTAAACGGTAGGAACGGGCGGAGAGGGAAAAGAAATAATAATAATAAAAAAACAACTACGACTGTCCCGGTCACATTATTATTATTATTATTATTATTATTATACGCGGTAACAGCTGCAGCGGCGTTACACCGCGATAAATCCTTGTGACCCAGTGGCCCCGACGGCGGAGGTCAGTGGCGCCGCACCACAAAACGGCAGCGCGTGGGCGTACAACACACGTATGCGACGGCTTCTGCGCGTTATTATACGCGAGCGCGTGCGCGCAACTGCGCTACATTATGTTATAGTGTCATTATTGTATTCAATTATAGAACGGCGGATCCGTTTCTGATCTGAGGCCGTGTAAATCCGACAGTGAGAGAGAGTCAAGGGACTTCGAATTGAAGTGGTCACCAAACGCGAGGTATATCATTGAATCAATCGAAAATTCAACATCAAACCCCCACATAGAAATAATAATAATAATAACCATAGGAAGAACCACGTGCACCCGGAGGAATGCTTTACCCGATATTAAATATATAGGAGAACCTATCACGAATGAGAATAATCGCAATGCATATAACAACCGATAACTGACATAATACGTCGGCACAGCGCGGGCACCACTATAATGAAAAAATCCCAGTGCAAGAGAACGGAAACGGTTCAAAACGTCTAAGGAAAATAACGGGTATTTAACAATTTCGTACAGTTCTCGAAAAACGGATTCTACTAAAACAAGCAAACGCCACCAGACGACTCGTGTACAATTTTTCAAAAACCAAATAACTCCATACGAGAAATCGGCAATAAAACTCCGGACGGACCTTCAGCCAGCAACGAATGAAAAACCTGTAAATTTTTCGATCGGCCAAAGCAATAACTTAAATGAACCGAACAAAACCATAAAAAGAAAAACCTCGTACACACTAGAAAAGGCAAAAGTCTGCGGGTATAGTAAACGGGCCAAGTAGCCGTTCCCCTAAAGTAAAGTAAGTCCGGAAGATATTGATACAAGTATAGTTGACAGTCAATCGTCAATTGGCCTTATTGGGCCTATTGGGGCGATGATAAGACGATGATGATGATGATGAGCAAGGCACGGAATTCGTTGTGGTGATACGGCAACGACCTCGACCACACGCGCTACGCGACCTGGACGACACGCGTAATGAGTAACTTTTCCACTTTGATTCTTTTTCGTTACGATTTACTGCCGAGTATAACAATCAGAACCGTAACTGTACGTTACAAAAATCCTTAATTTGTAATTAAAATTTAATTATCGCGCTCGGCCGGCGGTGGAAAGTAGCGAATACATTACATACATACTACACTTTACTATATAATGATACAATCGCTATTATAAATATACCGAGAAAAATACGACGAAAATTATTTTAAAAAATTACACCATTGTCCACGCATGTACTTTTGTTTCCCCCTTCCCCTCCCCATGTCGTTTCTTACGCGAAATATTGAAAAACAAACATATCGATTCGTTCGCGCCTTTACATAATGACTATATTAAAATTTATAGTTTTGCTCCCCCCTTCCGAGGAACGTCTGTCAGTCTCGCCGTATATATATATATTGTTAAAATATTATCGTCTATTATATAAATTAGTATTTATTTGTGCGTAAGACGTGATGCGCGATGGTGATCAGCCGAGTGTGTGATCAAGAGCGACGCGGCTATTATCCCGTCAGATTATTTACGGTCGGGTCGCGTTCAAATCTCTAACCGATTTACCAGATAAAATGAGTTAATATTGACTCTATTTTTTTTTCTTCTTCTTCTTCTTCTAATTGGTGGTGCGCGTTGTTCGACACGGCAGCGCACGACACTTACGGTACGTTCCGGCACGAAAATACGACGAGATGGAGAAGAAAAAAAAACGGCGGGAATCCTTTCACCGAGACCGCGTGTATATATAGTGCGCTACGCTCATTAAATACTTATTATTATTATTATACGGTTTTGCGATAGAAACGCGCTATTCGCGAGGCTCTCTCTGTGCGTGCTTGTACGACCGGCTCATTCTGACTGTGTGCCGGGCTCTCATCATCAACACCACAACACACGGACACGCACAGACACACGTTATATGCACACGCGCATAAAACACTAATAACATGTGTGTGTGTGTGTGTGTGTTCGCGTCGTCAATATGAGCTGCGACGAAGTCATGATGAGCAAGCAGCGCGTCGCGTTCACTAGAACGACGCTCGTGCAACGCACGAAAATAAAAACGAATATTGTTTTTCCAGAGAGAGACGTCCAAAAGGAAATCTCCGCAACACGATTTTCGTATACCCTTGTACAGAGTTATTTTACTATTCCGCCGCAGCCGTCCGCGTAAATCGTCGTGATATTTTATTTTATGTGTGATGCCGTACGCGCATTTTCTATATAAACGTATGAAAAAAAAAAGTATAAAAAAAAAGAACGGAAAAATGTGCGATTTTTCACGGGAGAAGATAAAAAAAAAAAAAAACCCCGGTCGTTTCACACGCCCACGATTGACTGGTCGTCGACACGATCGCGAAGGAACAATGCACAGTAGTACTGGACGAAACGATATTATTATTATTATTATTATTATTATTATTATTATTATTATTATAGTCGCATTATTATATGTGGTGCCGCTGTCACATGACGAACGGGTGACGGCAAAACGACGACGTTGTATAACAGCGGCCGTCCTCGTTCTTCCTCAAGGCGACCGTCGTCGTAAAAAGGTCACGTGTGCGCGAGAGTGTGTGTGCGTGTCGGAAAATATAGAAAGATATTATTTTCTGTTTCGGAAGAAGAAGAACGAAAAAAAATAAAAAGGGTTCTCACGATATGGTCAAATTGTTCGGACGTGTCGGCGTCACGGTGTAGACGGGGGCGGTAAGGCCGGCGGCGGCGAACGAAATCGCGGGCGTTAACAACGTGCGCGCGCGCGGTCGCTTGCCAGTCGGCCGTCCACGGATGGACACGCCGAATCGGACACGGTCGCCCTCCAACGTGGATAATAATAATAATAATAATAATATACGAATACGATATTATTGTCGTAGTGGATCGCATCGCATTGTACGTGTGTGTGTGTGCTGTTGGCAGTGTCAGTGATGACTAAATCGTCGTCATGGATGATGGTGGTGACCGGTGTGTTTACACACGCGCAATGCTCGAATCGACAAGGGACTACCTAACCACGCGTGGCAGGGGGCTTTTATTTTTTTTTAATATTTCAACGTCCCTGTTGTATTCGGATTTTCTCTTTTTTTTTTTTTTTCTAAACGGAATTTCTAAAACGAAAATTAGTTCAACACGCGAAAACAATATTTGACGTTTTACATATAAATCAAATAACCGACGGAATATTCACGTTTTTATAGAGTCGGCGAGACATAAGAGGAACGCGAAAACGATGGTGTTGTCTTAATACTGCAATTAATCGTCCGTGTAATCGTTTAATGAGATATAAACATCGGACGTATATTCGAATATAAGAGGGGTTTTTTTAATAATAATAATAAATTATTTACGGTCGGAGTATTGAAAATTATTACAGCGTATCCGTTGAAGTTTGTGGGAGGGGGAGGGGTGTCTTCCGTGAGTTTACAAAACTGAAACGTCTTTATACGGGAACGTAAACGTTTAGCCTCACTTTATGAGGCGGCCAAAAGAAGATGAAAGCAAGTCTCTGTAACATTTCTTTATTATTATTATTATTATTTTTGTTGTTTAAATAAACGTTTCATTGGCGTTTTGATCACATTTTGAAATTTAGAAGAAGAAAAAATAATGCCGAGTGTTCTTCCCGTAATGATTTACAAAAATATAAAGGATTTCTATATCCGTCCGTTAAAACGCATTTCGTAAAATAAGTTTTTATTTGTTTCAACGTACTTTTTTTTTTGTTTTTGGCGTCCGTATTTCATTTATGCCGTCTCTCCCCCTCCCCCTCACCTCATCCGATCGATAAATGTCCTGCGGACTTTTCTCTCTCACTCTCGTTCTATAACATATCCATACTAAAATATGTTCCCAATTATTCAATTGTAGCGTCGTGGTACGTGCAGATATCGAGTACAACTGGTTCGTTGTACGCGTTCTTATATTCAGGTGCTCGCGCGATATACAGTTCGATATGCCGCGATTAATCCGTTTATATAATGTGTGTCCGCACACGGTGGCGGCGAAAGCGTGGGCGTGCGAGCCATTAGGATTTCGATAATAAAAATAAAATGTTTTTTCTCTTTTTTTTTTTTTTACACTAGCAAATTAATACACAATACCTGTATACGCGTTAACAAATAATATGAAATAAACCTGTCGGTTCGAAATTAATAATTATGCGCGCGATTAGACGATCGTCGTCGTCGTCGTCGTCGTCGTTGCCGGCGGCGGTGCGGTTACGTCGAAATATGAAAGTCACACACCGGCCGGAGGAGACGCGTTTCCCCCAGACTCCCGCCCCCGCCGGATACGTCCGGATCACGTTATCACTGGCACTCGCGGCAGTCAATGCGACACGGTCGATAATCTACCGTTTCTTTTCCGTACGATATAATAATAATAATAATAGAACAACACCAACAAACCGTCGGTATTTTCTCTCAGCCACAACAACACGATTCTATCCGAGACACGAAAACGCGTGTTTCGTATTATTATTATTTTCTATATACCGTCTCTTCCAGAACATATCCTGCAGATGAATGAGCGCGTCACGCGTATCCCGTTAATATTATTCGACGCTGGAAACGATCGCGTTAAACGTACGCCGGACTCGCCGACACGTTCTAAAACCGGACATCCGATCAGTAGTGGCTGTTATCCGACCGATGTTCGATTTGTGTGTGCGTGCGTGTGTGTTTTCTTACGGATATACGGAGTGATTCATTTTTCCCGTAACAATACGGTTACAACAACTGATTGTTAAGAAAAAAGTCGAAAAACCCGAAAGCGGCCGTTGCAAAACAGACGTATATTACGATTTACAAGACATACGTAAAACCATTATTAATAACTAACTATATTGCGCCGCAGCTTCATAAGCGGCGGAACACAGTAACGACTCCACTAAAACGGTGAGAAGCCGAAACGGGCAGTTCTAACCGTTCTGTTTGTAACTTTTTCCGTACAACAGTATTACGACGGGCCCGACTACGTCCAAACCGAAACAAAAAGTGGTTAAAACAAAAAAAATAAAATAAATAAAATATTATTTTCGCACTATAATGTATTAACGAGTACATACTCCGCGATGTGCGCGGATGTACGTTCTAACGATTTAACGACTAATGAAAAGATACGGTTTTTTTTTAATTTCAGACTTTTACACTTTACAACGGTGTTCTTGTCGGGGAGACGAGAAATCTCTTTTTACCGTGTTTCGTTATAATACAGAAATCGCAGCGGTGCACTGCGCCGTATTATAGCCAAATCTCTCGACTCCGTCGCGTATATTTTATCCTGTTGTTCGGCCCTCCGAAATAAACGCGCGCGCGCGCGTATTTAAGTATAGCCGGGAGGGTGGGTGACATTTGAATAAAAACCAATGGAATTCTTCGCGAAACCGCGAAAGGAGGGTGACAAGAGATAAGACCTTTTCTCCGCCGAGAACCCCTCGACCAGATAAACGCGAGCGTGTAACCCTCGCGGTTCCCGTACATTTGTTCGTGACGACGCGACGATAACGATCCCCGCTGCTGCTGCTGCTGCTGCAGGATGCGGTCATCTCTCGGGGGTCCCTTTTCCTGTTTCGCCTTTCCTTCCGGTCCGACACTTAACGCGCCGCGCGGTCGTAACGCAACGTACATAAAAGAGGTCCGTTTTCAAAAGTCGGAACCGCCACGGCAACGTCAGGCGTCCGCGCGTAACAACGCCGCGTATTATTGTGTGTAAATAATACGCAATAATAGCAACGGCGTCACTTCAACGACATTTCTTTTTTTTACATTCCGAACGGAGCGGCGATTGGTTTTACGGAGTGATTGATGTGTCTTTCTTTTTCTATTTTTTTTTTAACGTCGTTACGCGAACAAGAGTGCTCCTAGCAAAAGCGCGCATCTATTCGGTACTTCAAATAGGTCATTTTTCTAAATACTTTTTGTTTACGAGTGTCGGAAAACAACTGCCGCGGGAATATACCGAAAAACGCGATATCGTCTAAAACGATTGCCGTTATTTTTACAACTAACTATTGACATATATTAAGAAACTCGAAACATATAGTATTAACATTTGTATTAGGGAGAAAAAATTGTTTTCAAACAATATTACTTTTTAACTATTTATAATAAATTATAGATTAAGAGTCGTTTAATTCGTAGAAAAATGGTAATTTCTTTTTCTTAAAACGTATTATGTACGTATTCAACTATATAATATATGTGTATTCAAAACATTTCGAAAATCGTAAAACGTAAAAAAAAAACCTTTTTTTTATAAACGTTTCGAGTTTTTCGACAAAGCGTATCTTCCGTAGACAATTACGTTCGGTCGTTTATTAACAAAATTACACGCACCGAAGCTCAGAATCGTTTTTGTCGCAAACGGAGCCGTATCAAAGGGGGGAGGGGGAAGGGAGCAGCAAAATGTCCTTGCGCCCCGGGCGCAAACATTTAAAAGACGCAAAAACACAATTGAATATTATTATTTTTAATAATAATTTATATTCGAATTAAAAAAATATTAATATATATATACATATATAAATATGAGTTGTGTTTGAAACCGAAAGGGTGCGAAATTTGTAGTTTTGCCTCGGGCCATGCAATATTCAGTTCCTACGGGTCGCGAACGGATTTATCGGCGGCATTTCTTTGAAATTATTCCTAATAATAGCAAAACTCTTAAAATCTTTATCCGAGTAACTCGCACTTGAGCCATATGCGGCTCGCTCGCCCCGGAATTATCGTTTTGCCGCGGCGCGATGTGAAAACATTATTCTTTAGGTATATCGTCAGTAGCGGTAATGGTAAAATCTCTTAATATCGGTCACGATTCACTGGGAACCAGTTACGCGTTACAAAACGAACGCGTTTTCGTATTCCGCGCATAAACCGCATTTGCCCACCCGTCGCAGTAATACTCACGCGAAACTTTCGTGTATACGAATTATTATTATATACGCCTACGGCCCCGGGGTCGTTTCGCGCCCGAAAACTAACAGCCAAAAAAAAAAAAATAAACGCGTATTCCTATATTCGTCGAGCTTGCACATTTACAACACGAGAGCTGCACGAGTAAACGATATTAATAATAATAATAATAATAATAATAATAATAATAATAATAATAATAATAATAATAATAATAATAATAATTCGGTTGCGCGGCGCGGAGATTGTATACACACGCTAACTATCGTGCGTATTACAAAAATATGACTAGGCGATTTTTCGAGACTCGAAGAAAGCCGCCGCTGCCGCCGCCGCCGCGAGAGAGAGAGAATCGTGCGCGCCATAGAGCACGCGTTGTGTGTGAAAAAATTTAAAACGATTCGGAATATAACATCAAGACGCAAAAGAAAAAAGGCAAACATATTTTTAACTAATAATAAAGTAATGAGGAATATTCGATTTCCGTAGGACGTGTACGGGACGCGATTATATATATTTTGTACCAGCGGCGCCCATACGACAGTACCAACGTCGCCGATACTCGTGAACGATAAAATAATTGAAACGAGGGAAATATACTTGCAATGATCATAATATTTATTTACGTACGTGCGTGCGCAGATCCCGCTATCGCGACATCGCCGTTTAACCCGTTGTAATATTAATAATGTATGCTAACGTTGACCGCACACGATTACTGGCACTTTTACGCAGAGGAACTATAAATAAATTGTTGAAAAAATACACGCCGTTTTGGCGTTTAACACCGCCATCAAATCTCGACATACTCGTTTACACGACGCACGGGCACGGCATAAATCCGTTCCAACGACACGTGGCAATTTCTCGTGTTTTTACCATTGCGGTGTAAGGTGTACACAGTGAACTGCGCTCGAAATCTTGTCACGCGACTACAATTTTTTCCGCAGAAATACCAATTTTTACAATATTTTTAAATGACCCATATAGATAGCGAAAAAAAAATCCGTATTCATACCTAAGTCGCAGACTTTCCGATGCACGTCGAAATAAATTTAAACGTTCTTTTTCGAAAAAAAATAATAATAATTTAAAAAAAACCCCCCCCCCTCCGTACAAGCGGCCTAATAATATAAGAAATGAGAAAAATTACACGGAAATTACTACGGCTATATTAAAAGTGTTTTATTTCGTTTCGCCGCATTATGTTCGATAACCGTTCAACCACCGCGTTGTGATCGCAAACTTTCGTAATAGTAGAACGAGACGATTCATTGAAATTCCGAGTATTAAAATATTTTATGAAATGCCGGCCGCGGGTTTTCGGACAAAACAAATCGCCGCCCCGGAGACCAGCTACCTATCGTCGTCCCTGCCTATCGCCGCCGCCGCCGCCGCCGCCGGTTCTGCGACTAAAATCTATAACAGACTTAAACGACGGGGAATAAAACGCGTGTATATAAATGCCCATTTTATCTGGCACTCTATAGACACGCGCATTGTGTCATCAACGCGTCATTGTACGCGAGAGCGCGGGCGCACGCACACGAACCGAATATTGTCGCCTCTACCCGTCGGTGCAGCCTTACTTCTCGACATACTTGAATACTTCTCGTGTACGAACCGGGGGAGGGGAAGGGATATCGCGGTTGTTGTAGCACAACAACACAGAGAACCCCGGGCCCTCCCTCCCCCCCCCCGCGTATTATTATTATTATTATTGCCGTATCACGTTTAGAGGTACGTGTAAACATTGCATGTGTGTGTGTGTGTGTGTTGTGACGCGTACTACACACTGAATTGCATGGGCCGTTTTGTGTGCGAATATAATGCGTCGCGCGCACGCCGCCGCGCGTCATTATCACGACGATTACGACGATTATTATTATTATTATTATTATGTGTATTAAAAGGACTGCTGTGTTTGTGTTATACGCGACGGCAATCGTCATCTGTTGTTCGGTAATCGTTGTCGTTCGTCGTCGTCTTCTTTTTCTTGTTATTCTTCGTCGCGTACGCAAATACGCGCGACAACACGCGGTACGGAATAATAGCAATAATAATAATAAACGATACCCCGAGAACGCGTTTAGTGTACTACACGGACGCCCGTCGCCGGGTGTGTATCGCGCGCGACCGTATACGCACACACACACACAATGAAGTAAAGACGCGCTAAACGTTCAATGGTCTGTAAATAACGCGCGCGCGCGGTGTTTATATCTAAAGTTTTTTTTTTCTTTTTTATCGTTTATACTGCCGCCTCGTGTTATATTGTGTGGCACTCGCTGTGTACGAAATACAAAAAATCGTTTTCTTTTCTTCGACTACCCGGGCTTCACCCCCCCCCCACCCGCGCGCTAATGAACACTGCAACAGTCGAAACGCTGCCGTCGTACGTTCCACCGCGGTGGGTCCGCCCGGAAAACGGCGGAGACGCGATTGTCGTTCTGCGCGCGATTTTATAACCGCCGCCGCCGCCGCCGTCACACCGACGGATCATCATCACGCGTCTCGGAATCAGTGGCGGATTTAGCGTCAGGCAAAGTAGGCATTTGCCTAGGGCGGCAAATTTTTAGGGGCGGCAATTTTAGGCCAATATTTTATTGAGAATACTCTAGGTTTTTTAACCTAGTTTTAACTCTAGTTTATTAACATAACCGCCATTAATTATTGTTTAGTATCAGTCTTTATGATTTGTTTTTTTAGTAGTTATGTTAAATAAGTATTTAAAAATATGTTTTCTCGTTGATAAGTTTAATGGGGCGGCCAAAAAAAAAAAAAATTTGCCTAGGGGCGACAATTGTGTAAATCCGTCTCTGCTCGGAATCCAGTAAAATAATCTAACGCGTCGTCGTAATTTCATTTGCCGTGTACGTGCACCGTAATATCGCGTGTGTGTAAAAAAGGTTTGAGAAAAAAAAACACACCGCACAATAAACTTGTGAACACTTCGCTTGTTAGTTATACCGTCGAGTTATATACACTTTTAAATGAACACTGTGAAAATTATGCACGCATTTTAATTGTAATACTCGCGCGGCACAGGCGTGCGCACAGGTCGTGCCGCCAAGTGTGCAGCGTAGCACACACTCCAGGGCCCGTGGTTTTTTATACGACGCGACTTTTATGTTTAATGTTTAATGAAAGAAATATGCTCGACTCACGAGATATGAAAAAAAAAATTATATGAAATAAAATATACCGACCGGCACCCACTAACTGCAGTGATGATCATTACTCAACAACGTCTGAAGAACCGTTAAAATCACTTTTATTATTATTATTATTATTTTCTGATACAAAAAATGACCAAATCAATTGATTTCAATTATTGAAGAGTTTATTAAAAAGTATTGATTCGTATTCAAAAAACATTACCACTGTGTATTTATTTTCTCATTATAGTCTTATGTTTAATACTTTAATGTATGTACTTTATTATATAAAAAAAAAGGATATCTAGCTATTATTATTATTTTTTTAATGATTATCTATTTGTCGAAACATATAATTAATAAAAATATTGTAATCATTATGATTTTTTATGAATTGATATTTCGTATTAACCATAAGTTAACGAGCGGCCGATGATGATAATGACGATATAACAATCATAATCAGGGCACTAATTTCGTAGCGTTAAAAAGCATAGTTTTGAAATACGACAAGAAAAAAAATCTTGAAATGTGCCCTAAAAAAAAAAACGGTGAAAGAAAACAAATATCGAAAGAAAAAAATTCGTTTTATTTACGATTTAATTATTAATAATTAAAATTTAACACGTATTAGCTGAGAAAAACTAACCTCAAAACTGGCGAAATCGTATAGAATTTTATACTCGAAATTCACAAAACAAATTTATACTCTGCTGTTTTCTATCAGTATTCGATAATAATTAGCAAACCTCTACTGCAGATCCCTGAAAATAATGACCGTTACGAGCAAAATCGATTTTTTTTTCCTTCTCGTGATCTTTTTCCCCGTTAATTTAAATTACACGCGATATTAATCTACAATACGATTATACTCGTATTATTTATATTAAAATAATTAAAAACACGTTGAACGCACCGAACGAACCAATTATAACATTGCGCGCGAAAATATCTCGAAAATCGAGTGAAATTATACCGAATATCACACGAGAGACCGAAGGAGAACTTTAAAAGAAGATTCGACGGCGCGTTAATTTCCACAAATATTTATACGAATATAAATCGTAATAAACCGAATAAACCGTATATTATATATAATAAATTCCGTAAGAATTGTATACGAATTTCAGACAGGACAAAAATCAATAATAAAAAAAAATACTACGTATAATCTACGGTTTGATAAATAATAATAGTAATACAAACGAATATTATATACTAGAGAAAATATGAGAGGTTTGACGGAATCGTCATTATATATTATATAGGAGTGAGACAATAATAATCGTAGAAATATCTATTATATATTATATAAATAGACATCCAATTTATTCCGGAACGATATTTCGCATGTTTCCTTTATAAAAAAAAAAGTGGACATTATTTATATAGCGTAGAACACGTTTCTTTTTATTATTATTATTATTATTATTATTATTATTATTATTATTATTATCTACACGTATACAATTTAATGTAGTACGAGCAAACCTAAATTATATATAATATAATACGCGTGTGTATTTATCATTATATTTTCGGTTCATTTCACGTCACGTCAATTCCGCCGATGTCAAACGTGTATTGCGCAGCGTTATATAATATAAATATATTATATTCGCGGTCATTTTTTAATATACAAAACGAAATTGGCTTTGTGTTTTAAACCCCTTCGCGAAACGCAGTTGTAATAATACGCATAACGCTAACCTGAATTACATATATATATATAAATACACGCGCGCATTATTCGTGTTTGACTTTTATGACGATGCTCGTAAATCCATAATCCGAAATCAGGCGCGCAATACCGTGTTTTAACTCGGTCGAATATAATATAATATAATAATAATAATAATAATAATAATAATAATAATAATAATAATAATAATTGGCCCGAAACACTAGAGCGTATATCGTAATCGGTCCTCTGACCACCCACAAACTTATTCTGTTAACATATAATATAATGGCATCCATCATAGGTGTGTGTAAAAATAATAAATAACGATAAAAGAAAAGGAGGAGACACGCGAATAAGGAATAAGTTTAATACGCTCTATCGAATTCCCAATGCCGTTCAAAACGTGGCGTATTCAAAGAGGCACCGAGGGGGATTTTTCCCAAAATTTCTAATGCCATTAAGAGACGCCCGTATACACGTTTTCAAGTAACAGTATCATTTATTAATTTTAAACGCAAAATTCAAAAAAATAAATTATGTAAATATGTTAATCTTGTATATGCATATATATTTATTTATTTGTTTAAACCGATTTCATGTTATAAATACTGAAAATCAAAATTAGGACTAAATTTCATTCTTTATTATTATTATAGAGTATTTGCAAAATATAATGTAATATATTATATTATTTTTTGTAAAACCATCGATTATTATATTTACGTAATATATATATTATTGTATATGAATAATCAGTGGTAATAAATTCAACGAGTTATACTATCTATCCGTATGTCAATCATTAATTACTATTTAATATATATTAGGCATTTATTTATATCTTTTTTTGGAAATATTTATACTTCGTATACAATAGATTGGAATCGTACGTATAGGTAAAGTTAACAAAAGAAAAAGGGTAAAAATCCGTAAGTGTAAACATTGAAGGGGAGGTAACTAAAAGTAGTTTTATGAAAATAAAATTCGTTTCGATGAGCCGCGTGAACGTTTAACGAATTTTTCGAGGAGTTATGTATGGTAGGAGAGTTTCACAAGCCATCGATATTGCGTCAGTGGTGTTATTGAAAACAGATTGCGTACCTAGGGCCCCAAAAATCGTAAATATCCCATTGCGTTCAAACGTATATTAAATTATATTTTGTATTAAGACTTTGCGAACGTGTTCGGCAATGATCTTATATCGTTGTATAAACGCTGGTCGGGACAACGCGAAAACCAGACAACAACAATAAAAGACCGAGACGACGGTGGTGGATCGATTCGGGTAAAAGCTAAAGCTCCTGGGGAATAAGAGACGGAGAACACAAGTGTCTTTGGACAGGGACACGTGGAGAGGCTTAGTGGAAACATTCCGCATGGTCTGCATGAATGAGTTAAAAATGACAAAAAAAAAAATGCGGTGTATCGTATCGCAGCAATAAATATCTTAAAGCTGCTGCAGCAGCGTTGTATGAATTCGCGGTCGGAAACAAATGACGGTGTATCGTTCAAACCGTTACGAGCGCAGAACGTTCACTGCGATAAGAGACGTAATGCGCGTGGTGAACACAGTGCGAATATAAACGACGATACTGGTGTTGATTTCGAAGGTAAAAAAAACGAATTTAAACTTCAATAGCGTGTACCGTGTTGTCGCCGTTAATTGTTTATTACGTACGATTCGCATGGACGAACAATATTATTATGTGTGTCCATCGGTCTTGTCTTAAAAATACCAACGTACACACACACACACACACACACACACATATTGATCATTATAACAGTTTTTGACAAGACCGCGCGGCTATTCTTTCGGTCATCGCGCATCGGTTCCGAATGCGGTTTGACCATAATTTGCGGTTCCACTGTCCGTGCGTGGGATAAGGGGTTGACTCAATGACCGTGCAGTATACGTGTAACCTACTTTTTTTTTTTTCTAACGATAAAAACCATAACGAAGAAATAGAAGAAAAAAAAACGTAAAATGTGTATATGAAATATATATATATATATATATATGAAAGTTTTATATCGTATATGTGCTCGTGAATTCGTCATCTCAATATCGGTTAATAACAATATTATTAATAGAGTTCGGATTTTAACGCCTTAAAAATATCCTTTTTTTTTTTTTTTTTTTTTGAAAAAAAACTTACGACTTCAAAGTGCTTTACAAAAAAAAAAATAAATAAATAAATAATTTTTTAACAAACAATTTGTAAAAAAAAAAAAAAAAAACCACGAAAACAGTGTTACGACACGCGATACGCAAACAAATTGACGAAAAATTGTTGAAACCGGCGGTTAACCGGCCAGACGTGACATATTAAGATAAGTTTGAGAACGGTTTTATTTAAAAAAAAAAAACCGATTCAGATTGCTACATATATATATATATATAGTATATATTGGCTAATGTTGTATTTATTATACGTTTATATTTTCAATCTCGAGTTGAGCAATATTTTTGTTTCCGTAATATTACTATAGAAATAGGTTGAAAATTACCTAAAAAAAAAAAAAAAAAAAATACAAAGAACTTTAAAATACGTTTGAATAGAAACAAATTATTTGTATTGAACATTGTAATAATTCATTGAGAATTTTTTTTTTTTTTTTGAGAAGGAGGAATTGTGCGTATTACACGAAGTAATCCATTAAACACAAGAATTACTCACTTCTCGACGATTCACTTTCCGTCGACAACACTGCGAGGACGTATTTATATACTTTTTTTTTTTTTTTGGAATTTATTCTCTACACCGACGAACCGTTTAAAATTATCGTTTTAATATTTTATTATATATACGAGTATATATATATATATGTATTGGTATGGCTGGACCGGCGGGACGTGACCGAAAAGGTTTTCGTTGTAATCCGAGAAACCGTGACAAAACTTGTGAAGGGGTCAAAATGTATTTTATAGCGAAGCAGATTGTTCGCGGAGTGATCTGTGGTGAGGGGGAGTTAGTGATCCGGAGGGTAGAGGAGGCTGACGATTAGTCGACAGTTGGCCGAAATTGAAATTTCTCGAATTACACGGGTCGTTGGTGTACGTACCGTAAAAAAAAAAAAATAATAATAATAACAATATTAATCCGCTATATATTATTATAATATATGTGTGTGTGTGTGTGTCTTTTTTTTCTCTCGCGTGATTTAGGACGGCTACTAAACGTATATCGATGATAAAACGCCGCGGCGATAGAATGTGCGAAATCAGAATGTGGGGCACGTATTCGTAAACGGCCGTATCTAATATTATTATAGTATTATTTATCGCGATTTTTATTGTAATATAGAAGAAAATATTGAAATACAGTCGCGAAACGTTTTAAAACAATATTCAAATCGGCACACGATATTTCAAAACGCATATAATATCGTTATTTCATTCGTCTTCAGACGGTCAGTAAGCCCGCGATAATAAAATGTGCGGACGATCGTTTATATACACGTAAGATTATAAATGCGAAGAAATTGAGAAAGAAAACTATTTAAACGTACGTTGAAAAACATTTGACATTTTAAACGCTGTATGCATATAGTAGATCGATATTATATTTACTAAATTATTACACGTAAATTTGATAGAAGACCGCACGGTTACGTAGAATGAAATCGCGGCGCGTAAAAATTAAGTATTCGCCCATACTGTCTGCGGGTTACAATAATTATGACTATGCAACTATGCCGAGTGATATCGGCCGATTTTCGTATTATCGATGCGTTATATCGCGCGGTTTTATTTTGAAATTTTGAAACGAGGAAGCCATTGGGCTATTACGTTATTTTTTTTATTATTATTTTTCTGCGTACAACTTTTCAATTGGAAGAACAGTGCTCCGATCATTACGCACGTACCCATATTTCGGTATCGGACTTTGTTGGAGCAGTACTCTCTAGGAATGTCAGTTTTCGATTTTTTTCAATATATTTTTTAAACGCGGTTCCGAAACACTGAACGGAAAAAAATTGTGTTAAAAACGGCTAAAACCCGATTTCATCGAAATTCATTGTTTTTATCTATCCGGTATTTCGAAAAAAAAATGGTCCTAGAGTCTTAGCGGATATGTGACTTTCCACTATACATATATACGTGCAAAAAAAATTTAAAATATTCTTTATAATTTTTGACTATATTAATAGTAATTATTAGATATCGAACTATTTGAGTCATAGAAGAGGTAATTTTTGGTTTTAAAGGCTGAAAATTGTATGCTATATCGTCACTACGTTATTTTAACTATATTCGCAAAAAAAAAATATTAAAAATCCCAATCACAATTTTTTTTTTCAATACCATTTTGAAATTTTTCGACAAAGTAATGGAAAATTATATGATAAGTGCTGTGATGATAATTTTTTTTTTTTTTTTGCGGGGGGGGAGAGTCATTTTTCGATTTTCTTAGTAGCTTTTAAACGCAGTCTAAAATACAAAATGTCACTGTCAAAAACATAAAAAAAAAAAAAAAAAAATGATTTCGTCAAAATATACATTATTGTACACTAATATAATAAATAATTTATTATACGGCCAAGCTCATCTCCGCTCAAAATTTCGTTTTATCACAACGTGACGATTTATCGTGGTGCTTTTAAATTTATTTACACTTATTAATAATAATAATAAAACAGAACTTTATATCCGAGCAATTCACTTAAGCGCGACATCCTGCACGACTGTGCCCGCGGCTCACCGCTACCCCTTTACTTTTTTTAATTAATTATAAACCGCCAGCCACCACATATTATTATTATACAATTATTTCGACGCCGTGCTCGTGGATATGTAAATAATAATAATAAAAAATCTATAAATATTCAAATAGAAAAAAATTTAAATACGCTTGCGATATACAAATATAGTACAGTCGGCCAATGGAAAAGAACATAATATTAGGGAGATGATAGTGGCCAATTGTATACTTAACTCGGAATTCGAATTCAATTAACCGCAGCCAATTGACTCAGTCACACAACCCATATGCATCAACCCTTTCGGTACAGTAATATATGGGTTTGTAATCGGCGGATCGACCTCTGACACGCACGCAATCGCGCGCACACCTCGTCTAAAATAAAAAAAAAAAATGCGGGCTGAACTGAATAATAATAATAATAATAATAATAATAATAATAATAAATACCCCGAGCGTGTATATTAATAAGTGAGAATAATTATGGTAAAAAAAAAAATATTTAAAAAAAAAAAACGAGCCGTTTAATTTTAATGTACGCTCGACAATAACGAAAACGAGCCATACCAATTATTATTATACGTGCGTGCGTTTATCTCGCGATACGAGAAACGCTAATAAAATACAAATAGAAACCACGAAAATATACGCGAACGGTATTGCTGCAGCCGTTATTATGGGACGTTTTTTTTTTCTTCTTTTTTTAAGTGGGTTCTCTTGTGTATTTAAAAAAAAAAACAATTAACCGAGAGAAAGGAAAATAAAAAATAATAATAATAAAAACAATTACTGTATAATCGTTTTACGAGTTGCGTGCGCCGCACACGCCGTTCACGTCCATCGCCATAAGATAATAAAATAGAATAAAATGAAAAAAAAACCGTTCGGTGTATACGTATTATTTATAGTGGGAATATATACGCCGCTGAAATTAATCGCATCATCCGAACGCGTGAATCTCGTCGAAAACCGTTTTTTTTTTTATCGCGCGTTTATTATAATATTCACGAGAAACCTATACGGGGCTGGCTATATTACACGCGGTTACCGTGTAAATAATAATTTATTTCAATAATCGCGTCGTTCGTGTGCCGGCGGTTCCGGTACCCGTTTCCCGCTTCGCCGTCAGTGCGCAACGCGTCGTACGCGATGATTCACGCGAAGACGAGATGATCGGCGTTTTTTTTCCATATTTTAACGAATCGATAAGAAAAAAAAAAATCACACAGTTCGAGAACATAGGAGTTACGGTAGTGACGGCGCGGCGTACACAACGGGCGGAAAGAGATGCAAACGAGTCGCGGTGGTCGGTGGTGGAAGAAAACCGTTTTCATATCGCACGGTCTGAAAAAAAAAAAGAAACAAAATCGAGAAATATTGCGAAAACAAATACAATGCGCTTGCTCCTCGTGGTTTTTATACCTGGACAAGTCACAATTCAAATCTCCTTAAAGCGTGTACAAAAAAAAAAAAAAAGAACTTTTAAAAAAGTGATTTTTTTTTTTTTTTTTTTATATAAAAGATATCGAAGCGTCTCTGAAAACTGGAGACGACGTTTCACAGCGTTTTCCCGCGTGCCACCTCTTCTCACACGTACTTTGTTTGGCCGGCTCAAAAAGACGTTCAATTGCTTTACCACTCTTAATAATAACACGCACGCACTGAAAAAAATCGTAGGCCAGTACGCGTTAAATTTTTTCTTTCGATAACGAACGCCGTTTATGTCGTACACAGCCACGGTAAATCCAGAGCGATATTCACAAATTCGGCGCGAGATATTTTTATTTTTTGTCTACAGCGTTCTACGACTTGCACGTCGATATGGTGCGTAAATCGAGACGACGCGGCGTAGTAGAAAGATTTGTTTTCGAACCGTTTGATTTCTCGAAACGGGTCGCGCAGCACTGGCGGCCCGCCCTGTCTCTGAACAACATGTTACGCGCGCGTGTATAGTCTGTGCAACGTCGAATAAATAATACGCGTATGGTGCAGACGAAGCGGTTAATCGTTTAGCTCGGTGAAATTTCATCGTAAAAAGAACAACGGACCGGATTTTGGCGACGTTCCGGTGGACCGCGTGTAGTTAAAGGACGGTCGCGCGTGCGTGTAAGATTCGCCCTCTCGGACAAACACGCCTTAGCCGTGTAAGTGTAGGCCAGTGGCGGCGGTGCGCGTACACAGTGTGTACGCGATAACCGCGCGTGTAAAAGGCTCGTTGCCAAATGCTGAATTCACGTCTTCTGACAGCCGCGCTGCGGTTTAATCCGCGACAATTGATTAATTCAATTTGTACGAGGGGGCAAAACAAAAAATCACACTCATCCCCCCCGGGGACCGTGGCGCGAAGTTTTTGTTTTAATGTTTATGCAAATCGAATTTCGGGTTATATTATAGCCCCGCGCGTCGTCACCTTCTGCTGCCCGAATTACTATTCGACCGCGGGCCGAGTTTTGAACTTTGCCGCGGGTTTTCGACTTTCCGAATTGTATTTTAATAATAACGATATATACAAGCCACCCCCGGTGTGCCGCCGCACAGTATTATATTCGCGCGTTTCGTTGTTTTCTGTTTTTTTATTATTATTATTATTTTCGTTTGGCCAATTAGCTTAAAACACGGGGCGACGACGGTCCAAAGAAGTGTCAAAACTCGGCGAAAGTTTCGCTCACCGCCGGCGATAATCCCCCCGAGTCGTCTCGCGACTGCCGCCTTCAGCAGTCACTTAATTGACAACAAAGAGTGTCGTCGGCCGAGTCGAGACGACGACACCACCACCACTTGCCGTCGCCGCCGCGCCCGATCCGCCACCAGTCGTCACTGCCGTCACTTTTTTCCCCCGCGAAGACCTCTTTTGCAAACGCCGACGCGTACAGTATTTCATACGTGATTTCGTATCGGCGCGGTCTTCGCCGCATCCGCAGATGGTTTTTATGTTTTCATTAATATAACAATAACACGTATGCGTGACGTGCGAAAGAAAATAATAATAATAATAATAATAAAAATGCCCTCGCCTAAAGAAGGAAGGGGACCGGCTCCGGCGACGGACGGCGCGCGACGTATTTTTAATAAAAACGATTTTCGGTCGCGCGCCCGTCGTCCGCAATATTATCGTAACGAGCCAACGACGTCCCGTATATTATAGAAGGGCCGCATTTGCGTTATCATATCTAAAATAATAATAATAATAATAGTGTGACACGCGACATGCAATGTCCGTGGAATTTTTGTTTTTCTCTCTCCCCCCCGGTTATAGTATCGGTTTGTCGCGAAAATACCGCAGTTTACTCGATATAATATTATTGCGCAGTATAATATCGGTCCGGGACGCTGTGCAGACGAGGTCGACTAACGCGCCACAGGCCGTGGTCTACGACGATAGTCACCCCAAAGGGTGGTGGTGATCGCAGGGTTAGGGGACGACAGAAATAAAAAAAAAAAAAAAACAACGACAGCCCGTCCAAAACAACGCGCGCGCGATACGCTTGTCGTTATAAGAATTATTTTACACCGTTTAAGTGCGCGAAATTTATTCGACTTAATCGGACGCGTCACGTCGCGAACGGGCTTTACAACGCTCGTTTTTAAATAAAATGTGTTTTGGTTTTTGTTTTACTGCGCTAATATTAACTAATACATTAACAAGAAAAAAAGTTTCGCCGCCGTTTTTCTCGTAAAATTCCCATACAAATCCGATGATCCGATCCGGCTTTTTCTTATTCTCACGGAGCGTGACGAGCGTCAAAAGTAAAAACGGACGAAGTGAAAAAAACGATGTCGATTCGTATATGAGAATTTTCGCGAGAAATCTCGTCCGAATACGTTTAAGACGGTATTCTAATAGAACACGCGTTGCTAATAACCCGTGGTTTTGAAAATATAGGAAAATTAATTTTCAAAAGTCATTAGATCATCCTATTTAGAAAAGTACGCGTTTTGTATTATAGTGCAGGCCTCGTTCGTTCCTGGCAGAAACACACCCTGCAACGGTTGAATTTCGAATTTCGTTACGAGTCCAGCGAATTCGTTTTCCCTTTCCCCTCCGTCGACGCTCGAAGAAACCCCTAAAGATTTATTATTGTAAAATTATGTATTAGGCCGTTAACGAAAATATCGCAACGCGCGGTACTCTGTCCGGAGGAAAGTATGCCGACCCCGCGAAGAGAATAATCTCATCTGTAGCGACAACAGCATCGCGCGTCTTCGAGCTGTTGCTATTATTATCGTTTTTTTTTCTTTGCCCTTTAATTAATGGAGAGCTGTCCGCGCGCGTACAATTGCCGGCGCATGTTCTCGAATAACACGACGGCAATTAAAAACAAAAAAAAACGTATATAAATGCGTATTGGATGAGAGAGTAAGAGAGAGAGAGAAGAAAAAAATATATTTAAATAAATATCGCGCCGTGGCGTTGACGCGGGTATCGAGTAAAAAACCAAAACGACAAATAAGAAAAAAAAATCGTGCTCAGCACGCGCGTTATCAATTGATGAAATAAACGAGTGTTACGTCATGTTTTTATATATTATACGGCGCACATTGTCTTATGCAGTACGCGCGCACAACTCCGGCTGGCTGCAGATTGGCCGCGAGGTCGACCGAGAACAACATTGCGATACTGTAATACGCGTTTAAAATGTAAAAATTAGAAATAATCTTTCGGAAACGAGTGAAATCTTTCGCCGTTCAAATGCGGCAATCGATTGGGGGATCCATTGAATGGAGTGGCGCCACTGAAATCAATCCACAAAAAAAAAAAAAAAAACGGCTGTATTCGACTGCGAGAGAACGCGGGAAAACGGTATTCAACAAGAAATCGTCAAAAACGGTATTCTACACGGAACAATGAAACGCCATTTGCGCTATCGGAGAACTCGCGAAACGATGATTATTTTTCGAGAAACGTATATCACGGAACAACCACTGGAAATCTTATAACGTTGGAAAATTACTGTTTGGTCGCGATAATTAAACCTGTCGATCCGCATGTATACGGACGCATGTATTGATCCGATACTTGAACAATAAGTCGTCTCGCTCCGACTCTTCACGGGACTAGCCCTGTAAAAAGAGAAACATACGCCCTTCCGTCGCGCGAAAAAATTTACAAAAATACCCCCATGAATGGGGAGGGGGGGGGCGAAATCGTTTACTTTAAGCGGAAACGCGATTTCAATGAAATTCAACGCGATAATTCGTATATTCAAACGGTTAATTGCGCTTCCGGATTTCAATCGTAACCAAAAAAAAAACGCGTCCCGAAATTTTTTTTTCAAAAATATTCTTTGCCTCCGCTCCCCCCCCCCCTCCCCCTCGTAAATTCTTTGAGTTATAATTTATTTATTCACACTTAAATCCCGCGGAAATCGTTTGACCTCATCTCTGGATAAAGAGAGAAAGAGAGAGAGAGAGAGAGAGAGAGGGGGAAAAAAACCGCGTTCTACTCCGCGTATATGTGACGACGTTTTATGACGTTTTCGGCCGAAAATCGATGTTTTCGGAGGAAGGGGTCGTTTTTGAGGGATCGCTGAGACACCCGTACACAGATGGGTCGAGTTCTTTTTTTTCACGTTTTGTTCCTCCGTATTTTAAGACCCGGCGGCAACGCGTGTGCGGTGTACGCACAGTGCCCCTGTACGCCGGATGACGTGGGGCCGGGCGAAAGGGCAAATATTATTATAACGCGCGCGTCCCTCTTATGCTAATGCAAGCGCGGCAAGCTGCATAGCCTAATTAAAGAATCGTCCCTCGCGCGCGGGCGCGTCGCGCGGCCGAAACAAAACAAAACAAAAAAAAAAAAATGTAAAATAACGCAAAAGGGTGTCGGCTCGCCCCCGAACGTCACGACCGCAAACGAACGCGTTGCTGCGGTCTGTCCGCACATATCGCACTTACACCACATATGTACCACTTTTTGGCGCGGGACATCAAATACACGCGCCGAATCACCGCTCGACGACACGCAGCGTGCAATACCGAAATTCCAGTACAAATTTATTATTATTGTGTACGTATGTACCTCGATGGATTTTTCCCTGTGGAGGAGGTTACCCTCATTTACGTTATGCCGGTGGCCCCCCCGCCGCAGTGTACGATTAGCGTTTTTAATTTCCCGACGAAAATATACGCCCTGCAGAGCCGTACCTGACTTTAACGAGTCTTTTTAAAAGGCTGATAATAATATACGGCTGATCCGTATATAACATTCGCATAATAATGTCCACTCTGTTTTGGGGACGGACGGGCGATGGGACGACAAGCCAAAAGTTTTTGCCTGCGCTGTACACCGACGGGAACGTTTAAACTTATCGAAAATAATTAAAAATTCGTCAACCCGTCCAGCAGTTGTGTCTCAATCGATCGCGTTTGCACTCGCGTATAATGCCAATAACGATGAGTATTAAATTGATGTTCCTTTTTTTTTCGCAGACGCCTGCGGACTGTCGGACGTCACGCACATCGAGTCGCTACAGGAAAAATCACAATGCGCCCTGGAAGAGTACTGTCGAACGCAATACCCGAATCAGCCGATAAGGTTCGGCAAACTGTTACTCCGGTTGCCGTCGCTGCGCACGGTCAGTTCGCAAGTGATCGAACAATTGTTCTTCGTCCGGTTGGTGGGCAAGACGCCCATCGAGACGCTCATCAGGGACATGCTGTTGAGCGGCAGCAGTTTCAGCTGGCCGTACATAAACTCCATGTGACACTCCGTTTGGAGGCAGATGACAGGGACGCCTGCCTCGTTGTGAAGAAGCCGCGCGCGCCAGTAGCTCTCGTACCGCACCGTCGTCGTCATCGTCATCGCGTCGTCGCAGTCGTTTTATACACGTCTCTGTAATCACCGAGTCACACGAGATATGATTTTTATAACAGTGTGTGAAGAACAGCACTTAAGAGCGACATATCACCCGCCGTTGTATGGCCGTAATATAATAATATATATTTGTGGGACTTGTTGTATTCGCGTCTGTCGTTTTCTGCGCGATAGCCGTCCGCAGTGATATTCAAGTTATAATAATTTTTTTTTTTTTGTTCTTTTTGTCGTCGTCCGATGTCTTCTAGAACCAAAAATTTAAATAAATACACACGCGATTATTATTCAATTTTATTATTACATATTATTACCTACACGTGTTATTGTTTTTTTTTATTATTATTAATATTAAAAAAAATTTAAGCCCTAAGCGGCTAAGCGCGTTTTGAAATCACGTCACTTAGACTGGGAGAGTTGCAATACAATTATATATATATATAATTATAAACATTATATTCTTCTCTATTATGCATAATAATGAATAATATTAAAAACGTTCGTTTTGTTATAATATTTATACAATTTTTGGGCTACGCTTGTGCATCAAATGAAAAAATATGCAATGCCGAGGAAAAGCATACCGTAGTGGTAATAATAATAATAATAATAATAATAATAATAATAATAATAATAATAATAATAATAACAATATTAATAATTATAATAATAATAATAATAACAATATTAATAATTATAATAATAATAATAATAATAATAATAATAAACCGTTTTGAGTCATATTATTAATATTTAAATTGCAGGTACTCATTTATTTTATATTAATTTGCATTATACATTTATTATTATTATTATTATTATTATTATAATACACCACAGGCGCTTTTATTCTTTTCGTTTATATATATATATATATATATATATATATATATATATATATATATATATAATACATAAATAATCGATACAATTCTTATAGGTATTTACATACACACACGTGTTTGTTTCACTTTTTCTATGTTTTTAATAATTTTTTTTTCGTTATTTTTTTTGTTTTCCTAAAAAGATGGAAAAAATGTAATCGTATAAGTGGCATAAATGATTTGGCTATGGTGGTTTAAACACTCCTTATTGTGTAAAATAATCGTGTGTAAAAGCTGAATCATAACTTTTTGTTTTATTTTTTGTTTTTAATGTTACCATAAGTATAGGCTACTTTTTTTTTCTTCTAATATCTGAAGAAGACTCGATTTATATATATATTATTTTATTACTATTATTTCCTTTTATAACGAAATAAAATATTATCTGTTTAGAACCCCCCTCCCACCGACATTTACAACAACCTGCGCACAATTTCCTCGCAGTCTACGTATTTAAATCGTATTTTAATCGATACGTATTTTTGACGCAAGTAGTGTTTCAAGCAATACAGTGAAACGCTTTGGCTTGTGTGTTATTTTATATATAAATCGATTTACAATAGTTAAAAATTCACATTTATTACAGGCACACTGCATGACGTATTAATAAGCAATTATATGGTTTTACGAAGGAAAAAGAAAGTTTTATTTTCATCTATAGGTTAAACGTATAAACTAAGTTATATTATTCTTATATATCGTTTTTTATCTTTTCTTTTTGTAGTAAATAATACAATTTTTGGTTGTATTCAAATGTTAATTAGTGAATGAGTATATAGTGTGTAGTTATAATTCTCTCTACGTAATTTTATACGGTAAAAATCAGTCTATAAAATATTTAATATATATATTCCTAATTAATATAGACGTGCTGCGAATACTGGACAAACAATATATTAATAATCTTCTATATAAATATTGTTATAACAATAAAAAATAATAAAAGTGTAAAAAAAAAATATGTACATATATATAATATATAGTTATGAATTTATGGTAAATTTTTGTTTTGTTCGAATAAAATTAACGTTAAATTTTTGTAGTTTCAATATCTGAACAATGAACATTATAAATTATAATATATCATATGGCGCTGGCAGTCTTGTCATTTTAATATTTATAGTATAGCACAACGACCCGGAATTCTATATTATAATCACATGATATAGAGGATGGCAGGTCCAGTAATATTAATATTATTGTAATATACGTATATATATTGCGTTTATGTAAATGTACAATAACTATCGACATTTTATATAATTTGTAAAATATTATTACGTTTATCGCGCGCAATAATATTAATAATTATATTTATATATCATATACGAGTGTTTTTTTTCTTTGTACGCGGTTTATTGTAAATATTTTTAAATATATTTAAATTTGTGTATATTATATAAAAAAAAATTAAAAAATTAAATGCCATATTAAAAGAAGGAAAAAAAATAATTTGTTCGATTGTTATTATATATAAATATACGCAGTAGTTGTCTTTTCGAGTCAAAACGATTTTCCACACCTATATACCACTCAGCATTTATATTAATCAGTTATAATAATATACGGTATTACGAGTATATTATAATAAGTATATAAATATATTATATACCAGCTACCATATTGTGCTATTGTATGAGTGTTGTTCGCAGTTCTTATATTATTATTATTATTATTATTATTATTATTATTATTATTATTATTATTATTATTATTATTATTATTATTATTATAATGTAAGTCTCCTTGTTCGATTATACGGTAAAAAGAAAAAGTCTGTATTGTGTCTTTGTGCTCGGTGCACGCGTGAGTATATAAGTATACCAATATGAACCGCACCACTACAGGTCTTGTAATACGCGTGTACAGTTTATATATTATATATATAATATCGCATTTTTTTTCTTTCCAAAAGGTCGTGTCGTGCGCCTTTTAAAATCAGTTTCCATTCGGGATTCGTGCCAAACACAAATAAATAAAATACTTTAGGCGCGAAAACGCCGCAGTCCGTGCCCGAAATAGAAATAGAATTCGCAGGTTTTTTTTTTTTTTGTTTTGGCCAACTATAGAGAAATTCTTTTTTATTTCACGTTTTCCTTTTCTTTTTCTTTTTTCAATTCGTTTATTTGGCAAACGTATTGTAATCGCATAGCGCGTAACATTGGGTTTCATATAATATGTGCGTATACTCACACACACACATGTCTAACCTCTGCGAAGGAATGAATGAGACTTTATTTTTAAACCCCCCATTGTATTTAAAACGTATTTTATCCTAACAGTTTCAATAATCGCCCGTGTCCCTTTTTAAATTAAACGTGTCTTTTGAAAAGAAAAAATATATATGTATTACTCATTTAAAATAGAGTCGACGGCGTCTTGGGTGTTCCAGCGCCTTTTTTTTTCCTTTTTTTTTTTTTATCATCAACTATAATGTACTGCGCACACCGAACAGATGCTAATTATTATTATTATTATTATTATTGAAACGTCGGGTGGAGATGACGTATTATTATTATTTTTAAATCTCGACTAGGTAATGGTTTTTGTAGACAAAAACTGACGTTTATAATAAGGATATGCTTTTTATCATCTATATACTGCATATATATATATATATATATATATGTAAACTGGTAGTAGAACGCGTAGAATTTTACACATTATTACACTATTTTTTTTTTTTTTTTTTATATAATATAATATATAAAATATACTGTTTATAGTAATTTTACGAACTCGTATATTAATTGTGGAGATATTCGAACCGAATTAAACACAAAAAAAAAAACAGTTCGGTTCGAACCTCGCGGAAATCCGAATTTATCCGGGTAACATTTTTGCCGTTCAATGTCGGTTTATAATAATTGTGGCAGTTCAACAGTTTATGAACTGTTAATTGAGAACCGCTGTAGTTCAATTTAAGTGTTTCGGTTCAAATTTTAACTCAATATTTAAAAAAAATATTTTGTAGTTCTCAGTCGGTGCTTCAGACAATGAACCGTGCTGAAAATGTGTAATCACACCAACGGAAATTAAACGAATCAGACAAAATGTTTGAGTACTATGTTCAGTTCAGAACAGTGGCAATTATACATGATATTCAAGGGAGGGGGGGCGATAATAAAGTCAAATCCCTCTGCTAATGAAATATCCACATCGAAAAATAATAACAAAGAAAATTTGTTTGAGAATCTATTAAGACGAAATGCAGATGTAGAAAAAAGAAAAGAAAATAGTTGCTTATAAATAGCGGTTCGAAACCGATGGACTGCACAGTGCAGACGCGACGATCAACGTGAACCACACACGCCTCATGGCGTGTAGCCACGACAGGCAAACGCGAACAACGTTGTTAGTTTCTGAAACGCGGTAAAAACACCGTGTGTGTTTATGTGTGATACATACACACACGGTGTTCTTGTCGCGGTCAGAGACGAACAAGGTTGTTTGCGTTTGCCCGTTGCGGCTAGACTGAGCAAACTGGCGATTTCGGACCGCTATTTATATGCGTCTTGCCGCTACCCCCTCTATGTTATGTCGTAGCGCTATCTGGTGACCTACTTTCGTTTCCTATTTTATCACGGTCGGCTGAAGCGCTATGTCGATATACGCCTGTGTTTTGTTTGACGCTGATCAAGCAATCAATCGCATGCGCGTCTGTCATATTTATTATTTTATTATTATTAATAATTATATTATTTCGCGTATTTCAATGAAATAAAATTAACATAATGATTCATCTTTCCACGTTGTACACTCGTTTACACGTTTACTCGTTTATTTTACACTTTTTACTATTTTATTAACTTTTACTGGTTTACTCACGTTCACACGTTTCCTCGACCGACCGATTTTACCGTCAGCTAAGCACTAAACGCTCGATCACAACCGATAATCAGCGCATACCATATGCGCTGATCGTCGGTCGAGCAATTATTCCAATCATACACATGATGCTCAAATTATGTAATATTAATGCAATATTGCAGCCAATAAAAATATTCCTAAATTTCAATATTAAAAGTCCGTAAGAAATTACATTCTTCTTAAATTTCGCGTAACGAAGTCAAGATGAATTTTGTTCGCATTAGGTACTTCTTTTTTTTTTTTAACTGCGGAATATGTTTATTATTATATTACTATTTTTTTTTTCTATAAATTACGCATTTATACAGGAACAAACTTTAAGAGTCGTAAAAATTGTGCGAAAATACGCGTAATGTTTTACAAAATTTGAGTTTAAATAAAAAGATTTAGAAAAAAAAATTAATTTAATAAATGAAGAACTTAAAAGAATAACGCGATTGTGTGGAATCTCTTATCATTTAACAGAGAACATCGGTGAGCTGATATTATGATAACGACTGAACACTGTATGTTATTATATTATGATAACCGGATAACGGGCGAAGAGTTCGCTGAAAATTTCGCGCGTTTGAAAATATCGCACGTTATCGAACACTCGGCGGCGTCAGTGGGTGGCTGATTCGGTGAACTAAATCGGAGATTTGAATTCGAACGAATATTCTCGACCGTACCTATGCGATAGGGATACGAGAGGATTTCGTTTGTGGAAGTATTCGAAATACGTTTTGTAAAAACCAGTGAAATATTCCTTTTGCTATACATTCGTTCTAATCGCGGATACGTCAGCTTTCGTGTCAGTTTTTCGCTACAGTTTCCCCCACCCCCAACATGTCGGCGCGGTTTTCAAAGACGGCATGGTTGTCGTTGAAACTAAAACAGTTTGCATTGGACGAAGAGATCTATTTGAATTATATCGAGAGCGTGTTGAATGGCGAAGAAGATCAGTGCGAGAAAATCAGCGCTCTCGAAGCCATTTTGGGCGAAGTATTGGTAAATACCGAAAGTTATCATTTCAAAATATCATGATCAATGCTGACATTGTCTCGCTTTTGGTGTTTGTTTATTTATTTTTTTTCCGCAGAGCGAGAACGAAGTGACGGCTCAGTGCATGGAAATAATAAACGTGTACAACGCTCAAGACGATAATATGAATGAAGAAGTTCAAAAATCAGTTGAAGACCCTGAAGAGGCCCTGGTTAAGATGTTAGAAAACAACATAAAGACCGTGGTGTCCGTCCCTAGTAAAGCTGATAAACGAAATTCGGACGAAGAAGATTCGGATTTATTGAAAATCAGAAAAAATATTTTATCTCAATATGCGCAAGTATGATATTATGATAAATTTGTCTTCCAGTGTAATTGAATTGTATATAATTTTATGATTTTATTGAATCCAGAGAGAAGCGAATTCAGAAGAAGAAGAATGTACCGATTTAGACATTGAACATAATACCAATGTTAGCTCTGTACTAGCTTTAAAAAAAGAACAGAGAGAAAGGGCAAAAGAACAAAGTTTACGGAAAAAAGAAAAAGATAAAGAAGATCGGTAATTATTATACTTTGTTATTATTATTACTATATAAACAAAAATAACACTATAATTCTTCGTTAATGTTCATAAACATCAATTACATTCTATTAGTCTTTACTCTGCCCCGCATTCTATAATAAATAAATATAATTAAACACCTAAATTATCACTGTACTTCAAATGATAACGTTAATATTTTTACTGATGTGTGTTTGTTATTTTTATTGTTTAAAAAAAAAATTTTAACTGAAATTTAATCAAACACGTTTAACAAATGTATAATCCAAGTGCTTTTGAAAAAAAAAAATATATATATTGTACCTTAGTGGTGCTAATATTTGTAATACTTTTTATAGAGAAAAACAAAAACAATTGGCACAAGAGAAGAAAGACGCCAAGAAAAAGAAAGCCCAAAAAGTTGAAAGAAAACGTTGATATATTATAAATAATATGAAAAAAAAATATTCAATTAGTTACTTATCACTTTATTAGGAATTACACCTATTGAACATATTTTGTTTATTATTATTATTGTTGTTTAAACATAAGACGTTTTCTGGTAAATTTTATTTAACGACGACAATTTTTTTTAAATGGACAAACTACCAGACTTAGAATTTACTGTTTTGTCATGTATATAATTATTTTGTTTAAAACATTGCAAAAAATAAAATCTAATAAGAATTATAATTTTCTTTATTTTAAATGGTGACAATTCATCAGTATTGTTGGTGGACTTATTTAAATGAAATATAAAAATCCAAACTCTATGACAGTTTATTTTATTTAACAAATATAATTTCGAAAATGTTTGCTTAAAAATAAAAATATGTAGTGTTTGAGTTTTTATATTTTGTTTAATATTGATATTCAGCCATCAGAAACTCGAAAGAGTTTAGTGTAGGTTTTTTCAAACTGCTGTTTTTTTTTTTTTATAAATCTTCCTTTGTACAGCTATTTTTCAGTTGTGTGTATCTAAACATGCTTTCATTAACTCACATGTACTCTTGTGTCAAGTTCCTTAAAGGATTGTTTTCTGGTCAAGTAGATTTTCCGCACTTTCTTTCCACACTTAACTTTATTAAATCATCAAACTGGCTTCTTTGTCCCTTTTGTTCAATTAACTGTATAAAAGACAAACCTATTCGGTGCTTGATGTTAATTGAGCAATGAGAATCCATCTGTTGATCTTTGATCTACATCTAATTAAATTTAAGTATTAATTGTAGTTTTGTGAGTTGTACAAAATCATGGAAAAAATTTTAAACTCGTTTATTACAATAATAAATATTTTTGTGTCATTCACTAGTTTTGACATTTTTTTTATAAAATTTTGTAATATATCCAATGCTTAATGGAATGTTTCAAAATGATATTGCTCCTAAAGTTATAACGTTTTAAATCGTACAACATGTAATTGAACGTAATTCATGTCCACGAAATAACTCAAAATGAAGATTACATTCAACTCTAATATATATTATTCTCCATACATTATTTTAAAGAAATTAACTATTAACTAATAGTAATAAAATACAAATTATAATTTAAAATTTATATTCCTTGAAAAAATTGTTAATACATACGATTTTAGTCAAGTGAGAGTTAGATGTCAAAAATATATATTTCAGTCAGTGAGAACCTTTTCTAAATAATTCAAAATTAAATTCAACTATCAGATTAATATACTGTACAATATATATATATGAATAGTTTAAATTTGAATATTGTTTATTTGTTTACAATTATTACAGTAATTAACATTTATCATTAAAATATGTAAAAAAAAAAAATCAAAACTTCTAGTAAGAAGACAGTTGTCAAATGACAAATACAGACAATATCGAAATTAATTAAAACAATTATGAAAATCGCCTATTACTTATTTTAACAAAAAAATGTATATATTTGTATAGAAGCAATTATTTTTTTACAAATATAATATTGACTCAGATACACATTTAATTTGTGCTACAACAGTGATAATCATTTTCTATTAAAAATAACTATTGAATAAAAAAAATAATTTCTTATTAATTTAAATCTTCTATACAATAATCACAATTTACACATTTAATTATCTAATGTTTGCTAATGATTAATAATATTGAAATTTAAAATATTTTATTAGATTAATAACTGGCGACGAATATGTTAAACAATTATGAAAATAACGCCATTAAATTTATAATAGAATCAACAGTAATTAAACAACATAAATAACGTGCGAATGACTTGGAACGAGTTTTTTTTTTAATAAACAGACGATAAATCGAGCGTTAAATGCCTAAGTAAATTGGAACGATTCACTCTCGACGTTTTGATTTCTTGTAGCACCATTGTTTTACAGTCCAAACAGACAGCTATTTGTGTATTGTATTTGGCACTGAAAATGTTATTGAATACATATTTAAATTCAAAGACTCTTCATTTATATTTACAAAACAAATGAGTAAAATCAGTACCGAGTGATGTTTTGTAAAACTGTCGATGGACCGTGGTAACTTGCAGACATACTGTTGACAGAAGCAGGACACCCAGTTATCAGAGATTTCTGAGGACTTGACGGAGCACTCCCCCAACTACTTTTTGACCACCAAGGGTTTGGTTCAGTCGTTGCTACGTTCGGACTGAGTGCTACTACTGGAATTTGGGACAAATGCTCAGTGGGCATGCGCATCTACATTCAAACAAATAAATATTTTATAATCTCAACTAGCTTTTTTCATTTTATAATTTTTGTTTTCAATTTAATAACCTTAGTGCAACATTTTGAACACACAGTACGTTGGCACATTTTACATTCTTGTCCCCAAGGTCCAAAAATGCCGAATCTGGTTTTCATACACAAGAAGCATACCTAAAAAAAAAAGAAAAATACTCTTAACTTAGTTTCAACATGTTCAATATCGAGTAAATAATTACTTTTCGATTTTCTACATCTTCTTTGAAATGTCCTTCGACTGGTAAACTTTCTATTTCGGCTTTAGTGAGCACACTACGAATGTGTACAAGTTCTTGCAGAGTCAAGGTCAAACAATCGCTCTGAAAACATATTTGTCGATTTAAAACTAGAAAAGAAGAACTGAAATACCTTAACAAACAACACAATAAGGTACAAGCATTTTGATTATTTACATAATTCACATGTAAACTCACAATTTTATATTAGTTATTAATTTATTATCTTGTATTTTTTAGAAGGTAAAATAAAATAAACCACAATGAACAATATATTTAAGTAATTCATTGACAATTTTGAAACCATGTTTGTCATGATAACGACAGTTTATTACCTTAAGAACACACCTTATTGTAAAAAACATCATAATAATGAAAAACAATTTTGGGCATAGTAGAATAAACATTGTCAAAAAATTATCATCATTCATATTAAATTTAAACAATACCCAAGGGGGTGGTGACTTACTGTAGGTAAAGTAGTATTTTTGAACATGGATTGCCTGCGAGAATGCTTCCACAATCCAATAGGTTTGACGAAAGGTAGAGATGACTGATCAGCAATCGTATGTCTTCGCTGTTGTTTTTTTATTGCATGGACATTTTTATTGAGTTTTGCATTCACAGGAACGTATTTTTCTTCTCTTCCTACAACAAACAATCTGTATAAATACATAATTTACAAAATACATAATTTCACTTATTAATATGTTAGTTTATCCACATTAAATACAGAAGTTATTATTTAATCACATTAATTTGAATAATGAAATTTAACTTTACAGTAATAGTAAGTTATTCTGAACCAGAAAAAAATAAATATCTAATAAAATAATTGTATTTATTTTAAATATAATGATATTTTACTTTTAGTACTGTATCACAAATAAAAGTAATTAGCAATTACTTATTCGATAAATAAAACTTCTTGTAATTTATTAAAAATAATTTACATTATATTAATAAACCTATTGCATAAATGTTAAATTTGTATTTAGAAATTATATAAATGCTATATTAACAAAGGCCATTAAAATTTAGATTAATGTTAAGATTTATAGCAAGCATAAAAAAAAGTTAAATTTAAAGCGTAGATAAGTGAATAAGTGAAATTTTAACCGACAAACATAAATTAACTTACCTAGATTCTTGTACATATAATTTTTTTAATCTGTTTAGATTAAAGTATAAATACACACACACACACACACATAGAAGGCTTTTAGTTTCAACATAATTTTATATTCTACAAAATAAAATTCTATACATAAATAATATATTTACAAATTAAAAAAAAAAAAAATCATAAACCTTAATTACCAAGACAGATTGCCATATGAATATATATATATATCAAGACAGATGAAGCAAATATGTTGATTGTAGTGCGAAAATCTAAATTATTAAGGACATATGGATTGAAAAATATCCATAATAGAAAAAATCCATAATTTTATAAAAAAATCAATCACCTCATATGTATATACAAAATATAATACAACAATGTTTATAAATAGCAATGAGATTCATACGAAATATTTAAGATTTTAATAAATGAAATATAACAATATTCGTATAAGTCAAAGACTTTTGAAATGGAATCATATTATTTATTACTTAGATTGTGCTTACATTTTTATGTAATATACTAGTGACTTTATGTTTTATAGTATGAAAATAATAAGCATGGGTGCAGTGATAACCACAACCCAAATCACAAAAGTTAAATAGTTTAACGACAATAATAATAAAAAAATAAATAAAACAATAATAATAAAAATCAAAACAAAAATTAAAGTTAAAAAAAAAGAACTAGGAATGATATGAAAAGAATCTAGAACAAGATATTTTTTTTAAGATATTACACAAGAAGGAGTTGACGGTAACGTTTTTAATTGATGGTGCAAATCACAGTTGTGTGATTGAGAATCACTACCTTGACTGGACAGTCCCATACATGCCAATTCGTCTTTGGTGTCAACAGTTGTGTTCTTAAATTTATTATCTTCTTCATTTTCCTCAAAATCATCTTCTGAATCAGAACTCTGCAAACCCAATAATATGGGGAAAATGCACAAATAAATAAAAAAATAATAAAAATGATAAAACTGCGTACAAACTTACCACTAAATGTGCTAATGCAGAAAAATCTACTTTTATAAGTTTGCGCTCTTTATTTAGATCAAGCATACTTTTTACTGATTGGTTTGGTGAAATATCTTCTTCGGAATGGTTCATAGAAGAATCGTCATAGTGAACTTAACGAAAACAAAATTAACATCCAACAATTGTTAAACGATTAAAATAATATAATTACTTTTTGATTTATTCGTACGAGAATTTGGAGGACTTGACATTGATCTTGCTGATTTTATATTACTACGGAAAGGACTTTCTATAAAAAAAAAATTATAAATTAAAATAACAAATACATCCAAGAATATGAAACAATAATTTGTCCATTTGATTTAAAAATATAAAAGTTAGGTGTTAGAGTTAACATAGACGCACAATATTAATTTTCAAATTTAATAAGCTTACTTGTCAATGAAGTAGAACGCAACTTGACGTTTCCACTTTTTATACACTCCAATAGGTGTTCCCTTGGCGAAAGTTTATCTTGTTGACGAGGAGCCAATTTCCTTGCAGCAGCCTAAAATATAAATATTAACTTAAGAAATATCTAACATATATTATTGTTAATATGATGAAATATGATAAAAATTAATATTATATGCTTTAAAATAAAGTTTATCAAAAGGCCAAACATTAAGCTATCATTGTATTATTAAATAAATTTTGAAAATACAAATATAAATTGTATTAAAAGATATTAATTTCAAATTACATAAATATATGAAATATTACATTTTTTTTTTTAAATAACCTCTTTTTTGGAATTCATCAGTGCAAAATTAAAAATATAAACATTAATGTTCACAATAAATATAATACAATAAATTTTATTTAAAAAAATAATTGTATGTGTAATTTAATAGATTGTTGATATCAGAATATGAGTTGTAGATAGCTAAAAAAAATAGGAGGAAAGGGCATGTCTAAAATTAAAAACAGAAAAATATTATTGTTATTTATCAATAGTTCATTTTTATTTTATTTTTTTAGTATAATATTGACTAATTATAATATAATGACTTGTAATTTTAACAATAATCTATCTTTTATTTTAAAATAGTTTTCAATTTTTTCATTTAAGGTCAATACTGATAACGACATGACAATGTCTGTGTTATATAATCAATGCAATAAAATTGATATAATATTAATAATATACATTTTCTTGAAAATGAATGTAATTATTAAATTTAAATGAAATCACTAATAGATATCTTTAACTACTATAACAATATTGAAGATTTAATAAATAAAAATGTTCTTATATAATATATTAAGTAAAAATATCTGTTAATACATCATTAACAATTCACTCACACTTTTTAAAGGCGGCCTAGATCTGATAAATTCAAGTATTGCATCATGAGCATCTCTTTGAATTCTCGCAGGAATTTCTGGAGGAGTTACTCTTTTTAAAGTGTATCTCCTAGACCTTATATCATCCATTAACATTTCATAGGGAGTCAATGCATATTCAACAAATTCAACTCCTGTATGAGGCCTGTGATCAACCTTTTTTAATTGCACACCACGCCGCAGTTCACGTATTAATTGTATCCATAATCGCGCCTAAAATAATTTTTAAAAACTAATATGTGAATAAACGTTTAATACAAATTATGATGTAATTACTAATATAACTATTTTATTTTAAAATTTAAACCAGTCTAAACTGTCAATAATAATTAGTAACTGGATTTAAATATAAATATTAAATATCATTATATAATAATATAGTGGCATAGCCTTGATTTTTATTTGAGGAAGTGGAGGGCTGAAGCTGATAATTTTTTTATATAGAAACTTAAATAAGATTCTAATTTTTTAATATTTAAAGCATTATTAAATTGTCCTTAAATGTTTTGAGGAGAGAGAGCTACAGCCTCATCAGCCCCTCTGGCTATGCCACTGTAAAAATAACAATAACTTCCAATTGAATTTGAATTTAAAACTATATTTGACATAAAATACTATCTATTTAGTACTATAGTAAATTACATAGTAAATATTTAATTTTAAATCTATAGCGTGTATAGTATTAGAATAATTTTAATAGCTATTTATTCACACACCAAAAATACTATTTTCCTGTATAAAGTCAAAAATAAAAATTAATATTTTGATATCAAATAAAATGTAATTTGTTGTACAATAATAATCTAAACATACTTGTAAAATACTCCACTTCCTTCGGTTGGGCTAACAAAAATGAACACAATACATGTGTTAGTTTTTTGAAGCCATAATTAATATTTTAAATAATAAAAACTTATAAATGAACTTCTCAAAATCCTAACACTGAAGTATAATTCATAACTACATAAGGTCAAATGTTATAATTATGTGAAAACAACAAATGTTTATTAGCAATAATCCACTATTAAACATAGGCTTATATAATTATAAATTTAAGATGATTCTTAACAGATAAAATAACTACAATAATTAAATTATAATATGGCTTACCCAATCACTATAATCCAATGTACTTAATTCATCTGAAGTTGAATTTCTGTGTCTTAAACTGACAGTTCCATCAGATAATTTATTTAAAAATGATGAAAGCTCTAAAGCTTCGGTGACTAAGGCTCTACATACTGCTTTATAATGTGTTTCAGCACCCAATCCTGATACACCTAAATGTTTACTACATTCCTAAAATATGAACAAAAATCTAAACATAAGACTACTAAAAATCAAACAAATAACTGATAATTCATATTTTTCTTAATTGATTACTATCTTTAAATATTGAGTACTTCACCTCTAAAACATTATCAAATGTAGCAAAATTGTTTCGTGATACTTCTTCGCATTCAGCCGAATCTCTTTCAATTCCTTCATCATCAGTTTCACCCGACTGTCCATGATCCATAGACTGAGCATGACAACCATATTCGACTAAAATTACAAATATATGTAATAAAAATATTGCAGATATATTTCAATAACTAAAAAATTACAATAAATAAAAAACAAAAACAAGAATGATATTGTTATTTAAAATAATGATAATATAGAAATTTAAGAATTATTTATAAATATTATTTTAATGAAACCTGATACAATGACAACAAGCAACTATTTACAATATTAAAATATGATGTAAACATAATATTGTATTGATTTAATAATTTCATTATATAACACACTTCTTTAAATTTATCCCACAAGATCATATTTCACACAAAAAGTTTATTTTCAATGATACAGAAATATATTATTTTTAACACAATATAATTAAAAATCAAATATTTTATTAATAATCATCAACGTAAAATAGAACAGTACTATTATCTAATATTTGTGGTCCATGCATCCATATAATATTGATTAAAGCTTGGCTTCTTTCTAAATTCCTTTCAACACATTATTTTATATTTATGTATTTTTCAATAATAAAAATTTCCCTGCAGGATCAAAATGACTTTTATTCTATCATTTTTCACATACAATTATTATAATTTATATAGGATTTCAAACTTGATATTTTTTTATTATTTTAACAATTCATTAATAATGGATGTTTATTCTGAAATCTGATCAAAAATTATTGTAAAAAAGCAATCTATGATAGAGAATATGACATCTTTATCCTCATTCCCATGAGCACACCCCTGTTTAAAATTTATACTTTTTTTAATTCAGGTATAAATTATTTCAATTATTAAAGAAAAATTTTACAATAAGTCTTGGCATAGGACTTTTTTACTTATATCACAACAAATATAAATATTATATAGTGTATAGCTGTGATTTTTAACCTTTATTGAATCGCGACCCATTTTACTGAATAAATTTTTTTTGTAACCCCTGTTATCAAACTATTCTAACACGTGAGCAAAAAAAATGTATGCGATGAAATATTGTTTTATTATCATAAAAATATAATTGTATCCCAAACTTAGGTCGCTGAATTTAAATTGTGACCTAATTCTGAAACTTGCAAATCCAAAATTGGGTCACAACCCACCGATTGAAAACCACTGGCATATAATATGATATAAAATATTTGTATCAACATCTACTTATTTATTGCCTAATTTACATAATGTATAAATATTATACTTAAAACATTAATTAATTAATTATACTTACACGAAGCTATCATTCGTTTAATTAATGATTCCAATTCAGGATTTAATGACCTTTCTTCATCTTCATCAATTCCAAAATCTAATACTTGAAAAACTATGTATCCTAAACTGGCAATCACCTGTAATAATTATTGATACATACACACATGTATAAGAAAAATGTTTCATAATAGAATTATACTACATATACCTTTTTAATATTCAAACATTTATATATATTATAATATTCTAATGATTAATTTGTTTAACATTTTATTCTTAATAGGTTTATTTAAATATCTTACTATGTAAAATTTATCCCTCATTTTAAATACTTTAGTTTGTATTGTATATTCAAAATATACTGCATTTCAATTTAATTTTAATACACAGCTAACATTAAAAATATAAACAAAAATTTCACTCATACTATGATTTTTCATAAATGCATTTTATAATCATTAATAAACATGAATATTTTGATCAATTCTAACTATATTTATAACTTTTGACCTAAATATTTACAAAAATAACTATCTAAAGTAATAATTAATTTATAATAGAATAACAATAAATTTAAAAGTCATATCAAATTCAATTTAGTCCAATATTTCAATTTAAAAATAGAAAGTTTATTTAAAAAGTAAATACATTTTAAAATGTAATAAAGAACTACATTCATATAACAATAATTGCTAATTTGAACAAGAGGAAATTATTATTTTAATTATTATCTAGACACTCATTTTTATACATTAGAAACTATGTTAATTTGTATTTACAAATGTATAACAATGCCTAGTTCCCATAACACATGAAAATAAAAATTTCAGTTATTTATAAATTATTAACCTATAATACTTTTATGAAAAAAGTTTTAACAATTCTTTTAAAATATTTAAATATATTTCAGTAATTGAAGATATGATAATTACATAAAATAATATTAGTTTAGAACCATAAATATTATAATTAAATTATTTTTGTTTTAATATTTTAGGATAATCATATTGTTAAGAACATATTATAAAATAAATTTTATTACGTACTACTTTTTGTACTTACACGATGTTCAAGAATAATTTTACTATCATTTTCATTACCAAGTTTTTCAATATTTTCATGTGATTCAGCTGAAACAAACATAAAAATATTAAAAGTATTTATTTTTTAAAAGTTAAAATAACAAATCTACACATTTATAAAAATATATATTGAATCATAATAAACAGAGTTAAGAAAAATGTTTTGTAGTTCTTAATTAAACATATATACCATAATTTTCTTGATCAAGAATATGAATAAGTTCTGTTTGGTTTAACAAAAATCCCTAGAATAATTTTATAAATAAATTATTTATTTATTCGTTTTATTCTCTCTATAAATGCTCAAAATGGATGTTTTTAGAACTTTTAATGCGTTATTGGCACTTCATATAATAAGTATATATTTATTAAAGTTATATAATATAATACAACAGTATTAAAAGTATGTATATGTAAATATTTGAAATACATAATCCATGAAGATAACATGTACTAAATCTGTGCATAAGGGGCCAGTTTATTATCGGTAGGAGCATTGTCTGTTTATTCTCATATTTCAATAATAAAACAAAAAGTACATTACGTAGAACTATAGGAGTAAATATTGTATAACACAATATATACTGTGTTAATGTTAATTAAAACTAATATGAGTCTTTAATTTTGATTATTGTAAATTGGAGTTATTTGAATACCTACTCTAAAATTAAAACAAGACTTTAAGAGTAAAATAAAATAAAAAATATTTTGTGTATATTTAATCGCATACTTAAATATTTCTGCTTGAAAAACGGCACTCATAAATATTATAATAAGACACATTAATTATGATACAATGTATTTAGAATGTTTATAACGGTGATAAAACAGTTTAAACAATTTAAAAACTAAAACGCATTTATGACATGTAAACACTTTAATAACGTCAAACTATTTTTAAAATTAAAAAACTCAAGATATGTAGTTTAAAAAATTAAACTGTTTTAGACATATAAAATAGTTTATATCAAATAAACATCAGTTAACAAAATATTTGTTGAATAGATTTAATATACGAACATGTAGATTGGTAAAATAAGTTTTGGACTACACCGTTTTAATAAATTATAAAACGATATAAATTCAAACCCAACACCATCCTATACTGATAGTTATCTTAATTATTAAATATTAATTTAATAGAATGTATAATTAATAATTTAAACATAACTTCTGTAACTTTTGCTATGAAAAAGTATAGTTATAGAATATTGTATCAAACATGGGTGTATGCGAATAACCTAATTAATTTATATATAATATATTAACAAAAATACCTAATTTACCTTAAATTTAATTTGTTGCCAAATGTTTAGGCAAAATAATGTGTAAGTCTGTACACACATTAGGGTGACTGGTAACTTCATAAATTACAGAATAATTATATTTGGGTAGGTGCTTAAGTAACGTTTAAATAGTATAATTATTAATATGTAATAAATTTAATTTCTTTACTATCAATTTTGATGTATTTACCAATTTGGTTTAATTTTATTCAAAAAACTTGACTTTTAAAATAAAATCGATGTTGGGATAATACTTTTATATGTTTCGATAATGGACATTAAAACTAACCAAAATAAAATTTTACAATTTTAGTAAAAAAATATGTTTAAAATGTCTAATACAATTATCTTCTGAATAAATTATCATAGAAATATCATAGTGCACCTGTGTAAGCATAAGCATATATTTAGGCAAAATGAAATGTTTTACTATTCCTATTGTCAATAGGTTTAGGTACTAACATTTAAACCTTCGTCAATATTAAAATATTTACAACACATAGTACCTGCCAAATATTTAAAGTAGATATTACTCCACCACTTTTCGAATACTACGCTATAAAAGACTTGTGTTTACAAATTTGGTTTTACGTACACGATCACGGGTCTTTAGTTAATTATGAAGTAAACTTTTACTTAGGAAAGAAAAGACTGAAAAATACTTACTACGGTTCATTTGATATCTGCGATAAGATCACATAAAAAGAATGATAAATTATATAAAATAATAATAAAATGTTTGTATTTTAACATACTAGGAAAAATTATAAAATTAAGAAAATTTTCTGTTTTATCACCAGTTTAACTCAGGACAAGATACACACTGTACTTTATGTAAATTATTACTTATAATTGTTGTACCTACTAACTTTTTTTGACTTATGGGATAACCATTTTCAAGTCTAAGTATTACATAATGGCACGTGCTACTTAGTAGTAGAATTCATAATTATTAAAAATCAATACATATATATTTTTTTTTATTAATTTACAAATATAACTTAGTTCAACAAATAGATGATTCGTTATTGGACATACCGATTTCTTCACTGTTAATTATGGTACTAGGGTGAATAAATCCGTCCTTGTGTATACGAACTTCTTCCAGTTTCTTCACCACTCGACACCTGTTCGGCTCTCGTTCGAAAGCGTTCTTAAAACATTTGGCACACTGATAACACAAGGCCCAAGCGTGTTCTTCACTGACAGGAGTATTAAACGATCTGATGATGTTCACAAGCGACACACAATCATTATCGTCCAACTTGCACAAATACGGTTTATAATTGTTCGGCACGTCCATGTTGCTCCTCGGTTACATGGGACACGGGACCACATACGCTATGCAAGTAGTAGCCGTCTGTACACCGACAATGGACTGTAGAATTCCAGTACAACAAAAACGCAAAACGACGACGCGCGATGATGAATGAACGGACCACGACGGAGTGAACATCAATCGATCAATGCGACCCGAGAAAATAAAACTTCACGATGACGATTACCGGAGCGTTGTGGACGAGACGTTGTGGCGCACAGGCGTATGTAAAGACCGACAAACGGCGCGGGCGAAAAAAAGTCTAAAATTAAAACGTTCAAAGCGACTGTTAACAAAAGAAGGGAAAAAAAACCAAAAAACGTTTAATTAAAACGAATTTCAAACAACGGAAGGCGGAGGGATATTTTTCGCAAACACGTTGACACTCAACAGCGTCTCGTTCAGATGTAAATATGTAATCGAACGATAAAATGATAAAAAAAAAATAAAAATATATATCAAATAATATAGAAATAATAAAATAGAACGAGGAAAAAAAAACCATACGTCGTTGATTGTAGGGGGGGGGGAGAATACTCTATTACGGCCGTCGGTGGAGGTGGCGAGCAGGCGGCAGTGTTTGCTGCGATGGAATTTTTTTTTTTTTTTTTAGAAAGGCAACGCGCACGAGCGCCGCCATGTGATCCGACGTTCGACGACGACGACACTATAATAGTTGTGATAATAATATTGTAACGGAAACGAAACGGAAAAAAAAAACCTGTTGACCGTCAAAAACGCGAAATTTTATTGTACGTGAAAATCGTCGAACCGTTTGTTTTTATTTAACGGAAACCGATGTCCCCCCTCATATATAGATGCGCATCGTTTTCGTCGATTATATATTATATTCATTATTAACAGATCGTGAACCGATTAATCGCGTCGTATTAATATTAATAAATTGATTTTTCGGATTTCGCGGCGGCTGTTATACGTATAATTATATTAATATAATATTATAACGACGATTTAATAATAACACACAACGCGGATATGTTTTCACACCGACGCCCGTGTTGTACCACCATAGAAAAGAATAATTGTCCTTTTATAAATCGCAGAATGTTATAATATATGAATTACGTTTTCTCTTCGGGAAGAACATTCCAATTCCGTCACCCCCGCACAATGGCCTACGAACCTGCACCGCGTTCTACGCAATTTCTTGTAACGTGCGTATTATTCACACGGCGTCCATTACATTTGCGTTATAAAATTATAATCAATTCCTATCGGTGCAACGTAATACCGCCGATTGTTTATCATAACATTGATTGCGCACGTTTCAAAACGAATACGAATTTAATAGAGAAATATAAATATAGCTATTACGCGTTATTTAAACAATTTGTTTTATTTTTTACTGATACTATATTTGAATAAATACATCGCGTAGTTGTGTTATACGTCTTATTTTTCCATATTTTACATCGATCTTACCGATTCGTTAATTTATTTGAAAATTAAAAAATCGTATAAACGCGTATAGCGTACGCGTGTAACCAGGGAGTGTGCAGGATACGCGCGGTGGCATCTCAAAAAAAAATAAATAAATAAACGAATCGCATCCGCGTATCTTCGCAAATTGAAAATGATAAAAACCACACTCTAACAATATTATGAGATATTTCGAGGCGAAACTGCGAAGGAGTTTACATTTTAGGAGACAACTGCGATAGCGCCGAGGACGTATACGTACTTTTATAGGTGGTTCACTTGAACCACGAACCTACACATACAATACGTTTACTCCGATATCAATTGGCGGAGTTCAGAATATTACCTTAACATTAACACCTAATCAAGTGCTGCCGATTAAAATAAGGCATGGGAAATTCTAAAGAAAATGAGTGTAATGTAGAAAAGCAGACCATCGACCACAATGATATTGAACGCTCGATTCATTCATACGAAAGACACTTTGAATTGACTGTAGTCACATTGGCCCCTACTATATTCACTCAATAACTAACAAATCTATTACGAAAAATGTTTATATATTTGATAACACTTAATTACCATTATTTGTATAACTTATCTTTTACACAATTTCATTTCTATTTGACATTACTTTACTTTATGCTCTGCCATTTCATTATGTTAAATCACATGTTACCATTACAACCATAGGTTGAATGCAATTAATAAATTGGACGATGAATAGAAAATTAATGTATTCTATTGTATTCATTGTATTCTCAATTGAATACAATGAGATAATAGAAATACTCCACGAATTGATTGCTTTATACTTTGCTATATATCTAATGATTCATGATCCCAGAACGTAGGTCATGTCTTTTTTCCACTCTTATAACGTTTGGTAATATTCTGGTGCCGATGAATGTGCTGAACTCGACGACGAGCCTGAAAAGCAAGACAATACCGAATTAACGATTTTGTCTAAATTGTAACACAGTGTTTAATTTACCAGAAATCGAACTCGATCGACGAATCCAAATGTTGGACGGATTCTCAATATGACTCGTGCTCGTCCTAGAATCGATCGATAGATTGGAATTACAGCGGTAATTCATAGTATACAGCGGTAAAATTCAGATAATATTTATTAGCATTTGTAAAAAAGTAGTGCCCGCGGGCGCCGGGGAAACCCTGCCCAATTTTTTAAATATATTCAGCTAACTTATGAAACTTAAAATTCCGATAAATTATTTTGCTAATGTATATATATACTCCCAACATTATAATATCAACAAACAAAAAGGCAGTCACCAACTCAAGATGATGACAGTATTCTGAAGGAAGCCATTGAAATTATGAAAAAGCCGAAAGACGATTTTGATCGCTTTGGAGAATATGTAGCGTTGGAATTAAAAACTTTAAAATCGGATTATTACAGAGGGCTATTGAAAAGTGAGATTCGTAAAGCAATAACAAATATTTCGGATATGGACGAAAGAAGCCACTGGTCCAGTGTAATGCCCTCCACTTCAAGCACAAATACTTCATCCTCCTCCACTCAAATGCCTTCACCAGCTATTGTTCAGAATAACTTTTCTCCACCACCAAGTGTAAAGTCTCAGACAACCCAACATTTTTATAATTCATTCAATCCTTATTAATTTAGTTAATAAAAATTATGAAATTATACATGAAATGTATAATTTTATTATACACGAATGATATATATATATATATATACCACTAGATATTATTATAGTCATTATGAAAAAATTAACAAAACTTCAAACTTACAGATATTTTGATTGTTGTATCGTAACATTAAAATTGTACATGACAAAATAAACATTTACGAATTTGCATAGTATATTATAAGAAAATCATAAATTCATATTACCATTGTTTGTAGAATAAATATATTATAAAATCAATGATATTCCCATTAACCAACACGAAATAAATAAAAAGCTATAAACACGAGGAAATAGAGTATAAGGTATGTTAAATTTAATAATCTGGGCAGAAAAGTCAAGTCATGTCCAGAACATGTTTCGTCTCTCCATTTATCACAAAATTCCATGATTTTTTATAATATATGTACCTGTAAACTGGACATGTGCCTCGTTTTGCATACAACTTTATATTTGTCGAATTTAAACAAAAACCTGTAAAAATGTGATTTTACGAAAATTATCGACATTTGCCCTTCTTGGATTTATAAATGATTCGACTAACGTCGAAATAACTCAATAATTTAATTTCAAAAGAACTGTATTCGTTATATATTGACGAAAAGATCTAACCAAAATATAAAATTTAAAATAACTATTTTGTATTGTATAAATACTAGTATTTATACAATGCGCGTAACGAGAGAAAACTGGAAAACTTAGTTTTACTTTGTTGTCTATGTTGCTACGGGAGAAAATAATCAATGACGATAATGTACTACATTAACTTTTTATGGTTTATCAGCAACATATTTTTAAGAGTTGTATCTCTATAAACGTTAATTTATACATTGTGTTTTTTTAAATTGTTTCAATTTTGTTTTACATTATGTCCATTAATAAAAATAAAATGCATAAAAATCAAACAATTTTACATAAAGAATATCACGATCCCGAGTATGTATATAACAAACATACAAATATGTTAAATACATAAACTCTTTACCTTTTGTTTATTTCTCAGAAACATTATTAGTCAATACGTAATAGAATTGCCTGTATTTGGTGACAAAACTCAAAAAACTCAAAACCATCAATTTAAAAAAAAAATCTTAAAACCAATACGTACGCACACATTGTCGGCCACCAGAAGACAACAAGGTATGTTTGCTATATAATATCTAGGTATTTCAAAATTTATTACGTTCAATAATGTTTTGCAGGTTCTTCTAATAATACACCGTACCAAATTATTTATACTAATAGAACAAGAGCGCATTCGAATACATCGAATATAAATAATACATTATTTAACGACCACATAATACGGATTAAACAACTGGAGAACGAACTAGTTGAGGCTCGTATGAAAACCAACGTGAGTTACAATATAAAAGTAAATGAAATTGATAAAATATTATGTATTATGTCAATTTATAGGAATTGATAACGGAAAACCGTTTATTAAAGAAGCTAGGTAAGCGACATGAAAATGCCTTGTCTGTGTATGAAGGCGAACAAGCCAAATTACCACAACTAGTTAAATCATATGAAGAGGACATTCGCACGTTACAAAATAGAATACGTCAATTGAAAATTTCATTTAAGGAAATGGAAAATAGATATAAGTCACAGAGTAACGAATTACTAGTTTTACAAAAACAACATAAACATCTTTTGAGTTTAACTAAGAATAAAGAGCTTAGTAAAAAAGAGGAATTATGGAATCAACTAGAAGAAGCCCATAATACAATCAAGCGACAACAATGTGAAATTCAGGTAATCTTAACAGTTCAACATAATACAAACATGATATATTTATTGTTTATATAAATATACTTACATGTTTTAGAATTACATGAAACAATTGGAACTTCAAAATAAAACACATAGATATCATATGAATTTAGAAAATACCAAAATAAAAGAGTTACGACTTGAAATAAAACATTTAAAAGATGAAAATCAAAATGTAGAATTGAAAACTAAACACTTTAGTACAAGACAGAGCTTTGAAAAAGGAATAACTAAGAATTCAATCAATATAACACCTCGGTAAGTGAATTTAATCGTTATTTTGTATACAAATTTAATTATTAAATAAATAGCGTTGTAAAACATGTACCGACAATACATGGAAAAGGCGATAATATTGAAGAATCTTTTTACAAAACTAATGGGTCAATATCTCTTAAACCAGAATCATCATATGAAGATAATTATTCTATAAAAACTGCGCAAAACAACATAATTAAAGATTTCAATATTTCAATTAATAACAAATCATTGTCCTCGAGCTCGTCAAGTAGTAATAATATACCATGGAAAATTCATGGTACAGTTAAGTCAACAAATGTAAATATTTAGAATATAAAATACAATACATTTATTTATATACATTAATCTGAATTTTAGGAAAACAAAAATGATTTACCAAATACAATAAATAATGAATTTAAAACACAAAATGAACAAAAAGTCAATTTATCGGCACGTTTAAAAACACCTATGTCTAGAATACAAAAAGATATCCTTCTAGCAAATTTAAATCAAGTCGATGAAGAAAAAATCAGTTATGAAAACTATTTTAAATCTAAACCACTTAAACAATTGGTTAACAAAAGGTATTCTTCTTCATCAGATTCTAGTGACTTAAATAGGGAAAGTGATTAATTGTTGGATAATTAAACGAAATATTTTATCACCAAAATTATAAATACCGGTAAACAGGCAACTGATCCGTGTGAAAAACAATGTATATGGACAATTTGTAATAATTTTGTATGTGCAAAATTTGGTCCTCAAAATATATTATTTTATTTTATAAAATATAGGTTTAAAACATTTAGGGATAAAAGCTTTTTGCAATAGTGCAATATCCTTATAGTTTATTTGTTTTGACCAGCTGGAAATAGGCTTTTACTAAGTTTATATTATACATATTATATTTTATATTTATGATAGTGTTAAACGGTTTAGAATTAAATCATTTTAATGTTATTTTAATAGTTTTAGCTTAAACTGTATCAACCTGTTTATATACACACATATATATATATATTATATCAATTAAGCAAATATTTTTTAAACCAATTTAAAATTGGTTTTATTACCACATCTACATGATTTTAATCATTTGTTTCAAGAGAATAATTGATAATTGAAATAAATGATTAAAGTCACACAATAAAAAAATTAATTTTAAATCGGTTTACAAAATATTCTCTAAACCAATTTCGTATACATTTGTATAAAAACAAATTAAGGTTTAAGCTAAAACATTTTAAATAATATCAAAACGATAATTCCAAACCATATTAATGCCATCATATTATAAACATATAGTAAATGCCCGTTACCAGTCAGTCAAAATTAATAAAAATATTGCAGCACTGCAAGAGTGACACTTATGATTACAATGTTATTTGCCATTACTATCTAATGATATGTACTGAAACTCGAAAACTTCATTTCACGCTACTGAAAAACCAGCTAGTAAACAATCTATAGTATTTATAATCAATGATAAACAGTTGTTTGACCATGACAGTTATTATATAATAATTGTTACTAATGATTGTGTCTGGAGGTTTATTCAGATATTGATGGGCATAATGTGTGTATGTCAGTCTAGAACTCTTATAGAGTTTCAATTTACTGATATTATAGTGTCAAACTAATAAAAACGTTGTCTTATGATTTATAATGTTTAAGTGGTGCTCAGTTGTTAATTAATAAATAATTTGATTTTTCAACAATAAACATATTTTTTATTCCTCTTACAATTATTATTATTATTATTCTATTTTTTTATTTCCTTTATTAGATTTTTCAATGATGTCGGCCAATAATTTAATGAATTTGTCTTCTACTTTCTTTGTTTCTTCAATACAAACGCTAAACTAACAGTAAAAAAAAAAAGGATTATATATATATATATACATAATATGTATAAGAATAACAATTTCTTGATAAAAAAAGAATTATAATATATATCTACTTCTCTTTCTGCAGAGTAAAGTCGTTCAGACATAGTATTAAACACAGTGTCTGCTCCTACTGTAAAAGATATTTGTGAAGACGATTGTCCTAGCTGTAAAGCAGAATCTACAGCAGTAACAGAATCCTACAAATAATTAGAAATGCTCAGCAAAAATGGTAAAAATGTTTGATGATATGTATACGAACCAAATAGAATGTTTTGGCATCAGCAATAAAATGTCTGAATTCCATCAAAAGATGATCTAGTTCATCATCGGAAAATTCACTATTTTCCAACATATCTATAACCTTAATTAATTCATTTCTTAAAACAAATGAAAACGATCATTGATGTATTTATTTATTTTTGGACAAAACAATAATATGAATACAGTGATAACACACTTGTATTTTTGCGATGCTTCACAAAGTGCAACTAATGCTATTGTAATCATCTGGCACGAAGAGTTTACAGATAGAGTACACGTTGCTTGTAATAAATACTTATGCGTCAATTGTTCAGCCAACTGATTCAACTGCACGACTACCGGACGTTCGATCTTATCACTATGGTCGGCAGTCGGTGTTTGACAATATGCTATAAACACTGCTACTCTAGGCCATCTAATCGATTTTACTAACCGATTCTTCAATGAAAATTCAAAATTAATAAACCAACCAAACACTACACACATCTAATCATCCTTACCATTGTAACCGTTTTGCTCTTGATTATTCAAAATCTTCGCTGAAAAAAAAAAAATGTTTAAATTTCAGTACAATATACTACAATACGGTGTAACATTCTATGACTAAAACTCTACGACTTTCGTGAGTCATATTATAATTTATATTTTATTTCATAAAAACATTGGTTTGTCAAGTAATTTGAAAAAAAAATAAACTCGCCGTTAGCTAACCGTGACAATACTATCACAGTCTTAAATAATTAAGACACTATTATATTAATAACATAGACATAAAAACAATTTATTGTTGTTGTTTACAATATGTCTATGATTAATAACCACTTGTGGTGGTATCTTGCGTGATAAAGAAAACACGATAAGTTGTTTAATACTCACGTGGAAATAACAGTGAAGTCGATGACAAAACACAAAATGTCCGTGTAAACGCGTCGTTAGATTGAAATCAAAAGCGGTTATACCATTGACGAAAATCGGGGGGGGGTGGCTTAGGGGGACTAGTTATTATGTTATGTTTAAATTATATATATTGCAGTCAAATATATGTAAAATAAACGAGTAAACGAGTGTAGAATAGGGGAAAATGAATCCTTAAATTCATTTTATTGAAACACGCGAAATAATATTATAAATAATAATAATAATAATTATAAATTTAGCATACGCACACACGGATTAATCGCTCGGTCAGCATCAAACTAAACACCCGCGTATACCCGACAGAGCGCGCCTGTCGAATGCAATAAAACCGGAAAAGAAAGTTGTCAACAGATAGCGATACCTCACAACAAAAAGAGGGGGGGGTAGCCACATAGAAAAACACGTATAAATAGCGATCTGTAACCGACGGACCGTTCCCCAACGACCAAACTTCGCGTCTTCTCCGCCATCGTAAGAAGCATCTGCACCTACGCCATTCCGATCTGGGGCGCGGCGAACAACAGCCGCCTCAGAGTCCTCCAACGCTGTTTCATGAGACTGCTAAGATCCGTCCTCCAAATTCCGTGGTTCATCAGGAACACCCAAATCCTAAAGGAAATCCCAATCCTCTCCCCCCCGGCAAGCTGCCCCAATCTTCGCAACTAGACTCCGCGCTTCGGTTAAATCCCACCCAAACCTCACGATTGCCGCAACCGCAGATTTACGCACCCAGAAACTACGACTGGGTACATCGCCCCTGCTCCCTACTGGAACATCCCCCGATCAGCCAACACGATAACACCCAACGACCCCGGCCCATCGTATTCCTAGCCTCGTGATGCACGCGAGCGCCTCCACTGCTCCGCCCTACGAGCAAGTGGCGGCCACCGACCATTCGCCGCAAAATTCTCTCCTTTTTTCTCTTCCCTCTTCCACTTCATTCTTCACAGGGCGTATAACTTTACGGTTGCTCCCCTGGGAGGAGGTTTTAGACGGTAGGCGTCCCCGCGGCGAATGCGCCACTACCTCTCGAGGTGTCTATCAAAGATTCCTACCTCCCCCAAAAAAAAAAAAAAAAACGACACGACGGACCGCTCAGTTGTGCCACATTCAGCAAACGCGAAGCACATTGTTCGCTTCTGACCGCGGCAAAAAAACGGTGTGCGTATATGTCACACATACGTAAACGGTGTTTTTGCCTCGATCAAAGGCGAACAACGTTCGCGTTGGTTCTGTGCGTGGAATGTAAAGTGGGAGTAGCCATTAGTTAGTAGGTTGAAGCGTCTAAAAATGTCTGTTTACGCTAATAGATAAAACAAAAAGTGGTAAGACCCCCGACGGATGTGACCAAATATCCACCTATGGGTTATACATATTTTAATTCATATTTGAATAGTGCATCTCCACTGTCTACTTACGATTTTATAACGTATTCTTCTACAGTAATATAGAAGTCTGTTTTACAAAGATTAAGACTAAATTAAATATCTGAACCAAAACATGGCATTAATTTTATAACCTATTTGTGTCGTGTTTAAATAAAATAGTGAACATATTGGAAATCAATACTAACACACTAAATAAAATCGAAAAAAAAATAACCAATAAAGGATTTAGATCAGTAATAATATTATGTTCATAACTTATTGCTATATTTCTAAATGATATTAAAAAAAAAAATCTTAACTATCTATATTAGCTTTAAATAATAAATACAATCCAAATTTTCACTATAAAAATTCCAGTTTCACATGTATACTGCAATCGAAATTGCAGAAATTATTAACGACAATATTACAATAGTTTGATACTATCTTTATAGAATTACTGTCGGCAAAAATTTAAGGCAAATAGACAAAGGCGATTAGTTACCAGTGATGTGAACTTTTTAATACAGTTTGTAAATATTTTATACGAACAAATTATGGGCAACAGTATTAAGTAGTTACACAAGTATACTTGACGTTTTTGAAACAATTAAAAAATAAAATGAACATTATTTGTTTTGTACTTTTTTTTTAATCTACGATGTTAGTTTTGTATTTATTTTTCGGGTTAATCGCGAAAACGAGTGAACCTCGTACGTGTGCCATTGGTGTACCACTCGTTACTTACGCGCGTGTAAATAAATACAAATTATAATGTAAATGAGTTTTGATAATAAGTACGTTCAACAGCCAAGAAGTGTAACGAAACAACAACAACAACAACAACAATAATAATAATAATAATAATAATAATAATAATAATAATAATAATAATAATAATAATAATAATAATAATAATAATAATAATAATAATAATAATAATAATAATAATAATAATGATAATGATAATAATAATAATAATAATAATAATAATAATAATAATAATAATAATAATAATAATAATAGTAATAATAATAATAATAATAATAATAATAATAATAATAATAATAATAATAATAATAATAATAATAATAATAATAATAATAATAATAATAATAATAATAATAATAATAATAATAATAATAATAATAATAATAATAATAATAATAATAATAATAATAATAATAATAATAATAATAATAATAATAATACGAAGTATAATGAGCAACGTGTAATTTTGTCAACAACGCTTACATACAACGACACGACGGTACAAAATAAATATACATAGTTTAAAAAACTAAAAAACACGCTTTTAAATAATATCGGACTAAAAATTATTTAAAAGCGTGTTTTTTAGTTTTTTAAACTATATTTATTTTTTACTCTTTAGTAAGTAAATTTGCAGCTTTCAGTTTTATTACGTGTTTTTTCAGTATTTCTACTACTTCCCGTCGGTTTTCACGAGTCTACGTGAAGCAATACGTTTAAATGAAAACAATACGTATATTCTATATTATAGAACACACCTATTTTGTATATATTTATATTATATATATTTAAATATATATTTGTATATTTTTAAAATAATGACGTGTTCTACACGGGCTACGATGAACAAGAATAACGTCGCGGCACATTGCAAAATACGTATTTACACGCAACGGAGTTTCGACGTTGAAAGAGAGGAAATACCCGGTTCTAAATCTAAAATTAAATTTCCTATCACTCGTCTCCTATAGTCGCTCGTGTCGTATCCGGCATCGACGGGAAACCGCGAGTGGCTCGGCGAGTGAAAATAATCGTCGTACCTTTACGATTAATAATAAAAGCGTGTTAAAAACGCCGCGAACCACGTCGTATAGATATAATTACAAAACATGTACGCGTGTTGTAATCTGATGGCACAATGCCGAGGCGCAATTACTTAACTCGCGCGTGTCAATTTAGTTGCCTATAGAGAGCCTAAATAGAGAAATTATTACATACATGCTCATATTATACAGGTGAAACTAATATAAGCGTGTTAAAAAACGAACGCCTGGCGCAACGCACGCGTTTGGCACTCTACGAGAGAAGACTCCATAAATTCAAAATCATTATGAAATAATGGTAAGTGGTTAGGTAACTGTAACACCGAAGTTACAACTAACCACGGTATAATATGTTATTTCAAGTTAACCTCAAATAAGATTGAACGGCAACGCTTTTGTGTACGTGTGAAATATGCGAGAAATCGGAACAAAAAACGTATAGAGCAGCAGCGCTGTTCGGCGGTATGAAAAGAAAAAACTAATTCGAAACAACCTCCGCGAGTGCACAGCTGTTCTTCCGGAAGAGTCGCCGTAATTTGTGACGTTCGTCGAATCATCTGTGGTCCATTGTGTTCCTGCGGTGACCGGGGTCTTATACATTTATTTACGACGATTCATTTAAAAACGTCGTGCAGTGATGTGGATTATTACAGATATATAGTACTTTATCGTCGTCATATCGGATTTGATATATTTTACTTGCAACAGTGCGGTCCCCGTGTGGTGGACCTGCTGTCGTCAAACGCGGTCAAACAGTATTTTCATTTCCCCTCCCGTCACCGCAGGGTTGGATAGACTCTTTCTACGTCGTCGTGTTGGTGTTTTTGTTCTCCTTGCTTTCCAGTGCGTGCGCGATTGTGTGTGTGTGTGATGCGTATTTGCTGCTTGTGTGCGTTAAATGCGTTCTCATTTTAACAAAGATAGCGTTTCGTTTTAGTGCGACTCTCGATTTATTTTCGTTCTGCGAAGTCGCGGCCACATCGTTTGTGGGGCTTTCTTTCCGTGGTGGTGTTTCGCTTGTAAACGAAATAACGAGAGAGACGAAAAGTGCACACCGCCATTGCAATAATAATTTATTATATCGCGTGTACGATTTATCGATGCCGTCGTAGCATGGCAAAGTTCGCTGCCATCAAAGCACAGTCATAAGGTGAGTGACACATCAATTTGTTAGTTTGACAACAGGTACACGTCAATTCAAATTGTCTACGGACTACGACGGTTCGTTTGCGACTCGTACATTTTGATGTTACTAATAGGCATTCTAGTTTCTCAATAGAATTATCGGTGCTGATACGTTTGAACAGTGGTTTCGGTACGTTTTTGTGAGCGTTCACAATTTAGAACGGTTGTTTTAAAATGTGTTTATTGTAGTAAAGCGTACTGAATCTTACATATAACTCTCCATAGAACCAATATGTATTTGTTTCCCCTCTTCCCAATATATAGGCACTTTAATTGTAATACGGTAGAATATGAATCAAATTGGACATTGTTCAATAGAGGTAATAAAGCTAATAGGCAAATACATAAAATAATTTTATTTTTAATATCTCTTTATACTCCTTTATCTTAGACCTGTAGACAAAAAAAAAGCAATAATAATAAATATTCTTCTAAGGTTACAGCATGTTCAATTATTTGTTTTGCGGTTATAATAAATAACATATATACACTTGAACAATACATTAATCTAAATATCTAATACTGTAAAAATTATAAAATAATAATTGTCTATAATATTATTATTATTGATATATTGTTCATACTTGAACTAAAATGTTGTGTCACTGGAAACCAGTACAACAGCATCAGATATTGATACGAGAGTTGGGTCTCATATGCAGGATTTAGTTCTATGGGAGACAATTATAAGATGATTAACGTACGTATATGCATGTATAGGTGTAAATTTTATGGTCTTTATATTGAGTCGAATTTAATTTATAATACATTTGTAACTTGTTAGAAAACTATCATTTAAATTATTCATGTTTATTCTATGTGTAGACACATAATTTTTTATTATCGTTTTTGTGATACTGTGAACACATGCAAAATAAATTGTGTTAAAAAATTATATATAATTGATAAAACGTTTTTTTAATTATACCTATGTATTTATAATGTAAATAGTAATAGGTAGTTTTATATTGTGTATAAATAAAATTATGAAATTAAATTTTACATTTTTAAACATTTAGGATTTAATTATTTTTTAAATCAAATGACCACTTACCTAGTCATAACCATAATAAGTATTTAAAACAAATATCAAATGAAAGAACTTACTAAACTAATTAAATATTGTTAGTTTTATAGTTGCTTGATAGACATATATTTATTTTGTATCATATCAAGTTCTTTTTTTTTTAATAAGATCAAGATATTTTTTGTGAAAACATAAGTTATTGATTATGTCATTTTTATTTAAAGCATTAATTTTCTTGCCAATTAATTAAGTGCATCTAATTTATTAAACAATTTTAATCAATTACTAGAATGATAAATATGAAATAATAAAATTATAGAATATAATTTTGTAATTTATTATTTTTATTTGTTAAATTAAGTAGGTAATACATTTTGGTCATATATTTTAAAAACAAAAATTCTAAATATTTTGTCACATATAATTATTAATCCGTACTTTTCAAAGAAAATACCATATATTTATATATGTGTGAAATTAAAAATTATGGTAAATACCCATAGATAATTATGTATGTATTTGTTTTTATTTTCATTGGTCTAATGAGGTATTACCAGGATAGAAATATTATTTAATATTCATACTCCAAAGTAACATTTATTTATTAAGTATTAATATTTATTTTTAAGTTTATAGATAGTATATACAATTTATAATGTCTAAGCATTTTTAATTATTTACATTTTCTTTTTAACGTATATTTCATAATAAATTATGAAAATTGAAAAAATATATTAAGTATTAAATTGACTACCAATTTAATTAAATTATATATATATAAGAGGTTTGTAATAACTGAAAATGAAAAAACAATATTCAAAATACAAACATTACTTCTTGATTACTTGCCATAACCTTGATTTAAAAGTACTATTATGATAGTTTGCCAAAATTTGTATACATTACGCATTATTATTAATATTATTATTATTATTATTATTATTATTATGTATTAAATATGAAAATAATTAGTTAAATTTGACAATATCTGCACTTATTAAATATACTTTTGATATTATAGAGTTGAGATTATAACTATTCATAAAAGATGGCAGACGTTGATCCAGAAACACTTCTGGAATGGCTTAATATGGGCCAGGGTGATGAAAGAGATATGCAGCTCATAGCACTAGAACAGTTATGCATGTTACTATTAATGTCTGATAATGTTGATAGATGTTTTGAAGTGTAAGTTACTAGTTTTTATTTGTAAATTAAATTAATCTTTACAACTAGTATTTTTTTTTCTTTTTTAGGTGTCCACCTCGTTCATTTTTACCAGCACTTTGCCGCATATTTCTTGATGAAAGTGCTCCTGATAGTGTACTCGAAGTTACTGCTAGAGCCATCACATATTATTTGGACGTTTCTGCTGAATGTACTAGACGTATAGTTGCAATAGATGGTGCATTAAAAGCAATTTGCAACAGATTAGTAATTACAGATATATGTTCACGTACTAATAAAGATTTGGCTGAGCAGTGTTGTAAAGTATGTATTTAGTTTTAAAATTATAATTTAATGATTTAAAAAATTTTTTTAATGATTTAGGTATTGGAGTTAATTTGCACTCGTGAAGCAGGGGCTGTCTTTGAAGCTGGTGGTTTGAGTTCTGTATTATTGTTCATTAGTGATGTTGGATCTTGTGTGCACAAAGACACATTGCATTCTGCAATGACTGTAGTTTCTAGATTATGTACTAAGATGGAACCGAATGAAGCATCACTACCTACATGTGTTGAATCTTTATCTACAATGCTTAAACATGATGATACTCATGTTGCTGATGGAGCTTTAAGATGTTTTGCTTCATTATCTGATCGATTTACACGTCGTGGAATTGATCCTGCTCCATTGGCACAACATGGACTTTTAAATGAATTGATACTTAGATTGTCCTCAGCAGCTGGACCTACAGTTATTAACATGGGAACACCTGGTATTTTGATCATAGTGTTGTAATATACTTATTTATTTTTTAATAAAAAAATATTTGTTTTAATTTTAGGTTTAAATGCAAGTTCTTCAACTACTGAGGTTAAATCTTCACAGTCTATATCCACAGTTATAAGTCTGCTGACTACTCTTTGCCGTGGATCTAAATCTGTGTCTCATGTATGTTTCTATTAAAACACTTAAGCATCTTATTTAGAATATTATTTTTTTGACTGATATGTAAAGTTAATTTATAAATGTCATTAGAGAAGTAAAATAATGGCTATAGTAAACAGTCTTGAACATAGTTAGATAATTATATCATTATCATTATAAATTCTAGATATTATTAAATAATTTACTTATGTAATCTCAGTACAATTATAATTTTATGTTTATTGTACTTTTTTAGGATTTATTTAGATCAAATTTAGCTGATGCAATTGAGAAAGCTGTAAAAGGAGATGAAAGGTAATTCTTATTTTACTTTATTTTATATATTCATTATATTATTTGTGTGTTAATATAAATATTATATTTTAGATGTTGTTTGGATACAATGCGTTTGGTTGATTTATTACTAGTATTACTTCTTGAAGGACGTGATGCAGTATCATGGAGCACAGTAGCATGTGCAAGCAATAATCCTTTAATACCAAAACTTCGACGTTTAGATTCTAGTGCTGAAAAATCACAACGTCATTTAATTGATTGTATTAGAAGTAAAGACACTGAAGCATTAATGGAAGCCGTCAATTCTGGTGGTATATATTATTATTATTATTATTATTATTATTATTATTATTATTATTCAATATAAATAGTTTAAAGTGATAAATAATGTATTATTTTTAATTATTTTTAGCAATTGATGTGAATTTTGTGGATGAAGTTGGTCAGACTTTACTAAATTGGGCTTCTGCATTTGGTACTCAAGAAATGGTCGAGTATTTGTGTTCCAAAGAAGCAGATGTCAATAAAGGGCTTAGGTCGTCGTCATTACATTATGCTGCTTGTTTTGGAAGACCATCTATAGCTAAAATTCTTTTAAAAAATGGTGCTAATCCAGAACTTCGAGATGAAGAAGGAAAAACCCCATTGGATAAAGCACGAGAAAGAATGGACGAGGGACATCGTGAAGTTGCGGCTATTTTGGAGTCTCCCGGTTAGATTTATATTAATTAATACAGTAATAAATTGATTTGGTGTTTTAACTCCTAATTAATTTTAATAGAATGGTTGATGTCTTCCAAAAATGAAACTAGTCAGTCAAATGAATCTAAAGAACCAAAAGGAGATCCTGAGATGGCAGCAATTTATCTCAAACGATTAATGCCCATATTTTGTCATACTTTTCAGTCAACTATGCTTCCTTCAATTAGGTAATTTATTAAATATTTTAAATAAATTTACTAAAAATGAAGTAATCTAGTTTATTTTTAATGTTTAAAATTTTGATGACTATTGTAGGAGAACATCTCTTTCTTTAATTAAGAAAATGGTTCATTACATTAAACCAGATTGGTTAGAAGATATGTGTAAGTCGGATTCTCCAAATAACCTTGCTCCCTTATTGGTTGAAGTACTTGCTACTGTTCTTGATAATGAGGTAATATTTTAAAATTAATTTAATTTTTATTATAGTCAATAGATACATATAATATAGTTTAATGATATATATTTTTCTTTTTATTGATGTGTCTATTAATACATTTTTTTTATCCTTCACCAGATTATTTAAAATATTCTAAACAATTTTATATTATCTATTATTCTATCTAGAATGTAGATAATTATTTTGCTTTTATTTTTGGCAATAAACTTTATTCCAGGATAAGACTTGGCTGTTTTACTATGATATGAGTGGTGAGAGCCAGAAATATTTGCCTCGCAAGCTCTACAAGATGTTAATTATTAAAAAAAATTATAAATCTTGGATGGTAAAAAAAAACTGTTTTGCACGTCTCATAGAATACTAGGATTTTTGCATATTATATAATACATACAATTAATTAATTAAAATTGATTATTTTTTCTTGATAACATCATTAGTACATTTTCAAAGAAAAACTTAATTTTTTAACATTCATTCCATTTTATTTCTTAACTTATATTTGCAAATCTCTCTGTGTGGTTTCAGTCCGTAGATTGGTTTGCAGTAGGTATATTCACAAATAGCTCTTTTGAATTATTTTTGATAAAAAGAAAAGTGATAACTTTATTTTCTTTTAATTATATTAAAAAAATAAAATATATATAGAATGTTTAGTTCCCAAAAATTAACTTGTCCTAATTGATTACCATTAATATCTTTTTGTATTATACTTTTTAATGTTTTTTTTATTTTGTTAAAAACAATTACGACAGTTAAACATAAATACATATTATAGTGAAAAAAAAACAATTTTTACTTTTTACAGAAAGGTACTTAATATGTACTAAATTACAAATCTAGTCTAATTAAAAAAGAAAATGGTGGAAAGAATAATGGGAGGTAGATGTAAGGAAAGAATGGATTGAGATTTAAATGGGACATATTTGTTGAGTACCGTGGACAGGTTTTTGCGTTGAGCCTTTAGAGAACGGCATTGGAATAGGATGTGGGAGATGTCACAAATTGATTCAAAGGAATGGAGAGTACAGAAAGGAGAGTCATTTAGAGAAAGTTTAAAGTAATGGGAAAGAAGTACCCAATCTGAGCAAAAAGAGCAAATTAATTTCCTGCTGAGATTGAGATTATGAAACCATGGTTGTGATGGAATGGTGGGCGAAATGTTTTCATACCAAGTGGAATAATTTGGGTGTAGATTTGTCCATTTGCTTAACCACATTTGAGCAATGTGGGTTCTCAGCATTAAACAAAAATTGGTCCAGGCAATTAGAGAATATGAAGGACTGCGTGAGGAGGAAGTGGCCTTGGCTAGAGAATCTGCAGCTTCATTACTTGCGATGCTAACGTGACTAGGTGCTAATAAAAACTGAACCACATACCGGAGCTATTAATAATGTTAATATTTAAAAAAAATTCTAGTTTTAATGATGAATCTGTGATACCATTTACTAATGTATTTTATCTGTGCATTTTTATTATGAAATTGCTTAAAAAAAACTTAATTTTCTGTATTCGTTAATTATCTGAAGAAATTCTTATCGATTAAAAGTCCAATTATTATAAATTTTGAATATCAAATTAATAAATCAAATAATTCATCCCATTATATTAAATTTGATAATTTTATGTAATTTAAGTCTAAATCATTTAATACCTGTAGATCATATATATATATCCATAAGAATGGTATCAAATTTGATTGAGCTAAAACTGTATTAGAAATTTTTTGTTAAATACAAGAAGTTTGAAAAAAAAGGTATTTTAAAATAGTGTGATATCTGGTTTAAAATATCTAATTTATTAGTAATGAAAGTTTATAATATCTTATATTTAATATATTTTAAATATAATAAAATGAATAATATATATAATAGTATGAGTAAATGTACTTAATATATTGTATAAATTTAAATATAAGTCAATAAAATATTTTTTAATAATAAGTGTTATAGTTGCATATATTAACCATTTATTAATACATGCATTTTTAGCATTCAATTAATGAATTGTTTTGTACTTGAATAAGTTTTGATATATTTCAACATGAGACACTAGCACTAATTATTTTTAATTTTCTGTTTTTAGGAAGATGATGATGGTCATGTTATTGCTTTACAAACTATTTATGACCTTTTGATTAAATGTCAAGACATTTTTCTTGATCACTTTGCACGTTTGGGGGTTTTTTGTAAAATTCAACAACTTATTGGGCCTAATAATAATTCAGAAAATGATAATGTAAAACAAGTTGATGTGAGACAAGTATGTGTTAATTTTAATGTTATGTTAAAAATAATTTGTGTCATGTATTATTTAATTAAAAATTTTTTTTTAAATTTATTAGAATCAAATTGAAGATGCTAAAGAAATTTTACCAGGCCATGCATATCACTGGAAGGATTGGTTTTTCTGTCGCGGGCGAGATTGTCTTTATGCTTGGAATGATTATGTTGTCTTGGAATTGTCAAATGGTAGTAATGGTTGGTTTAGGTTTATGATCAATGACAAATTGTCTACAATGTATTCTAGTGGAAGCCCTGAAGGACAACCTGATACTAGTAAGTATATAAATTATTTTGTACCTATGTGTTTTTATCTAATTAATTCAATTTTTAATTTGATATAGATAAAACTAGAGTTCCTGACCAGCCATCTTCTGATGGTAAATATTACAGTATAATTAATAAGCAATTACCATTTTATTTAATATTGTAAAACATTTATTATTTTAAATATTATGAATTTTAAGATTGGTGGTTGAATTAATTTTAGTTTTAATGAGATATATATTTATATCATAGGTGGAAATTGCTTTTTTTTTTTAAATCAATGTGATTACTAATTAAAATTGTATTATATTTGTATTTCTTTTATATTATATTTTAGAAAATAAAACGGAATTTATTGAAAAGTATTTAAAAGCCAAAGTATTTGTTAAACTTAACACATTAAGCCAACCAATATTAAGTATACCGGGTATAAATAGAATAGCAGTTGGTAATTGGATTCTTATTTCAAGGAAAGATAATGAGCTGAGTATACAAAATTCTGATGGTCTTCAGGTAAAATTATTTGTATTTATTGTATAAAATACAATGTATTATTTCAAATTATTTATAGCAAATTACAACATTAAATTGTGGAACCATTGGATTTTCATTTCAATCAAATCAGGGTAATCAACACATGTTTACTGCATTAATGCCTCTTAAAAGTGATATTAGTTCAGGATGGGAAACTGTGAAAAAAGCAAATTTAGTTCCTACAAAATCTGAAACAATTGGGCAAAAGGTTAATTTAATAATTAAATTAAATAATATGTAAATTTTTATTAATTTTACACTTTCCAAAATTATTTTTTATAGATCCGAAAACAAGCACAAGATATATATGATAAATTCTTTAAGGCAGCTCAAGCTCAACCTAGAGGTGTTGTTGCTAAATTAAGTAAAATTGTTACTGCCATTCGATTTGCTATGAACAATCAAGTATGTACAATGTACATATTTTAAAATTTTTATTTAACATGTTTTAATATCAATATTTTATTTTAGTCTTCTGTAATCAAATACGATTCTAATAAACAATTTTGGGCATCATCTCTTTGTAACGCAATTTCTGATTTAAAACAATTGTTGATGGAGGATGAAGGTAGTGTTTCAGCCTATGAAATATATAGTAGCGGTTTAGTTGAAGTTTTGTTGCAACTTCTAACACCAAGCTGTCATGAACAAGATGATGATTTAACAGAGTTACAAAAATGTAGAATCGATATTTTTGTTAAATGTTTTAAGGTGGTTTTAAGATAAATAACATTTTTTATTATATTGTTTAAACTAATTAATTTTTATTTTATTGAATAGGAAAAGAAAAATGATAAGAGCACAGAGACTTGTGCTTCTGTTTTAGTACAGAAACTGATATCTGTTTTAGAATCAATAGAAAGATTACCAGTATACTTGTATGAATCACCTGGCGCTTTTCATGGATTACAAGTAAAACTATTTAATTAATGTTTAATCAAATATTTAATTTAATATTCAATTTTTTTTTTTTAGATACTATCAAGACGTATAAGATTTCGCTTAGAAAAAGCTGCTAAAGAGACTACTCTTGTAGATCGTACAGGCAGAGGTTTAAGAATGGAACCTTTAACTACTGTGTATCAACTTGAAAAACATTTATTAAAAATGGTTGCAAAACAATGGTATGATCATGAGCGCACCACTTATAATTTTGTGAAAAAACTTAAAGATATAAATTCACCGATGAAATTCAAACATTATTACGATTTTGATAAAAATGGTGTCTTATATTGGGTTGGAACGAATGGAAAAACTTCGGTAGATTGGGTTAATCCAGGACAGTATGGTTTAATGTTAGTTCAGTCTTCAGATAACCGCAATTTACCATATGGTCAAGTAGAAGATATTTTAAGCAGGGATTCTGTTGCAATTAACTGTCATACTAATGATGATAGTAAGGCTTGGTTTTCCATTGACCTAGGTTTGTGGATTATTCCAACGGATTATACGCTTAGACATGCTAGAGGTTATGGTCGTTCTGCTCTTCGAAATTGGTTATTTCAAGTAAATAAAAATATATTATTTGTTTTAAATTTTAATTCCTTATAATCTGTGATATTTTAAATAGATGTCTAAAGATGGTATTAATTGGATTACTTTATACACACATAATGATGATACAGCATTAAATGAACCCGGAAATACTGCTACTTGGTCTATAGAAATAAATGATGAAGAAGAAATTCAAGGTTGGCGACATGTTAGAATTCAACAAAATGGTAAAAATGCATCAGGTCAAACGCATTATCTTTCATTATCAGGTTTTGAAATTTATGGATCTGTTACTGGTGTGTGTGAAGACTTGGGTATGTTAATTGTATTTTTCAATGATTCTGACGCAGTTGTAAAAATTATAAATTTACAATGTAGGTAAAGCAGCTAAAGAAGCAGAAGCTAGTCTTAAACGTCAACGACGCATGTTTAAAGCTCAAATGTATAAACAAATGGTAACTGGTACTCGAGTTATGCGTGGTATTGATTGGAAATGGAGAGATCAAGACGGAAATCCACCTTGTGTAGGAACAGTTACTGGAGACCTGCATAATGGTATATAATAAATACATTTCATTAATTATAATTATATGAACTTGAAGTCTTAAATTGAAGACTTTGATATTGGGGTCAGGTTGGATAGATGTTGTGTGGGATCACGGAGTTACAAACTCGTACCGAATGGGTGCTGAAGGAAAGTATGATCTACGGCTAGTCAGTGAACCCCAAACTTCATCCGCCTGTATGTTATAAATAAAATGTGTATAACCTCGGAAAATATCAAATTTGTGTTTTAATTTGTAGCATGCAAATCCTATTGTAAAAATGTATAGTAATAATTATTCCTCTAGAATTTAGTTTATAATTTATTTGTACGTTCATATTTCATATAAAATATGATTATAGCTTATTGATTATTGCACTATTTATAACCAATGCTCGAATTGTAAAAAGTAAATAAAAAAATTAAAGTATATCTACACTTTATGCAGATACATCGGTACATGTATATGTCTTGTAGTTACTGAACTCAGTCTTCATAAGATTGAACGTTTATGTTTACGCGTTTTTCGCATTAACTCTGCTTTAACGTTGCTAAGTAACGTTACAAGATTGATGACATCACTTCTGTAACAGTTTTGCGTGACACAAATTTTTACTGACTCCCAGAGCTAAGACATTTCTATGTCAAAAAAGTTTATCACAAAAAATATAGAAGAATAAGGGGGATCATCATATATGATCTCCCTCACTAAACCAAATCGAGCACTGATTAGAAATCAATTTTTACAATATATTATATTTTATTTTATATAATTATATGTATATATATATATATATATATATATATATATATATATATAATGGAACATCAGAGAAAAATAGAATATTGTTTGCATGATAATTATTTTTTAATTACAACCAAATAAAAATAACACTTATTATTAATTGTTTATTTATATTGCTATAGCAAAGTTTAAAAGCAGTCCAAATTCTACTTTCTCTAACATCATGACAAGAATGTCTAATTCAACTCCTAGTTTACCTGAAGCATCCAATGATAGTTTATGCACTAATGTATCTGTGGCCAGTACAGATCAAGCAGCCTCTGCAGATAATTTGGCAGCAAAGGTGTGATGTTATATATTTATACGCATAGTTATATGTTATTTATTTATATAGTTGTTTTATATATGTTACAGCAAGCTGCTCAACAATTGACTGATAGCATAATGTCAGTTATGAGAATGGATCCTTCTTCATTTACCCCAGTAACAACAAATTCATTAGATAATTCACTTAGAATTGTAGTCCATCCAACTCCGTCCGTTGATCTCGCCACAATTGTTGAGTCTACATCAAATGGTTAACAAAAAAAATATATATATATTGAAAACAAAATATTAATGTGTTAATTTAACCTTTAAATTGTTTAATATTTTTAGATGAAACACAGCAAAATATTGAGAATAATAAGAAAAATAGTAATTGTTATGAAGACGAATTTTATTCAACTTTGGGAAGAGTGAAACCGACATACAGACGTAGTTCTGTTACCAGTTTAGTTCATTCGTTGCAATCTATCCAAATTGATACCCCTCCTAACAAAGTAAGAACATTATTATATTCATTGGGGAAATTTGTATGTATTATACTTGATTGTTAATAATAAATGTGTAATTTATATTTAAGGCAAACTCAAAAGATAAACCGATAATTATTATGCATCATAATACATTAGATAGTTCTAACTCTCAGACTCAAGATCTGTCTACCGATACTTTAATAAACAACGCAAATAATTCTGCTTTTAATACAGAAATATGTAATCCGAACAATTTAGGTATACTTTGAATTAAAAAAATAATATTGATGGTATAATATTTCATAATTAATCATTTAAATGTTTAATAGATTTAGAAAAAGAAAATAAGAAAGAAGAGACACGAAATAATTCTTCAAATCATATGAGTGTTAGTGTACCAAATTTAACTTCTAATGTACCACCAAGGTCACAAGGAGATATTCCAATGCAAAAGCCTCTAGCTGAAACTTACGCACCTTATCAAAAACATAGGAATTTTGATCGGAACAATGGTCATAATAATCAAAGTCAAGTCAATCATATGCCACAACGAGTACCAACTTCAGTATCTAGTCTTGTACGTTTGGCCTTGTCTACTAATTTTCCAAGTATGTAATCATGTTTTTATTTCTAAAAATTAATGTTAGTATTCGGACAAAAAAATTTAGTAGAGAATGAGTGAAGCAAAGATGAAAATACTTAAATGACTAAGTGGGATGACAAGAAAAGATAGGATAAGAAATGAATGTGTGAAAAGAAGCATAGAAGTAGTGTTGGTTTTGTTATAAGAAGAGAAGATTCAGAAGCGGTAAGAATAGTTATGAAAATGAATGTTGAAGAAAAAAGGGAAGACCGAAGAAGTAGTGATTGAATCGATTGAGTGTGATATGAGGACTGCTAGTATTGTGCATGGAAAATGTGGGAAATTGCGTCAAGTGGAAGTTTAGGACAAAGGTGGCCCCGAACCCAAATAGTTGGGATAAAGGCGAGGGAGAAAAAAATTTTCAAGGTCGTTGATAGCTTCTTAAATAATAGCAGGGATTTATAGAATTAAAATTAATTTTAAAAAATAAACTGTGAAAAACGCTGTTTCCAAATTTTTCGAATAACTTGTATGTCGACAATGATAATGATAATAATAAACACATTTAACATTGTTTTTAGGTGGTTTACTTCAGACAGCACAAAGTTATCCAAGTTTATCAGCTAATAATACAACTAATAATTCTTGTTCTATAACAACCATTGCAAATAGAACATTTTGTGTTGGCGAAGCTTTAACTATGAGTCTAGCATCAACATCAAGTGATAGTGAACAAGTTAGTTTAGAAGTTAGTGTCTTTTACATCGAGTTGTATTTTTAATTCATTTACTAATAATTTGTCTTTTATAGGATTTTTTGGATAGTGTTCGTGCTCCAGCTTTATTTGCCGAACTTGAAGATGATGAAGAAATTGTTGAAGATGATGATATTCCAGACGATGATGAAAATGAGGATGAACAAGAATATGAAGAAGTAATGGTGTCCAGAAATCTGCTATCTATGGTAAGGAGTAAATTGATTAATTTTTTAAAGTGATATTGTTATTGATTTCTTTTAATATATGATCTAAATATATTAATACAATTAAAATTATATTAATGTATAAAATGCTTTTTATAGTTACTTTAAGTTTTTTCTTTCTATTCACATTAACAATAATAAAGCACAAAACATAGAATTTGAAATTAAAATATGTATAATATAGTTTCTAAAGACTTTAGGTATGTTAAATAAAATAATTTTTAATGTTTAAAAAATATGTGTGTGTATATATATATAGGAGGAAGATGCATATGAAGCACAGAATGCTGCTATTGCTAGTATTGTGGGTGCAGATAGATGTGGTAATCCATATAAAAGACGTTCTTGGGATGATGATTATGTACTTAAAAGAGAATTCACAGCATTAATACCAGCTTTTGATCCACGACCGGGACGTACAAATGTTAATCAAACATCTGATTTAGAAGTAATTGCTCCTCCAGAAGATGAAAATGATGAAAGTCCTGATATTTTTATGAATGATTCAAGTACTGTTAATAATCAAACATCATTACCAAGGCTGAAATTGACAATAAAAGGACCTAATTTGCCAGGGGTAAGTTATTTTTGATATTTCTAGAAAATTATTTTGAATTTTAAACTTTAAATGAGTGTGTGTGTATATATATATATATATTATTTTACAGGTGAAAGATGTAGAAGTTGAACTTACGGATTCAACATGGACCATTTTCCATGCTGTTCAAAAATTGGCACAGTTGGCAGATCTTGGAAGTCGTCAAGAAAAGTCTAGACGGATTTGGGAACCTACATATACGTGTGTAAAATTTGAGGGCAATTTAATAATTTTTTTTTTTAAATTGTTTTAAAAATTTTGAAATTTATTTAAAGAATTGTCTATGAAGAATTAAACAATGATGCTCAGCAACTTTTTAAAGTGATATCTGTTATTGATTTCTTTTAATATATGATCAAATATATTAATTTACAACTTAAAATTTCCATTAATCCATGTATTTAAACCTTACACTGATGACTTCTTTGAAAGTAATTATTATATATATATATATATGTATATACAAAACACACACACATACACTTTGTAACTTATAAAATAATACTGAATTTCAGCACATAAAAAAGATAATGGAGAGTTGATAAACAGCGAAATTTTTAATAGTAAAAAAATGACAAATAAACTTGTTCAACAAATTCAAGATCCTTTGGTATTAAGTTCAAGTGCACTTCCCTCCTGGTGTGAACATTTAATTCTTTCTTATTCATTTTTGTTTCCATTTGAAACAAGACATCTGTATTTCAATTGTACTGCATTTGGACCATCAAGGTAATATATATATATATATATATATATATATATATATATATTCATATTGACATATTTTACTATTTTATATATGAAATTTATATTCATTTTAGATCTATTGTATGGTTGCAATCTCAGAGAGAGAATAATCAAACATCATTCAAGGCTTTTACCACTTAGGACCTGAAGACGAATATAGAGTGATATTTTGAAACATGATCGTGTTGAATTTTACCAACGGTAAAACATACTTGCTTGGGTGTATATATATATATATATGCTCATATTGATAGACAAACCGTTTTGGAAGTTGAGTTTATGGGTGAAGAAGGTACTGGATTAGGTCCTACATTGGAATTTTATTCGTTGATTGCAGCAGAATTTCAACGAAAAGATCTTTGTATGTATATTGTATATATTAATAATTAATACTTTATAATGTATTTTTTCATTTTTAATGGTATTAATATTAGGTATGTGGATGTGTAATGATAATATTCGTGAAGAAACTAGTCAGTGTAGTTGGTTTGAAGAAGGAACCAAGCCACCTGGTTATTATGTTAGACAATCCAGTGGCCTTTATCCAGCACCATTACCTCAAAATTCACCATGTTGTGATAGAGCTGTAAAACATTTTTGGTTCCTTGGCATGTTCCTAGCAAAAGTTCTTCAAGATAATCGTTTAATTGACCTTCCATTATCTTTACCGTTCTTAAAACTATTGACTAAAGCTAAAAATAATGAGTAAGTTATTTAAGGGATAGATCATTTTTGAAATTATATAATTTGCTTTAATTTTTGTGAATAGATTAAATAAGGTGTTGAACGAAGCAGACATGTTTGATATTGATGAAGACCAAGCATTGTTTATAAAAGATTTAAAGAAGTTAATTTTGTCAAAAGAAAAAATATTGTTGGACTCGTCTTTAAATGATGAAGAAAAACACGAACAAATTAAAAACTTACAATTTCAATGTGGTGAAACAGGAAAAGTGCACCTAGAAAATCTTTGCTTGAGCATGATTTATTTACCATCATCTTGCTGTTTTCCATTCACTTACATTAATTTAGTAGATAATGGAATTAGTCAAGATGTTGACATGAATAATGTAGAACAATATGTTAATTTATTGACTGATTTAATATTGAACACGGGTATTAAGAGACAAATGGAAGCATTGAAGGCTGGTTTCTGTCGTGTATTCTCTATAGAAAAATTAAATGCATTTACTCCACTTGAACTTAAACAAATGTTATGCGGACAACAAGAACCAGAATGGACAAGAGAAGATCTATTGAATTACACTGAACCTAAATTAGGATATAATAAAGAAAGGTATATAAAGTACATTAAAACACTTGTTTCATGCAAGTCAAAAAATTGCATAAATGTATTAGTCAATTTCTTACATAATTATTAACCATGCTAAAATTGTTTTTCAGTCCTGGATTCTTGCGCTTGGTGAACGTTCTAGAACAAATGGATTCTGAAGAACGCAAATCATTTTTACAATTTACTACTGGTTGTTCTTCATTACCTCCAGGAGGGCTTGCCAATCTGTATCCAAGATTAACTGTGGTGCGTAAAGTAGATGCTGGTGCAGGAAGCTTTCCGTCAGTAAACACTTGTGTTCATTACTTGAAATTGCCTGAGTATCCAGACGAACAAACATTAAGGGATCGTTTATTAGCGGCAACATTAGAAAAAGGCTTTCATCTCAACTAATCACACTTTATTGATTAGTTTGTTATAATTATCCTCAACTTAAACATTATATACCTTTCTCATATGATAGTATCTTCAAATTATACCTAATGTCTTGCATCATTTCACATATAATTTAAAAATTCTGCAGTTATAATTATAGTGTTTAATGTCTTAAAAGTTTCCTACTGTGTTTTACCGGTGTGATATAAATCTTGTTTATTTCCATATGATTTATCTATCTATAACTTATTGGTATTTTGATGTTAAATTTTCATATTTTTTTTTTAATCTAAAAATTTTGTCATAATTTTAGATTTAAGATTTTAAAAGATGAAATTATAAATTTACGATAAATTATGTCTTGTTAGCGTAATTAATAAACATTTATCAAAATAAAAATCATTATACCTACTTGATATAACATAATATGTATATTATTTATAAAACTTTGCACCCATAGTTTTTCTTATTTATTTATATCCATGTCCTAAGTTATTTTGATAATCCTAAAATTATGGTATAAATATATCATAGATATGTAATTGAACAAAATATTTGAGAAGTAAAAAAAAGTTTACAAATTTGAATTTTACTTTGGCCATAGCAAAATGATTTATTATTAGTATTCTAAGACCATGGTTATGAAATATATACACACAGATCAGACATTGGCATAGCCAGCTAGTAGATCTGGGCCCTATTCCGTTTTCTCCAAAAATAAATTTTCTAAAAATAATGTACAACAGAAGTTCATACAATCATACCTACCCTAAATATTGTTTATTATAATTATTGTATACCTACTCTAAATTTTGTAGTGACTAAGATAGGCTGTTTGGTCGCAAAAATGTTCAAATAGAATGACGCAGTAGTATAAGGTGATTTTTTTTCATCTGAAAAAATTAAAATGGAACAAAAAAAAGAGTTCTAAACATTATATGCTCTAAATTGAACCAACGTTCTAGTGTAAAAGATAATAATTTTAGAAGCATTTGATTAAATTTCGACATCATTTTGGCGAAATAATTCATCATACTGAATTGGATTTCCATCTTAATCAAATTTATTTTTAAACCGTTTCGCGAAAAAAAAAATTTTAATTGGGTTTCAATTATTTTAATGAAAATAATTTTGACGTATTTCAGTAGTTTCGGTATCTAAGTAGTGTCTCAGGAAAGAGTAGTTTTTAAACAATGAAACAAGTGAAAACAAATCGGCGATGACTATAGCCACAGATTGAAAACGATTATTTAAGGTCGATTCACATATTATATCAGTCACGAGACTGACGGTCCCTGATCAGAGATAGTCAAGTCACAGACAATTTTGACTTATCAGTTATTCTGTTTCATACATATCAGTAACAACTGTTTGTGTAATACGAATTAATTCGATTTTTTATCATTCGGATAAGATAAAAGTACATTTATTATTCACGAGTGTGAAGTTAGCAAGAGGTACCCAGCAAGTGATAAGAAACGTATATTTAATTGCCTATATAAAGAGCCTACTAATAAGCACTTCGAACCATAATATACAAAAAAATTAAAAAAAATAGATAGCGCCACAAATATTTTTCATAAATATACAGTAAAAACAACATAATTTAAATATTAAACAAATCCGAATTTACTATTTTCGATGTGTTCCGGAGGATGGATCCAGGCCAAGACATACATATTAAGAAAGCCCGTGAAATTTACTATGAGATAGGTTAATTAGAAACGTTACTCCCCAGTAAACGAATGTGTGAGCTCGTATTGAATTTCGACCACCCGTTATCGCCGGTACCGGCAAAACGATATTACTTGCTGTAACACACGCATATATTATAAATTTTTAAATGCCCCGCGCTTTTTTTTCACCGTGTTATCAAATAGCCAATTTCATAGATAAGGTATATCTTGAAACGTGAATGATAGTGTTCTGTGTGGCCACCTCGAGGTTGTGTTTACCGATTATAATTTTTGAAATATATTTCGAATTTTTTTTGTTGCTCTGTATTAAATTCGAATTTAAAGAGTATGGAAATCTGTCGTTCGCAAGAATAATATTCAGTTGAACCTTATAGTGACGAATAAGTGAGATGAAGAACAAACCATTGCGTCACAAAGAGTATAATACATTTAGGGTAAGTAGATGTCGACAGATTGTTTATGATTTATATTTATTATTACGAAACTTTTAGTTTCAACCGTTCAGTGAAAAGATATCGGAAATCGACGTCAATGTAGTCCATCGTGTGGGACACAGCAATGAAAACGAAGACGACATTGAAAAAACAATTTGCACTGGCTATTGAACGATGGAATGATATAAACAGGTCTGAAAGTTACAATGACTTATGCAGTAACTTAAAACCGTCACTGTTAGAAAGTTTGTCTTAGTTTTTGGTAAGAAAACAAAAAATAGCACGGGTTCTATTTGCGTATTTGGACAATTAGGATCCACTTTCGATTCAAGCAGCATTTGAGTAAGATATTTAAGTTTAGTAATTTTCAGGCAATATATTTACCTTGTTATTATTATTTTTTAAATTTATATTTATTATTTTTGTCTTTATTAGGTTTATTGTAGCATTTGCTCAAGACTTGCAACAAGAATTATATGAATATTTTCATGAATTTTTGAGACTACGCATAAAAGATCTCCGTACAAATAGAATAATCATTTATTTGTCTAGCCTATTTGTTCAAGTTTTTATGGCATTTAATAGTACGTGATATGAAACCTGTGTTTAAATGTATAGTTTTGCTCGGAGATGATCAGCCACCTTATGTTAATGATTTTGCTGTGGAATGTTTTTCATTTGTAGCCAGAAAAGTGACAAAAAGCACTTTTTGAAAATGGTCCTCAAAAATTTAAAACATAAACGAGATGTAATCGATAATATTTTATTATCTTTTATATATTCATATGTATTTTATTAATTTTCAATAATTTATTTCAGTGTATTTACGGTTGTTCTAAATTTCTTTTTGAAGTAATCAAAGGCATGGGTGGTGCTTTACATACTTGTGCAGATTACTTTCTACTAGTGTACATAAATTCTCTAGCCGATAAGCATAGGCTTAGCATTTCAGAAGGCCACCAGGTATTAATGTAGTCAAATAATATGGTTCAAATTAAAATAACATATCTACCGTATAAACTCTAACACTTAAAATAATATATATTATAAAAATAACAACATAGGTATATAACAAAATAAGCATCTATATATTATAGAAAAATAATATAGGTATATAAAGAAAATATGCCTACAGTATTTAATAAATGTTTATAATAACAACTAGTTTCAAGTTGAAACTTTCAACCGTAACTTATCACCAGGTTACAATGAATAATAAAAAAAATCAAAAATAGGAATACAAAATAAATTTGAAATTAATAAACAAAATATATATAGAATATATTATAAATAATAAGAAACAATCATAAATCGATGACCATAGTAACATAGATTATACTAAAACATCTGGTAAAAAATCATGCATCGTCTAATATTGTATTGATAAATATCATTTTTAAAATCTGCTTGTATATTTATAATATTATTAAAACCATTATGTTTAACTTCATTATAAATTAGTAATGAAGTTAAATTAATTTTTCTAATACCAAATTTATATATTTTTTTATTTATTTAAAATAATATTTAAATTATATTGTTACTAATAAGTAATAATAATAATATTGTTATTTTATTATTATTATTATATTTAAATAAATTCTTATAAGAATATTACATTATTGGGTTGTACTCTGGCTTTTAGGTCTGAGAAAAAAATATCAAAAAACGTTAGGTTTTTTATTTATATAATAATCTTAAAAAGTCATAACTTCGATTTTTTAAATTTTTCCACCACTTTTTAACTCTTCTTATGACTATTGGGTTTAGGAAGAAATCTCAGAGTATCGAAAAATTCTATATACCTAGGTATTTTATTTGTAGGTATACCATTGGCAAATAATATCACAGGACAAATATAATTTTTAAGTATGTAATTAACAAACTTTTTAAAAATTAAGAAGAAATATTAAGTAAGAATAAAATGTAGGTATAGGTATTATTTCAAACCATAAATTGAGATAAAAATATTTTTTCGATTGTTATACAATGCAAATAAAATATGTACCTACCTATATAGAATTTAAAATTTTTCGATATTCTAATCGGTTAAAAAAAACCTATGTAACGTTATTCGATATTTTGGCATTATTTTCATGGACAAGTTCAACCCACTATTGATTAAATTTTTCAATTTTTTATTTTTTTTTTAAATTATATAGGTATATACATATGTGTGTGTGTGTGTGTATTTATATGACACATAAATTAGGTAGGTAATTAATAATAAAATTATTACATTTTAGGATTTTACTAACCTTAATGTCTTTTTAAATTTGACGGAGAACTTTTGAAGTACTTAATGACTGTAATGGGCAACTATGACATTTTACGATTATATTATCTCCTTCCTCCTTGAGAAAAGAAAAATATTTTTCAACTTCTGGCTACGGAATATGTGATGTCGAACTCGTACCTTCGTCCGACATAATTGTTTTGGAATAAGTAGGTACCTAATAAAATTGTGTACGCACTAAGCAACACTTGGCAGACAATAGATCAGGGGTGGCCACTAAACTTAACTTTGGGAGCCGCAAATTTATAAAGCTAATTTGAGGCGAGCCACATTATAAAACGATGTTTATGAAATGAAGACAATGAAAAATGAACTCAAATGAAGGAACGTTTATTTTTTACATAACATAAAACATTATTATTATTGACATAGTTATTAACATTATTATTGATTTACTTATGAGAAGTGCTTTTACGAGTGTTCATTTTTTCTGTAAGCTTTTTGAAATCTGTAACGCGATAACGGAAATCATGTTGTTATCGTCGTCATCTGACGCGGTCGTAACACACCGTGACTATTTTTGGCTACACATACTAAAAGCACCGCCGCCGTGCCTAATAACCTACCTATACCTAATAACGACTGTAATGATAACGAAATCGACGGCAATAAAAATGCTATCCAACGATTCTAACAAATTTTATATTTATTAAGTTTAGTCTAAATTTAGTTCAAGAGCCGCACGAAACTGATTTAAGAGCCGCATGCGGCTCGCGAGCCTCGTTGTGGCCACCTCTGCAATAGATTGTTGAAAAAAAGATCGCGTTAGCCGTAGCCTGTAGATACGCATTAAAAATATAAAATACCTACACAATACCCGAATCGTCAAACGGTTTTCCAGCCACTAACGATGGTCCCGCCGATAAGGACGTCGTGACAGAATTGGCATTTTGTAAACATTATCAATAATATCGTTTGTAGGTTCATTTTTATAGCTCTTTATATTAAACTAAATTTCTAAATAAGTTTTAAATTTTTTTCATTAAATTCTAAAAATGATATAATTACTTTTGTTTTTTTTAAATAAATGAACGAAGAAAATCGTTCATGTTCCTATAAAAATTGAACGAAATTCCAATACCGTACTAAACATGAAAATGGAACTACGTTCCCGATAAGTTCCTAAAAATGGAACGAATTCCTTTGAACGCGTTCCTTCCAAGCACTGAAAATGTGAAAACGGTTTCCACGAATCTACGAAGTACCGCCGTACAGATGAATACAGGTAGCCGTGTAGGAACAAAAAAATCATCATAGGTCGAAATAATAATTTAATGCTTGCCTGGTTATCTAATTATTGCCTTTTAATAAATACCGCGACAGAGGACCCTTAAATATATTTCGACACAATTCCATAATATTACCATAGTATATTACGTTTACGAAATTATTATTTCAAAGTGATTTTTAAAATATCAGCTGTAATGCGCGCGTATATTTTATGAGTTCAACAACAAGCTAAAATATAAATGAGTTCTTTTTATACGTTTAGACCTTTAAATAATATAAAACATCATTTAAACTAGAAAATGTAATAAATACTGTATACCTTTTCATGATGTGTGGCACGAGGCCCTAAAACGGGCGTAAGATAAATGCCCTAAGTCGACCTATTCTACAAATAGGACCATCCTTGTTTTTTCCGTTGGTTTTTAGTAAGTGTTTTCCGAGAAAATACAAGTGCTTATTGTTTCCAATTATTAATTATTATCCTTTTTTTTTTTCGAACATTTTTTCGATTGTTTTTTGCATTTCCCTTTTTTACAATCATTTCTATTAGACGATGATTCATCTTCCTCTTTTTTTTTAAAAATTTCTATTTGTTTTTTTCTTTGTAAAAGTTCTTCTTGGCCGCGCATTACACTTCTATATACACTCAGTGCATGAGCCGTTTTCAATATATTAGGATCATCTATCCAATCATCCGGAACTATCCGATTACAGTGCCTAATTGCCTTTTCAATTTCATTTAACATAGTCCCGATCTCTTCTACATATTTCACACGAGGAATTTCCAATACTTCATCGGAGTCATCCATAGCATTTGAATTCTGTTTATCAGCCGAAATCTAAAATTTAGACGACACGTTATATATATATATATATATAAAGACATACAGTATAATTCGTAAAAAGTAAAATGTTTAAATAATACTGCGGTACATTTAGCTCTTTAATTATATTGCAGACGTCATACAAAGAAAAATACATATCGTCAAACAGTGATAAATAGTGTTTTTTCGTCACTTCGCATTCAGAAATCTCCTTATTTTGATCATCGATTATTGATTTTAAACAGTCTATTTTTTTGTTCATCTCTATTTCTTTAAATGTCATACAATTTAGATTATCATTAAGTTGTTGTACAGAAGTGTTTCTTTCAATCAATAATTTCCATAGAGTTGACTTTATACATATTGATTCTTTTAGATTAATTACATCCTGTTTAGTGTGTTCGATAAATTTTAAAAATTCATCAATTTCATTATGCCCAGATTTCTTCAACACGTAATTAACTGCTAATTCTTCTTTTGTTGGTAAAGTGTCAGTAACTACCATGTAATCGGTAACATTTTCAGGGAGTTTACAATTTAGTAACGAAGAACCCGCTTCAATACTTCTCCCGACATTCATTAATTTACTAGTTATTCGCCGGCCATCCTCCGACGACGGGTCATTAGTATATAAATTATTATTATTATTCTTGTGTTTTAGGAGGTCCGGATCTAAGGTTTCTTTGTCTTTTCTGTGTGAATTTTGTATATATACATGCAACTTTTTCCTAAAAATCAGAAATTAAGTAACCGATAATTGTCGTTTCCATCAACACAGAGTTTTTCATCTAATAAATCTTTGTATTAATTTGACTATTATGTGTATTTCAATTTTTCGTAAATAACTTACAATGTTTACCTAACCTACAAGTATACGTATTATAATAATGTTCGATTATATTTTCATATTTCTCATTAAAACAAATTCAAATTATATGTATTGGAAAATCATTTACCGATAAAAAACATATATTAATATATGGTGACCTAGCGTATGTACACAATATTTTACTTTTCACGTTCCAGAGATTTCTGTCGTTTTTTTAATTCCACTTCTTCCTTTACGCGTTCTATTTTACTTTTGGTTATCTTATCGTAAACGCATTTAATATAATTCATATCTTCTTCGGATTGGAGGGACGCGCCGATTCTAGTAACCTTTTGTATGGCTAAATCCGTTAATTTATCCTCATTTCGTAATTTCGCTATAAGTTTATCGTACACTTCAGATTCACGTTTAGTGGCTTTAACTACGAGTCTCCTTTTCTTGTTTTCATTACGGATAGAAGCAATTTTCTTATCCATAACATTAATATCTGTTAACATTTGTTTCATGTTGTCATCGTCGATGATTTCGTCCATTTTTTTCGACTCGCTTTTTAATCGCTGAAGTACTTTTTGTTTCTTTTTTATTTCTATTATTAATTGCTTCGTCTCGTCATCGCTATCTGTTCGCAACATTCAATGCCAAGTTTTAATTCATTCGGTAAAATAAGTACATTTAAATATAAGGAAAGTCGTAATTTTTCTTTGGATTAATTTCGTCTTACATTTTTCTTCGTGCAAAATAATCTTAGCAATTTTTGGAGGCGTGCTTATAGTCTCATTTTTATCATTATTTTCTGCCATTTTTAAATTATTTGCAATTTTTAACCGGTTCGTGATGTATTTTTTAGGTAAACTTGTCGGTTTGAATAAATTGACTTTTATTTAAAAATTAATAAATAATAAAAGAAAAATACTCATTTGTATGTGAATTGTGATTACACGTTAAAAATTTAACATAACCATGACATTATTTTAATATCAGGCAGATGTGATAATTTATATAATACACATTTAGTCAATGACACGAGATTATGTATTATAAAAGCATCAATAATATTTATTTAAATTTTCAGCTCTTAGATTAAAATCATAGATTATAAATGAAAAAAAAATCGTAGAAAAACGTGAAAATAAAACTATTTTTTACAGCACACGCCCGCACTTTGTTATTGTTACAACTATATAGGGCCGGTGCTAGCAATTTTCCGCACGCAGGCAAGATTCAATTTTGCCGTTCCAATGACTTTATCAATAATTTTATGTTCCAAACAAATAGGACTGTTTTTGTTATACATACGAATCAAGTAAAGATGATAAAGTAATTTAAAACACCTATATAAGTATATATATATGTGAGTTTATTTTGAAAAAATATTTACAACTTGAACTAAGAATACTTTCTTTTTTTTTTCAATTGCCTATTTATTAACACATTTTAAAAAAACATTGGTATTTTATAGTATAACGTATATTGCATACAATATAAAAGCATCGTTTTTGGTAATATAAAATATAAATTATAATATCAGATTCCAAATAGATAAATACAATAAAATAAATAAATCGATTTTATTCTTAACTTTAAAAGTTTACTTTTCTTGCTTTTTAAAAGATGCGAAATCCTTGATCAGATCGTCTATGTCCGAGTCCGTCAGCGATTTGACGTTCAATTGAAATTGTTATTTTTTATTTATTTATTTATTTTTTTTGTTCGTTTAAATTACTTAAATTGTACCCACGTCTAAAATCATTTGATATTTCCATATTTATAATATAATAATTTTTTCGTATTCGATTCGAAATATGCCGCCGTAGGTCTGAGCCTACTTCGCCTACGCCTTAAACCGTCCCTGCAACTATCATCGCTCCGTGCAGTAAACAATGTGCACAAAACGCACGAAGAGTCTACGGGAGTTTCAACGGTTTTATACTTTAATGAACATATCGTTGTGTTTTAGTAATTTGGTGATTACGAGTATCGCGACGAATTTATACATAACGTAATATGGCCACGTATATAAGTAAATATTTTATATTATTTTTATTATCCAACGACGGTCAGTCAGTACGTTGCAGTATATACGATCCGTATCACACAATATTAAATAATTTCCAAAAATTTCCTTTCAATTTTGAGCTATTTATAAGTATGAAGTCTATAATTCATTAAAGAGGTGATTTTTTTTTTTTTTGTTTCAGGGCTTAAAAATGTAATAATAATAGGGATAATATAGCGGTTTTGGATCAGTTGCGAGGTGCGAGGTTCTATACTTTTAACATGGCCGCACATTGAGGTGTAAGGTGCAGCACCTCATGGCACTTAAAATAGCCTGAGATGCGAGGTGCTCTATATACTTTTAACATGGCACCTCAAATAGCCTGAGGTGCGAGGTGCAATACTTTTAACACTGCCGCCCATTGAGGTGCCAATGCCGGTTGATTATTGCTATACTATAACACAGCCGCCCGATCTTCCCAATATATCTTATCACTATTTTATACTATAACACGGTCGCCCGATCCTCCCAATATATTTTATCATTTCCTACACTATAACACGGCCGCCCAATTTTTATAATCTTATTCATTATAGTGTCTATCTATGTTGACCCTAACATTAGCCCTATCGGTATACTTAACCTAAACGTACACCCCCTTTTCGCCCATATTACTATTGCATATTAAAATATATTATTTTAAAACGAATAGGCCATATATATATTTATATATATGGGTGACTTAGTAATCATTAAAGATCCGACTTCGCCACCCTTAAAATGGCGTATGGCTCGCGTTTCAGAGGTACCTGGTGCCGACGAGGTTGTACGTGTAGTTTGCCCCCATACAGCCACAGGGACAGTAACTCGTCCAGTAGTTAAAATCGTCCGACTACCCCACTAATCCGTAAAGATTTCCGCCTATTTTATTATTAAAGTTTTTTTTTGATTATAAATTTGTTTCAGATAACCAAGAAGCTAAATACGAAAATTTATGTTGCATATTTTTGCATATTTCGAAGTATAAGTGTTATTTTGCTTTTTTTTCTATTTTGCCGACATTATTTTTACATATTTATTATTTTTTTTTTTCAGTTCCGTATCCTTTAAAACATTTTTTTCTTAATAATAACAAGTAATCATAGTCGTATTAATTATTTATATTAGTAATTAATTCATGTTAATTAAATTTTTTTCTTATAATATTTATATAATATTATAAGAAAAAAATTATATATATAAGTCATATAATATTATGAAAAGAAACTACCTATACCTATACCTATACGAGTTTAGGCGACGCTCGACGTAGCGAGAGTGTACGCCCGAAACTTGGTAATCCTATCGATAAGGAAACCATTATAAAATTATAAATGTAGTGTATGCACTATAGTATTTTGTTTTTATAGTTTCTAGGTATTCCGATATCATTATTTTCAGATTTTAACGGATTATTGCTCAGTAACATTTAACAATCGTTTTCGATTTTTCGTATTTTATGCATGCTAGTTCGTTTCGTGAATTCACAATCCATCTTGTTACAGATCATAAATATAAAATAATTTATATCTACGCTACTGACACACACATTATAACGGATATTATTTTGTATTGTGTATTTATTACACGCATCAGAGAAAACATATTATCCAGGAACATAATTCAGTGATAATATCTTAAATCCTGATGATAACTGATAACATTGACATCTCATATGCATGTTATTATCGATAACAGGTTTTTGAACATTATGAAATATTTACGAGTGGAAGTTAGCAAGAGGTACCCAGCAAGTGATAAGAAACGTATATTTAATTGCCTATAGAATGCGCCTACTAATAAGCACTTCGAACCATAATATACAAAACAATTTTAAAAATAGATAGCGCCACAAATATTTTTCATAAATTTACCGCAAAAACAGTCATAATTTAAAAATTAAACACACCCGAATTTACTATTTTCGATGTGTTCCGGAGGGTGGTCCTATGCCAAAAGGCATACATTTAACGAAAGCCCGTGAAATTTACTATAAGATAGGCTAATTGAAAACGTTACTTCCCAGTAAAGAACGCTTTATAATTAAAAAAAAAAAATGGAATAGAGAATAATATATGTTATATGGGTTGTGAAAATTAAATTATAGCAAATTAAATGGATTATTATTATTATTATTTGATATTTAATAAAATTTAAGTACATTTTTATCAAATATGAATATCCGAAAACACACAACTTTAATAATTCGATAAACATTTCAATTTAATTAACACAAATTAGTTAGAATTATGATATCTAATTAACATTAATATTAACGAATAGTGAATATTATTTCAGCTACTAATGAAAATAACCATAACGCAGTTGGCAGTAAAATCTGTTAAATATTTTAATAAAATTATTCCTCGTCATAGTTGTTCTCAAGTGTTAATTTTCGTTTTATATATGCAGTGCCATCTACTGTACTTCTATAAAATTACCCAATATTCTTATCAATGTTAATTTAAGCGTCAGGAGTAGGACGTAGGCAACTTAATATACGTTTTACTTGCTGGACCTCTTGCTAACTTCACACACGTTATTACTCGTAGAATAATAACACGAAATTGTAAAAGAATTTTCAGGATTACTTAAATAACTCGGCTGTAACGTGATGATAGTTTATGTTCGTTCTAAGACCAGTGCTTAAACATAACAAATGTATACAAAATGGATTGTAAAGGTGCCGAAATTAGTCCATCATTGTGTCCAAGGAATTTGGGAATAGCGTAAGTCCGTGCTGATGGTAGTTTACATTTAGCATATTATAATAATAATTTATTAGCTTCAAGACACGAAGGTAAAAATCAGTAATTTATTACATCTTTAAGCACTATAAAGATATGATATCACAGATAAATGTTAAGTAAATTGAATTTAATTTACACTTATTTTGTTTCAATAATTTGCTGTACGAAATCATCATCATCAATAATTGATTTACTTGACGAGAAATTATTTTTAATAAGTATAGACATGGCCATTATATTTTTAATTTAGTGTGGAGTCCTTACGCCATTTAATTATTTTGTTCATCTTACTCTATATCATATAAGTAAATAATTCCTCGCCTAGTAAATCGATTATTATTGAAATAAAATAAGTGCACTTAAATTCAATTTACTTGGCATTTATTTATGATATCACATCTTATAGTGCTTAATGATTTAATAAATGACTGATTTTTTTTTTTTTTTACTTAGCAATTTTTTACACATAGTTCAACGAAGTGTTTTTGTTGTGATATTTTGTAGGAATAAAATCTAAATCTACCTGTTCATTCATATTAACTGTTTATTATCAGCAGTTTATTCTGTTAAAATTTTCTTTTACAATAACAAACAATTATTTGTAAACTATATATAGAAAATTATAGAGTAACTAAAGTTAACAAAGAGTTAATTTATAATAATTATTGTCTGTTCGTAGTGTAGGTAATTGAATATTTTTACTTTTATAGTAATTATCTACATAGTTTTTTCTAAGATTAACTATTATGAACAAATCAAATTCGACGTTGGGCATAAAATGTCTTCCTGCCATAAATTGTGTACAAAAAATTGGAATATACGAATCAAAAAATGTAAGTTTAAGAAGTTTTCGTAAACTAATAAATTACATTGTTATTAATATAAATATTAAATTTGTTTTAGTTAATTCAACTTGTTTTCTAATGATCTGAACATTTATTTTATTTTTATTTTCAGAGATATTTTGTTGTCGGGTCCAATAATGCTTGTACAAAATATCGTATTCTTAAAATTGATCGGACAGAAGGCCATGACTTAACAATCGTAGACGATCATGTTGAATACTCTGAACAGGACATGATAAATTCTCTAAATCTTGGAGGATTACAAAGAAATTCCAATTTAACTAAAATAGCGTCAGCGTTTGGCATTGTTGGTAAATATTCAAACATTTTTTTATATTGTATTTCAAATCTGTAAAACGTATTATCTGTATGTTTGACCACTGTTTTAATTTATGTTAAGGATTCGTAAGACTACTTGAAGGATATTATATGATTTTAATAACAAAACGTCGTCGTGTTGCTGTAATAGGGCATGAAATCATATATAAGATAGAAGATACATTGATGATATACTTGCCTAATGATGCATATCGAATCCCGAACGTTAATGAACCACGTTATTTAAAAATTTTTCAAAGTGTAGATTTATCGAGTAATTTTTACTTTAGGTAAAGTTTGGCAAATTTGTTCATTATTGTGTATACTATTCATTCAAATTATATTTTTGTTTGTCATTTATAGTTACAGTTATGATGTCACACATACACTACAGGTTAATATGTCTGTTGCACAAAATATTCCAAATAGTTAGTAAATAATATTTTATTAATATGACAGTTTATTTTTTAAGTGCATTTATGTAAACCTCACACCTAACTTAACAGCACTGTTATTAAATTATAATGACTAATACTACTACAGTAATCTATATATTAATATGAGAGTGAATTAAATTATATAATTTTTGTTTATTATTATTTTCAGACATAACTGATAAAGGGAGTTTATTCGTTATTCGAAGTTATCCAAATACAACATTTGTTTGGAATGATTATTTATTAAAAGACGTACGTAACAACTTACACCCGGATTGGATTTTAAATATAATGCATGGTTTTATTAGTCAATCAAATGTTTCTATTTTCGGACGTCCAGTTTATATTACATTGATTGCTCGAAGATCAAATAAATATGCTGGTACAAGATTTTTAAAAAGAGGAGCAAATATAAATGTAAATACTAAATGATTACATTCAATAGTTATGGTATAACAATAATATTAAGGGCGTTATTTTATATTTATATATTAATAATACAATTGAGCCTAGTTAAGGTTTATTAAAGTGTTTTAAAACATAAAATAAAATTTAAAAAAAAATATATATACAGTAAATAATTGAATAGATTTTTTTAAAATAATTCTTACAAGAATCATCACAAGAATTATAACACCATATTAATGTATACCCTTATTTTTTCTAGGGAGAAGTTGGAAATGAAGTTGAAACAGAACAAATTGTTCAAGACCTTGGAGTGAGTTGTCAAAATTATATGTATATAAGTTCATTTCTTCAAATGAGAGGTTCAGTTCCTGGTTTGTGGAGCCAAGATATGAGTAAAATGGTACCAAAACCTACTATATCATTTGAATTATCTGATCCATTTCATGAAATATCTGGTTAGTTAGTTGTTTGAATTGTTTAAATGTTATCCCTTTCTTTATATAGTAATATTTTATTATGAACGTAACTTTCCATAATTTATTTCGAACTTAACTTTATAGTGTTAAAGCATTTTGTTTTATTAACTTGTGTTTGTGTTTGCGTGATTATGTGCTTTATACCATGATATTACTCTATATAACTTACTGTTATTTATTTACATGTTTTACATATATTGGCAACATTAAACATCATACAATATTTACTTTTATAATAATTTTCAAATTAATTGTGATAATTTTTTTTAAGGTGCTCATTTCAATAATATTTATAAAAGATATGGTTCACCAACAGTTATAATAAATCTAGTGAAAAAACGGGAAAAAAAAGTACACGAGTCACAATTAAGTGATCATTTGGTATCTGCTGTGAAATATTTAAATACATTTTTACCACCTTGTCATCACATACAGTATATACACGTCGACATGGCAAGAATGAATAAAAGGTGAATTTTTCTAATTTTTTTTTCATATTAATTTCTATTTGAAATAATTTATATATCTTATAGTAAGAATGTAAATGTTATGAGACGTCTCGATGAAATTGCACGTATGGCAATTCATAAAACTGGTATGTATATCGATTGTCCACGAATCGCAGAAAAACCTACTTTTGGGCAAGACAAAAACGGTATCATACTTCAAAATGGAATAATCAGAGTTAATTGTGTAGATTGCTTAGATCGTACCAACACTGCTCAATTCGCTATAGGGAAATGTGTGTTAGCTTACCAAGTATGAATTTCTTTATAGTTACATTTTTATTTTTAAAGTTTATAGTTTTTTTTTTTAAAAATAACATATTTATAACATTAAAGTACGAGTAGAATATTTGTATATAGTGTAGATGAATTGATCAGTAAAAAAGATGTTTTAACATTATTTGTAGATTTATTTTACCGGTACAGAATCTGAATAATATCTGTATAGGTATATAAATACATTATATATATATATATATATATATATATATATATATATTTATATAATATGAATATTTTTCTATTTTTTCAGCTGTATTATTTAGGCCTATTAGACACTCCATCATTAGAATATGATACCGACTGTGTTAGATTATTGGAAGTATCTTATGAAGACCATGGTGATACTTTAGCTTTACAATATGGAGGATCTCAATTAATTCATCGCATAAAAACTTATCGTAAAACTGCTCCTTGGACATCGCAAGGCAATGACATCATGCAAACGCTAAGTCGTTATTATAGTAACACATTTTCTGGTTAGCAGAATAGTTAAATATTTCACGCATAAAAAAAAATTGTACAACTATGTATATGAATTGGTTGTGTGTAGATACTGAAAAACAAAATGCCATAAATCTCTTCTTGGGGTTATTTGTTCCAAATGAAAGTGAGCCTGACATTTGGGAGCAGAATTTCGATTATTATTTACATCACCCAGAAACAACCTCTTTCATCAGTAGTAAACGGTTATTATTTATTGTAATATAAAGTTAAACATTATATTTATTTTTATTTTTTTTTAGATGTAAATTAAATTAGTTTCATTAATGTATAGTACTATTATAAATGTTAATTGAATTTATTTCAGACTTCCATTGACAAAGTGGTGGGATGATTGTGTAATGGACTGTTTGCCATTATCGTGTATGGAGAGTAAAAAAAAATATTTGGAAATAAAGCCAGCCACTAAATCAAATATAGAAGATTATGACACTTTCGCTCATTTCTACAGAACAGATGTGTTTAGTGTCATGTCAGAAAGTTATGCTTTTGAAATCAGCCATTCTGTTAGGTATTTATTTTATGATTTTTCAATGGTTATATTTTATGAATAACAACAATAATAATAATAATTATTATTTTCTTTAGAGATTTTATGCCAAATTGTGTAACAGATTTCAGTCCTTTTTCTATGCGTATTAGACCAGGTAAAAAACGTGAACAGATATGTGACAAAACTAGAAATCCTTCAATGACGGGTCATAGCTCTACTAATTCAATTAATTCAAGTAGCAGGTAGGTACACACACACACACATATATATATAATTTTTTGTAGTTTTACAGCGTTAGATATTACCTTAAATTTGTATTTATGGTCATTTCTTAAATTAATTTTATTGCTTATTATTAATATATTATTATTGTGTTTGAAGCACACATTTTAATGCATTAAGTAGTAGAAAAATTAAATAACTTTGTTTTCATCTCTCTCGAGTTTAAAGTTTTGGTAGTTGTACTGTAAATAATAAATAATAATTAATCTATAAATGAAAAATAGTTGTGATATGAATAAAAAAAAATTTTTAATTAACCGTTTGTATTAAGTTATGGTAGTGGTGAAAGTGACGATGACATTTCATTTTCAAAACGTATCGAATCAATGAGTGTTGCTTCAAAAGATAATTCTATTATATTTGACCAACTACAGACTGAACAGAATAATTATGGAATTAATCTGGCCAAAGCAAAACCATCGGAAATCGCTATTTACAAAAAGTAATTTTACTATCGTATTATTATATTAAATAGAAAAATATGTTGAACATGAGTTTATACGAAAAAGTTTTATATAATAAAAAAATATGAGCTTTTTAAATACTAATATTTTAATTATATAATTAACATAATTTTTCAGATATTTATTAATGGCAATTAATCCGTCCAGTATTTTGGTAGTAACACCAAAAATTCAATCTAAATACAATAGTTCATATAATATTCCTGTACCAGAAGTTAGTTCGTCGAATATTGCTTTGTACGAATCTTATATACAAAAAGGTTTAATAGGCAAACCAATATGTAGTGACAAAATTATTTATCAATATAAGAATTATGTTCAGTGTAATTAATGCAACACTAGTTTATTGTTAATGTACCGTTATAAATAATTATTTTCACTGTATAACATATTTTCACTGCATAATTATTTTCAAAATGTGTTTAATTGTTATTTATTATTGTTAAGAAATATTATTTTATAAAATAATATGATTGTTATGAACCTACCAATATGGTTTTTTTTAAATTTTTTAATAAACAATAATTCAAATTATTGTTTAATAAATAATTGATAATTATGGTTGATGATATTATATTCTTAAAATGATGATAAAGTGTGTATTAGTTATCAAACGTCTTTCCTCGCTGGTATTTTAGAATATTTTTTAAACATTTTGGAAGGAAATACACATACATTATATGTATACATAATACGTAAATAAAAAACCACTTTTTATTAAGTAAAAATGTATACACATTATGTACTTTTATAAATACTTATATTGTATCAAAATATTTTAATTTAAAAAAAAAAATGTAAAATATATGAACGAAATTCGTCATTGGTTACATGTCGAAGAATGGAAATAACATGAAATCGGACAATCCCATCGCACTTATAATAATAAGTAATATTGTATTCAACGTTTCATACCAGAAATAGACAGTGGTCCAGAAAATAAAAACTGTGAATGAGCACCATGTAACCAATTCATATACGTTAATATGGGGAAAGGTGGCTATTTGCCAACTGAAAATATTTTTATTTTTATAAAATAGTAAGCATTGATGTAGTGGAAAGTTCTGGCGGGCGTATAAAACCTTCAAACACAAGAAGGGAAAAAAGTATAAATTGGCTAATATTGTATAAAGCTGGTTTTAGACATTTCGATATCCAATGCAAAAATTATTTCAATTTTTATAGTTATACTTAAAAAATTTGCAAAAATCATAATTCTGAGAGTCCAAATTTTAAGCAATTCAGTTTTAGTGTATGTGCAGAGTGATATATCAAAAGTGTCGTGGTTAAATCTTGAGTATACGTTTTCATTAATTTAATTTCGAGAAACGTTTCTCTCCGCTTGCCTGTAAATTTTATGGTGGAAAAAATTTAATATAAAATCCATATGATATAAATCCTCTGTCGTTCACGTGTAATTCGTACCTGCAGTGTCCTTCAACAATGTATGCAATCATGATTTTTGTATAGGTAATAGTGTAATACGTATTTGATAGGTAATGACATGGTAAGGCTCATAAAGTTGAATTTAATATAAACTTGTAAATTATATCACATTTATTTAAATAACACCCTCTTGACTAAATTCTGGCTACGCCGCTGTATATATATATATATATATATATATAGACGCATACGAATTTATCAGGCGATTGAATGGTCTTTTTACGATTAAAAAAAGTATAAAAAAAATAAATATATTTACTCTGGGTGTCTCTTTAGAGGCGTATTTAAGAATACTTCATGAAAGGTATGGAGGATGAGATAACTTTTCGGTCTCAGAGCAGGGGACTTCGCCCCACCCGGAAAATTTTTATTATAAAATTCGTATAAACAAGATGACATATTACATTTTTTATTTTATGTACAGATAAAGTAATATTTTTATTTAGTTTTTTTTTGTAAAAATTTAGTTTCTTAATGTAATAACATAACACCTTCTGGGTTATTTTTCCGTGCGACAATTTTTTTTTCTTTTAGTGTACATAAAAAGACATTAGTTGAATTTTAAGTTATACAAACAAATAAATTATTATGAATATAATACACTGATTGGATTTTTTAAATATTGAATCGTTATGTTCGGGTTTATTGTCGATGATATTTTATTTGATAGTTCGATATGCCTATACAAGGTTTTACATTGATTTCGGTTACTAAGGCACCCTATAAACATAGTTACTTATATAGGTAGGCACTCTCGACTTGCAGTATTGTAAATGTAACCAACATTGTAACTTCCTAATCAATAAATGCAGTTACTTAAAGTTTACATAAAATACATTTTTTTAAAAATATTTTAGCTAATAGTTGATTTTCTTCGTTTTTGAAAAAGTAAGTATATAATATGATTATAGCGTAATCCCTGTAATCACATATTATTATATATACAAAGGGCTAGAGGATATTTTTGGATTATTGAAAAGCCTGATTACCGGAAATAATATGTTAAATGTTTTATTCTTATTTCTTAACTAATACAAATAAAATTATAATTCTTTAAAAAGTGTTTATATATTTGATAAAGTTATAACGAGTATTACAAAATAAAAAAAAATATAAATTATATGAACTTTTATTATTTAGTACCGGTTTCAATTAAAAGTTAAAAGTTTCCATATTTTTTGATTTTGTTTAATAGTTTGTTCTCATTAGCTTTATTAATATGTATATATATATATATATATATATATATATATATATATATATATATATATGTTATTATATTTATTTAATATATTATATATTAATTATATATATACACATTTTTTTTTATTACAGATAATTATTACTAGGTATTATTATTAATATTTCTAGTTTTTTTTTCTTATTTTATTAAATAATTATTATTCGGTACATATTTTTCGTTCTTATGTATTAAAAATATACTTAAAAAAAAGTATATATTAAACGAATATTCAAATTTTTATATGGAAACTTGCAGGGTTTTCTAAATACTTCATAAAAATAAGGGCTATTATATATTGCTGTATAAACAAAGATTATGTTATAGTTTAAAAAAAATTAATAAATATTTTCCTTTTGCCGAATAGGCATTATAGTTATAATAATTATAATAAAATTTTAGGATACAAACATGAGAAAAACTGTGTTGAAAAATAAACAGATAGTTGAAAATTGTGAAGATTATGAAGGTATTTTCGAAAATGGTACTGCCTTGTATCCTGCGTTATTCTGTCTTCATACATGGACTAAATCTGTTCCTATTTGTGTAATTTATTTCTTGTTAATATATTACCGATAAAATTTAATAATCATTTAAAAATATGTCAATATATTCATACCACTACAGCACAGAATTCGTAAGGAGAATCCTTCCATGTCTATTGGACGAAACTATAGACTAGAGCTTGAAAAACGCTTGCGCAAAATTAACACATCACGGAAAAAAATTTTGAATTCGAAAATATTTGATGAACAGAAACCTTCCGTTTTGATAAATAGCAAAAAACTTGAATTAAAAAATGAACCTGACATCAAAACTAAAAAAAATATCAAGTCTTCTGGATTCGTGTCTTTAGGGGTGAACTAACACAATTATAATAACATTTTATAATATTGACTTTATTTTCTAATATATCGATGTTTTTCATATTCAGGATTTGTTGTCTGGAAAATATTACAAAGATAAATTAGAAGCGAGGGAACAGAAAATGATATCGATGAAAATGAAAAAAGAAAAAGCCACAGAAAAACCACAGTTACCTTCGAAGTAATCCTGTTTTATAGTTTTATACATACATTTATTATTAATTTTTTTCTACATATATTTATGTTTCTTATTAGTTATACTTCATTTTTACAAGTTTGTACTGCATTGAGTCCAGACGAACAATTAAACATTTTAATAAATAAATGGAATAAAGAAAAAAGTAATAAGGATATAAGTGAAGAAGACAATGAAAGAATTAAATACTATTTAAATAAAGTAAGACGATATATTATATATTATATTATAATTAGTTTAGTTGAAAAAAAATTAAGTTATTCTGAATATATTAACACAATAATCTAACTAAATGGAAACAATATGGATGAGTTTCTATCATCGATTTGATTTAGTAGGTAGAGCTGGTATATCTAGGTATGTTTTATAGTCAGGGTCTATATAATTTTTTGTTTGATACTACAAGTTGTTCCAGTGAATGAATTCTTTATTTGGAAAACAAAATAATTTCAATGATAACTATTTTAAAAAAAGAAAAAGAGTTAAAATATATTATTTAAATTTTTATTGTGAGTTAATACTTATGAATTAAAAAATATATATAATTCTCGATGAATTTTGAAGTTAAAAATTAAATTTGAAATATTTTTATTTCAGACTTTATGTTGTTTTATTTATTAATTCGAATTGCAATAGAGCTATTTCGACTTTAAAAATTTCAACGTTCAATTAAGTTATAAAGCAAGAATTTGATGCTATAATTAAAAACAAATTATTCTATATTCTCTAACCAAGTTAAAATTAAGTAAAACCTGTGGGTATTATTCGTTTACATATAAAAGATATTATATAAAACCCGTTTAGATGGCAGAAACGCCATATAATGTGTACCAGTCAGGTTGGACCGGACGGATTATTATTTCATTTTTTTCGATTGATATAATGAAAATTAATATAATTAAATAATGAAAGATAAAAAAATAAAATGAAAATAACGCAGTGGTATCGCGCGAATCGTTGTTGTTTGTTAATGGAAAGAACGAAAAATAGGACCTATAAAAAAAATCCCATCTTGATGACACAAGACTCGCTCGATAAATTATATTAATAAGCGACGAAAATATAAATCATGAAATTTGAGATGATAAATGAGTATATTTAGAACGAGCGTACGAATATCAGATTTGAATGTTACGGTATTCGTTGTATTATTATCTATTCGCTACACTAGATTTCTTATTGTATTATATTTTAGGTCATAACTAATGATTTGTACGATCCGTATCCAGAACACGTGTTAGAAAACATAAAGAAATATCGTGTTAAACCGATTCTATTACAAAAGTAAGTTAACACGTTTAATAGATAATAATCTATATTTTTTTTGTTAATTTTTAAAAAGAGATGGTTTTTTTTTAATGTACATTCTTATGATTGTTATTGTGGAGAAAAAAAGACTTGTTTCATTTTAATTTTAAAACCAAAAATTCAAAAATTTATTATAGACGTGTCCCCGGTATCCTTTGAAATCGCAAATTCTACTACGGTTTTACTATTCGAACACATTTCGATTTTAGTGTTATAAATATTTTGCTACGCGCTTCGGTTAGGTTATTAAATACCGATTAACGGAACATACGAGAAGTAAATTTCTTAACTAGATTAGGAGGTACTTACATTATGGTACCTGTCAGGTGCGGATCCAATGGGAGGGGTGTGAATATGGCGCCCCCTTCCCCCCAAAAAAACTTATATCTATAATGTATTATATAGAAATAATATTAAATATTAAATAGAGGTGTACCTACCTACATATAAAACCGCGCAAAGAAACTCAAATTTGTAATTTTGTAAAATTTGATGCAAAGTCGATGGACGACCCGAGTAAATAATAAAATTTAATTTCGTAATTTTCAGTTTTATTATGAAATCAGTAACTAATCTGTAACACAAAACTGTCTTATATAACCCTTAATATAATACTATGTATGGAACACGTTGTTTCTATAGTCGGTGCCAAATTGACAGATTGGCAGGCGATAAATGTAGTCTTATACTTGCATCGTCGCCGCAGCCGCCACGCCAATTTATCTGGCACCGACTGTACGGGACTTACCCTCGTTCTGAGTATAATCTTATAGTATTCGGCGCGAAAATGTCAGTTAGCAGCTTGTGCGTTTTCATTTATCACTTACCACTATTACCAGTTCATTTTATACTCTTCTTCTTCTTCTGGCAATTATACTCTCTAAGAGTTTTTGCCGCCATTACTACACCTCGCCACTTGTATCTATCCTGAACTATCTCTCTCCAGTCCTCAACTCCTAAGGTTTTTAGGTCCTCTTCAACCACGTCGATCCATCTCTTCCTAGGTCTTCCTCTAGGTCTTCTTCCTTGTGGTTTCCACTCCAATGCTACTCTAGCAGTTTCATTCTCACCTTTTCTCATTACATGGCCTAGCCATTGAATCCTTTGGCTCTTAATGAAGCTTGTTACTGGTGTAAGATTCAGCATATCGTACAACTCTTTATTATATCTCCTTCGCCAACTTCCTGTATCTTCATCCATGATAGGCCCACATATTTTCCTGAATACCCTGTTTTCGAAAGTCCTCAATTTCCTCTCTGTTTGTTTGGTTGTCGTCCAAGCTTCACAACCATATGTGATGATCGGTCTTATAATAGCAACATATAACCTTACCTTCGTTCTTCTAGATAACATTTTGGATGTTAGGAATTTTGTCAGTGCGTAAAACGTTTTTTGGCCTTTATTTAATCGGATACTTATTTCCTTTGACCAGTCATTCTTTGTACTTAACGTTGCTCCCAGATACTTAAATTCGCTAACTTTTTCATAATTCAGGCCTTCCATCACAAAGGGATCTTCCCCACTTTCAATAAGTTCCATTATCTTAGTTCATTTTATACGCACATACGTATTTATATTATAATATTGTGAGGAGTATACCTAACCTGTGGATAATGGGTTGTTAGTGCTCTGTTTAATGCGCGCCCACCCCCCTCGCCCATCGTGGGATATTTCTGCATCCGCCCCTGGTACCAGTGTAATGTGTACCAATAACAACATAATAATACGTGTTATGGCACATAATTTTTAACGCTGAATTTAATTTTAAGTCGAATGTTACAATTATGCGGTTATTATAACAGTTATTGAAACATTATAATATATGATTAACAATATTTCATTAAGGCGTTGTTTTGTATTGATGAAATTGGAAAACGAAATACGAAATGATTACGAGGTCGCGTGTCGAAAAATATTATTTGATTATGTGACCTTGGATCCAGACGAATTGAAACGCATTAGAATAACAAATTATTATAGTTCGGATTATTCTCCAATGCTGATTAGAGGTCCCGTTCCATGGCACCATATGACTGTTATTCAAAAAGAACAGCTAAGACATAATTTATATATTTTTAGAGAATCCATTTTAATGTTGCATAACGTATGGACGAAGTAAGCGTGTTGGTACTGTATTGTTTTATTGAACTATTATTTGTATACAATTTTCATTATTTTGTTTCTAAGGTATTCTAAAGGTTATATATTTCCAATAAAAAATTTGAAAAAGGTCGGTATGCCTATACAACCCAAAGCGTTAAGAGAATTTTTGGAAAAGTCGTGTGAGAAATTTCGTCACAAACTAGTAAAAGAGTATGATTTTTTTATTATTATTCATTAATTATAAATATAGATAATGGACGTGCGTGTATATATATATAAAAAAAAATGTCTCGAAAATACTGTAAATACAAATGTTTTTGAATATCCTTTTTTGTAATTCGGTATTATTCTGCGACTCACTGATATAAACTGAATAGAATTTCACAATTGTAATAATAATGGATACATATACGTGCGCTTTAATTATTTATTTTAGAACACTATTGTAACGTAACATTATTATACTTAATACGTACATATTTATTTTTCAAATGCAAATAGATGGATTGTAGAATGTGCTGAATTATTTATGAAAACAAAAGACAATCATCAGGATATATTACCAACATACGGCATTAAAGCATCTAAACATCAAATACAAAAATTTTTCGATTGTGTTGCGGCTACTATGTCTAGACAGTTACGACAAATCGTTTTCAAGTCTTTGAAACATTTTATGAAAAAAATACTCGAATATAAGGTTAGAAGAATACAGTGCACACGTCTATTCTTTACATTCATAGATTATTTTTAAAATTTATAATGGGGATTTATTATTATTATTATTATTATTATTAACTACGGGCATTGATTTATAGTTTTTCTTATTTATCTATTTATATATTTGTTGCGATTGTTGACTATTGCTCAAGATTCGATATAATATACAACCTTACACAAATGGATTATAAAATGGTATACTGTACTCGCGATAATATATAATATTTTATAAGTTTTTAAAACCAAATGGTTTGTTATTAAAGAAATAACATATTGAAGTAGTGTTATTTTATTTGTATAACTGAAAGATGTCATTTTTACAACTACAAAATATAATACGTGATAAATGATTGTACCTGTATTTTAAATATTCATCAGTTAAATTGAAACATTATATTTTAAAGAAGTAAAATCCTTATTATACTTTTATTAATAAAAAATAATAAAAGCGAAAAATAGTTTATTTTTCTTAGTAAAGTTTGAATATATATTTATAAAATTATATCGAGCGTTTTTCCTATATTTTAGTTTTAAAAATGTTTAAATCAAACCATAAATATAATCATATAAAATCATAAATACGTAAAAGGTTTAAGTTCTATAATTTATTGTGTATTTAGAATGGAAATATAATTGTTACTGAATACAAGGATAGCATGTTCATAAATTTACCTTTCTTTGTGCTGAAAGCAGTGCCTAACCCAAATTCAATAGAAATATCGTTTGAACCTACTCGTGAGGAATGTTTAAATCTTTTACTGTCGATTCCACGAAAAATTATTAAATCAGTAGAAGATATTCCAAGGATCGAACAACTATTGATCAAAGGTGGGTTTTAATACAATTTAAAAATTATATAGATGAAAGATTAAAATTAGTGTATTATGAAGTTAGTAAAAAATATTTAATATCGATACTTTAATATGTATAAAACATTAAAGAGTTCAAAGGAGATTCTACAATAGTATTGAAAAACGTGAATGAATCGGAAGAGGATGTACAAAATATGTTGATTGAAGTTGGTAAAATTTTAGAAAACAATTATCCGGGACCGGAAACTTATATAACATATTATAAAATGTATTCATATTTGTTAAACGGCACAGAAATTGAAGCCTTAAATACATTTTTTGAAAATGACCCATTTCCGTTGTTAAGTGTATGTATAAATATGTATGAGTATAAATATTAAAATATAATGTAGATAAATAGGTATCAGCTTTATAATTGTACTATTTTAGGAATTCAATGATTGGGTCATTAAGTACGAAAATATTTATGATGATGTCCTCAAACTTAAGGATCGAGTGGAATTAAATTTAATAATGTTAGACGTGTCTGAGGTCAATCAAAATTTAAAACACATAATTAAAAGTTTAAAGAATAGAATTATTGACTATTATATGAATTTGACTCAACAAAATATTTCCGGGTAAATATTCTTACCAAATCATGAGTAGGTAATTGTAATATTTGCAATAATAGTAGTAATTATAGCGATGACTATAACAAGCGATAATAACATAATTTTATCAGAATAAACAGTGCATTTGAAATAATGTCTGCTAAGTCCTCAGAAATGCCTGACACAACTGAAGATTTAGTGGAATTAAGTAATTACGTAACCGAATGTAGGGATTCTACATTGTCGAAAATTAAAGCTCAATTGAGGACAGTTGGAGATTACATTATGTTCCTTTTTGAATACACAGAATTTAATGGTACAGTAAATAATAAACAGAATACAAATCATGTTTTTTTTTGTTTCACGAGTACAACACGATAATTATTTAAAAAAAAAAAACCTTTTGTAGATGACGATATAAATTTGTCATCACGAGTATTTCGATGGCCTCAGGAAATTGAACAATTTTTAGATTTAGCTACAAGTAGAGTTATTCAAAAAAAAGGTGCAGTCGAAGGCCAGTTAAAATCTAAAAAAGCTGAATTTGAATTAGAGTAAGTTTGTCGAAATTAATTAAATTGTTTTCTCAGTCAACTGTTTCAATTTTTAGTCTTAAAAACCATTTTAAATTGTTGGAAAATTTAAAAAAAAAAGATCCACCTATATTAACAAACGATGAAATTATAGCAGCAACTGAAGAAGTAGAACGTCTTACTAATTTTCTTAAAGAAGATATTGCTATTGCAAAGGTAAATAAAACAACATTTTATTAATGTCGTTATATATTATAAATTTGTTAAATTAGCGTAAACGTGGGAATAATATTGTCGATATTAATTGTACATTGTTTAAAATATTTGCTTTAGTTAATTAATTCTTTATCATTATATTATAATAAATAATAAATAAATACGATAGTTTAAATTTAAGTATTTCTATCAAATAATAATAACATAATTGAAAATTTTTAGAGCATAAATCATACAGAAAAACTTTTGGACGTTGAAGTTACTCCATATACCCAACTTCATTCAATGGTGGCAGCTAGCGAACCATTTGATAATTTGTGGCACATAGTTCGTGATTTTCATAATTATTACGAAATATGGTTCAATGGTAAAAATAATATATATTATAGTAAATAAGCAAAAAAAAAGAAAACCGGTTTCAAATTTTAGGACCTTTTCATAATCTGAATGCTATCGAAATAAAGGAGACGGTCGATAATATGTGGACAACTCTCTATAAGTTAGCTAGAACTCTTCAAGATTATCCTGGTTCAAAAAGAGTAGCAGAAATTGTACGTGGTAAAGTAGATAATTTTAAAAAGTATTTACCAGTATTGGAGACGATTTGCAATCCGGGTATTCATGATAGACATTGGACAGAAGTAATTTAATTTACACTTAATATTATTATGATTAAAACTAAAATCCAGTAACGAATTCGTGTTGTATAATAGATCAGCAGAAATGTTGGTGTTGATTTACATCCCGACGATTCATCAACCTTGTCAGAAATGATTGAAATCGGTTTGCTGAATTATATTGAAAAACTCGAAGAGATTAGTGTCACTGCATCTAGAGAATATTCTCTTGAGCATAATCTTCGGAAAATGAAAGAAGAATGGTTAACTATTGAGTTTGAATGTAGTCCTTATCGAGACAGTGGCGTTAGTATATTGACGTCATTAGATGACATTCAGGTTATGTTAGATGATCATATACTCAAAGCACAGACGATGCACGGATCGGTTTATATAAAACCTTTTGAAGTAGAAATGGATATGTGGGAAAAGAAATTAATTTTAATGCAAGAAATTTTAGATCTGTGGATTTCTGTAAGTATTTATTTTAATATACATATTTGAAATTAAAATTAATTAAAAGTTTACATTTGATGTTGTTTTTTTAAACATCTTTCTTTATTATTATATAGATATTCATTTTAAAAATCTTAGAGTTAGATTAGGTTAGGTTAGAGTTATGGTTGATATTATAAACATTAATACTTTTAAATTATTTTAAAAATAAAATAATTGTCTGTAAATATTGATGTATGTAGAGATTTATAATAAGTTAAGAAGTTTACTAGAGATGGCGTGAGAACAATAAAAATATTATGTTTATATTTTACGAAATAGGTACTATAAATTAAATTTATCAGTTTTAATTTTCGAAAAAATATACAACAATAATTAATTGTAGGTGCAAGGGATTTGGATGTATGTAGGTCCAATATTTAGTTCAGAAGACATAAATCGTCAGACGCCAGAAGAAGCTAGAAATTTTAGAGCTGTAGATGCTATTTGGCGTAAAATTATGATCAATACCGTTAATAATCGAAAAGTTCTTGAAGCCACGGATTATCCGGATATGTTAAATTTGTTGAAAAATTGCAGTGTTATGTTTGAACAGATACAGAAAGGCTTGAATGAGTATTTGGAAAAAAAACGTCTCTTCTTTCCACGGTAATTTACACGCAATTACATAATATTGAATATTTAAAAATGTTATACAAATTACAGGTTTTTCTTTTTAACTAACGATGAACTTCTTGAAATTTTATCCGAAACTAAAGACCCATTGCGGGTACAACCACATCTTAAAAAATGTTTCGAAGGTATTGCTAAATTAAACTTTACGAAAAGTATAGAAATAGTGGGAATGATATCTGCTGACGGTGAAGTAGTTGCTTTTAATGGAATAATTTATCCGACTGATGCCAAGGTATGACCTATTTTTGAAACACAGAGATGGAATGTATCCGTTGTTTTTCTAACAGGGATTAGTAGAAAAATGGTTGATTCAAGTTGAAACTTTAATGATGCAATCAATAGGTGAAATTATTAACAATGCAGTAAAAGAATACAGTCACTCTCAGCGTACTAAATGGGTGCTTAAGTGGCCAGGAATGGTGGTTTTATGTGCTGCATCTATAAATTGGACTGCGGAAGTAGAAACGGCTGTTGAACAAAAATCACTTTCTGTTAGTGGAGATTTTTAAATTCGATACAATTTAAAAATCATTGACTGACTTTCACAATTTTCTATATTTTCAGTCATATTTAGCAATGAGTAATAAACAAATAGAAGATTTAGTAAGTTTAGTGCGGGGTACATTAAGCAAAGGTGAAAGGGCAACAGTGTGTGCTTTGATAGTTATAGACGTTCACGGTAATTAATTAAACAGACCAATGGTACTTTTAAAGCAGAAATTGTAATATTTTATTTATTTTATAGCCCGTGACGTGGTTAAAAATCTAAATAGTCTAAAAGTAAATAATTTACGAGATTTCAATTGGATCAGCCAGCTCAGGTACTACAATAAAGACTTGAAAACTACTGTGTCGATGATAACTACTACTTTAGATTATGGAAATGAATATTTGGGCAATACAACGAGATTAGTGATTACTCCGTTAACTGATCGTTGCTACAGGTTAATAATAATTGTTTATTTTAAGGCATATATAAATTCTAAAGTTTTTGCTTATTATTATATAGAACACTTATGGGTGCGTTGAAATTGCACCTTGGTGGTGCTCCAGAAGGTCCAGCTGGTGTGGGAAAAACAGAAACCACAAAAGATTTAGCTAAAGCAGTAGCCAAACAATGTATCATATTTAATTGTTCCGAAGGTCTTGATTTTAAAGTTATGAGAAAATTTTTTATGGTTTGTAAATCATAATATAATATTATAATATAATATAATATATATTTTAAGAATTTTATCTCATTATATTTACACAGCTATTATCGCTATAATTATAATAAAAAACAATTCAGCTTAAATTAATTTGTATTTGTTTTACAATTGATGTAACATTATACTAAATTATTATATTAGCATATTAAGTATTTTATAATTTCATTTATGGAAATGCCATAATGGAAATTAAGAGTTTAATATATAAAGTATTGATTCTTCGTAAATTATATTGATAAAAGTTAAAATTGACATACTATTTTTAAGTCAATAGTGACGTATTCTAATAAAACAATATTTTTAATACGTCATATTGATTTTACCAAAATTCTAACCGTGTTTAATGATGTGACGAACCGAAGTAGTTTTTAAAAATTATTTACCCTAATTCTGTTAGGGATTAGCTCAATCTGGCGCATGGGCGTGTTTCAATGAGTTTCATAGAATTGAGCTTGAAGTGCTGTCGGTCATTGCTCAACAAGTGCATACTATACAGTTAGCGATACGAGCTAAAGTTGAAAAATTTTTTTTCGAAGAAACAGAGTTAACATTAAATTCTACTTGTGCAGTTTTTATAACAATGAATCCCGAGTGAGATTTAATTTAGTAAATATTAATATTTTGTTTTAATTATTATTGGACGAAATTATGTAATATAGATACGCAGATCGACATGAATTGCCTGATAACTTAAAAGTTTTATTCCGTACAGTTGCAATGATGGTTCCAGATTATGCTATGATCGGAGAAATATCATTGTATTCCATGGGTTTTAACGATGCTAGAATGTGAGTATACATATTATAAGTATATACCTACACGTTCTACTCGCGATTTTATATGATAGATAAATTTATATTTTAGTTTGGCTGAAAAAATAGTAGACACATATAAGTTATGTTCGGAACAATTATCGTCTCAATCGCATTACGACTGTGGAATGAGAGCAATAAAATCTGTTTTGACATCTATAGAAAACTTAAAAATTAAATATCCAGACAATAATGAAACACAAATTGTTTTAAGGGCTATATACGATGTCAACATGTCGAAATTTTCATCTGAGGTATAAACAACTGCCGGTGATTATCTGAATATCAATTTATCAGAATTAACAATTAATAGCCGACACTTTTTATTAGGATATATCAATTTTTATTGGTATACATGGAGATTTGTTCCCTGGAGTTGAACTTCTATTACCGGAAAGAGAAGAACTCGTTAAAAAGATAAATACTAATTTGGAGAAAAGGAACTTACAATGTACTACATGGTTTGTGGAGAAAATAATTCAAATATATGAAATGCTGTTAGTTAGACACGGGTTTATGATCGTTGGAGAACCACTTTCTGGAAAAACTTGTGCATATCAGGTATAATATTAATATAAATAATAAGTATTAAAAATATTAATAAAAACCGTAGTTTTTATGTAAATTGTATAGACTTACGTATTTATGCATTAACTGTTTTCACTGTTCCATTTGATGAATTATTATTATATTTAATATTATTTTAAATATTTCGAGACTTATAAGTTATAACTATGACATTTATGCAAAACGTGTACTACTGACAATTAAGAAATTAATTAAATTAAACATTTATTTATTAAAAAAAGAATTAAGAGTGTATTTTATTTTAGGTTTTGGCAGAATCATTAAGTGATTTACAATTTGAACATAAAGCAATAACGAAAGAATTTAAAACCTCATATAAAATAATAAATCCAAAAGCTATTACTCTGGGACAACTTTATGGGTCGTTTGACAGAGTTTCACACGAATGGCATGATGGTATGTAATTAATAATATACATATTAGTAAAATGACTTCCTTTAAATCCTTTTGAATATTAGGAGTCGTAGCAATTATATTCCGCGAATTTGCAAATAGCGTCTCGAATGAACGTAAATGGATTGTATATGATGGACCGATCGATGCGGTATGGATAGAAAACATGAACACGGTATTGGATGACAACAAAACACTTTGTTTAATGTCCGGAGAAATTATTCAGGTTTGTATCTTATAAATTACTAAAAACCTAATAGGAAATGTACTTTATAGTTTATACGATACGTATAAATTGTTATTTGTTATTATTCAACCTTATAATGTTTCTCTACATAGATGAATAACAAAATGAATATGGTATTTGAACCTGCAAATTTAGACCAAGCTTCACCTGCAACGGTATCTCGCTGTGGTATGATATACATTGAACCAAAGCAGCTCGGCTGGCGTTGTTTTTGGTTTTCGTACAAACAAACGCTTTGGCCTAAACTTTCGCCAGATCAACAAATCATGATGGACGAAATGATTGAATGGCTGGTACCTGCCATATTTAATTTTGTATATAGACACTGTAGTTTATTCTTAATGACTTCCGAAAATCACATGTTCAACGTAAGTAATTGATTTTCGATTAATTGTGATATTGAAATTATGGTTTATAATTATTGTCTTTGTTGCAGTCTTTTACTAGATTAATCAATTGTATGATTAATGAAGAAACTGGAACTGGAATCGCAACTGTATGGTTGGGATGTATAACAATTTTCAGTTTGGTCTGGAGCCTTGGTTCTACAATAAAGAACGATAGCCGAAATAAATTTGACACATTTTTACGAAAAATTATTTTCGGCAATATTGACCAGTATCAAATACCAAATACTTTCAAATTGACTAAAAATCACCTTTTTCCCGACGACGGTACAGTCTATGATTATGTATACGATAAAAAAAATAATGGTTCTTGGATTCTATGGTCTGAAAAATTAGACATGAAAAGAATTCCACTAGATTCTAAAGTAAATAATATAAGTGATGAAAAAAAAAATTAAAATAGGTCATTTAAGCGTTTATAAACAACAGTTTAATTTGTTAACTAATTTTACTTAGGTAGATAACTTAATTATTGGAACAGATGAAACTGCGAAACAACAATACTTTCTTCACATGTTCTTAAAAAACGAGATTCCTTTAATGTTCGTCGGACCGACCGGTACAGGGAAATCAGTTATAGTACTCGATTATTTAATGCGCTTACCGAAAGAAAAATGTTTAGTTAATGTTCTAAACTTCTCGGCGCGAACTGAAGCCAACAGTATACAAGATATAATAATTTCTAAATTAGACAAGTATAATAAATAATGTAATATAAATTTTGTTGGAAAAATATACTTATGAATTATTATTATTATTATTGTACAGGCGAAGAAGAGGAGTATTTGGACCTTCTGTTGGTAAAAAATGTATATTGTTCATAGATGATTTAAGCATGCCACTACCCGAGAAATATGGTGCTCAACCACCAGTGGAATTGTTAAGGCAATGGATTGATCATAATCATTGGTATGATCTTCAAACGATGTCAAGAATGGATATACTCGATATGGTCAGATTTATTAATTTGTTTATTATTATTATTATTATTATTATTTAATACAGTATCCGCTTATTTTCAATTGTTTTATTTTATTTTCAGTTATTTATTGGTGCGCTTCAGCCTCCCGGTGGCGGTTCGAACGATGTAACTACTCGTTTTACTAGACACATGAATACCATTGGTATAGATTCCTTTAGTCAAGAAACTATGACTAAAATATTCACTCAAATTGTTGAGTGGCATATTAACAAAGGATTTTCCGAAGCTATCGTGTTCCAAACAAAAGTATATTATTTAATTGTGTAATTTTGTATTATGAAGATGGATACATCTGATTTGATGAAAATTTAAATTAGAGTGTTGTAGATGCCGTACTTTTTGTGTATAAAGAAGCAGTCTCAACATTTTTGCCAACTCCTGTGAAATTTCACTATACTTTCAATCTACGAGATTTCGCCAGAGTAATTAAAGGAATATTATTATTACCCGCGTCGCGGTGTAAAACCCTCGAAAAATTTTTCCGGTTATGGGCTCACGAGACGTGGCGTGTATTCGGAGACCGATTAGTTGATGACGATGATCGTAATAAATTGTTTGATATAATGAAAAATGCATCTTATAATTATTTGAAACAACCGATGGACGTCTATCTTAGTGATTTAATACCAGTCGAAGGGCGTTATTTGAATTCTGATCATTTACGAAATCTATTTTTTGGAAATTATATGGATCCAGATAGTGATAAAAAAATATATGACGAAGTTCATAGTGACAAACTTTTAATCCAACGTATGGAGTATTATTTAAACGAATACAACGCTGTGTCTAAGAGTCCATTATCGATGATTATATTTAAGTTTGTTATCGACCATGTATCTCGTATAAGTAGAGTCATACAACAAGATAACGGTCATGTATTATTAATTGGAATCGGTGGCAGTGGAAAGCAATCGGCTACAAAGTTGGCCACGTTTATTGCCAATTTTAAAATGTTTCAAGTATAATTATATACATATTATGGCATAAAATTTGCACTCTAAGTAATCAATTTTTATAAGGTGGCGATAGGACGCAATTACGGTAAAAATGAATGGAATGAAGATATGAAAAAAATATTAAAATATGCCGGCTGTGAAGGAAAATCAATTACATTTTTTTTATCTGACAATCATATTGCAGATAAAAGTTTTGTAGAAGACCTTAACATATTATTAAACACTGGAGATATTCCAAATCTTTATCAGTCTGACGAACGAATTGAAATTTTAGATAAGGTTTCTAATACCGCTCAAAGTCAAGTACGCCATTTCCGACAAATAGTCTTGTAAATTATCGAATACATTTTAAACATTATAATTTCAATTTAATTTGTTTTTAAATGTTAATTATATTAAAGTTTGTTATTGTTTATTTTTAAAATACATTAAACAGTAAAATTACCCCTATTTTACTGTTTAATGTATTTTAAAAATAAACAATAATAAACTTTAATATAATTAACATACTCATAACATTTAAAAACAAATTAAATAATTAAATTGACTTGTGTACATTTTATTTTTAACCATTTAACGTCAATTTTTTTTATAATCTAATATAATTTTTAGACGTAAAGTGCAAGAAGAATATTAAAAAAAAATCTAAAACAAATAGGTTATTTTTTTGGTTATTGGAAAATAGGTACAATTGGCAATGAGAATTAAAATAAAAACAACTTTTTGTTACAGGATGAAAAAATAGAAACGTCTCCTTTTGCTCTGTACAATTTCTTTATCGAAAGAGTTAAGGCAAACCTTCATCTTGTATTAGCTATGTCACCAATTGGTGATACGTTTAGAAATCATTTAAGAATGTTTCCTTCGATTATAAATTGCTGTGCAATTGATTGGTATATATGTAAAAAAGAAAAGAAAAAATAATTAATTTAGTGTTTACGCTGTTTTAAGTTTACGAAAATCCATATTTTTTTGTGATGTTAATTACCAATGAAACGGAATTCAGTTGATTTAAACATATTTTATATATTATTAATAGGTTTACCGTCTGGCCTGATGATGCTCTTGAAAAAGTCGCGGAATACTATTTACAAGATATGTCTATTCCACGTGATATTTCAACAGCATGTGTAACGATTTGTAAAGAATTTCATACGACAGCCAGAGATGTTTCTGTTAGGCGAGTGACTTGTTCACAAATCTAAAGTTTATTTTGAAATCATTATTTATTTCACTGTTCCAATATATATATATATATATATATATATATATATATATTTCAAATATCATAAAATTATATTTTAGGTTTTATTCAGTATTGAAGAGGCATACTTATGTTACACCTACTTCATATTTAGAGTTAATCAAAACCTTCCAAAGTTTATATGAGAAAAAGGTAGATCAAATTACGACTTTACGTAATAGATACGAAACAGGCCTAAAAAAATTAGACTTTGCCGCCGGACAAGTATCTGTTATGCAAGATCAATTGAGAGATTTAAGACCAAAATTAATAGAGAACTCGTTGGAAACTGAGGCTCTTATGGTTAAAATTGAACAAGATACAGTCAAAGTAGAAGCTAAAAAAGAAGTAATTTTTGCAATTAAATTGTACAGTTGATATTCCGATAAATAATTATAATAAAATAACAAAAATAAATAGAAGCAAAGAGATTGTATATAATATACATTAAATTTTAAATGGACAAATATGATATGTTATCAATGTTATTTAATATATTATATTAATATAAAGCATTATTAAAAAAAAATACAAATTGAACTTCAATAGTATTAAGTAAAATAAAAATAAATGTATTCATTTGTAACTTTTTAAAAGCAATAAATTTAATAATATATTTCAATTTGTTAATTTCCATTCATTAGTACAAAAATTAATACATTGCGAATCTGTTATAAATTATATTAAATGCCACAATCAAAATTAAATTAGATATTTTAACCTAATAGAAAGTTGCAATAAAAATTATAAAAATTATAAACAAAATAATTCTGAAGTCATCCAATTAGATAAATCTTGTAATATTTTTGTTATATTCATCATATATATTTATGTATATCATATTTATTTATGTATAAAAGATTTTTATTAAATAATCATAACAATATTTTAGATAGTGGGAGCCGATGAGGCTCTTGCTAATGAGGCTGCAGCAGCATCTCAGGCTATTAAAGATGATTGTGAAAGTGATTTAGCCGAAGCCACACCAGCCTATGAAGCAGCCGTTTCAGCGCTTAACACTCTTAATCCCACCGACATTACTGTAGTTAAATCTATGAAAAACCCACCGTACGGTGTAAAATTAGTATTGGAAGCAGTTTGTGTAATGAAAGGCATTAAATCTGTGAGAAAACCAGATCCTAGTGGTTCTGGCCGAATGATTGAAGACTTCTGGGGACCTTCACAAAAACTTATTTCAGATACTAAATTTCTAGAAAGTTTAAAAACATACGACAAAGACAATATAGATCCTGCCATCATGAAACATATACGAGAAAAGTAATTTTTAAATATTTCTCTTGGGTATAAATAAACAAAATTATTCATTTTCAGATACATTCGTGATCCAGACTTTAACCCAGCTAGTATCAAATCAGTTTCTAATGCATGTGAAGGACTGTGTAAATGGATACGAGCGTTAGACGTTTATGATAAAGTAATAAAAATTGTTGGGCCCAAAAAAGAAAAACTTCGTCAAGCGGAAACAGATTACGCAATCCAAATGGAAAAACTTAACGAGAAAAGAGCGGAATTGTCCAGTGTATTGAGTAAGCTTCAAACATTGAGAGATGAACTTGCTGAAAAAACGAAAGAAAAAAAAGAATTAGAAGATGATATTGACATGTGTTCTCAAAAACTGACTAGGGCTGAACAGTTAATTAGTGCACTGAGCGGTGAAAAATATAGATGGAGCCAATCCGCTAAAGAGTTGCAGTCAACTCTCGATAACGCAATTGGCGACGTTTTGTTGTCTGCTGGCGTTGTTGCTTACCTTGGAGCTTATACGGTGGATTTTAGAAATGTTTGCACCTATTTTATATAATTAATATTTAATTACTTTATTCGATAAAATACACTTTGTAAAATAAATTTCAGGCGCTTATTAAAGAATGGAACCAAAGATGTTTAGAGATAAATATACCATGTTCAAAACAGTTTTCGTTAATACACACACTCGGAGAACCAGTTTTAATTCGGGCATGGAATATATTTGGACTTCCGGCCGATAATTTTTCAGTTGAAAATGGAATTATTATCTGTAGTTCAAAGAGATGGCCTTTAATGATTGATCCTCAAGGCCAAGCGAACAAATGGGTACAAATTATGGAAAAAGAAAATAACATATCTGTAATTAAAATGTCAAATTCAAATTATGTGACTACATTACAATTGGCTATTGAAAATGGTTTACCAGTTCTATTAGAAAATGTCCAAGAAGAGATTGATGCTACGCTTGGTACAATTATTATATATTATTTGTTCAAATTCAAATTCAATTTGAACATAATATTAAATGAATAGGTTAAATATTTTGTTATTTGTCACAGATCAAGTGTTACTGAAAACAATCTACAAGCAAGAAGGAATTGATTATTTAAGATTTGGCGATAATTTATTGAAATATAATCACTCATTTAGATTTTACATCACAACGCGACTTCGAAATCCTCATTATTTACCAGAAATTTCTGTTAAAGCAAGTTATATTATTTGATCTTGTAATTGATCGGTCATTTAATTTAATAAATTAAATTATTATTATAATTTTTTATCCCCTGTTTCATTTAGTATTACGATATTTTTTCATAATAGATAAAAGTTTTATAAACATTTATTCACTTTATGTATTTTTAAAATTACTTTTAACATAGAAATAAAAATCACAACCAAAGTACAAAAATAATTTTATAATTGAAGATTTTTCAACTCCTAATTTCTATTCCACGAATTCTATATTAATTTCAAAATGATTAAATATTTGTACGATACATGACTGTATATGGACAATGCGTTTTCATACGTAGTTGTTATTTTTAAGAAACGTATTTTGAATGTAATCCAGGTGACTTTATTGAACTTTATGATTACTCAACAAGGATTGCGAGATCAATTGCTGGGGATTGTTGTTGCTAAAGAACGGCCTCAGTTGGAGGAAAAGAAAAACGAATTAATCATTCAAAGTGCCAAGAACAATAAACTACTCAAAGACATCGAAGACAAAATATTGTGCGTACTTTCATCATCCGAAGGAAATATTTTAGAGGACGAATCAGCAATAAAAGTTTTGTCTTCGTCAAAAGTATTTTAAATTTTAAGAAAGTAACGTGTACGTTTAATTCATAAATTAACTACTTTTTAGTCTTTATCAGCTGAAATTCAATTGGAACAAGAAACTGCTATCGTGACTGAGAAAGAGATTGATGTAGCTCGTGACGTCTATATCCCTGTATCTAAACATTCTTCAGTATTATTTTTCTGTATCACTGATTTGAATAATATCGATCCGATGTACCAATATTCATTATCGTGGTTTATACATTTATTTAACCAGGTAATAGTGTTGAAAAATAAAAGATTCGTGATAGATTTTTCACTAATTAATTTTGTATCCTACTTATATTTATAATATTATATATATATATAATTTAATAGTTTTTAAAGCATATAAATAATTAAATATATTTATTTTAATTACCTAATTAAAAATTAATTGTATTTTAAATTTACAAACTATTAAGCCGTGATTTTTCATACGAATATACTTAATTATTTATATATTCATATATTGGAATTATGGTAAAAATCTACATTTAATTATTAATTTTTTTTTATGACAGTCAATTATACATAGTGAAAAATCAGATGACATCAATGAAAGAATAAATATCTTAAACGATTATTTTACGTATAATATCTACCGGAACGTCTGTAGATCATTATTTGAAAAGGACAAACTTATTTTCTCATTTATTTTAACAATTGGAATTCTTAGATCTAAGGTAATACGTTTTAGCTAATTATAATAAAATATGTGTATATTATAATTAGGTTTGTATAACAGGGAGAACTTGATGACGAATTATTTACATTATTTCTTACTGAAGGAGTTGGATTTATTAATTTACATCCAAATCCTGCTTCTAATTGGTTAAATGATAAATTATGGAATGAGATAGTTCGAGTATCGCAATCATCGAGGTAAAAAATTATTACAATATTTAAAAATATAATGATGTAATTTATTTTTCATAATTATTACTGAAGTACTGATGCTGCAATTATATATATATATATATATATATATATAATAATTGAATTTATTAAGAACAAAATACATTTTTAAACTGTACACCAGCGAGATTTATTACGTTATAATTATAAATTTACCTATATACAATTTATGTACTATTTTTTTTTTTAATTTTGAAATGTTTTATCATTTATTAAACATTTCCTATGCAGAAGTTTAGCACAACATTATTCTCATCTCCCGTAATATAATATAATTGGGAAATTGATCATTTTTGTCATCATTGATCAAGTGTATTAATAATTTAGCTTAAAATTTATATTAATGACTAATTCGTTTCAAATTAATTGCAACAATTTACATAAATATACGGTATCATATTTCGAGACTAATATGATAAACTTAGGTTCGTTATAATCTATTGATTATTTACTTTAATATAAATTATAGATTAAATCAGTTTTATAAATCAATAATTGATTCGACTGATGAATGGAAACAATGGTACGATTCGAAAAATCCACAAGATTTACTTATTCCAGAACCCTATAGAAATGTTGATGGCATTGAAAAACTCGTTATTATAAAATGTATTCGTTCCGATAAGGTTATTACTTCTATCCAGGTATACATGTTTTATAAGTCACGTTTAATCTTATTTGATACACTTATAATTATTTATGTATTTATTTAAAATTTCAAAAAAAAAAAATTAGCAATTTATTATAAGTATTATGGGTGGGAAATATATTGAACCTCCATTGTTCAACTTGACGGATTCATACAAAAACTCAAATTGTTGTACTCCGTTAATTTTTATATTATCGCAAGGAACAGATCCAATGTCAAGTTTGATTAAATTTGCTGAAGTTAAAAAAATTAAACTGGCTGATTTATTAACGATTTCCCTTGGTCAAGGACAAGTAATTAATTATAACAAAATAAAATGTGTAATTTTAATATATTTAAATATCAACGGAAATATGTCTGTAGGGTCCGATGGCTGCTAATATGATAAAAACAGGCATTGAGACGGGTCAGTGGGTTGTATTGCAAAATTGTCATTTAGCTGTAAATTGGATGAAAGAACTTGATCGTATTTGTGACGAAGATGTTACACCCAGCCGAACCCATGAGTCATTTCGTCTTTGGCTTACCAGTTACCCGTCTAATCATTTCCCCGTGTCTATACTTCAAAACGGTAAATTTAATATAAATGAGCGAGTTGTTTTATTTAAACACCTTTGAACTTGTGATGCTAGGAATTAAAATGATAGACGAATCTCCAAAAAGTCTTGGTACAAATTTATTGCGCTCTTATGAAACGAGTCCTATGAATGATCCCGAATTTTACTCCTGTTGTAAAAACAGTTTCGGTTTGAGAAGGTTACTGTTTTCACTGTGTTTTTTCCATGGACTCATTCAAGAACGTAAAAAATTTGGATCACTCGGTTGGAATATTCCATATGAATTTAATGACTCGGATTTACACATAAGCGTGATGCAATTACAAGTGAATAGAATCATTTAATTTTTAAATCATTTATACGAAAAACCAATAAGCAATGAAAATGTATTGACGTTACCTAGATGTTTTTAAACGACTACGATGAAATTCCATACGCAGCTTTGCGTTATCTAATTGGCGAATGCAATTATGGTTGTCGTATCACCGATGACCAAGATAGACGTTTGTTGACATCTCTATTAACAATATTTTTTAATTCAAAAGTTATTACTGACAAATTGTAAGTAAATAAAGTTATTAAATCTAATAAATCTCTTGTATTGAATTCAATTAAAGTCATTAATATTTTTAGTTATAAAACACTTTATACTTTCTTAAATGGATTATATTATATCCATGGTTAGTTATAAAAATCTTTATTTACACATAAATAATAAATATTACACTGTATTATATTACATATCCTAAATATGCTGTGTAAACTATTTATTTAGAATTGGTTTTAGTCTTTTAGAATACTATTATTGTAATATATCAATTAGCATACTCACCTCAATGATCGTAAAGAATGTTCACAATTTTTTTTACAAATTTATATTAATAAAAGTTATATTTGGGACCAGGTATAATGGAATTAAAAACGTATACCTTCATATTTTACTAGATATTTTCTAATAAATTCTTAGTAAATTACTAAGAATCTTATTTATTTATCTTATTTATTGATAAATATTTTAATACTTACTATACTCCTAATAGAAATAAAGCTTACAAATTGAAATTAATTAAAAATTATGATTTAACATCCATTAATCGTTCATAAATTATTTTTCAATATAATCATGCGTATTTGTTTGCATTTATTTGACATTCTAACTTCCATCAATGCTTGTTTTAATTGTTATTATTGTTGTTTTTATTACTTTATTTAATTATTTATAATCTATTTAGTTTTGTTTTTCATTTTATTTTTGTATTTTACATACATAGCATATATAGGTTTATAAGTGTTGAGCTAAATAGTTTTTACTAGAAGTTAATTAATATAAAAAAAAAACTTCCATCTTAATTTACGTTTTAGATATGCATTTTCGGAAAGTGGAATTTATCATGTACCGAATGATATAAGCTATGACGGGTGCATGGATTATATCAAATCTTTACCTGCGACTCCACAACCAGAAGTATTTGGATTACACGAAAATGCGGATATAACGAAAAACAATTATGAAACTAATTTGGTTTGTACCGTCTGCAGATTAATAATTATCACTGTATTTTATTTTATGAGATATAAAATAAACACATGTATTCTAAATTAATACATTTATTTGTAGCTATTGAACGGCACCATTTTGACTCAATCACAAATCGTAACGGAGAGCAGCGATAAGGATACGGAAAAAGTTATTGTAGAATTGGCTAGTAAAATTGTAGAAAGTTTACCAGAATTATTTGATGTGATTGCAGCCGGTGAAAAATATCCAATAAAATATGAACAGTCGATGAATACCGTAATACGACAGGTTCGTATTACTTTTAAACTGTTCTATTTCGCGCGCGCGCGCACACACACACACACACACACACTCACACATACACACATGCGCACGCGTACAGTGTATATATTTTTTTTTATTCGATAATTTCTACTTATATTGTGTAATATTTAATTTTTTTATAGGAATTGACACGTTTTAATAAATTACTGACAGTTATAAAAACGTCTTTAGTCGAAGTTCAAAAAGCTATTATAGGTATTGTTGTAATGTCTGCTGATTTAGAAGAACTATACATGAGTTTAGTCACCGGTCGAGTGCCAGTTTGTTGGATGAATAAATCATATCCATCGTTGAAACCATTAGGCGGTTATGTAAATGATTTATTACAGAGGTGAATCTCGCTTATTTCATTAAACGTAAGTTGAATTAAAGACATTATAATAAATGATGATTTTAGACTAAAATTCCTACAAGATTGGCTTGACAACGGTGTGCCACACGTTTTTTGGATTTCCGGATTTTATTTTACTCAATCATTTATATCCGGCGTACTTCAAAACTATTCACGCAAAAACAAAATACCGATAAACGAGCTCGGATTTGAGTTTGAAGTTACTGTGTACGAATCGAAAATGGAAGTCGATGAAGTGCCTGAATGGGAAGTGTATTTTCGGGTAACAATCGAGTTTTATACCGTTTATTTTACGATTTATTTCAATCAATATTTTAAAACGTATTTTCAGATTCAACTACTTAGTGTAGTAAAATCCTTTCATTTTTACGGATAGTTTTAAAACGTTTATTTTTTTATTTTCATTTTTTATATAATATGAGTTAAATAAACGTCATTGTTATACGCTATATCAAGATCCATGTAGCGTATATAGCAAAATTAAACGATTACACATGACTATTTAAATCTAATATTAAATAGGACGTTAGCACGCAATTTTGTTTTTGTTACTTTTTTATATTTATTACACGCGTGACATTTAGGAGAGTAACACGTCGGAAATTGTCAATGGTTGTTAATGACTTTTGAATTATTTTTAAATGAAATGCCTGTTATAATAATGAAAAATAAATCAATTTCCTAAGACTCGACAATAAAGATTTATATCTAAATATTGACTCACAAACGTGTTACTTCATTTTTAATTGTACTTAGAAAAGTTTTGGTTTTAAAGTCGAGCAATAATAACAGTGTAATCTATACTATACAATCGATTTGTTTGTTATACGTATATGCGTATATATATAAATTCATAATTAATTAATAAATTAATTAATTAAAGCTCTTCGTATTTTTTTTATGCTTTCATAATTTTGTATCTTAAATAATAAAGGAGAAATTAAAAATCGAAGAATTCAGCGTTTTTGTAAAGGTACGCATATTTTAATTTTCTAATATAATAACAATTTAAATTTACTATACATAGTGATATCAATGAGTTGCAATAATATTATTATGTTTAAGCAATAAAATAATAGATTAAATACAAACGTTACATATCGTTTATAGTTAATATAGAGTTAGTTTGTTGAATTAGATAAACGTGTTATTCGATTCATTAATCTGATAAATAATAATTTATTTCTTTAGTTATAGACATTCAGAAATCACGGGTAGTGAGACGTAGCTATATATACGTATACAACACATTTTGAAATAACAGATTTATTTTCTACCACATTTACTTTCCTTATTATAATATATTAATACATTTTCTTATACGAATCTAAAATGTTTTTAGGGTTTGTATTTAGAAGGAGCTAGATGGGACAGAGAATTGAACGTATTGAACGAATCTTACCCAAAAATTATTTTTGATACTGTACCAATTATTTGTTTGAAACCCGGAATCAAAGTATATATAAATAGTTTAAACTTTATATATATACAGTGTGTAAACGCTAATTGAAAACACTCAATATTTTTGCGTAGAGCAATGCATTTTGAATTCTGTTTTTTTAGATGGAAGTTGTACTTAATAATACACATTTTTATGGTCTCTGAACTTAAATCTGTTTATTATATTCGCGCATGCGCAATGCAACTTTTTTTTCTTAAATGGCAACCCCCACTTTTGAGCACAAATTATTTTTTTTCATATTTTTTTATGAATTTTAGTGGTTCAACCAACTTTATATGTCCAAAATTGATTGAATTACAGCAATCTAACGAAAAATATCGAAAATTTCGCGATTTTCATTTTTGTCCCCTATTACTCTGAAAAAAAACCGTCCTAGATACTTGAAAACTACCCCATCTAATTTATTAAAGTTTTATTTCATTTCGAACTACCCATTGTTAGGTCCATAATTAGCTGAGTTACGGATATTTCAATTTATTTGAAATTTTCCGCAAGAATTTGTAATAATTTTGCCGTTACATGGACATTTTTTAATTACAGAGGTTGATTCTGTCACTTTACCATTTATTTTATGTTCTACAATTGTTTTTTAACTTGTGAATGAATAGTGCGACACTGAAATGTCGATTTGTCATAATTTTACTTGAATAAATAGGATTAGGAAAGAAAAAAATGTAGGTATGTAATTTATGTATTTTACTTTACTTTTAACAGGTAATTAACAGTTTAATTGATAATAAACTTAACTCTAGTAACAATTTTATTTAATTATAATAACTTTATTTTAAAAACTGCTCAAATCGTTGTCCGTTGTGCTCAATACATGCTTCAGCACGCCGTATAAGTTCTTTATTAGTTGCAGCTGTAATTTGTGCTTCGGTCAGTTCGTTACATGCTTCTTTTATTCTATCTTTTAAATGTTGAAGATTTATAGGAGGATCGGCATACACAATAGTTTTTAAGTGACCCCATAAAAGAAATCTAATGGAGTAAGATCAGGTGATCTTGGTGGCCACTCAATGGGTCCGTGCGTTCCTAGCCATCGATTTACAAATGTTTCGTTTAAATAATTTCGAACAATAATTGCATTGTGAGCTGGAGCGCCATCTTGTTGAAAAATTAGATTTTGTCTAATAGCTAATGGAATATCTTCAAACATCATTTGTAAATCATTTATTAGAAAATTATAATATTTTCTACCATTAAGTGTTCCATCATAAAAATATGGTCCCAACAGTTTACCACCAATTAAACCACACCAGACATTTGTTCCCCACACGGTTTGGTTGTTAGTTTCAAATGTGCAATGTGGATTTTGATCGTCCCAATAACGGTTATTTTGTTTATTAATAACACCATTATTGGTGAACTTAGATTCATCTGTCCATAATATCGAATTTAAAATAAATGGATTTTCGTCTAATCTGTCCACCAACCAAGCAACGAATGTAATTCTACGAACTGCATCACCCTCGCGCAAATGTTGAACTATATCAGGTCGATACGGATGCATTTTATACTTTTTTAAAACCTTATGAACCATAGTATGAGATATTCCAATTTCTTTACCAACGTGACGTGTAGATACTCGAGGATTTAATCTGACGTACGCTAATACTTGGTTCTCGACCTCTTCACCTAATGAATCACTTCGTCTTTGTTGTGGATTGTTACTTCTTTTGAAAATGATCCCCAAATTCTAAGATTTTTTTCTAAGTTGAAAAAAAAACTGCAAGAAGGGTGTTCTCTATCTGGAGTAATTTATAAAAAAAAATTAATTTAGAAAATTCTCTAAATAAAAATAATAAATTTAACTAAGCATACCTGGGTAACGTTGAGCATAAGTTTGTGCTGTAAGACGTGAATTTTACGGCACTCCCAATAAGTAAATAGCATATCAACTTTCTCCGAATGATTCATATTTAATATTGCTTTTTAGTCAAATTTTACAAAATGTTGTACAATATAAATGAACAGTGAGAAATATTGAACTATTTGCTTATTTCATTTATTTTCTTTAAATTAGTGTCAAAGCAAATACATTTTTGATATGAGGCCATTAAGATAAAGTTTATCCAAAAGATACTGTAGAAGGCCCGATAAAATTTAATGATCAATGTTAAAGATAATAATGAAACAAATTATTTAAGTTTCTGTTGCAATTTTCAATAGTATAATTGTGAAAAGTAATATTGAATAGACATTTCAGAATTGCATTATTCATTCACAAGTTGAAAAACAATTGTAGAACATAAAATAAATGGTAAAGTGACAGAATCAACCTCTGTAATTAAAAAATGTCCATGTAACGGCAAAATTATTACAAATTCTTGCGGAAAATTTCAAATAAATTGAAATATCCGTAACTCAGCTAATTATGGACCTAACAATGGGTAGTTCGAAATGAAATAAAACTTTAATAAATTAGATGGGGTAGTTTTCAAGTATCTAGGACGGTTTTTTTTCAGAGTAATAGGGGACATAAATGAAAATCGCGAAATTTTCGATATTTTTCGTTAGATTGCTGTAATTCAATCAATTTTGGACATATAAAGTTGGTTGAACCACTAAAATTCATAAAAAAATATGAAAAAAAATAATTTGTGCTCAAAAGTGGGGGTTGCCATTTAAGAAAAAAAAGTTGCATTGCGCATGCGCGAATATAATAAACAGATTTAAGTTCAGAGACCATAAAAATGTGTATTATTAAGTACAACTTCCATCTAAAAAAACAGAATTCAAAATGCATTGCTCTACGCAAAAATATTGAGTGTTTTCAATTAGCGTTTACACACTGTATATACACATTTTTGAAAACGAGTAAATCACAAAACAATTTTTTTTTTTTTTTAGTCTGGATTTAAAAAGAAACAGTGTTACGATTCGCCTGTTTATAAAACGAGTGCTCGTCGCGGCGTTCTTTCTACTACTGGTCATTCGACTAATTTCGTTATGTTTGTGGATTTTCTAATTGACCGACCAAAAGATCATTGGATTAATCGAGGCACTGCTTGCTTATGCCAACTAGACAATTAGTTATATAAAAAAATTTAAATTATATTAATCGAGTTCAACTCATTTGTTTTAATCATTATGATTTATATAAAAAAATGATTTATACCAGCGTATCTTTTGTATTTAGTGACGATATATTAAAGAAATTTAATTTTTCTAAATGAAAATTATATGTATTATGATAGTATTATATTATTTCGGATACTAAATAAAGCGATTTGATAAGAGACATACCCGCGATTAATTTTTATTGTTTATATAATTATTATTATGCGTTATAAATACAAAACTGAAGTTGGAAATTTATTTTTATTTCTAAACGCATTCATTAAATGTACAGTTTATTTAAAAATGCCATGTGGATGTTTATGTACTTTGTGTGTTTCAATTAGACAATATTTTTTACTTTAATATAAAAAATATGTTGAGTAAATGTTGAAAATAAATCAAACGTTTTTATTCATTTTACTATTGATTTATGATATATTTATATTTATACATTTTGAAACAGTGCGCTATGTCTTTTGTGATCTGTTATCCACAGTAGGTTTACACGCCGTAGCGACAGCAGTACAACGGGTACAATTTTTCGAAAACGCTATTGAGAATTGTTTGTCGTGATTTCGTAAAATTTATATTTGAAATATATTGGCATAAATTTGTATCGATCTGAATAGACTGATCTTACTTTTATTGATCCGAATGATTCGAAGTGTACACAGATTTTTTAAATTGGTCGTTACAAATCGGTAGGTATACAAAGACTGCGGTCTTATACTGAGAAATGATGTCAAATGACTGCTACGTATTTATAATTTATACATACTATTTATAAATCTTACTTTAAAAAGCAGTCATTGATTCCGACGCATGTATCATATTCAGTAACTAAGTACACAACACGTTGCAAAATTAATACGAGTAAATTAAATAGTATATTGTGACAGGATGAGCATTGAAACGGCTTTTAATAAATTGAAATGAATTTGGGTTTTAGTGAAAAAATAATTGCTCGTCGTATATATATAATATATTGTGTATTATTATTTTATACACGCATACATTTATATGTTTTACATAAGAATAGTTTTTTTTTTTTTGATAAACTATATACATAGGTATCAAAATTTATTTTGTAAAAGACAATACATAAATAAATCTTTTTTTTTTAAAAAACATTTTTCATATTATCATTATTATTAGTAGTAGGTAATGCGTTAATTTTAAATTTATCAAATAATACATTAATTGTATCTATAAATTGTTAATTTATACACACGCATTTATACGTAGTCGATTAAATTTATGTACATCAAAAACACAATAATATTTTAATGTTTTTAAGGAAAATTATTAATGTTATTTGGCAATAACAGTTGAGGGTCTGGTTGTGCTTCACTATTACTTCTTGTAAGTCGTTCCATCGATGCATTTGACGCTTTTGTGTCTTCCCTTTCACTGTTTTCACTAGCACCTTGTAGCGCTCGGTATTTTTTTGCAATGGAATCCCAATCGGTAACCGTCTCAATGCGATTGGATAAACTCGCAAAGCTTATTTGTGATCCATATGGACTCAGGTGTACGACACTAACCGACATGGATTCTACGACATGTTAAATGTAAACGTTAAAATATCGCTTACCCGTTGAATGCGTTCTGATCAAATATTACCTCTCGGAACTACTTGAGATTTTTTCACTTTCGATAACCATTTATTGCCCATTCGAGTCCTGGCGCTTACTCGTCCTTTAGTTTTTAAATCGACCATTTGTGATAAACTCGCGCGCTTTTTTTGCTTCACTGAATTTAACAGTTTAGAAAAGTTCGTAAGTGTTCCCTGAATAGTTTTCTTTCGCGAATTTTTACCTCTTTTCTTACATATCTCTAGTAAGTACATGAACCAAGTCGTAATTAAGTTTAATGGCGAAGGCGTCGTGGTTGTTCTGTGCATATTTCTTATCAACTTAGCCAATCCAAACTTCCATTCGATATCAGATTGAGCCTTGTTATATACAATATGATATACGTTTTATAATAGTTATACAGTACAAATTTACAATAGCTAAACTATTAGTATTTTTCGTTCCAGCTAGTATTAATTACGTTATAAATTTACCTGAATCCTTTGGTAAGTGTCACTCATCATAGCAATAAGTAAGTTGATTAGTACAACCACTGATACCAACATATAAACACCGAAGACAGCTTTAAATAAGTAAACAGTCCATTGGGGTTGTTCGGTCTTAGCTTGCTTTAAATCGGAATGTGTTGACATACCGAATACGGCGAAAAAGAGTATTTCAAACGCATCTACAGGACTCATCAGAACTACACACAAAAAAACAAATAAAATAAATAATATATATATATATATATATACATATATTTATCATTTAACTTATTATGTGTTCCTCTTTTTTTATATTTACCTTCTGAAAATAATACGTCGTTATATTTTCTTTCTAATTTCTTACTAATAGGATGGTTCATAGCCACGATTTGCATAGAAAAACCAAACACGAAAATGCTCAAAACTACAAGAAATCTTGCTAAATCCTTCATCAAATCGCCGATTATGATAGCCCAAGGTCCGAAAAGGTGGTGGAACGACAGGAAGTCCAAGATTTGTACGCATGCCATTAGAAATGATATAGCAAACATTTGATTTCGAAGATACATGATTGTAGGAAGATTTAAAGTGGAAACGAGGCCACAAAATCCGATCAAGTGAAATGCCACTCCAATCACACTCCATAACAGAACCGCTAATTTCACCCAACCCAATCCACTTTTATCGCTTGGATTAGTTAGTTCGAACAGCAGTAAACCACTTAACCAAACCTAAATTGAACGTGAAATGTTATTTTATATTAAATTATATATTGGTTGATGACTTACCAAAAGCAACCATTCATACCAATATGGAAATAAATTTTGTCGTGCTGCTTTATAATATGGTGTAATAGCGACCATTTGTAATAGAAACATCAAATAAACGTGAGATGTTAAATATGACATAAATTTTATAATGGGAACTTTATTATAATTATGCCATAAAGGTAATGTAAACACTATCCATAGTGGTGGACAAGCAATAAATCCTAAAAACATAAGTAGTGTCTTCCAACCAGCCCAATTTAATCTTCCTTGCCAGAGTTCCTAAAATTCAGAATTTGAAATTTAATTCCATTTTATCGAATAATTTATTTAATAAATAATAACTAACCTGTAGATACCTTTGAACAACAGTATGAGCAATAACTTCTTTTTGCTCATTTTCAATAAGAACATCTAAAAATTCAGTATTCCGTCGATCTGAAGCTGTTAGAATGCGACCCGCTGAATCTTGGCCAGCAGCTAATGCTAAAAGTTCAGTAGCCATAGTTTCACATTGCTTTCCCGCAACTATTAAGTCTTTTGCTCTCTCTTTTTCCTAATTATTAAACAACAAAGTCATTTAAAATAGTTTATTATTATTGGTTTAATAAATATGAAATATTATATAATTAGTGTTCATTTCATTTAATTTCTTATAAAATTAAATCACTACTATTTTTACCTTATTTGATAAGTTAATGTATATACTAGAAAGTTTTGCTGCAGTGTCTACTGGCGCAGGTGACACTAATATAAATTCTTCAATAGGTTTGTTATTATGATTTTTGCTGCAAATCATTAAATTGTAGACAAACTAAAACAAAATTGTTAATATTTCTTAATATTTTTAACATGTACTTTAATTTCAGCTTTTATGTACTATACCCTTTTATCGTCCATCAGACTATAAGTATCGTGCTCTTTAGTCATCAAGTATTCCAGCACATCATTATGACCCTCTTGAGCAGCAAACCATATTGGTGATGCACCATAGTTGGTTTCTGCTTTGGGCGATGCCCCAGATTCTACTAAGAGTTTCACAACATTCAAATATCCCGCACGAGCAGAACAATGCATCGCTGTCCATCCGTTCTATTTATATTATTCAATTTTAAATAAAAAAAAAAATCACACAAAAGCATATATTTTAAACAACCTTATCTGTCGCGTTAATTTCGGCACCTTGTCCAAGCAAGACTTCTACCATAGCGTAATGTCCATATGTGGCAGCGATATGTAGACATGTTTTCCCATTTAGATCAGAACTATGTAACAAATCTGCTGCTCTTGATAAAAGAAGTCCAACGACTGTGACATGGCCACCGAAACATGCCAAGTGAAGTGCGTTATATCCCTAAAAATATTGCTTATAAATAAATCGTCCGTTTCAATATTGTTAGTGAGATAGTAAAAATAAAATATTACAGATTCGAGTGTTGATGCATCGACTTGAACTCCAGCAGAATTGAGCAATAATCGGACAACATTTTCATTGCCACTATAAGCAGCAAAATGCAACGGTGTCATTCCAGATTCGTTACCCAGTACACCTAACACACTAACTCCAGACGGAGGATCAGATTTTACTGTTGCTGGTATATGAGATAATAATTCTCGAACAGTATCTGAAATTAATAACAATAATAATGAATAAAATGTTGATGTATTAAGAATTGTATATAATATTTGCTTTTTCGTGGTACTTACCTGTTTGTCCACAGTAAGCTGCCATATGAAGTGCCGTCATACCAAGTCTTTTGCTTGATATTTTTAGTGATTGGGAAGAACGCAATACTTCTAACACGGGTAAATGGCCATTTTGAGCTGCTAAGTGGACAGCTGTGAAACCTGCCTATAACGTTAAATAACCACGTTGAAAAATGATTAAGATGAACGCGTTTAATTTGTATTACCTTATTTTCATCTGAACACGACGCGCCAGCTCTAACTAAAACTTTAACTACTTGCGCGTGACCACCCTCAGCTGCTAACTGAAGTGGTGTAGCTTCAGTGATACGGTTTCTAGCTGAAATTACACCATTTTTATCGAATTTCATTAATTCGATAATAACAGTCACTGATCCTTGCATTGCTGCTATATGAGCACATGTGTTTCCATCCTAACATAAAATTATAATTAATCGTAAATTAAACTGTTGTAACAGAAAATATTTACTTTAGTGCTAGCTAAAACCAATTGTGGATGCTGTTTTAAAAATAGCTGGACAACTTCTGGAAAATTATTTTGCGCTGCAATATGAATTGGCTTTTGTCCTTGATCGTCAGTCGCATCAATATTTGCACCTAAATCCAAAAGTAGTCGACACACCTCTAATTGACCCGCTGATGCAGCTAAATGTAGAGGTGTTTGTTTTCTCAGAGTGAGAATATCGATTACAGCGTTATGGTCGTGAATCAAAAACCTATTTAAAATTACATTTTAAATATTAAAAAAACGATTTAATATCAATATCGAAATGTGTCAAAACTGACCTGCAAAGATCGGCAAATCCATTCATAGCGGCCAAATGTAACGCTGTCCAGCCAACCCTCGATTTACTGTTTATGAATGCTTTGTGTGTGAGTAAAGCATCGCATACCTAATATAAATTTATTTTACGTGTATTATTAAAAGTTTTGTCATACTGATGTTAATTCGTTTACTTTCAAATATCCCCGTTCAGCAGCTAAATGAAGTGCTGATCGACCTTCATTATCGAACACGTCGACTCTCGCATGATTGTTTAACATAGTATTTACTAAACTCATATGGCCTCTATGACAAGCAATTAATAAAGGGGTCCAACCAACACTGGATTGACGATTCATTGCTTGTTGTACTTCAGATGGTGACATACCATCAAGCATTGCTGTAAGTATGTCATTGTTGCCAGCTACTGCACAAAAGTGTAGAGCTGTTTCATGGTGCTAAAATAAAATATAGGTGTAAAATGTATAGTCGAAATACATAGTTAATGGAATTTCTTATGAAACATAAACCGTTTTTCTTATGTTTTTTAAAGAGAATGTTAATTATGGAAAATTAAAAAGTTTAATAATGTTTGTTTTAATTATGCCATAAATTATTATGAATTTAGTACAACAATATAAATACTAACTAACAAATGTATTCAAATACGTTTATTTTAAATAATTATATTGAGATTAGTTTAAGTGTATTGTTACTCAAACGTCTATACAAATATATTTTAACGAATTTTGATTTATTCAATATTTTCTATAACTTCATGTACGAATTTTATAATGAAATTTATGAATGAAGTATCTAAAAGTATAAGTTATACAAAATGCACTTTAGTTTTACCTGTTTTGTCCGTAAATTTATATCGGCTCCACCTTCGAAAAGCAATTTTATAACTTTAGAATCATGATTTGGTTTAGATGCATTGACTTCAGATTTGTTTATATTAGCAGCATAATGTAGAGCAGATGCACCGTCTTCGTTAACACTATTTACATACGAATTTGCTACTTCACCTCCTTGTTTTATTTTAACAAAACTGATAAGTTGTCCGACAATTTCTGCTTGACAACTTCTACATGCCAAATGTAATGGAGTTTCACCCACCTATTTCATTTTTAAATAAAAATAATAAAAGAAAAAAAAACAGAAAAATATCTTTATAAACTATAGTTTACCTACCTTGTTTTTAAAAAGAGGATCACCTCCATCGTCTAGTAATAATTGAAGTGTTATGAGATTTCCATTTTGGGCGGCAACATGCACAGGAGTTTGTCCATCGTCCGTGGCTAAATTAGGACCGGCTCCGGACTTGAGTAGCATAAGAGCACAACGATCACCATCTTTTACTCTTGCTGCTATATGAAGTGGGGTTTCCCGCAGCTTGCCGCCTAATAATTCGTTTTAAATATAAGTATTTAAATTGAAATAATAGACTGTAACATTATTATCCTAACTAACCTCTTACGTGAACATCAGCACCATAACCCAATAGTGTTTCTATAACTGCTGGTTTAACAGACTCAACTGCTATGTGCAATGGCGTATAATTGTCCTAAAAATTAAATTTCGAACTTGAAATATTTATTAAATATAGGCGCGATTGGTTCACTTCTTACATTTGTTGTAACGTCAACTTTCTCTCCTTTTTGCAACAACGTGTTAATGATTCCAACGTGTCCATATCTAGCTGCTGTGTGTATACTCCTCGCTCCACTTTTGTTTGGCATATGTAAATATACACCCTTTTTAAATAACATCATTGCACAATCTGCGTGACCATTTAATGAAGCTATATGCATAAGTGTACTACCGTCTTTAGTTCTTTCGTATATGGAAGCTTTAAATTTATCGACTAATAACTCAATGATATTAGCGTGACCATTCTCAGCCGCTAAATGCATTGGGGTCCGATCTAAATAACACACAATGTTAAGATCATTTTAGCAACAAATGTGCAAAAAAAGTATTTTTTTTTAATTCTCTACTCAAACCGTTTAGCGAATTAATTATTGAATATCGTATGAAAGTTAAATTTTACCCTGATTGTCTGTTATAGATGCACTAGCTCGAGCACCATAAAAATATTTAACTAAACCTTCGTCTCCGTCGGCTGAAGCGATATGAAGTGCCGTTTGACCTTGGCCCTATTATTGAATAACAATCAATTTAAGTATTTTTACATTTAAGCATTAAGCCAATGTGTTAACCGGCGCCTACATTTTGACTGTCTACACTAGCACCGTAGTCGATTAAGATTTTAATCATGTCTATGTCTTTTCGTTTGGCAGCCAAATGAATAGCCATGTCACCGGACTTGGTCTTGTATTTCAGCTGTTCCGCCGCTTGGGTTGACAGCAATTCTCGGCACATAGACTGGTTACCAGTTTCTACAGCCAACAAAAGCGGAATTTTTCCGTCCTACGCGTAAAACGAAAACCGCAACGTTGGTTATTTTCTCATCACAGACTAAAGCAATCGAATTACCCCGTCGGCAATGGTTCGAATGTCTTTCCCACAAGACGCTAGAAGCACTCGGAGTATGCTGGTTGCCGTACCCGTTTGCCTACTCGTCACCATGTGTATGGCCGTTTGTTGTTTTGGCTACAACAAGTTATCGTCGAGTTAAAAATATGTTTAATACCTATTGGTGAAAAATAAAATGAACGCACCCCGCCTGGAGAATAAACGTCTACGCCTTTTTTCGGCAGTAACACTTTTATCACATCTTCTCTGGAGTACGTTGCAGCCAAATGCAATGCGTTAAAGTTTTCCTGAAAATCGTTTTCGCATTTACCTATTTATTTATTATTCTTATTATCTAAATGAACAGGGGCGTAGTTTACTATAACGCGAGTCATATTTATGGAAGACAAACGATCGAGTAATTTCGCGTGACTAGAATATATTTACGAAACTACTATCTATGTGTAGCTCTAATAAATTTGCAACCTGATGATAATTTTTCGCTTAGTAAAATAACACTTTTTCGTGAGTCGTCCATTTAATTTTAGTAAGTCGTTTATAAAAATACTTTTATTCTCAACTTTTACGCTACTATTAATAATGATAATAAATAGTAAATGTCTATAAACTAAATTGCACGAAATTTTAAAAACAATGTGTTATCATCGTAATACTTACGGCATTTCTGATAGTCACATCACTTCCGAGGTCGATTAAACGTTCCAGAAATGTTGTTTTATTTTCTTTAACCGCGTACATTAACGGCGTCATCCCATTGCTCTACACAAAACGCACAGATTATATTTACGAGATCTATTCGATATATTATATTATATTATTCGGTTTTCTATATGTTTGTTTAACAAAATTAAAAATTTAAAGATTCATTATCAGAAATTCTCATCGTGTCTCCTTTATTCAATTCTAAAATTCAGTTAATTCATCATGACGTTTTATAATAACATTGACGTGCGTACGTGATCTTCCGATGTAGGTATGGCTTTTTTCCAATTTTAAAATAATTTAAAAGTTTCTATAAGTAGTAACTTAAAGATTGATACAATGAACCGAAGTAAAGAAAATACAAGTATTCGTTATGACGAAATGGAATATTCAAGTTGAATAATATAATAACGTATTTATGACGTTTTCATTATAAAATTATAAATATTTTCTTTTAAATACTTGTTTGCACGAGTACCTTTTTTTTATATATTAGTATACTCATGTTTCCATATTTTCTTATTATTTTTGTCCATAAAATCTATATTGAAACAATGTTAACACTTGTGGACTATACAAAACTTATAAACTATTATTATATAACTATTTTGGTTACGAATTATATAATACTTATATTGTGGGTTATATCGAATTACGTGTTAATTCGATAATTTCTAATCGTCTTTAATGAGTTAAAATTAGAAAAATATTTAATGTTTTTATTCTCATCTTTTGTATTTTTTTTTTTCGAAAGAGAGAGGGAGAGTGATAAAAGTTCAAGTTTATAAAACAATTATTTTTTATTCTTATTACTACACGATTTTTACCAAGAAGCCAAAAAACAATATCTGTCAGATATTATAATTAGAATTTCGTAGCGTCGAGGTCAAATACGATTTTCCTTAGGTAAGTTTCTTGACCCGATTCAAACGATTTTACTTCAATCGTGTAATGTACGTGTGTTAAGTTCAAGTTGTGGCCTTTTACGTAAATCGCGTGTCGACGGACCATGACGCTTTTCCGGTTGTGCTAGTTTTCCAACGTTCACGCGTTTTTCGGGATGGACATCAAACCCACGGTTTATTTTTTTTAACGATAATAACACATTTGCGCATCACGGGCAGGGCGATTAAAACGTTACTAGTATACGTAAAGAAGAAAAAATAACATTTTTAATGAAAATTACTTGATCCATTACGCCGGCTAACGGCGTCGACGTCACGTCCTCGCCACCGGCCGCCACCAGTTTTTCGACCACTTTTAGAGCCTGGTCTAGTGGCGACCATTCCGATTTTTGACATAGTTGCAAAATTCTTTGAGCACCGTCTCTTATGGACGAGCCTGGACTCGGCAACGTTGTCGGTACAACTCCATCTGCGAAAATACAATATATGAATACGTTTAAAGTGTGTTTTGTAATGTTTTTTTTTTTACATATAATATGTATATTATGACCGTTTTACAATGATTGGGGCGACGATGAAAAGTGTCTAATGAATAATACGGCGATTAAATTATATTTAATAATAACGTATTTATTTAACGTAATAATCGCAATATTTTCATTGTCACAGTAATAATAGTGAGAAACGCGCGACTATATTCCACCGTGTTGTTTAGGCTTCATTACCAGAACAAACATTGATCAATATTAAATACATTTGAATATCTAAATGGCATAAAATAATACTCTCGTTGTGTTGTTGAAGGGTTATTAAGTCGATTTTCTAGTTATAATTATTACAGCTATTAAATTGTATTGGGTAATAACCGGTGTAATTGCATGCGTCTAATTTAGTCGTTTTCAACGAATATAGTAATTATAGAGTTGTAAAATGATTTTTTCCAATATATTTTCACTAATTCGGGTTTGTTAGAAGTTATAACTTTTGAGTTTGTGTTTCGAAGAAAGAAAAAAGAAAATGTGCGTTCATATGCTTAACACACGCATACAGGAATACGTATAAGTATAATGTGAAATACGAAAAGACTCATTCAAAGGCAATTAGTATTTAGAAAATCGCTAAGTTTTTTGTTTTTTATATTCGTCATAATCGTTAAAATACGCATGTTGTTTTACGTTATTTTCTTAACAAATTTCGTTCTCAAACCGTTAAAATACCATACCGACTTGAAAATGGGAATTAATAATAAATTATAATTATTATTTGTTAATCGTATTGATCAGTTAATAATAATATTAGTTTTTTCCACTAGTGAAAATACGATTTGTACAAAACCTTATGTTGATTAATAACGCAAGTCATATTTTATTAATAAACAGTTTTCGTTCGTAATAATACGTATGTAATGTTAACGATTAAAATGTTAATTAAAAAAAAAATGTTAAAATATTTTCTTCATTTATTAGTATATACACACGTTTTATTATTGAAAAAAAAATCTACCTAAATAAAATAAGTACGTAATAATTGTACGTGATTGATCGGCGATAATGCACTCGTATAACGTTCACTGCGTTATCGAACCGGATTCGTAAATTCGTTTCCTTTCGATTCAGCAATTATAACGGACGTTTTAAACAAAAAAAAGAAAAGAATAATCACGTAATATTTTTATTATTACGACGAATCGATTTTCGAAAACACCAGTGAATCTTACGGAACAAGAGTAATAAATTGTTAAAATTGAATGTCCAGGTACAATGAATTGTATTTATTTTTATCGAACCGTTATAACTCGATAACTTCGTTTCGTTAACTATCGAACCGCGGTATTGTACGTAGAATAATTATTATATTTTCGAAATAATTTTTGAAACTCGTCGATTTTTATGAATAATTTTATTCGTATCTAATCGTTGGTATTTTTTTTCCCGACTGATTTACACGGAACGTTTTCAAATACTTTTTTATCGTCTTAATATTTTTACCGGAGGGATGGAAGACAAATTTTATTTATAAAATAAAAACTAATCAATTTCTTGCTTATCTCTACGCGTGTGTGTACGTTTTTTTTTATAATCGTTTATATGACACATGTTGAACGGCGTGTACTTTACCGTAAACTTAAGATTGTATCCCCCAAAGGTTATTTAAAACAATATTTTGATAATTTTATAAACGAAAATGAATGATATTAAAATTTAATATTGGAAAAATAAATCTTTAACATCACGTATTTCTATTAATTATTACGAATTTTGTAATAATTGTTCCGATTTTTCGTATATAATACCTACAAACTTTTAAATTATATTTAACCCCATTACAATCCCATCGAAATTATTTTAAATCCCAAATTGTTCCAATAAAAAAATTCCTTCACGCTTAAGTAAGTCAATTTTTTTTATTCAAAGATATTTTGATGAAGAGCTAATAATTCTGAAAATTCCAGCATATTATATAAATGCTGTTAATTAATTGTTGGACAACATAAAAAAAATATATATTTTTTAAATTATTGTATTAATTAAAATTAAAATTTTGCTTCGGATGCGTAAATCGATCCAAAATTTTCTTTAATATTAAACATTGAAACAACCTCAAAGTATAAATCTTTAAATTTTTTTACGTGTATTTTTAAATTTTACTCTAATACCTTATAAAAATTATTGTATAATATTATGATATCACGAAAGTTTATATAATAATAAAAATTATGTTTTTAACGAGTACCGCGCACATTTTCTTTTTTATAAAGCCAAAACACGGCCTCCAGAAACGCGTGAGCACCAGTGACGTCGTGCGTATTCTGACAATTCGAAATTTTACAGGAATGAGTCAAATCGGAAGAAAATATTGAAACCGTCAAACATTTTTATTTTCTAATCCTCAATAAAAATTACGGTATAATAAAAAAAAAAATTGATTTTATTCGTTGCTATATGTAGTAGAAAACTCCCGAATTCCCGATGGCCCAATTCGTGTATAATAATAATAGAATACTAGTATAACGAATATATCTGTTAAAATTTGTATATCCCCCTTAGCCCCTCGTACAAAAATCCTGAATAACATCAAGTACACACATCCGATATAATTTTTGTATGAAGAAAGGAAACCTATTTATGATTTTCGACAATAACCCGCCGTTGTTTTCACACAAGTATTTCCTCTGCACGCATTTGTGTCAATTTCAGGGGCGTAGTTACGGTGGAGGATGACATGGATCCCCGCGTGGTTTTTCTTTTTACATAAAATATTATGTAAATGTGCAAAAAAATAAATAAATATAATAAGAATTTTCTTTTTACGAGTCGAAGATGATCTGAAATATTAAATATAGGGATAAAAATTAGAATATACTTAGTAATGAAAATAATATGGTATAACAATGATAACATAAATGTAATGTTTTTATACTGCATGACTCCCCAGTACTTTGCTATCCCTTTAGCCTTATTGCTTGCATATTCCAAATCCTCTATCTCGTATCTGGTTAGGCAGTTGTTACAGGTTACATGGCAGTGTGTCATTTTTTTAACTTCTCCACATTCACGGTTAGTGTCTTCTTTCTCACCGATTATTCCTCACTTTCTCAGATTCTTCTTCGTACGTCCAATTCCTGTGCCTCAGGCGGTTCAATGTCCTCCAGACCATCCATTTGTTATTATACCCTCCCCCCCCCCGAAGATAATTTCTCCTCGACTTTCTGTTTGCTTTCTTCCTCCCATATCTTGCTGTTTCTGAGTTATTTTCTAATCTCTTTGTGCATTTTAGGAAACTCTTTCTTGATTTTAGCCGAAATGTTTCACCGTATCAAATAGTATAAATTGGGGTGTCTTCCATCCGTGACATCCAAACGAGACACCCACATGAGAAATAATAATAATTTAAAACTATAAAAAATAATATTTTCATTTATTTATTTTCGATTAACGATATTTGTCAATGTAGCGTTTTTAAACCATAATATTTCTCGGTATATATATATTATCGTCGTTTAGATTAACCTAACAGCGAAACACGTTTAACCGTATTCGAGGTAAAAAAAAAAAAAAAAAACAGACGAATTACTCATTGGCGTATTTATCGGACCGATCGGGTTTAATCCGTCATTCTCACAAATGATCTAAGGAAAAAAATTTAAAACGTTTCGTTTCTGACTTTTGTAAAATTATATGTGAACCACACAAAAACTATCTCATCCACTTCCTTTGATATTTTCTAAATACCTCTCTCTCGAGAAATACTCGATTAAAAAAAAAAAAAACCGAGAAAATCGGACTTTTTTTTTTCAATAATAATTATGTATATAGTACGAGTACAAATCGCGTGTTTTAATTCAACACATGATATTTTTCCTCTTCTTCCGGAATGGCTCGGTTAAATTAATTTTGGATCATCCGACGATAAATTCTATATTCAGTCCCCCACGTAAAACATTCGTAAAATGACCGGAAGCTGCGACGATTCGTACCTTTAGTCTCGTCGTTCTTTTTCTCGTCGTTCTTTGACGCCCCGGATGTCGCGGCGGACGATTTATCTTCGGCCGCCGCTGCCGCGTTAACCGTAGACGACGGCGGTTTACTGCCGCCGGCCGCCGAACCTCTTTTCCCGGATCCGCCGATCATCGTTTCGATTGGAAACGTCCGGACGGTGACATGCTGTACAACAAACAATTGGTCTTCTCCTCCCGTTCAACTATTATTCGCCACTCACTGGGATAAGCGCGTTGTCGCGCGTTCAACGAAACCCGCGGAAATCGACGCGAAATCGTTTCACGAACGCGCGCGTGCCGCCGGCAGCGGGCCGTCGGTAAACCGCCCGGAGGCGTCGCATGATCGATTCGTCGTACGGTCTTATTTCGATATTATAAACGAAACGGAGTTCAATCGAGGACGGGGATAGTATTTTTATTTTTTGTATTACGCGTGCAAGTGTATACGAGACGACGACGACGACGACGACAAACGTGCGCCGGCACCACTGCTGCGGCGACGACGACGACGACAACAGAAGACTTTATTATTATTATTATAAAAAAAAAATAAATAAGAGTACGGCGATCGCTGCCCGGAGTTGCTCCGTAACTGGCACTCTGGACGACCATATTATAAACAATAACGTTCGTATAAACGTGTATATATACGCACACACACACAGGTACCGTGTGTAATGTGTGTGGGGGGGGGGGGAGGGAGGGGGCCTCGACGTTCTCGGGATTTGCATGACTCTCGCAGTAGACCAATGAAAGCGAACTTACACCACACCCGGCGATGGGATGGCGGTGGTGTACCTTATAGAAGTTCGCATGCTTACGTGCTCCTTATACACACCGTAATACCCTCCGCGTTCTTCCGCCACTGCGTGCTCGCGGGCGCCGATACACGACAACTGGCGGCTGCAATGTGCTATGTACACCGCCGTGCGCGACCCGAAACCCTTTCGCCGTTTGTGCGCACAGCCCTACTTATTAATTTCGGTGAGAGGTGAACGGTATAAATTTTCCCCCTTTTCCTCCGGCGGGGGTTTACGTTATTTATACTTTTTGTTGTCGTTGTCGTTGTCGTTGTTGTTGTTGTTTTTCGTGTAATTTTACCCGGCCATATAAATTAATAACTCTCGTCCGTGTCACCCTGTTCTTAACGGAAAATAAAAAAAATTTATTTTCGTAAACGAGTACGTCGGAAAAACGACGAACTATAAACAATAATAAGTCTGGAGATTATACGTATGTACATATATCGTATTAGTAATTTTTTTTTTCTTTGAAATAAAACAATATTTTACGCTGATCGAGCTGAAAGTAAAAAAAAACCCCCCTCGTTATTAGAAATCACGCGCACGAGATTGTGCACAAGACAGTGGCGTAGCGAACCGTGTTTTTATTATTGGTTATTCTCGATTTCGCGCACGAAGCGTTTTGACATCGTTTCGGTGGTCCGTTCAAAGTGGTGTCCGTAGAACAAATGGGCTACGGTCGTGAAAATTGGAGACCGCTATTACCTACACTAAAAACTGTCTACGGGATAAAGAGAAAACGTCTTTGTACAAATAAAATTGGCGAGGTGGGTCGTTTGTCTGCTTCCTCGGTTTCTTTTACGAATTTTCGACGCCACTGATGCAGGGTATGCAAGCGCATACCCTGCAGACCGCGTTTTTATTCAACGGCACAAGAACGTAGGCACTACAAATATATGATATATACGGCACGAGTCTTATTATACTCTAATCTTCTTCTTCTTCTCCTCCCTCGCCTCTTCCTACCAACAATTTGGAGTCGACCACCGCCTTTTTTTTCCTAAACCTTCACTCGACGCGATCTCCCGCATCTTCCGCGCGCGTACACACACACACACACTTAGCAGTCCTCGTCGATCGCCGACTTATCTCTAGTCTTCACAATATTAAATATATATATAAGATGCTGACTGATGGAATACTATTATTCTTATGTTTGTAATCCACGACGTAAAAATCAATAGATTTACATCCACCTAGGCGGGGATTAAACTTCTACCATGTTCGTATGTGCCATGTGCACTGGTGTCGTCTAGATTACCGCTGTATTACCTACGGAACGATTTATAATAGTAATTTTCAAAAAAATATTATAAATCCATTTATACACACGAGTTAACATTTATTATTATTATTATTATTGCTACTGAAATTGATTCCGAACAAGTAATTGAAAAATATTCACTGTACATATTGAGAAAAGGAAAACCGAATAATTTTAGAAAATTTAAAACGTAACTTTTTTTTCTCTTTTATAAGTAATATGCAAAAAATTGGAAATACAAATTAAAAGTTTCAATGTATTGTTAATTGTAAATAATAATAATAATAAAAAAAAAAATTCTTTTAAAATTAGAGTCTAGAACTCTAGAATATATTTCGAATGGCAACTATATTTATTTTATTTGAGGTGAATTTTACTTAGTTATTGCGTATACGCTTCAACAGAAGCCCGCGCACGTTCATATATGCTCGAAATGTACGTGTTTGTTTTTAACGATTTTATTCAAAATTAAATTATATTTCGCGTAAACAAAATTATTTACAAAAAAAAAAAAAAAAAAAAATTTACAAATAATAAACGGAATTGTTTTTAATACATTTTTCTATTGTTTTCGTTAATGCAATAATTAATTCAGTGTAATAATACGTATCGAAACGTTCGAAATCCATAATAGAAATTCATCTGTTCACGGTGACGATTAAACGACAAGCGCGCGCGTGTTGAAAATTGATTTTTTTTTTTTACTTTATACTTATACGGAAAAAAGGAGAACAAGAGAAAAAAAAGGCACGTCAGTTTATGGAAGAAACGTTGGAAATCCATCCGGAAATATAAAAGTGTTTTAAATGAATGTGTTGTTTTGTCAATAAGTTTTGTTTCAAAAGCCTAATAACATGCAATTACCGGAAACCATCCTTCGATACGCATGCAATGTTTGACAGCTACAAGTATAACAACAATCCCCTACCAAACCGGAGCTTATGTATATTTCGTTGTTTACATGTCCAATGCATCCGAAAAACAGGTACCTAGAGCGAAAGAAATGAAAAACTTTGACGATCCTCCCTCCGTCTCATACGACGTTCGTGTGTATCCGGGATACGCTCGGTTCATTTTTTTTTTTTTTTAAATATATTTACATATTTTAATATTATTATAATATTCGTTTTAATCGGGCGCCCCGGTATGATGTTCACGTATTATGTGCCCCACACTAAAAACCACATCGGTATCGTTTTTCGATAACATTTTATTATTATTATTATTATTATTATATGATTGAGAAAAACAGAAAAACATATATATTTTTTTCTAATTGATAGTACACACACACACACACACACACGATTTAATAAAATATTAAATCCGCCGGCGGCGCCACATGATTTTTATTCGATTCATATACTTTTTTTAATAGATTTTTTTTCCCACGTTACCGCGGTTATATTTGGGAAAATTGATGTACCAATTCACGTACTACTCCCGCGATTTATACACTGTTTTATTGGTTATAGGTTATAAAATGCCGATTGAATCCCGTGGAAATTTCGAAAAACCGTTAAAAAATACTTTTCTTTTTAAATACATATTTGTTTTATTTTATGTAATTTGATCAAACACTTTTTAACGACAGCAAACGTTTATTTGTGAACTGTAGTATTAGAAATATTTTCTGAACCGTCTTACAAAAATTTTTAAAATCCGCCACTGTTATAATATAGACTATAAAGAGACCACTGTGCAAACGTTATTGGCATAATATATGATTTTACAATACCTTCGTATATTAAAAAAAAAAAAAAAATCGTACCTAATTCCTATCAGCTATGTGATAAAACGACCAATATTCGAGTTTTAATTAAATAAATTAAATTAAGTATAATAATTTATAAATATTAATACAAGTATTTCGTGTGTAAAAATATGTTAACAAATTGTTTCTCTAACAAATTCGCGCGTAATGAAATGTAAAGTACGTATAATAACAAATAATTTATACTTAAAGTATAAATATGTATTTTATTACGTATATAGATAATATATAATGAGGCTTTTATGACCATTTATGTAAATATGTAACTCGTATTATTATTATTATTATTATAAGTATGTACCGAGTAGTTAGCTATATAGTACGTATAATTTATATTCGTTTTAAGCAAGTGCCGCGGGCAACCCGCGATCCGTCAAATGTTCTTAAAAAAGATAATTTTAATGATTATATTGCGGTTAAAAATGATATTTTAAATATAATTGATAACCTATAAAACGGATTTTCAATAAGATTTCCTGACTTTTATATTCACGAGAGGGGGAAACGAGTAGTTTCAAAACATTATTTTTCCCCGTTAACACTGCAACGTCTTCATGATGTGTCGGATCAAACTATTCTAATATACAGACGGAAATCATCACAACCGCAATACTACAACGGTATACTTAGAATCGATTATAAATAAATTATCTATAAATAACTCACAAATATTTCATACGAAATGTATAAAAACGATTACTATAATTCCGGCAGCTCTAATTTATGCGAACAAACATTTTCGCTAGTCAAATCCATCGAGAAAAAAAAACGAAAAATAATAAATATCGTAACCGGTTAAGCGATCAACACTCGAAATAGCGATCTAACGAATATTGACGCGTAATAATATTGTTATAAAAAAATTAAATATTCAACGCAAAAAAAGAAAAATCACACTACATATGTGGTACTTATATATTAATTTTTGTTTTCCTCAAACAAATTACAGTAATTTCTTTTTTTTTTTAATTGCTTTTCCCAATTCGTTCGGAAATGGTGAATACGTAATATAATAATGGCCTTACGGTTGTAAAGACACCCGTAAATTAAAACTCTTATTGTGATTTATTTTTAACATTAAGAAAATATATAATATTAAAATTGTATTTTTAATAATGACTAATGTAATATTACGCATAAAAAAAAGTTTCGTTGAACTTTGATTTAAAGCATAAACTCCAGTAATTATATGTCAAGAGTTTATCGGTCATGATATCCCACCGCCCTCCCCTTAATACTTCGATCACTGAACTTACTATTGTAATGATATTATAATAAAACGTATCGAAAATGTAATTGGAATTTGTTCGACAAATATATACGATATATGTATTATAATTTTACTATACAGTCGAGTCTCGATAACTCGAATTTTTTTTTCTTATCCCTAAGAAATTCCTATACACTTGTTCGACGCAATATTTGTCGCGATAAGTCAAATGTGAAAATAATTGAATATTGATAACTCGAAGTCACTTTTGACACGAAAGAGTATACTTATTGTGCTGTAAAATAATCGACAGTTGCCGTGTATTGCTTCGTTGTGTAGCGTGTACAATTTGCGTTTAATGTGTTTGTTTTGCGTAAGCATACGCACAAAAAAATAAACTTGCGTAATTTTAGGTAAACCTAAAAATGAAATTATAGCCGAAAAGCAATATTAATATTTTAAATCTTAATTTTCTAAAATTCTAAGAATTATATACATATATTTTGTTTTAAAATGTAATATTTTAATAAAATTGTAATCAATATGCTTATGTATATATAGAAAATGAGTTTTAAAATGTAATATTCTAATTATAATTGTAGTTAATAAATACGAGTACATAATAATAAATAACTCGAATTTGTTCTTATTTTTACAAAAAAAAAAAATCGAATTATATATCTCGAAAAAACACACGAGTCGATTTAATTCTTACATCCTTTGAAATTTAAGTTATCGAAACTCGATTGCATATAATAATATGATGTATTTATTTTTCTCGGTTCTTGTGTGATGCAAATCAATGGTTATGTAGTGTGGTATATATATATATATAGATAGATACATTTTTAAATTTAGAATATTACTGTGTCTGTCTTTGGAAACTCATTATACAATCTATATCTAAAATCTGTCCATATAATACATACTGATATATACAGTTTGATATCATACAAGTCGCTTATAGAAATATAAACTTTAACATTTTTCAAAAAACACCCCTCGAAATTTTTTCCTACTTTCATCCCTGACGTACCTATTTATAATATATAACGGTAAATGTACTGTTAAAACCAGTACTTTTGTCGTACCGTCATATTATACGTATAATATAATAAAATACGTACAACGTATAATAGCATATTTTGTCTATCGTTCACAATACGCATTATCCTACAATAATAACAGATAATTTAAAACAATATCTATTATTTATGGTTATTGTGTTCCTACCCATACTGGTTTTATGTCACGTATAAGTGTATACAAGTATTGGCCTTGTGTAATATGCTAATACTCTATTATTTATTTATTATTATTATTATTATTATTATTATAACTACGACGGGCTATCGGATAAAACCCGGTAGCATAATTCCGTAGATTCTACAAATAGTATATGGTTTAACGTGCGCAGACGGAGCTTAATCGAAATTATCAATTTTCATATAAGTGTACATTAGAGGTTGAAAATGAGATTTCGAATAAGCACTCCCAGTTTCCTCAAGTAATTTTTTTTTGCCTTATTCCAAACTTTGCAGATCCACTACGTCACTCCGTGTCTCCCTATCCTAAGTCAGTTTTTCTCCATCTTGAGATATGGAAATAAGTTCCCAGGACCTTGAAATCTTCCTTGACTCGATCAATCCACCGCTGTCTTAGTCGTCCATTCGGTTTTCTTTTATCGGGTTTTCACATTTTGATCTCACGCGTACTATTTGACCCTTCGCTCTCCAGAAGGTATCCGATCCAGCTTACCCTTCTGCTTTTAAGCATTCCTACCATATCTGTCTCATCGAACCTGCCCTCAGCTGCTTTTATTCGTTCATATGTCTTCTCCTCCTTATTTCTTTTGGAACCATACATTTTACGTAAGATCTCCCTTTCGAAAAGTCAACAATTCCAATGTCTTCTCCTTCTCAGTTCTCAAGCGCGCAACTCGAGTTCGCCCCAGATATACGGGACGAGAAACGTTCACTAAACTCTATTTACCGTCATTATGCATATATATATATATCATGCTATCTGAGTAAATGGAGAAGTAATATCGAACAAACTGCATTATAAAATGGCAAACTAAGTCTTTATTTAAGATCAATTACTTATACGATCGCTATTTTTCATTATATTTCAGATATATTTATTTATTTAATAAAGTGTATTATTACCTACAAAATAAAAAAGGAGCATGTCTTTTGTGGGGTGTAAAGAGCTTTGTCGCCTCCTCTCTCTACAGGTCCGAGTAACATAAATTATTCTAGCATCCCTTTCATTCACCTCTTCTTCGAGCTTTTCCGTTACTGTAATTTGATTTAGAATTTGAATTATCGATTTATTTGAAATTTCTGTAAACGTTACCGTGGATAAATATAATAATAACAGTAATACTTAATAAAATAATCACCGGGAATAGCTCCAAATAATAAATTTAACCTCCATATATGTGAATGATTATTATCGATGAATAATCTATTATCGGAGAGAGACTATTGACGATGGACAAAAGATCTTTGTGTATACGGATCATTTCATAACCCTGAACTGCAGTCGTTAAAAAACCGACAGTCACGTTGTATTTGACATAACGTTTCAAACACTGGATGAAAACTTATGACTCGCCAAATTTTTCGTCGGACGTAAGATTTAAAACTTACCTAGATTCATTATAATCGAAACAAAAGTATCGAGTCAAATATGTTTACAAAATTTTCGCACCATTATTACATTGTATTATAGTTTTGTATTTATTAACAAAATGTTTAGATATTTGCCAGGCTTATAAAATGGTGGTCAGATCGTGATCGCATTGAATGAACGACCTAGACGTTTTTAAAATTATTTTAGAAGCCATAGAACGCTTTACGGGATTGTGCGAATAAGTCGTCCAAAGACCGAAATTATTAAGTTACGTATTCCAGAAACGTTGGCTGCAGAACACGTAGGATTTGAGAAAGAAAAAATTAGGACAAAAGGAAAAAAATGAGCGATAATTCAACAGTAGCCGAAAAATAAATAAATATCACGTTGATTAAATCACAAAACAAATATTGTCTTCAAAACACGGCGAATTTTCTCTTCCATTTCGATTTTAAACAATTTTAGATTTCGTATCAATTTAAATTTCGTAAATCAATTATCGATTCAGGAAATAAACCATTAATTAACTTAATTTTTAATTATTTAATTATTATTATTATTATTATTATTATACGCGAAATGATCACAAAACAATAGGATATAAAATATGAATTCAGTAAATTCAAATACACTATAATAATGAACTTCCGCAACTCGCGGTGTGGAGGGCAGGGGCACAATACGTTCAATGTATGGGGAGGTAAATAAAATTTAACGCCCCTAAATTTACACTACACACTAAAATTTCTTAAATATAATTTAATGGCTCACACAAGAAAGGAAAATGAGGAGGAGAAAACGTCTCAAAAATATTTTTTATTATGATTTTTTATTAGAGTTATTTTTTTTTTGGGAGGATGAAGGGAGTTTGCAAATAATTGAGTGTGTCTTTTAAAAAACATTTTAACATACTCAATTCAATTTATTAACCTCTACGCGAGTTAATAAGATATTTAAAGCCTACAATTTCATAGTTTACCGATATTATCCACAAATTTTTATTGAACTTTAGTATCCCTCTTCTAATTTTTCCTAAATAATTTCCATTTTTATAGCTACGATTTTAAATACATCTTCTAATGGTATTCAAAAGTATTTTATCACACATATATATATATATATATATATATATATATATATATATATATATATATATATAAGTATAAATAACTTTGGTATTTTAAAAGGTTAGATATATAAACCTTACCTTACCTTAGATAAAAATATTTAAAATACTTAAATACCCAATTATATGTATTATATAGCATTAAAAATACTAATAAAGTAGATAAAAATATTACTTTTCAAGTAGGTAAATAAAAAAATTGTTTTAAATAGTTTTTATCAGACGAATATTATTGAACAGAGAACAAATATTGACGAATATGTATCGTGTATGTACAATAGGCATACACGGTATTTACTGTTTATATAAAAATCTCCATTACACATTAATAAAATAAATTTTCCAAATCTGATGAACATTAATGTTAGATTTATAAAGCTTACATTTATTTTCATCAGATTTGGAAAATTGATTTTATTAATGTGTAATGAAATTTTTCTATAAACAGTAAATACTATGTAGGTCAATTGTACTTGTACAGTATACATTCGTCAATATCTATTCTGTATTCAATATTCGTCTCATAAAAAATAATTTGAAACTATTTTATTTTTTATGTACCAACTCAGTGGCGTAATTATGGGGGAATATAGGGCATAAATCTCCAGAGCATGTTTTTTTCTATAGCAAATAACTATTACTATAATTTATAACTAATACTATTTTTTTGTTGTATGACCGGTGCTTTCGGTCGTCAGTTTTTTCAATGGACATTTAAAAGCGTTGGCATAGTATAGTTATAAATAACTTTGTATTTCTCGAGGTACTTATAGGCCGCCTCGTTTCTCACATTGGCTTTGAACACCATTGTCATATTGGTCACTATTATTATTTATTACTATACAGGTATAATAGGTACCTACTCATTTAATATAAAACATATAACGATCATTGACAAAACAATTTTAAAATTGAAATATAATATATTAATAATTATTATTATATTATTATTTGCTACAAAATTTCAAAATTTTCATAATCGGTGTGCCGCCCTTTAAAAATTGCCGCCCGAGCCAAATGCACCCTTTGCCTCTCTCCTTAATGCGCTCCTGAAGGAGGGGAAGAAATTATTATTCACCTGTGTGCGCGTAGTACTGTAATATTGTCACAGTCCGCGTGAAAAAAAACACTGTAACGATGAAACACAAAAATATAATGTTATACACATTGTTCTTTGCGATCAAACAGTATTAGCCAAATTAAGTATTTGACAACAACGTTAAAACTATATAATGCATTAAAACGCACGCATATACCTAATAATAATAATAATAATAATAATAATAATAATAATAATAATAATAATAATAATAGTAATACCGTACACTACGAAAATATAAATGTATGCGCACAGGTTCGATCAATATACGACCTTTATTATGGCATTGAATGATGAAATTTAATTTAAAGTAAAATTTATCATTAAATATAGTAAACCCGATAAGGGAGTATTTTTTTATTTTTATACTTATGAAGGACGGAGATTTTCAAGAAAATTATTTTGCTCCTACGTAAAATTTTCATTTTTTCTATATATAATTATATTCGATAAATTTCAAAAATCGTTTTTTTTTTTTTACTCGTTATTGCGCGTACAATACACCGCGGCCGTTCAACAGTAAAGCGCTCGTCGCGATAAACATCGTTATAAAATGATTAAAAATACATGATATCTATATATTGCTTATTGTGTAAAAAATATTATATTATCATAATTTATTAAATAATCGCTGTTCTTTCAACGTAATAATTATATAAACGGTAACTGTAATAATTAATGTGTATACAAATTTTATATCACGAATGTTTTTTTTTTTTTTTTTAATAAAACGCTATTGTAAGTAATCGAGCAAAGGTCGATGACGACGATATCTTCGTTTTATCGTTGGACAATCAATTCGATTAAATACCTGTCGGAGTAAACGATTAACGGTTTTTTTTAAAATTATTTTAAACAAAATACCTTCTACGAAACTATTTCGATATCTCGTCTATAATAATAACTTTTCTTCTACGCGGCATGAACGCGTAACTGATACAAATGCTTTCTATTTTTATTTTATTTTTTTTTAAGTATTACAATAATATTAATAATAATAAACATTATCTGTAAAACGAGGGAATCCGGTTTTATGAACGATTATATTCAATCCAAATAGCGATTACATACATCCCACTCTATTACCGTTTCTATTTAATTCAAATAAACAGCAACAGTCCTTTCTATTCACACATAATTTATCCACTCCACTTTAATGTACTGACTGAAATCCGTTTTCGACGTTTCACCGCTGATAACAGTAATAATTATTAACGTATACCTAACCGCTCGCATACATATTTATATATTATTGTATTCTTTATAGCGCGCGTCGAGAGAAGGAAAAAAAACGAACACAGTTTTCGACGAGCCGCGCAACGCATTATAATATATGAAAGCTTGTAATCGACGTTCATATTATTTATTATTATTGCGCGAAAATAATTTTTATTCTTTTTTTTTCTAATATTCGTACGATTTACTATAATAATTATAACACGTACGAACGGATTGAAATGAATACGTTGCCGTCGTTGTACTTGGCGAAACGAAATGCGTTGTGTTCTCTCAACAAGTATCGAACGACGTAAGTACGGTCCGCATTATTTACACTAACATTTTTCCATAGCGATTTCCTACATTAAATACTACGGATAACGAGATGCGCGTTCAAGCTTTCGTGGATTATTGATTTATTTCCATGTCATCAGTTTTTGGCTGATTCGTTGCACGGTAGTCACAACCTCGGACCACTAACCATATCGCTGCGACGATGCGGTTAGACACCGATGCGGAATGAGTCCGTTACGTCAGCTAAAAATGCCGAAGACCTGGCATGTATCTGAAAAAATTCTGAATAAACGACAAGTGTTTGAATTGATCCATTATTGACAACACGCCGTGTCGACAACAATAATAGTATTTCTCAACGCGAGTACAATAAGGAGAGAAAGAGAGAAAGAAAGGAAAAAAATTAAATAAAATCCGGTGGTTGGATGGGGGCGTTTCGTATTTAATTGCGTGTAAAGCGCGTGCAACGTGAATATCAAACATTTCGTAAAAGTATATTGCCGTGAGGGTAGGTCACTCGACACGCCGTTCGCCCGCCAGTCTTTTTCAGCCCTTTAATTTCTTCGGCAAAGCGGTGGAAAAATGTTATAAAAAATATTACGGGGAATCGGGTCATTTTCGCACGAGTGGCCATGACCCAAATATAATTACGCGCCGTCTTTATTAGCACACACAACCGTATAGTTTATATAATATAATCTCGTAGAATGAATGAAAACGATTTTCGTTTTTTTTGTTTTTTGTTTTTTGCCGAACGCCCTAAATACAGTTAACACTGTTCGCAATGTCACGCGTATATTATACGTGTAGCGTACTGATGTTTTTGCCGCTGCAATAAGCGACAAACCAAAAAAAAATAAATAAATATTACAACAATAACGGGATGAGATTTATACGAATAGTAATTTATACGGAAAGCACCATCATTAGACGTAAAATATATATTTATATAACGTTCCGTAAAAAAACAAGAGAAAAAAAATAATTCTAAAACACCGTCAACTGTGTTCAACGTTTCAGTCTTCGGTTTAATACTCTTATCAGTATTACATTACGTACATATTATACTATACAGTTAATTGTTTTTTTTTTTTTATACATTTAAATCGCGCGCTTTGGAATTTTAAAACAATATAACATATTAATATGATCGAGTGATTTTTACTTGAAATAAAATATAACACAGCCTTATATAAAAATCCCCTTTTTTCTCCCCCTCCCACTACGTATTATTTTCGATAAAAGTCAATTTGGTTTGGTTAAAAATCAATTAAAGTGGTAATAATTGACGCTGGTTTATATAACCGATTTTAATATGGAGTCTTGTGTTTGACTAGTTCTGAACTTAATTTCGTACCTCCTCACCCTATTAGACAGGGCCTGTGTAACTAATATAACTAAACTTATCAATCTAGTTGTCCAAGTGTTTATAACAATAATAACAATAATAATAATAATATACTCGTAATTTTAGCGAATAACGTACCGTAACGTTATAAAAATTTCGTTTCTCATAAAATAACATCAATCTTATTATTTGTAAAATACTCATTACGAATGATATATATGACTTTTTTTCTTTAAATGTGATCTACGCTACAGCGGTTAGGTTACAGTAAAAACTACATAATAATTTAACGATAAGAAAAAAGGGAAAAAAACATAAAATATTAATATTACACGGCGCGTTATAATA